>OX377204.1:52821584-52919269 GCA_947396885.1 Heligmosomoides polygyrus polygyrus | reverse complement strand
GTGACCTGTTCCGCCCACGTATAGACTGCTGAGGCCTCTTCTGGTAGAGCCATCATCGCCGCCGATGATAAAACGGGTGCGGTGCCAGTTGCTCCGCCCTGTCGACCTCCCGATGGATCTGTGAATGGACAGACAGAAGACGGTGATAAGCATACTAGAACTCTGATGGCAATCCACAACGAACAGCGCTTCTGTGCCGCAAAAGCACTGCAGCCGCGGTCCAACAGGCATTGGACTACAGTGGCAGCAAATTCTGGTTGATTTCTATAGATCAGCAGGCGGCTGGCCGAACAACGCGGCTCTACTCGCGACGAATGCATGAACTGCGCCTAACATCTGCAAGTCAACTGCAGGTAATTTCTCTTTTATAACGGCATAACGCGACATGACCGCTCGGGCAAGCACCGCTCATAAGACACGGCTCGAAATCAACACACGAAAGCCAACACAAGGAGTTGTGATAGCTCTTCGTCTAGAGAGGGCCGAGCATCACAGGCATCGCACGGGATGCCACGACATGGGATGCCGCTGAAATAAAATCGGACGCCCGAAATGCCTTGGTAAAGACAGAAGAAGCAACGCTTCTCGTCACCCACGCCGATCCGAATGGATAATCCGTGACCCTCGCTGATCCGAATGAATAACTCTCAGATATCCGATTCGGATATCCCGATCCGAATCATCGAAAATCCGAGGCTTGTGAAATTAGCGTTATCCAAATCATCGAGTTACCCGAAGGTTTTAGATCGAATCCAATGCGTATGACATCGACATCGACATTTCTATGATACAAGTGGAAATTGGCTCACTTTCCTGCTGCAAGTACTTCCGGCGCAGCAAGACCCGGCCGTCTTGTTGTTGCCGCCAAACCACTTCTCCGCTGAAACAACTAGCTCCCATAACGGTTCCTCGACTGCTAAGCTTACCAAGTTCATTGACTCCGTATCGTTTCCCGCTGTATACCTCAAATGCAAAATCAAATTCTTCCCAGTGTGTAATATAGAAGTGAAATGCACGACATACCTCAGTTAGGATTACTTCAAATGGACATTATTAGCTGCATCAAGGCTCTTGAATTTGGCGTAATAGTTATCTTGGTGAACAGCTTGTGAAGAGCATGAGTGCGCAACAAAGCACTCATGCTCTTCACAAACTGTTCTCTTAAAGCTTTAATATTCTTTCTTTTCTTGTCCAGAGCCTGGAGATTTTTCAGATTTTCAAGCCTACAGTTCTAATATTTGAATGAACCATTCTCTTTATTTCCGACGAGCGTCTCAACCCTATCGTCAATGTTTTTAATAGCGTTTGTCCCGCTTGGTGGCGGAGTTCGCTCTTCCGGTGTGATGACGCCATTTCACCCTATCAACCGCTTGATCGAAATGGATACCAGCTACCTTTAAGTCCATATGCAAACGCCTCAATTCTATAACCCCTTAAATTATTCTTCTATTTCTTCGCCTCTGGAAGGACGATCACGTGAATTTCGAGTTCTCATGCTTTGCCCAGAAGAGCGTCAAAAAGGGTCTTGGAACTGTAGCGCAGGTGGCGTTTCTAAAAATGAGACAGTCTCCACGGCGAGAAGTGTTCAATTACCTATCGTCCCGGTGCTGCTGCACATCTCACCGGCCGCTGATCGATCTGGAGGCATATAGGATTAGTAGACAACTACTATAATAGAATGCTGGCATAATCAGCCGCAAACTGATAAGCTTTGGCAGGTAGCACTAGAGCACTGTCTACAATTAGACGGACTTCCGCAGACCTCTTGATCCCCTATTAAAGATTGACAGATACGCTTAGAAGTAAGACCATTCGCAGTACATCTTATCAAAGCTCGTCAACCAGGAATGCATGAACGCTAAGCAGTGGCGTTGAATCATGCGAAGAGACAGGACGGCCATGTCCATACTTTCTTCGTCTCTTGTGAAGTAGTGTATTTACGTAATGGACGGATAGTATGGCCCAGCCTTGTTTCTTCTTGAAAACAAATGGTTTTGTTAGACAAGCGATGGCTCGACCTCCATGCGGTGATTCCTTGGGCAGCATGTGATATCGAATGATGTGAGATCCCTCGCAGCAGGATCACCACGGGATCAAAATATTGCGTAGGACCGAAAAAGCATCTAGAAGGAGAAATAAAATCTTATTCGTTGAAGTTTAAAATACTGTTGGTGGCAAACATTCACAACAACAGTATTTTCAAATTCATATTCAAAAAATTCGAAACTCTGAGTGATACCCAACAAAACAGCAGCTGCTATAAGAGTCGCTTATCCGCTCGGAGCGCGACACTCCCTTTTAGCCGCTGCGCACTCAAATGCGAGCGTTCTGCTGACAAGCGACGCGTTTTTCCTCCCCTTTAGCTGGAAGAGAAAGGGTGACTTACGCAGGTGTTCGCAGGGATTCGCTCCAAAGGCAGCATCGCTTGCGATCAGTTTCCTTTCCGAATCGAGCATGCATCCTGTCTCCAGCTCTCTTATAATCTCTTGCTCTTCAGAAACGTAATGGACCCTCGTAGTGCACACTGATATACCCTAGAACACACACTGTTGAATCGGGAGTGATCATGTGAGGACCACAGCAAAGGAAAACCGCAACGCTGCTGCATCTAATTCTATAAGAAGAATCCCTTTAGTGTAAGAGAGGAGTTCGTCGGAGGTTCGATTTTGTTTGAACTACAACATTGCAGTAATACGCATCAATGATTTGAATGTTACAGTTGGTTGATTTCTTCATTGTCGAACGAACGCCAAAGAAACACTGGTGGTAGCGCAGAAAAACAGGCTGTTTTACTGCAACTATTAGGTCGTTAGGGCGCGTGTAGCGCAGTCGGAGGAGGCGCGACTGTCGCGTGCACCCGATACCAGGTTCCTGGTTCGGATTTCCCGCCCAGGCCAACCAAGCCTTCCATCCCTCCGGGGTCGGTGAATTGGTACCAGACTTGTCTGGGAAGGATAGAGCGCTGACTTGTTTATCGGCTGGCCACCGCAAGTCATTGTATGGCCAAATACGCATTCATGTCGCCTCCACGACATCCCGTAGAAGTAGAATGCGCTGGCGCATCCCAGAAGGGATTGAGTAACGCCGTCCTTTATCCTTATCCTTATTAGGTCGTTGCATATGAAATGGCCGAGTCGTCAATTCCTGGTCGATTTTTTCTAAGAATGTTCCCGTTTCACGCATTGTATATAGTTCCTGACAGCACAGAACCTCCGCTTTCCCAATGTTTTTAGAATTTGCCACATAGGTGCTTCTGGTTGAGTTTTTGACGTCGTTTTTACGGCGTGAATCAAGGTGATATTCGTTCAATGCGTGATATTCGTGATATTCGTTGAATACATGAATGGAAAAGCGGACACAACACCGCGGCCTGAGCTATTACCACCAACGCTGCAATTGGAGATGATTCGCTAAGGAACACATAATACGCCACTGGCTCTAAAGGCTTCTACCTGGAGTGAAAGCCGCGAAGATGAAGGCCGAGGTAGGCCGCTATCACCCCCTAACGACGACCAACTCAATGAGGGGTGGAAGCGGATCTGTGTCAAACTGTGAGAGAACAAGCACAGCGTTTCGACGTTGACAGCAGCACTTCTTCATCTCCTTCTTCAGCGTTTGTCCCGCCCCGTAGCGAGATCTGCTATTCTGGTGTCATGACGCCACCCTTCCCGATCAGGGTGAACACCAGTAATCTTCAAGTCCGTATGTAACGTATCTAACCAGCGCTGCTTCGGTCGCCCTCTAGGCCGCTTTCCTATTACCTCGAACTTAAGGCCTATCTTGCGGACGTTGTCTTCTTCTCCAAGCGGAAAGTAGCCGTACCATTTCAGGCTACTCCATTTCAAGGCGGTTTGGGGCCGGAAGGATTTTATGACTCGAAAAGCGAAGTTTCGAGATAGAGAAAGGAAAAAACCGAGGTTTGTTTCGCTTTGTTTGCTTTGAACTAAAGAGAAGAGAATCTCGGATATGGGGCGAATTCTGTGCGGACCAGGAATGGGCGAAATTTCTGTTATCTGTTTTCTGATTTTCTGACCATTTTGGGTAAAAATTTTCCGTTTTCTGTTTTTTGGGAGAATGGCCAACAGTTGGCCAGAAAACAGAGAATGGGGTGGGCGAACAAAATAATGTCAAGGAAATCCAACTGAAAGCGTCCAAAAAGCATAATAGATTCATGAGTTTTTTTTCAAAATAATGTTTCTAGAAATTTTTCAATTCCAAGCATGTGGCGTTCTTGCATGTGCTCGTGAAGAAATTGCGCCATACACTTATGAACTAAACCGTTTTGTTTGCTTGATTGATTGAATAAGCTAAGATGGAGTCCCTGCATAGGACTTTTCTCGTCATTCATAAATGACTTTCGTTTTCTTTTGAATTTCAACAGTAGTTTGGACCATCCACGACTACCTACAACTTTATATTAAGGCTACAATACTAGTGTTCTGAGAGGCATTTAATTATCTATTAATTAACCTATTAATTAACCGCTTGTCCTATAGTAACTGTGGGTAGGATCATTCTCCACCTCCGGTTTAAAAATTGAAAATTGTTGGTCGGTAATCCCCAGTGATCGCTTTCTGCAGAGCCTTTGGCGAAGCTGCTTTTATAAACTCTGAACATTGCTCAGCTTTTATTTGCCAAAAATTATGTAGAGACAGATAACTTTTAGTTACCTTTGATTTTGCTGATGTAGTGATACAATTGTGGTACATTAAAGTTTTCAGAATCACCTGTATCATCTGTCGTCCTACAATACCGCTCGCGCCGCACGGTCAAAAGTGGGCGAAAAAACGCAAAAATAGCGTCGCATGATCATAACTCCCTCAGTTTTAGGTTTTTTGAAAAAAGGTTGGCACCATTCGATTCGCCGAGATCTACACAAACACGAGATCTACATAAACATGTGTAAAACTTTACCGGAACACCCATATTTTCGCCGTGGGTGGTCCAAAATTGATTGGACGGGCGATTAGAGCAGCTTATTTCCCAGGATATGCGTGCTTTCGGAGTATCTCAAAGATGGCGTACGTCACCAGTGCTCTGTCATGCCAGGAATGCCTCAAGAGTGCGCCGTGCACAATGTACCCAGAACCTAACCTATCAATCGAGTGGGCGAGCGCATGTCCCCTGCGCTTCTATCTTCTCTTACTGGGAAATGCGAAATTCTCAAGACTATTTCGAACCGTTTGGAGAAGGTTCTCAGAAATTTCTAGTCACCACACTCAGGATTAGCTCCAATCTGTTTCAGCGAAATTTTGGTGTGCGCCGTGTACAACGCGGACAAAGAAGAACCTTTCAATCGAGGGCGGGGGGGGGGGGCAGCTTGTAAACTGAGCGTTTGGAGAGTTTTGTCAGAAATTTGCAGTAGCCCTAGTCAGGAGTTGCTCTACGGCTGTCCAGCGAGCCTTTGGAGTGCGCCGTGAACATGCATACAGATTCGAACCTTTCAATCGAGGGGGGGGGGACAGCTTGTAGACTGAGCGTTTCGGGAGTTTTATCAGAAATGGACAGCCTTAGAGCACCTCCTTTATCAGAAAGGTCTTGCCGCCCTACTCAGAAGTTGCTCTAAGGCTGTCCAGCTAGCTTTTGGAGTGCGCCGTGAACAATGCATACATAATCGAACCTTTCAATCGAGGGGGGACAGCTTGTAGACTGAGCGTTTGTGAAGTTTTGTCAGAAATTTGCAGCCGCCCTAGTCAGGAGTTACTCTAAGGCTGTCCAGCAAGCCTTTGGAGTGTGCCGTGAACAATCCCACCATATATAATATCCCACCATATATAATAGAGGAGGGTTTTTTTGTCTCAACGTGACCGTGGGAAACTTCGTAAACTCCGCGGGCTCGATGGTTTAATCACCCAAGTTTGAGGCAGGTTCTTGACTTCTCTCTCCGAAGGGGAGCGCCGGGAGGTGAGCAATCGCCGCTGCCGAGGCGGACACGTGCGGCGTTGCAAAATAAGCCGGCGCCGCGGCTCTGCCCGCGCACGTGTTGGGTGGCTACTGCTTCGAACTGACCCCTTGAAGGCTCCTGTCCTTGCTACCGGTCAATTAGTGCTTGCAATTAGGTGTTGCTACAGTTGTGTTACCGCAGGGCGCCTGTGTGCATGGCCGAGGTCACTGCTCCTTCCTGTTCTTGCTACCTCCTCTGTGTTCAGGCATAACATTCTGATGTGTACGAGCTTCCGCCTTCACTTTTCTAAGAACAGCTCCTGCTGTGTTAATCCATACTGCCGCTCTTCGTTACTGCCTTTGTCACCGTTTTACTTTGTTTCTGTTCGAAAGCCTTTTAAGTTGACGTCAGTGTTGTGGTGAGAATTCGCGGCCCTATTCTAGTGCTCCTCGCTCTACACGTTAGAGTATGTCCCTTGGTAGGAAGGCACATGTATGCCCATTCACAGCAGAAGTGAATTAACTTGGTTCACCATAGGGCTAGAACCCACCAGTGCTGCTGATAATTTTGAATTTCATACAACACAAAACGACGGATTGGGTGTTC
The DNA here is from genome assembly GCA_947396885.1 of Heligmosomoides polygyrus polygyrus. Lineage (NCBI taxonomy): Eukaryota > Metazoa > Nematoda > Chromadorea > Rhabditida > Heligmosomidae > Heligmosomoides > Heligmosomoides polygyrus. The sequence goes on along the minus strand of OX377204.1, from coordinate 52,912,779 downwards.
CTATATCGTGGGCCTCCCGCCCCAGCCTATTTGATCCCCACTGCTAGTTGTACCACTTATATCCACTCGTGTGCTTCTTAAAGAGGCTGACAACCACTTAAAACGATGATCCCTGTCCACCCGAGTTCTCTTAGACCTAACCGATCGGGATTGGAGTTGCCTGATTATGTCGGCCGATGGGAGCGTTCCGCGGTAGATTGGGCGTTTTGATCAGGCAATCGATATCGATCGATATTATCGATCACTTCAGTGGTGTTATCGGTTTTCTCTCAAACCGAACCGACCACGATTTCTATCTGACACATTGGAGGTAAGGAAATCAGAGACAGAAAATCTCACAAATCTCATAAAGGAGGGAGGCTTAAGTCACTGTCTGTAGTGGTTCGTCAACAGCGGAAACCAAGTTCCCGTCCCACCCCCAGTTTTCGACTACACTAGGCTCTCGGAATAATTCTTCCCGTGCGTTCCCTCAAAGTTAGTGGCTAATGAAGTCACCTCTGGAATTCGCCACACCTAGCGGCTCGAAGCACGACGACTGGACAGAAGTGTCAGACATTTCTTTAGGCTTGACAAGCTGCAATAGGCTGTGAACTCAACGCTAGATGAAGAAGGAGTGCTGAGAACATTCTTCTATACTCAGTGAGTGGTAGGAAGCAAGGAATCAGTCTGGAGTAGGCTTAGGTTTCAACGTGCTCGACGCTACGGATGCTTCCTTACCCAGCGTTGGTTGCCGGCGGAGCCGACGCGGGTGAGGAAGCATCCGTAGCTAGGTTTGGCTACGTCCCTAGCGTGGCCCGCGGATGCGATGCCGGCGAAGCTGGCTAGCCTGGCGTGGCTCGCACACTCCAGCGTCGGCGCCGGCGGAGCCGGCGACCGACGCTGGGTGAGGAAGCATCCGTAGCTAGGTTTGGCTACGTCCCTAGCGTGGCCCGCGGATGCGATGCCGGCGAAGCCGGCTAGCCTGGCGTGGCCCGCACACTCCAGCGTCGGCGCCGGCGGAGCCGGCGACCGACGCTGGGTGAGGAAGCATCCGTAGCTAGGTTTGGCTACGTCCCTAGCGTGGCCCGCGGATGCGATGCCGGCGAAGCTGGCTAGCCTGGCGTGGCTCGCACACTCCAGCGTCGGCGCCGGCGGAGCCGGCGACCGACGCTGGTGCGTACATAATCGATCCTTTGAATCGAGGGGGGGGGGGCAGCTTGTAAACTGAGCGCTTGGGGAGTTTTGTCAGAAATTTGCAGCCGCCCTAGTCAGGAGCTACTCTAAGGCTGTCCAGCGAGCCGTTGGAGTGCGCCGTGAACAATGCATACAGATTCGAACCTTTCAATCGAGGCGGGGGGACAGCTTGTAGACTGAGCGTTTGGAGAGTTTTGTCAGAAATTTGCAGCCGCCCTAGTCAGGAGTTACTCTAAGGCTGTCCAGCGAGCCGTTGGAGTGCGCCGTGAACAATGCATACAGATTCGAACCTTTCAATCGAGGCGGGGGGACAGCTTGTAGACTGAGCGTTTGGAGAGTTTTGTCAGAAATTTGCAGCCGCCCTAGTCAGGAGTTACTCTAAGGCTGTCCAGCGAGCCGTTGGAGTGCGCCGTGAACAATGCATACAGATTCGAACCTTTCAATCGAGGGGGCGACCGCTCGCAAATCGCACTCACGAGCGTGTTCGGAGCGCAATAGCTCTGTCAAGTTGGAACCTTTCAGGTTGCAGCTAGTAGATTTTGTAGGCAGTCGAGCGGTCTGTTAGTACGCTAAAGTAGAATGGTTTAGCTTGGGAGTGGGGAATGTTAAAGGGGTGCGAAAATGCAGATGAGGCTTGTGTGAAGCATTTTTTCCGACTTCCGTGGACCACTGCGAGAAGACGCGGCGAGCTAACGGCCTTAAAATGCGTACAAGAACAGAGAGCCTGAGGTACTTTACTACTGATGATGTGCTCATAGCTCCTCAGCTGCCTAAGCTGCCTTAGCCTCAGCTGCCGTTTTAGAGTGGCGAAAGTTAGCGGTTAGAGTTTCTTGCGCTCCTACTCGCCCATATTTGAGTCTTCCACACTCGCAATAGCACCGTTCCGTTCAGCATGGAAAGCGCTATCGAGCGGTATCAATTTCGACCGATTTTGGAAACATCAATTTTTGACAGTTTCGTATCGAGGACGAGGCCGCGGCGGAAGAACGATGACGTCATCGAAAAATCGATGTCTTCGAGTTGGACCATGCTTGATACTATTCGATAGAGCTTTGCATGCTGAGTTGAATGGTTTCATTAAGAGTTGGAAAAACTGTAATTTGGGCGAGTAACAGCGCGGAGAGCGTCTGCCGTTGTTGCGCTAAATTGCACGCGCGGACGTGTTCGGAGCACAATAACTCTGTCAAGTTCGAATCATTTCGGCTGCAGCTTGTGGGTGTTGTAGGTAGTAGAACGGTCTATTGTAACACTAAAGAAGAATGGCCTAGCTTAGGAGGGGGCAATGTTACAGCGGTGCGAAAATGCAGGTGAGGCTTGCGTGACGCATTTTTTTCCGATTTCGGTGGACCACTGCGAGAAGACGCGGGGAGCTAACGGATTCAGAATGCGTATGCGAACAGAACACTTAAGGTACTTTACGGTGACGTGCTCTGAAGTTCTCACTTGCCTGAACTGCCTTAGCCCCATCTGCCGTTTTAGGGCAGCGGACTTAGCTGTTGAAGTTTCGTGCCCTCATACTTGCCCATATTTGGATTTTCGACACTCCCAATAACACCTTTCTGTTCTGCTTAAACATCTCTATCGAATGCTATCAATTTCGACCGATACTGGCAATATCGATTTTTTGACAATATCCCATCGAGGACGTAGGTGCGCTTATATTTGGATTTCCAACACTCCCGGTAACACCGTTTTATCACATAACGAAAAGCTCGATCGAATAGTGTCACTCTCGACCAATTTCAAAAAAATCGATTTTCCGACAATATCGAGGACGTGGGTGCTTTAGGCTAAGCTGCGCGGACGATGACGTCATCGAAAACCGGTATTTTCGAAATTGGCCAAATTTCCTCGTGCAAACTACGTCCAAAATCTAGGGGTTATTTGGGGCGCTGATTACGAATCCGACGTTCATTTTTGAAAATTCCGCGAACTTGAGCAGGTTACTTCCCGATTGAGGGTGGTCGGGTCAGGATTATCGATCACCCCCAGTTATCGGTATGAGCGGTCCCCTCCCGTAATCGTCCAAATTACTTCGGCATCGTGTTCGGCACCCCGAATAAGTCCCCGACCCTATTCGAATTTCGAGCAAAATCGATGATCCTGACCCGACCACCATCAGTTATCCAGAAAAAAATCCAAAACCTACCGAAGTCGACGGAATTCTCAAAAACGGACGTCGGATTCGTAATCAGCGCCCCAAATAACCCCTAGACGGTTCAAATCAGTTTCTTTAAGCCTCAATTGGCTGGTATCGAGGTTGTAAGCCGTCACAACGATGTTTTGTTACGATCAAAACTTCTAGCGCCAGGCGGGACTCGAACCCGCACCTCCCTCTGACCGGGCGGGAATGCTCTACGCCATTACACCACCGGCGCCGTTTGATCGAACGCAACATCCACACCTCGTGGGACTTATCAGCACTCACCCGTATCCGGGATGAGCTGGCCGCTGATATCAGCATTGAACCAGTTAAGCTGATGGTCTTGATAGAAACAGTTCAAATCAGTTTCTTTAAGCCTCAATTGGCTGGTATCGAGGTTGTAAGCCGTCACAACGATGTTTTGTTGCGATCAAAACTTCTAGCGCCAGGCGGGACTCGAACCCGCACCTCTCTCTGACCGGGCGGGAATGCTCTACGCCATTACACCACCGGCGCCGTTTGATCGAACCCCTAGACGATTTTAGACGCAGTTTGCACGAGGAAATTTGGCCAATTTCGAAAATATCGGTTTCGATGACGTCATCATCCGCGCAGCTCGGCCTAGCGCACTTTCGTCCTCGATGGGATATTGTCAAATGATCGATATTGCCAAAGCGGTCGAAATTGATAGCATTCGATAGAGATGTTCAAGCAGAACAGAAAGGTGTTATTGGGAGTGTCGAAAACCCAAATATGGGCGAGTAAGAGGGCAGGAAACTTCAACCGCTAAGTCCGCTGCCCTAAAACGGCAGATGGGGCTAAGGCAGTTTAGGCAGTTGAGAACTTCTGAGCACGTAACCGTAAAGTACCTTAAGTGCTCTGTTCGCGTACGCATTCTGAAGCCGTTAGCTCCCCGCGTCTCCTCGCAGTGGTCCACCGAATTCGGAAAAAATGCGTCACGCAAGCCTCACCTGCATTTTCGCACCGCTCTAACATTGCCCCTCCTAAGCTAAGCCATTCTACTTTGGCGTACTAACAGACCGCTCGACTGCGTACAAAAACCACAAGTTGCAGCCAAAACGATTCGAACCTGTGGGTATGGAGACTGATGATTCCATAGAAAACTTCCGCAATTTTCGATCGTTCTTTCTTCTACCTTAATAGTCCCTACTCTACTTTTTATTTATTCCCGTGTGTGTTGCGCTAATAAATTAAGGAATTCGAAAAATAGGCTTGGATCTTTAGATTCTCTTATTGAAGTGAAGAAACACGTGACTGAGAGAAAATCGAGGAATGGTATGGGCGCGCTCCCTCTAAATGACTTTGCACACCCTTCGACACCTCACGTTCCAGAGGAAATCAGATGTATTCTAGTAGAAAAGATGAATGGGGGTTGAAAATAGTGCCAAAATAAGCAAAGAAAAGCTCGCCAGAGTTGTTGTTCTGAAAGTAAGTTCGCGGAGTAGTGCTTACAAAGAAGGACGGTCAGACCCTAGAGACCCTCTATTCGTCCACAGAATTCTTAACTACTTAATACATAACCAAGTGTGAGTGTAGAGAACTATTCGAAACTTGTAACTATTCGGAAATGGCAGCAAATTGTGGTTGATTTCTATTATTCGGCCTAGGAAATTAATTTAGAACGTTCCGAGCGGGTCGATTCGTATGAATGGCTACTACAGACGAAGTCGTCTTCGGCGAGAGAATCCGAAGAGGAAATAATTGCAATGGTTTCCGATTGGGTTCATTCATAGGAGCGGTCCATAGTTGACTACCTGGAGGGGATCCGAAAAAGAGATGAGTGTGGAATTTTTAAACTGGGACGATTGATGTGAAGGGCTTTAAAAATCGACTCCACCGAGAAGGTGCGATGAGTAGATAAGTCTATAAGTATTCAATTGAGTCGATTCGTTGGAGTGGCTTCCAATATAGCCTTGTTTGAGCTTCGTCTTTTAACGAAATTGTGATTTGGATGACTAAGAAGAGTGATGTTGTCCCACAACGAATTGCAAAGCTGTGGTTTGCACGTGTCGGAGGTGTTGCGAAATACGTTCGCTCCGTGATGACTCGATGAATCGCATCCTAGTCTTCGTGCTTCTTTACGCCGTTATTCTACTGTTCATATTCTGTTCAGTTCTTTCCTTCGATGGTCTCGTCTCATTTGCCTTGTCCATATCCTAGTAGATGGGACGATTTATGGGGGCAGCTGAAATAAACAGCAGAAGTCAACCAGAATCTGCTGCCACCTAGTTCTTTTAAAAGCACAGAAAAGTCTTTCATGGTTTAGGCCCGGTTGCAGCGCACTTGCGGCAGAATCACCTTGCTGGTAGTGTGATCTCACCAGACTTCTAGTTAGTTAGTGCTCCTTATGATGTTCACTGGATTCTATGACGCTCCGGTTTGAGCACATTTGGAACACGATTCTCAGACAGACGGCTGCCGGGTCCTATAGTGCCTTCGTTGGAAGGTGGAACAGAAAAAAAAGTCATCTTTCGGGCACGTATGCGACTATCCCTGTTTACTACTGCTACTACAAACGGAATACGAACTCAGGGTGTCAGGGAATTAGTTTGGGCAGTGCGAAAATTTTCAAGAGGAGTGGGTATGGAAACTTTTGTATCCACAGAATCCTTCAGACATCTTCGATCGCTCTTTCTTCCATCGCAACAGTCCATGCTTACTCCACTTTTACATTGACTCCCGGGTGTGGTGTGGTAATTAACTTAGGAATCTGCAAGATCGGCTTGCAGCTGTAGATTTTCTTATTGAAATGAAGAAACATGTGAGTGTTGTGAAACTAAGTTCGCGGTTAATGCCTACAATGCCCACAATGCCCACAAAGAACAACATGTGAAACATATCCGCAACTCGGTTTGGAATCCTATCTAGTTGATCAAATATGGGTGTAGAAAAGTTGATACTACTTATTGAAGCTGCTCAGAGGGAATGAAAGCAAATTCTGGTTGATTTCTATAATTCAGAGAAGGAAATGAATGAGAAATTTCCATATAGGTCAACTCGTATGAATGAATGGCTTCTACTACAGTCGACTTCGGCGAGAGAATTCGAAGAGGAAATAATTGCAATGGTTTCCACTTGGGTCCATTCATAGGAGCGGTCCACAGTTGACTACCTGGAGGGGATCCGAAAAAGAGATGAGTGTGGAATTTTTAGATTGGGACGATTGATGTGAAGGGATTTGAAAATCGACTACAACGAGGGCATGCGAAGAGCAAATAGACTTAGAATTTTCTGAATCGGTCCAGTGGTAGAAACGGTTTCCACAATCGACTATTTTGAGGAAATCCGAATACTAATTTGGAGGGGATCGGAATATGAAATGAACCGAGCAGTCCTTCTGAATGATTCTCTGAAATTTTCTGAAGTTTATGAATGGGGCTATTCATCCACTTTCTACACCATTCGTTGGTGGCATTGCTTATGCTTGAAACTAGCATCGAGCTCGAAAAGTGGATTCCACTACTGCATTCACCCAGGAAACACAAGCGAAGGCCGTTTGAACTGCTGTGTGGCCAATTCGCGCACATGTGATTGACGCACGAGGCGTGCGACGTTACAGAACGCAGCAGCTGGACGTAACGGTATGCGAGGTGCAGGTTTGGTAGAAATTTCCTTGTTTAACTACAAATTCAATCAGAAAATTTACTTTATAATTAATAGTGAAATAAAATAAAGTAATTTTATTTAATAAATAAATTAAAATATAATATAATTATTTGCCTGATTGAATTTTAATTCAAATATCTAAAATAATTCAATTAAGACGTACAATTTTAGCGAGTGCCATGTTATAAATCGTTCGCTACCTTCCTTCTGTTCCAAACTCTATGTATTGCAGGTGGATTACAGGTGCAGGTGTTTATCAACCGCGCTGGCTTCATGGTTTGTGATCGCAATGTCTACAACGGCCTACTTCACATCTACCGTCTCCTTGAACCGGCCGAAGATGAATGGGATTGATTCGCAGAAAGGAAGCGCATGTCAGGCGGGTTTTTCCATGGGCAGCTCTGCATTTGTTTTTTCGTATTGCAACACTGATGTTGTTCATATGTTTTTTAATGTTGTTATGTTTACTTGCCTGTATATGTTGCTTACCGCTTATTAGACATTTTTTATGCTGCACCTTTTCCTGAATTGTGTCGCTATCTTTCCGGAATAGACTGCTTTAAACTAAAACGGGCTAAGAAAATTGCATTCCTTCGACATTTTGGGAGCACTCCTTCTCGCAAAACAAAATATTAATCTTTTCGCTAATTATCTTTGTCAGACTCGGTTCCTAGTCAAGTTGTCTGTGGTCAAACTCATCAAAACTAACACCTCTTGCTCGCTATATTGACACAACTTCACTCTTCGGGATTCTCAGCTCATGCTCAAGTTACTGCTGTGCGCTCTGATCGTAGGGTGTCTAGGGCTCGCTGCTGCCGTGCTGCCGCTTCGGTAGTGTCTCTGTGCGATTCGTCTCGTCATCAACTCGTCTGTCGTCCGTCTGCTCGGTTTTCTGCCTTAATTTTACTCTACGGGACTCTCAGCTGATGCTCGAGCTGCCGCTGTGCGATCTGGTGGAAGAGTATGTAGGACTGGTGCTGCTGCTTCGGTGCTGTGTCTCTGTGCGATTCGGCTCGACATCAAGTCGTCCGTCATCCCTCTCGCTGCCTAAATTCATCAATACTAACACCTACTGCTCTTCAATGGTGCTCTCCTGGACAGCAAGTCCGGCTCGTGCTCTGCTATGTGCTGTAGGACGGGTGTTCTGCATTTTCGCAGCTCGTCTACTGGTGCTACTGCTCTGTGCTCTAGTGCTGTGTATTCCGGTGGCGGGATATGTGTGTATAATTGCCGCTGAGGAGCTCTGCCACTGATCGGCTGCCGCTATGGCTCCTTTGGCGCTGTCGGTGTGCCATGCAGTTTATAGACAAGTCATCTGTGCTCGTCACTTACTCGTAGCATTGTTTTTCTCTTATCCAAGCTTAGCCTTCATTCAAAAACTTCGTTCTCCATCACTCTGCTGATACTTAACTTTGTGTCCCTACTGCATGGCTTAGTCAAATTGACAGGTACATGTCGCTTAGGTGAGCAGCAGTGGTAGCTGGGAGCGCGCCAGCCAACTGTAACCAAACAGAGCACAGGCCAAACACATTCTAGCTCATAATGGTTCATCAATTTTCTGACTAAAGCAACGGGTTTCCATGAGGAAAACAATATTATTTGTGCACTTGTCCCAGTAGAAGTAATATCTTCCGGAAATTTTTCGTCACCTATCCTCACTTGCGCCATAAGAATAGTTGTCGCATTTTCCATGTACGCATTTGTATCTTTCACTTTGCATTTTCTGACTGTAGCATTATGTTTTTGTGCGTATATCATGTATCATGTATTTTAATGTGTGTTACTTGCCCCTTATTTGGTTTATCGTATAACTAATTAATTGAATTAATTAATAACTGAATTGCTAGGCGTAGTTCGAAGGGTACTTGACTGTCCGCAGACAGCCGAGTACGTTTCTCATGTCATTCCCATTCTGGGCCGTTTTTTCTCACTAACGCTTTAGAAAATAATAAAAAATTTATTTCGCCCCTGCAGTGTTAGATAAACGCATTCCTATTTTTTCGGATTTTCTCGCCGTTTTTTTTAATCCGCCTGTGACGTCATAATGATGTCACAAATACGGTAGGTTTCAAGTAGGCGGGTCCGACATAGAGAACCAACTACAATACTTCGGGAGCCTTGGGTATACGGTATGGGAACAAAGTTAGCCTTGACAGAGCACCAGTTTCAGATCCGTCGTAAACTGAAATCGCCTGAGATCGTAAGCGAGCTTGACGCATCTTGACAGCTATAGGCGCGACATCGAACTTCTGCCGAATAGCATCGTTTCGGATCCGATCCAGGCATGTAACTCCTGCCGTCCGGCGCAGCACCTTCGTTTCCATTACGCTGAGGCGACTTTTCCTTCCTTTGTCGCAGGCCAACACTCAGCTCCGTACATCGCTACCGACCGCACAACTGCACTGTAGATTTTCAACTTAAAGCGCTCCGGTATCTTCGTATGGCAGAGCACGTCAGTCAACGAGCGCCACTTGGACCAACCCCTGGGAGCTCGATGCCATTAACCTTGATGGAGCTGGGCTCAGTAACGTCCGTCGCTAGATATTCGGTCTTCTTCACGTTCAATCTGAGTCCAAACCGCTCCAAGCGATCACACCAAGGTTGCACCTCTCGCTTGAGTTCATCTTTATCCTCGCTAGCGAGCATTATGTCATCAGCATAAAGCAGCGTCCAAGGGACGGACTTCTGAAGATCTCGTGTGATGGCATCCATGACGACAACAAAGAGGAGTGGAGAGAGCGCAGAACCCTGGTGTACCCCGACAGAGATGGGAACTCAGTCGAGGTTCCAGCTGCAGCTTGCACACGATTCTTTGGGCAAGAGTAGAGAATTCGCACGCACTCTATGAGCTCTTCAGGAATTCCAATGTCGTCGCAGCGAGTACCATATCACTTCACGCGGTACGCAATCAAACGCCTTCTCCAAGTCGAGAAAGATATGCACGTGCTTCTGTTTCTCGCTGTACTTCTCTAACAGGAGGCGGGCGGCGTGTATGACATCAATGGTGCCACAGCCAGCCACGAAGCCGCACTGATTGCTGGAAAGCTGGACAATGTCACGAATTCGTCCGTCGACAATTCGCTCAAAGATCTTCATGCTGTGCGAAAGCAAACGAATTGGACGGAAGCTGGAGCAGCCTGCAGGACTGCCCTTCGTCCTCCAAATCGGAATCGCCGTGCTTTCGCGCCAACACTCAGGCACCTTCTTCTCCGCTACAACTTGATTAAAGAATTCTTAGCTTAGAGCCGGGCCTGACTAGAGCCGGGCCTGACTCTTGTTATGGACTTAGAAATGTAGAGAGGGTTATTAGAGCGATAGCGAAAGCGATAAATTGTGCAATCAATAAACTTACATATTACGTGCCTTTCACGTATTTGTTAATTTCTGAAAGTTAAAAGAGGCTCTGCACGGTTAGTGCGATCAAGAAGTAACAGAATTTTAATAAACAGTTAGCCCATGCACAATCAATCGAGTCTGAAATGCAAGGTTTCAGAGTGCTTGGCGCAATCTTGACTATTTGCACGCCACAGAAATTTTGTTACCTTTTGCTTTTATATGAGTGTTAAACATCTTCAAAAGCTTCGCTATCACCAATGATAGAACCACTCAAAGAGTATATGCATTTTTTAGGATGCCCTGCATTTTTCGCAAGCCATAATGTGTTTTTAACTTTCAAACCTTTAAAGAAGCTCACATCAGTCGAAACGGCCACTTTTTGGAGAAATTATAACAAACATTCAAGCGAAAACAATTATTTGAGTATAAAATGCAAGGTTTCAGACGTTGTATGGCGCAATCCATACCGCTCATTTGTTAGAAAATGTTTATTGTCTTAAAATTTTACATGAGCCATCAAGTTCTTCAGTCCCTTTACTCTGAGCAAGGTTATCGCCTTTCAAACAGCGTATACATTTTGGGACACACTGTATTTGTGAACATAAATTTCGTAATTGAATTCTGAGTAGAATGTTGTCTTGGAGACATGTCCCCAACGGTGTCATCCACACAATTTTTTCTTTAACAAACAGCTCCTCTAGAAGGTATTTATACGACGTAGTTGAATTCTGTGTGAAATTTTAGTCTGGAAACATTCCTTTTACAGCTTCGTGGCAGGTTTGCGAAGAATTATTTTTCAGTTTCAAATTTGAAGAATATCGCATCAACTGTGGCATTGATAAGCTCGTGGTAGAACTCATTAGATAGAGCACGAAATTCTGATGTGTAGCTATGTTTGTTTCATGCCAATATGCATTTTTACACTGGTTTTGTAAATCCTCTGAACATCCTGTTGATTGCAGTCCCAGCAAATCTGGCCGACCTGTGGCTTCGCTTGTCCGCCGTGCGCGCGACGGGTGCCACAGCGTGAGCTGAGACGGCGAACGGGGGACGACGCCGCAGGTATGGCCACCTGGGCGCGCGGCGGCGGCGCCTACAACCAGCCGATACGAACGCCCTCTTCCGCTTCAGTGCCTGTTTGCGGTCCACGAGAAGATGGCATTCCTCATCATTGATGCCAAAAAACTTCTCAATAACCTCGGTCTGCCGATGGCGAGTCTTAGCAAGTCGGTACAAATAACGCTCACCATCGCGACACTCGAGCTTTCGGTAGAGATCACCATAATGAGTGACTTTTGTAACAGCCACGGCCTTCTTTGCAGCTTTCGCCGAGAAAGACGTAATAGAGCGCCTCCTTCTCTCGAACTTTGGCTTTCACGTCATCTGTCCACAGCCATGCCTGCTTGTCGACCTTCCATCGTCCAGTCTAGTAGTACCGAGTTCCGACTGCGCAGCTTGACGTATCGCGTCGGTTGCATCCTTCCAAGTTTCACCGATAGTCGTAACTGTCGATAACCGCACACAAGAAATCACAGCTGCTTCCTTCTCTTTCATTCGCCACCACTTGATTCTAGCTGCACCGCAACGCTCGACCTGCTTCAACCTCGGATCGGTGATCTTTAAAGTACAGATCAGGGGTCGATGCTGTGGGGCGACCGTCTCATACGACAGAACCTTCGCGTATGTGAGGAGGTTTCGGTCACGATCCTTCAAAAGGACAACGTCTATCTATGTCCTGGTGCTTCCGCTATAGAACGAGATGAGGTGGGAATCGCATTTACGAAATACGGTGTTCACTATGTGAGACCATGCGATCCCGCATATTCAAGGATACGCTCACCATCTATGCGTACGCGTTACGCGATCCATAGCCGAATCCACCATGCCAGTCTTTCGTCGCGCCGACGTTCCCGTTAAGGTTACCAGCGTCTATGATGACATCTTTTGACGGTAGCTCTGCTGTCTTGTCATCAAGCAGGCTCCAAAACTCATCCTTGGCTTTATTGGAGCAGCCAGGCTGTGGAGCATACGCAGAGAAGAAGTGATAGAGTTGCTTCTTAGCGGCGACAACGACCTTTATCAACCGATCGTCAAAGCGCTCGAAGCTTACAGTCGAGTCACGAAATCGTTCGGAGAAGATTATTCCGACACCACTGGTGGTCCTGGGACTTCCACATAGCACGGCCTTAAAGCCTCGTCCTATGTCCCTTGACTTGCGGCAGGACCACCTCGTCTCCTGCACCGCACAGAAATCATCTCTTCTACGCTCCAGTGCTTCAACCAACTCGCAGGAGCGGCCCGTCAACATACCCACACTCAGCGTAACCACGCGGGTCCTACTTACGTTACGGGACTTTCGGATTAGCTCAGTTGCCCCCCCCCTCGATGCCGTCCTCGCACCAGGGACCCTCGCATACTTTCCACACTCGCCGGGCTTTGTGAGTGCGCGTCGGCTCCCGCGGACGCCGTAGCACTATCCCGAAACACTTGAGCTGTCATGCAACATGTGATGTGACATGGGTCTTCGTAGGCCGGCCTATGACAAGGGCCTGTCACCTGCAATCGAGTGTCCGTGATCGGCTTAGCTCGCAGAGCGAACAGTTTCCAGTAGCACCACGTGGAGGAACGGACATCGCCACCCGTTGATGGTAGCACTATCAGCCGCTAATGCGATCGGAAGAGTAGAGAAATTGGTTAGATGGATCCCGCGCGAACTGACAGCAGGGCAGATGCTGAAGCGCCTCGACTCCGTGTTTCGTTAAGGCTGCGCAATCTTAGGGAGTCTTTTTTGGACAGGATCGTAACATGAAAACGACTTGAAAACGGATCCTTTATGACAATCGTCGTTGCTCTGCACAGTAGCTGGACAAGAATGAGAGTCCCGAGGAGATGCCAAAACCAAGTCTCTATCCTGGAAAGACCATGGTGACCGTATGGTAGACAATGGGTGGTGTAGTCCATTACACTTTTTGAAGGCTGGAGAGACTGTCACAGAGGAGAAGTGCTGTGCCGAAATTGAAGTAATGCACTAGGCATTGATTGAAAAATATCCGGATTTGGTCATCGAAGATCCAGCACATTCAATAGACCTGTCGTCTACTGATTATCATTTTATCAAGCGTTTAGATCGTCATGTGAATGATAAAAAATTCAGCAAACAAAATGATGTCGACAATGATTTATTATCAGGGATGTGCGGAAATTTTTCTGGAAAAAGCGGAAGACGAAAGACGGAACGGAAACGCTCAAAAATGGCCGGAAACCGGAATACGAAACGCGGAAACGGAAATGACACATATTCGTCATTTTTTTCAGAAGTGCATCTGAAACGGCGTCAGAAGCGGCTTCCATTGTGCCTTTATTGCTCAGAACTTTGCGAGCAGCAGAATCTTCTACAGATTAATGCACATTCTCATCATAACATAGCATAACGAAGCATGAATTCATAATATTGTTATGATAACCTTTTAGCTATGGCTAGAGCAATAAGCGAAAACAAATTTAGGGTCTTATCTTACTATTTCAGCAGTCTTTCTGTTGTTTCCATAGCTTCGCCGACGGGTTTTTCGCTGACTTTTTTGATGCTGCAATTTTCTGAACCTTAACTGAATTAACCAGTTGAGGCTACTTACAGACTCGCATTAAAAAACTGACTCGGGTGAAGTCTAAAACTGGAGTAGCCACCTAGATCATATTCCGACCAGGAAAGAGATTCCTCCCAACATTTTTGGAAACCTGTGGCATCATGGACGACAAGGTGACTGCAAAGATATCTGCATACCCAACATTAGCAGTTACATTACAGTCACCGAAACTAGTACTCAGAATTTAGTCTGGGATCTAACAATAAGATGATAACTGGATGACTGATTAGTCATGATGGGTCCACTCTTCCACAGGAATATTCCATATGTGCCAGCCCGGAACCCCCACGCCCAAGATGACACAGCTGGACAGTTCCTAGATGGTTCTCGAAGCAATAGTTTTGTGTCAGAATTCAACAAATCACCCTAGTCAATCAAAATAACTTCTCCTGGTAGACAGTCGTGATGATTCATTAAAAAATACATTGCATAACTTCATATGGATAAATATAACACCTATCGAAATTAAAGGATGAAATTTACACCTTCAATCAGGAACACTGATGTAATCTTGGGGCAGACAACCGCATGGCACAACCTCTACTGAACCCTTTGTTTCATGACACTGAGCTATATGCTTACAAAGTTTTTGTAGCTGTTTATAACTAATGGATCAAGAATTTTATGATCATTCAAATGTTGAATACACTTTCTTAGCCTACAATGCATACATAGCCATTGCTGGCCCATTAGTTGTGCCCTGCACTCAGCCGTTCCCATTTTTGAGTACTTTTTTGGTAGTCCAACTATAATTCCAAGAAAATTAATACAAGAGTTGTCTGACAGTATTTATCTCACAATTATATGAAGAAGAACCCTTTTTAATTGATAAGCTGATTGTGTTCAATGTCCATTTCCGTTTCCGCCTTCCGGTCCAAAAACAGTCGGAACACGGAACGGAACGGAACACCTAAAAATGGCCGGAAACCGGAATTCGGAACGCGGAAACGGAAATTCCGCACATCCCTGTTTATTATGTTTTATTAATTCTCGTAGTTCTCATTTTGTACAAAGATGGAATGTCCAAGCTGTTTTCACATTGGAAAAAGTGTTCTAATTGTAACTAATGCTTATTTCGATTGTCAAAATTTTCAGTTAAAATCGGTCATTTCATATGCAATGGCCTAACTTGAGGCTTAAAGAAAATGGCTTGGACCTAATAGGTACACTGAAGTTAGTTTGCCGAGCCAGACGAGCTATTAATCCACAAAGTAGGAGCACCACTTACACTTGAGCATTTCTCTGGAGGACGATGGAGCCAAACTAGACCATTGTGCGTGCTCTTCAAACTGGCTGACAGACACGTTCCATTCGGAGCTTCTGCTCTACTCCAACCAAGAACCGCGTCTTCCATGAGCTTAAAGCTGCAGTGAATTCAGAAATCGAGCACAGGATAGAGCGTTAATTGAAAAACGACGAGGTCATGATGGCTGGAGCCTCTGCTCGTGACACAACTGCTTTGTGATACTTATACAATGCTGACCATGAGGTATACTAGCATTGCTGTTCGATAGTTTAGCCGAATGCCCGCAACTTCGACGAAAGAAGAAATATTCAATTAAGGACGACTGCAGTACTGCAATATGAGTTGCTTCTTATGCTACTGCTCCTTATGTCCTTAACAATTAGCAATGATTGCAATTAAAATTAAAAGTGGAATGGGAAACGAATGAGAAGGTAAACACTGTCTTGCAGGACATGCCAATGAATCGAAATGAAGCTTTCTTATGCATCAAATCGGGAGAGAATTCTTGTGGTCCCTTGTCATCCTTTTCCATGCTCCCAATCGATGACCTTCCCGTTTGATCCACAGATGGTCTTGCACGACGATGAACTCAGCCTTTCGCCTTGCTCGTTCCACACCAAACAATGGTTCCAATGTGGAGATCCTTCGGTGACCTTCGTGCCCTGATCTTGGCTTGAAGTCACCGACGATCACCTTGAAGGATGGTCTTCCCTATAGAACTTCTCCAATTCGACATAGAATGCTTCGCCTCCCTAGTCGTACTCGGATGACTCGGACGTAAGCGCCGAACACTGTCAAAGCCGCCACATCGCTTCAGTCTCAGACGCCCGATTCGCCTTGTCAGAGGCTCATACGAATCAATATTCACGGCTAAGTCGTAAAGAAGACGAAGAACGTCGTCGAAGTTCGAAGATCAGAGACGCCGTCGCATAGGCCAAGTTGTTGAAGATTAGGTGGACCGGCCGTTTATTGCGTTCCGCAGACACCCGCTTGACAAGAGCTGTGACTGACTGGATTCCGCAGAATGTTAACGGAACAATATGACGCCCATCGAGCAGCGAGGATCCACTGCAGCACTTTGGCATGCAGCAGGTACGAAGGGAGGCGCTATTGACACCCGCCCGAGTAACTCGGTGATCGACGGGACGGCAGGTGGTACATGTGATATCGTTTGATCCATTACATTACGGTATAGTGAAAGTTCAGTCAGTAAATGTCAAGTTCTTCCATATTGGAGCTTATTATTTTCGTAGCATGCATCTTCTACGTTCTTTGCCAACGAGGTTTTTAGGTGAAAATTTGATTTACGTTTAGACCTTCTCATCGTTACCAGAGTCCAAGAAATGACTGGAGATATTGGAATGGCAAAATTCCACCCGGACAAGGTAGCCGGATGTGAGGAACAGACTCTATGACATACATCAGATTGCTTCATTGTCGAACAAACGTCAAAGAAACACTTGATGGTAGCGGTGACGTTGCTGGCCCAATTGCTATGTAGAGCTGGTGAAAAGTGGGCACTCTAGGAAACCCCGTGCAAGGCGCATAGCCGCATTTACGTTGGGATTTAGAAACCACCGGTTTTTAATGAACGTGGAACATGAATCACGTTTATAGATGTCGGAAACGCAAATTTTTGATTTATGTGCAAGGCTGCTTTCTGAATCGAGTCACGTTTTTCTGTCGGAGAAGTTACAGAGTGTTCCTCACCACCAAGTACAAGAAGCCACTCTCTAGATGTCGAAGAAATAGGTGTGGTCTAGTGGAGCACAGAGGTTGAACATTCAACAACTATGAAGAAGGCCAGGAGTTGCGCAGACAATCCTTTCAGCGGCGCTCGAGGACAGTTTCCAGAGAACACTGGAATATCACTGTAGGTCGTGTCGCTTCTACAAACTGATCAGACGCAACTCAGTCTTGAACTGCAGTCTCGAATAGATTTTGGGCTGACAATAGGCCCTGAAGTGCCACTTATCAGACTTTGTCGCATAATAGTTGTTAATAATTTATAAAATCGACCATCAGAGCAGCGCACACTTTGTTGGAGTCCTTTGTTCAAGCTGAATCCGCCTACTAAAGAAGAATACATAGAGGAGTAACGTATGGACTTGATCTTTTTGAGTAACACAACAGCAGCAATGTTCTCATACACAGAAGAGCGTTTGCTGGCAATTTCCGATAATCTTTACTATATATAATCGCTAGAGGCATGAGTCACGTCTGAAGCTTCGCCGTGCTGTCCGAGGCCAGCGGCGACAGCGGGTGTTTACTGTTGATGTGGAACTTCAAGCTAAGACCAGGATCATTACAAAAGAGCTCCGAATGCTGATCACGAATATGGGTGTCAACATTGCAAAATGAAACTCCTGAGCGAGTTGTGACACCTGCCGAATTTGGGTGGCCTGACCGCAGGCTGGCCGGCGAAAGAGTGGCGCGAGGGCTCAGCGGTGACGCAGAGGCAGTGCTACTCGTCACGTGTGACGTTGTTTGTTCGATCCTTATTGGTACCTGCTTTTTTTGCATCTCATGATTTATCCTCGAAATGACCTTTTATTCTAAATTGTGACACATGTTAGACTAAATAGCCGGGAAAACTATCAACGCGTTTGCAAAAGTGCTTGAAGACGAAAAACTGCTATGGTAACATTTTTATTAACTGTTGTGCACAAATATAGTGCAAATCTTATATTGAACAACTGGAGATGTTTCTAAAAACCATGGCATTCATGCAACGAAGCAAAAAATGCATGACGCAAAAAAGGGACGTAGAATAATGTACATATTTATTATTTATTTATTATGAACGTATATATGACGAGGAAAACCAAAATGTCGTTGATCTACTGCTTTTTTTCAGTCACTATGTCCTTTTCAACAGCAAAGGTGGTATCCATTGTTCTCGCTGAATTGGGGAAGCCAGACGACAACGATGCACCAACTCGTGATGAGAAAAAGATGGCTAGAAGGTTCGCAGCTATCCTACGTGACGATGCTGCAGCCTCATTTGGTGTGGAAACGGACAAAAAATTTGGGGTCAGATGTATCTATTGATGACGAGTCTGTTGAGGACTATTGCGAATAAAAATGACACCATAGCAGTTTTTGTCTTCAAGCATTTTTACAAACGTGTATGATAGTTTTCCCGGCTATTTAATCTAATACGAGTCACAATTTAGAATAAAAGGTCATCTCGAAGATAAATCATGATGTCGTCAAGAAAGTCAGTGTCAAACTCAGTAATAAAAAAAAGTCGAAAACAACGGAGACCGAACCAACGACGTCACACGTGACGAGCGGGAGCACTACCTTCCCGCCATCGTCGCACCAGGCGGCCCATTCTTACGGAGTGACATCAATATTCGTAATCAGCATTCCGAGCTCTTTCCAATGACCTGGTCTCAACTTGAAGTTCCATGTGAGGTCGAATCCTTCCCTAGTGAGGTCTCAAGCACGCCGTCCTAAACGGGTTCAGGCCGCGCGTAGCGGCACTCCTTTGCTAAGGTGCTTCGAGTTGTGCAGGACACGTACCCTCTTGTTGCAGTTGGGTGTTCTGCAGCAACAGTGGTGGAGACCTTCGTTGACTGAGGGATAGCACATCGCCTCGATCCGCTCCTTCCAGTAGCATGGCACGCAGCCCAGGTTCTTGATGCCGCTCTCGTCCAGTACAACAGAACAACTCGACTCGTACTGAAAGCAGCTTGTAGTAGCAGTAGCGGCAACTTTGGTGTTGCTCACATCACCCTTGTAATTGCTACTGCACTTGTCAAAGAACTCCATAGCATTCTTCAAGTTAATGATTTCACCTTGAATCCTGCTCGCGGTATCAGCGGACATGGAGCGGAGAGAGACAGATTTAAGTGATTTTCGTCGCCGACAATGCACGAGTCAAACGAAGCGTCCTCTGGAGTGACAAGGACCACTGGAAAAGCACTTGGTTGGAACATAATTGTCTGCTTGTGTATCTGTGTAGAACTCAGTGTAGAGGAATGCGACTTCAAAGCGTAGCTAGCAGGCCAAAAATAGGCGAACCAACCCCTTCTTTGTGGCTTTATTCTATGGACCAGCAGCCACCTTGTCTCCTGGTCTAATTACTCTCCCCGGATTTTATAACAGTCGATATTATTTTGTTGTTGTCAACTCGGTGTCTCGCACAAAGAGCGCAACTCCTCGCCATCTGTGCTCCACATGTTAGGGCCAGCTAGGCGGAGAGCTGGTCCATGGGCAGTCAGAGCCGTCCGGAGTGGCAGCTCATTTAATAAATTGTTATTAAAGACCACTGAACCACCGTCTAGCCCAGCTAGGGCAAAATCTCCAATAAAGGAGCAGGACACCACAAATTTGGTGCATCGGCCAAACAAAGCCGTTAAAGTGCAGCCCACCCATAGCTGCCCACAGCAAGCTGACTGTGAGACAATAAAAGTGTCGCTCATGTTTCTTAAGAAACCCATAGCGCTAAGCGCGCAAACTCTTCAGACAATTCTGGAGAAGTTTGCATCATATACGGAGGAATTAAAACCTACCGGTACAGATGAAGAAAAACTCAAGGAGTTTTTATTAGCCTTAGCCGCTGATTTAATCAACAGCAGCGTCACTACTGTAGAAATGAGCCGAAACTCTCTACAAAAATTGGTCGACCAACTGTAGTGTGAGTTCGACGAAGCCAAAATTAAAGGCAACAAAAAGGATCTTACGAGTGAAGTTGAAGAGATCGGAAAAAGCAATCAATTCGCGGGAAAAATTGCTGAAGCGAATGAAATGATATTAATTTTCACATCGAGAGCAAACGAGGCCAGATGCCAAAGTAAAAGGTTGGCCAGATAACTGGGTGTGCCACTCCCAAAGGAAAGTGCGGTCACTAAACCAGCAGAGGATGAGTTCATTAATCCTAGCGACAAATTTGGCTGTCAGAAGACAACTCTGTCAGCAGCGGTGAATTTGCTGCAGAAGAGCAGACCTGCCGCACACTAGGACCCAGTCAACTCAAACTCCCGACGTTCTACGGGGACGAGGAGGAGTTCACTGAATTCTGGGCTATTTACGAAACGTTGGTACACCGAAGCAAAGTGCTGAATACGGTGGAAAAGATGCTCTTGCTAAAAGATAGCTTAAGAGGATGAGCTGAAAATACCATTAAAGGTATACAACTCATCCCACAGTGTATGATTGAGACACTAAAAAAGAAGTATGGTAATAAACCAACAAATCGGGCAAAAATTGTTCAAAAATTGATCGATTTACCGATGGCGAAAAACAATGCAGAAAGCTGTACTAATATTTTCGACAAAGTGCGAATGTTAATTAACCACATCTTCTCTGCGGGCCAAGATCTACCCAATATGCAGGATGCAATGTGGACAGAGAAGATACTCGAAAAATTTCCGTACAAAATCGTGAAAAACGTCCTAATTTCCATTTATGAAAAGGAAGAAGTCCGTGTGGATGACGTAATGGATCAAATTAAAAAGGAAATCAGCGCAAAGCGATTCATAGAAACTCGCCTAAAAAATCGTACAAGAATGGACGGCTTCCAAAATAAACATCCTCAGTTTTCTGAACGGCGTGATCAGCCGAGACGAGGATCGGGTTGCGTTTTCTGTAGCCAGGACCATTCCTCGCTTAACTGCCGATCGATGACCGATCCGAAGGCGAAGCGAAGGATCGTAGTAGACTCCAACAGATGTTGGAAGTGCTTTGCCGACAACCACACAAGTAATCAGTGCGGAAAACAAAATTGCCTACTGTGCCAGCGGATGTACCACGAAAGTCTGTGCTACGCTAATAGCAAAGGTACCGAAAAAGGATCCAATCAAAATGGTTCCCGTACACCTCGTTACAGTAACCCAGCACTAACCTCTAATAGAGGGATGCCACCAAGGGCGCCCGGAGACGCGCGTCGACGCGGTCCAAGTCAATGGCGCCATCCAAACAACGCTCGTTGAATAGAACCAAACGACGCTCATAGAATGGAAGAAAATACAAATATGCATTCGATGAAAGCGAATCGAAGCGATACAACAGAAGACACCCAAAATGAGGGTAAACAAAAGGATCAAGTGGTTCTCATGACAGCAGAAGGAAAAGTCTAGAACTGCAAAACAAGCTGCTTCGAGAAAATGTTATTCTTCTTTGATACTGGAGCACAAAGAACAATTATAAAGGAAAATATGGCAGACGACTTAGACCTTCCGAAAAAAGGGAGCGAAATCTGCACAATGTCCGGAAACGGCGGCCATACCAAAAGTTTCATGACAACATTTGTCTCATTGAAAATAAGCACCGCGTTCGGGAAAGAACTAGAGCTAAATGTACAAAATACCAGTTATCACCAATGGATTCCCCTCAGCTCGGCTATCTATCGAAGATGTGGAGTTCTTGCAAGATAATGATATCTGCTTGTGTAACCCAGGAATCCGAGGGGAAATCAATATCCCTCACATATTGGTCGGTCTAGATTATTACTATGACCTCATTTTAAGCAGCAACAAATCTCGGCTGCCGTCCGGCCTTTACGTAGCTCGTACAGTATTCGGCCCGACATTACACGGTCGCGGCTCCTTACCGCAGGAATGTCCGAGCTCAGAAATACTACACGGTCTCACCCTTGTAGAGCAGAAATCAGAAACGGAACTGCTCGAAAAGATCTTCGAACTTGACGGTCTCGGAATTACCGCAGAGGAAGCTTCCTACAGCGAGAAAACCTTTGAATACTTCAACAATTACTCGAAAAATATATCATTTCAAGACGGAGTAGCCACTGCTCCCTTTCCTCTGAAGGATAACGTAACAGACTTCTCGGATAATTATGGAATGGCATACCGCCGATTGGAATCATTGTGCAGAAATCTGCAAAACAATGTAGATCAAAGGAAATGGTATGACAAAATCATGCAAGGATATGCTAGCAAGGAAATTGTTGGAAAATTTGATGTCCTAATTGAAGGAGCAGCCGGCACTTATTACATGCCTCATTCAGGAGTTTGGAAACGATCCAAGCAAAAGCCGCTAAGAATAGTTTTCGATGCTCTTCATAACAGAGAGGCAACGTGTCGTTGAATGATGTGATGCACACAGGTGAATCCTTCGTGAACAAAATTCAAGATATCCTTGTATCTTGCCGCCTGAGTAAATTTATTTTATTGTGCGACATCGAAGCCGCATTTACACAGGTCAGGCTGATAGACTCTCGCAAAGACCTTTGTCGTTTTCTCTGGGTGAAAGATATACAGCGCCCGCCGACAAAAGACAATGTGGTCATTTATCGTTTCAACCGTCTGCCATTGGGCATCACGGCATCTCCGAATATATTGAACATGGTGATATCGCATTACCTAAACACAGCGGATACTCACCTGTCAAAGGAGATCGCAAGAAACATATGTGTAGATAAAATCTTACTGAAAGCCGACAGTGAGGAGCAAGCCTTGGAAAAGTACAAGGAATCGAAAACGTTGTTTTCAAACATTGGTATAAATTTACGCGAATACCTATCGAATTCCAAACAGGTAAACAGTGCTATCGCAGAAAATGATCGCGCTCCACCTGGGCCGATAAATATATTGGGTGTTCAATACAATGTCGAAAACGACGAATTTACTGTGGAAGTACGTATACCATCAAATGTTGATCTTACGAAGCGGGACATAGTGAGCCAAATCAATTCCGTCTACGATCCTATGGGAATCGTACCTGCATTGATGATCAACTTGAAATCATTGATGAGAGATATCTACAGCAAAGATATTAGTTGGAATGACAGAGTGCCTTATAATTTAGCACAGAGGTGGGAAGTAGCGTGTCAGTCGGTCAGAGATGCACGCGTTAGAATGCCACAGGCAGTATTTCGCACATTAGAGGTGACCGCGCCGCGCGCAGGATTTCACACATCAGAGTCTAGCATGGAAGAGGGTCAGCCCCACGGCGATAGTGTTAGGGCAACTCTATGGCTATTTTGTGATGCTAGCAACTTAGCAATATCAACTTGCGCATAGTTACAAAAAGGCTGTAGAAAAGAGGTTAGCCAATTACTTAGTGGTAAAACTAAACTGACGCCAAAAAGCACTCCTCAGACCGTTCCTAAATTGGAAATGTTGGGAATTCTCATCGGAATGAGAACAGCGAAAACTATTTGCAGCGCAGCAGATTTGGCTATTCAAGAAGCGAAATCGCCTTATATTGGCTAAAATCAACAAGGAAGCAGCCAATTTTTGTAACGAGTCAAAAGGATAGAATAACGAAAATTCTGTCATTCCTTGAAAGTTCAGGAATAACCGTGAAATATCGGCACATACCTACTCAAAATAATCCTGCAGATGCGAATACTAGAGGTCTAACAGCTCTTCAGAATAACACTCTCGACTGGGTTAGGGGACCGCAATGGGTCCAAAGCGATGAGCAAAAGTGGAAACTGCTACGCTTCATTCAAGCAAAAAAATGCTGGAAATCGCAGATGAAGAGGTGATTGCTATGGGAGCAGAAGTTCAAGAAAACATTAATGCTGAACTGGAGAAAGAACAATCTCTAATCGATTTGTGCAAATTCTCTCACTACAAAATAGCATTGCGAACTATAGCAAGAGTAGGATAAGTACTGCATAAGTGGATTTTGAGCTGTAATAACAACAGATTAACCGCAATCAAAGTGATCGTAATTGACAAATTCAGCACCAGAGAGGGAATTAATTGTGATGATTTAATACTGAGCGAGAAATTGATAATCCAATCGCTATACAGAAATATCGACCTGGAGAAATTGCGCAAGCAATTCTCACAGCAGAAAGTTATTAGGGATAACTTCGAGATAATTCGTTATCAGTCTCGCCTACAAAACTCGTCACTACCGTATGACGCCAGAATGACTATCTATCTGAGTAACGACTCGGATCTCTCCAGACTAATTATCTGCGACATACACAGATCCAATGCTCATTGTGGTAAAGGATAGAGTAATGGTGAGCAAACCATTTGAAAACGTCGGATACCACTTTATAGAACCTTTTGAGTCCAAGAACAAGGAAAGAATGTACGTTCGCCTCTATGCTTGCCTTACTACAAGAGCAGTACACCTAGAAGTGGTCGAGAGCCTATATACTGGAGCGTTTCTTAACAGTTTTGTTCGCTTCATATCTCGCAGAGGCGTCCCCGTTTGATAAGAACGGACTGCGGCACGAACTTCAAACTTGGACAAAAATCCTCGATCTCATGATTTCGGAGGACGAAACTACAGGAAATTCAGTGATGTCCTATATGCCTCAGAGAATATTAAATGGATTTTCAATCCTCACTGAATTTCCAGTAGTTTCGTCCTCCGAAATCATGAGATCGAGGATTTTTTGTCCAAGTTTGAAACCTTGGCAAGGCAAAAATATTGGATTCCTCAACCATCCAGAGCCGTCAAGAAATTCGTTAGAAGCTGCGTTATTTGCAAAAAGTTGCAAGGATTGCCATATGGTGCGCCAGAAATGGCACCACTACCACGGGATAGAGTAATGGTGAGCAAACCATTTGAAAACGTCGGATACCACTTTATAGGACCTTTGAGTCCAAGAACAAGGAAAGAATGTACGTTCGCCTCTATGCTTGCCTTACTACAAGAGCAGTACACCTAGAAGTGGTCGAAAGCCTATATACTGGAGCGTTTCTTAACAGTTTTGTTCGCTTCACATCTCGCAGAGGCGTCCCCGTTTGATAAGAACGGACTGCGGCACGAACTTCAAACTTGGACAAAAAATCCTCGATCTCATGATTTCGGAGGACGAAACTACTGGAAATTCAGTGATGTCCTATATGCCTCAGAGAATATTAAATGGATTTTCAATCCTCACTGAATTTCCAGTAGTTTCGTCCTCCGAAATCATGAGATCGAGGATTTTTTGTCCAAGTTTGAAACCTTGGCAAGGCAAAAATATTGGATTCCTCAACCATCCAGAGCCGTCAAGAAATTCGTTAGAAGCTGCGTTATTTGCAAAAAGTTGCAAGGATTGCCATATGGTGCGCCAGAAATGGCACCACTACCACGGGATAGAGTAATGGTGAGCAAACCATTTGAAAACGTCGGATACCACTTTATAGGACCTTTTGAGTCCAAGAACAAGGAAAGAATGTACGTTCGCCTCTATGCTTGCCTTACTACAAGAGCAGTACACCTAGAAGTGGTCGAAAGCCTATATACTGGAGCGTTTCTTAACAGTTTTGTTCGCTTCATATCTCGCAGAGGCGTCCCCGTTTGATAAGAACGGACTGCGGCACGAACTTCAAACTTGGACAAAAAATTCTCGATCTCATGATTTCGGAGGACGAAACTACTGGAAATTCAGTGATGTCCTATATGCCTCAGAGAATATTAAATGGATTTTCAATCCTCCATCTTCCCCATGAATGGGTGGAGTATGGGAACGACTCGTGGGGTAAGTGAAAAGATGCTTACATAAGGCAGTAGGCAGGAAAAGGCTGTCATATGAAGAAATGACTACTGTAATGACGCGCATAGAGGCAGTAATCAATACACGTCCTCTCACAAAACTGTGCGCATCTGTTGTCTCACAAATACCACTCAGAACAATAGATTTTTCACAAGGAAATCTGAAATATTCTGTTCCTCCAATGGGACAAATTTGGAGGATCCATCAATCGATCCAGATTTGCTCCAAACTGTGAGTCAAGCCTATCAAGCGCTTCAGACCGCCGAACTAATTGCGACGAAATTCTGGGAGCGATGGAACACAGAATATTTGACAGCGTTGCGGGATAGCCAAAAAGCTCTATTAAAGCAGCCGCGGCATAAAAGTAACAAATTTCCACAAGTGGGAGAAATTGTGCTAATTGAGCAAGAATTCCTGCCACGAGGACAGTGGGTTTACGGAAAAATTGTGGATGTAGTTATGAGTGCAGATGGACTTATGAGAACAGCGAAAGTTTTCATGCCAAATCGCAAAGTTCTACAGCGTCCTATGAATAAGATATTTCCACTGGAAATACGAAGTTCGGCCGCAGAACAAGTAGAGGACATAATCACGGAGAAAATTCCTCCATCACTAGGAAATAGTACAAATGTGATTTAACCAGGGCAAAAGCAAAGGCAAAGGCAAAGCAAAAACAAGGCCTACAAAGTGATAAAGGCTTTCGAAGAAGACCTCGATAAATCGGAGGATTTCGGATCGGAGGATCAAAATTTCACTGCTGCTCTGAATACGCGCTCTTCGGAAGAACAGCATCAATGTAGGAGGCGAATTGGTGGCATTAATATCCACTGGCTAGCAATAGTAGCAGTCATCTGTTGTGCAATCAATCCTACTCTAACCTACGTCGATGGACGTATTCAATGCATCAATGGCATGGTGAAAGTTGATATCCCAACTGCTCACTGTTTATTTCAAGTTTGCCTGAGAACAAAATGTAAAGAGTTTAATACAAGGCAGAAAACTTGTTGTTTTATTTGCCTCCGTCACCGCATAATACTAATACGACTGTCAGCATAAAGACGGCAAAAGACAATGTGATAATAAACGCTGAAGAATGTGGGCCACCAGAATTTTGCCTACATACTAAATCTTTGATGTCGAAAGGACTCATTGGAAACCCACATTGTTGGCCAGAAGAAGCTATAATCTCTGCCTGCATAGCTATTTACTTTGTGATAGCCGCTATTCTGTTGATAACCATCTTCATTCTTGGTAAGATCAAACAAAAAAGTGGTGTAATCCAAGCTATTGAGGAGAATGAAGATCCGCAATTAGTTGAAAATTTAAGGGATATCCCAATCCTAGTTTTCGCACCTACAAGATTAGGAATGTCAACAACCATTGCAGTATGCTGCGTGGTTACTGGACTAATTAATGCAGCTCACGCGTGTCAGCATGGGTACATGCGGCATACCGTAAACATGGCGTGCTCCCAAAATGGCAGCTGCGATTACGAATATAATGAGGAGGCGAACTTCAACAGAATCAATTCCAACCTATGTATCGAGATCAAGAATAATAATAAAACCTCTGGAAGGATCAAGATATCTCACTATCCCATGAAACTAACATGTTCCAAAGCCCCACACTTCTATACAAGAGACTCACTCCCAGGGATATATCGGTTTCTAAGATGTCCACAAATGGGTTCATGTTATGATGGAAGATGTTGCAGGCTCCGAAGAAACATTTCCATCATAACATGAACCCATTTGTGGACATCTTAGAAACCGATATATCCCTGGGAGTGAGTCTCTTGTATAGAAGTGTGAGATAATACCAGAACTGTGAGATACTACCAGAACTCAGCATGACAATACAGTATCCTGGCTACTCAATGTGTGAGCCTTCATGCACTGGGATCTTGTGTGGTCTTACCACTACCATCCTGCGCGTTTTTTAGGTTTGTGCAAATGCCTAAAACAGCAGCTGTCTACGAAATAGTAGAGTGTGTAGAATGGAGACCCACCGTTACTATCATGTGTTAGTAGAAATGCCGGATAAAGTCAGGAAAAGTAAGCACAAAATGCAGCCTTATATTGAAGAAACTGCAGGCGATTTGAAGTTTACAGTCATTTCTATGCAGAAGCCACAGTGTTCTCTAATGTACAGAAGATTCGCAATGAGCACCGAGGAAACACTAGTGATACCGAAGAACTACCGTATCCCCATCGGATGCGCCACGGCAGATATGGCTAAGAACAATTACAGCGAGTGTACACCACACTTCGACTGTATATGCCATGATTATCGATCTACTGTTGGGTGTTATTGCCCACCACAATCCATCGAGCATATAAGATCTCGAATAGGTGCACCTATTCCTATTCATATGCCTACTATGCAGATCATCGCCAAAAATGGAGATCTCGAAATCTTCACTATAGAAGCTGAAATTCTTATCTCGCTACAGTCAAAAGTATTGGCAAATGCAAGTGAGTTTGCACCAGAACAACCATGTGAAATTGAGCTTCATAAGCTTTCCGGATGTTACTCCTGCGAGGAGGGAGCACATCTCGCTATTTCGTGCAAAACTGCAATCACATCAAGAGTAACAGTACAATGTGAAGAACAAACATTCACCATAGAATGTGGCCCTCACAATGCAACAAATACTGTGACTCTGGGCTTCAATTATGCAGTTGTAAATCAGGATTGCAGAGCAAAGCGCAACGGAGAATCTGGCCATATGATCCTGCAAGAGATTCTATTATTCCACGAAGAAAGGGATAGTGATAGCATATTTGATACAAAAAGAATTTCATAAATCAGCCCCTACTAACTGGCTAGGCAATATGAGAATTCCAGATCTACAACCAATTCTAAAGATCGTTAGGCAACATTGGTTGGCAGCCACAGCAGCAGTAGGAGCACTCGTTGCAGGAATGGGAATAACCTATATCTTCGGGCCAGTGGTGCTGCTGACCTTGGTACGATCACTCCCGCCCATTTTCGCTGTGTTGCGAAAATTGCCTGGAGGGTGTTATCGGCAGTATGGACGTCTCTCGCACATATCTACTCCTTTACACAAAGCGCTAGGAGACATATCAGTTACATTGTAAGGACGCTATGTGAAATCCATTTCAACTGAATGTCGCCGCAACAGCGGTCTGATATCTGGGACCAAGTGTAGATATCATAGTTGAATGGTATTGGATACTAATATAGCTGCTATTCAAATATTCATTATCGGCATTCATTTATTAGCGATCGGTCGGTCATGGATATCAGATTACTACGGAACAGGTATACATCGATATCCTCATACCATGTCTACTTCGAGCAGCGTACCCGATGTCCTCGATTGTTTAGACGACATCGACACAACGCCGGCATTCCAACCTATTGCTACTGCTATTCGTGCTATGGCTGATCAGATGGCGAGAGATTATCGCGACGTCATGCTCAATGTCGATAGTCTCAATCGTGCTTGCGAGGAACTGTTAAAAAGGACAGAACCTCAATCATTATGTGTTTTCTGCACTTTGGCGGAAAACCAGGACAATCACTCGACTATGAGATGTTCACGTTATGCAGATTCAGTGCCACGCATCACCCAAGCCGCAAAAATCGGTTTGTGCGTCAAGTGTCTGAAGACGGCGCACGAAAGGGAGTGTGGTGTCAAGTGGAGTTTTTGCGGGATGCTACACAACTCGGTTCTCTGTCAGAATCGCGGCAGAAACTATAACCAGTCATTTAAAAAGCGTAAGCAACAATAATCTACTGAAAAGTCACCATCTACTAATCATCCTCGACAGCAATATTCTCTACTACATCGCCTATCGTCTATACTCATCGTCTCCCTCATCATCGTCTGTTCTCCTCATTGTCGTCATGCTGCTACACTATGGTTCGCGTACATATGGGCAATTGGAACGACCACAATCTATACTACTCGATGGTTCGCGTGCAACTCTATGGGCAACTGTAACGACTACAGTGTAGAATACGATCATTCTATTATAATTTGGATGTTTAGTTATGTTGATGTCAAGTTGATGTTTGGTGGGGGGAGCGTCTCGCACAAAGAACGCGACTCCTCGCCATCTGTGCCCCATATGTTACGACCAGCTAGGCGGAGAGCTGGTCCATGGGCAGTGTCGTCTATAAGAGCCGTCCGGAGTGGCAGCTCATTTAATAAATAGTTATTAAAGACCACTGAACCACCGCCTAGCCCACCTAGGTCAAAGTCTCCAATAAAGGAGCAGGACACCCCACTCGGCAACACATCTAAGCGATCCTCAAGCACTCAATTCTGGGAAAAATCGAATTTGACGATAATGACCACACGATCCATATTGTTACTGGTGGCAAACTAGGTAACCAACCAACATATTCACCGAACTCCTAGCTCATCTGGTGAATTCCGAGAGAAACATCAATGAAAACGATCATAACAGCACCCCAGTTGTGTCACTGTCGCCTCCTATGTCACACACACACAGCGGTCGTTGCTGAGCAAGGGTGTGCATAAATGAGATTCGAAATTTCGTAAATCGTAAACGGTAAATCGTAAGAGCCACCTGATAGTAGTGCAGTACAACTGAATTTTTATAGGTTTTCCTGCTGATGTTGATACAAAATGATTCAACATTCGTTTATTTGCCGTGTTATTTTCAGCCCAAGCTGGCCAGTTTTCTTGTCGAAGGTTTTCCTTTTGTACGTTCACTTTTCTCTTTGGTCAGGAGAAGAGCGAGGGTCTCAAACCAAACTTTTCACGTTTTAAGAAAGTCGAAAAGTTTTTTAAATGAATGATGAGAGTTTTCTAAATGCGTATATATCTAGGATTTAGCAGAAGCGATAGTAAAAAGTCACTGGAAGGGAAAAAAACTAAAAATCACTTCACCACCCATTAACTCGGAGAAACCAGCAACTGCGCATGCAATTCAACAAACATCGTGTACTGAACTAATACATGGTCTATTCTATGACTCACCAACAACTCTTCTATGACCCACCAAAAACCTAGATTTTTTATTATGTTTTCGGTAAACACCTTCAACAAAATTTCCTATCGTTCTTCAAGATGTAACAAAACTTGTTATGGTCTGGTTTTAGTGCCACATGCTTATAGCCCGAACACTTCAAAACATCTTCTTCTTCTTCTTCTTCTTCTTCTTCTTCTTCTTCTTCTTCTCCTGAGCGTTTAGTCCCGCGCAGTCGCAGGGTCCGCTGTCCGCGTGCAGTTGCCGCTCCTGCGCCTTACCCAGGGCCCAGCAGTCACTGCCGTAGAGGAGGGCAGGTCTCACAACTGCTCTATAGACTTGCCTTTTAGCGTCCTGGAGCATCTACGATCGCAGAGGATCTCTGTGGACTCCCTCCACTTGAGCCAGGCTGCGTTTATCCGTCCCCTGACCGCCTGGTCCACACTTCTTTCCTCGGATAGGTCACTTCTGAGGTAGCGGAATTCTTCCACCTTCTCGATCGTTTTCCCTTGGCAGTCTAGGATCGATCCAGCGCATTGCTCAGAGCTGATGAACTTCGTCTTCTTCACGTTCAGCCGTAGGCCGCTGTCTGCGAGGGCTCTCTGCCACAGCTCCACCTTCTTCTCCAGCTCCTCCTGGTTGTCGGCTACTAGTGCGATGTCGTCCGCGTAGAAGATCGTTCTGAGAGGGCCTTCCTCAAGGTGGTTTACTATAGAGTCAAGTGTCAGCAGGAAGAGTAACGGGCTCAGAGCAGACCCTTGGTGTACCCCCACTGTTATGTCCACTTTCCTTGTCACCCCGTGTGGAGTTCGTATCGCCGCTTTCGAGCCCTTGTACATGTCCCTTATGACCGTAATCAGACGTTCCGGGACACCCTTCCCTCGAAGGGCATTCTAGATTACGGCCCGAGCTAGCCCTCTCCAGGTCCAGGAATGCCAGGTAGCAGGGTTTTCGTTTCTCCCGATATTTCTCCATCACCTGACGAGCAATGAAGATGGCGTCTGTGGTGTACCAGGCATAAAGCCTCACTGCACCTGGGAGATGGGTACCATCTCCCTCAGCCTTGAGTCGACCAGTCGTTCGTAGATCTTCGTCGGGTGTGAGATCAGTTTGATCCCTCGGTAGTTGGAGCATTCGGAAGCGTCTCCCTTCTGCTTGAAGATGGGAACTATGGTGCTGTTCCTCCATTCATCCGGCATCTTACCTTCTTTCGTGAGTCTGTTGAGGAACTGCGTCAGCCAGTTGATTCCGAGGTCCCCGAGCACCTTCCAAGCTTCTACTGGCACACCGTCAGGCCCTGCTGCCTTTCCGAGTTTCATCTTCCCCATGGCCTTGCGAACCTCTTCTTGCGTCCAGGGTGGGATGGGTCCTTCCGTTGGTTGTTCTTCCTCGGCCTCCCGACGAGGGAACTCCTCGTTCAGGAGTTCCTTGAAGTACTCCTCCAATCTCTCTCTGACCTCGACCGGCTTTCGTAACACCCTACCGACAGCATTCTTCACAGTCTTCTTCTTCTTCTTCTTTAGCGTTTGTCCCGCTTCGCGGCGGGGTCCGCTACTCTGGTGTCATGACGCCACCTTTCCCGATCCAGCGCTAGATCGGGGTGGACACCAGCTACTTTCAAGTCCATATGTAACGTATCAGCCCAGCGCTGCTTCGGGCGTCCTCTAGGCCGCTTTCCTATTACCTCGAAGTTAAGGCCTATCTTGCGGACGCTGTCTTCCCTTCCACGTAGAACGTGGCCGTACCATCGCAAGCGAGCTTCGCGCATCTTGTCAGCTATCGGCGCGACACCGAACTTCTGCCGAATGGCATCGTTTCGGATGCGGTCCATCCGCGTGACTCCAGCCATCCAGCGCAGCATCTTCGTCTCCATGACACTGAGGCGCGTTTCAACTTCCTTGGTCGCTGGCCAACACTCAGCGCCGTACATGGCTACTGGCCGGACGACTGCTCTGTAGATCTTCGACTTAAAGCGCTCTGGTATTTTCTTGTCGCAGAGCACGCCAGTCAACGAGCACCACTTGGACCAAGCTGCACTTACGCGTGAATTCACTTCGACCATCAGTTCGCCGTCAGACGCAAGTGCTGATCCCAGGTACTTAAAAACCGAAGTGCGTGGGAGCTCGATGTTGTTAACCTTGATGGAGCTGGACTCAGTAACGTCCGTCGTTGGTATTAGGTCTTCTTCACGTTAACTTTGAGTCCAAATCTCTCCAAGCGATCACACCAAGCTTGCAGCTCTCGCTCTAGTTCACCTCTATCTTCGCTAGCGAGCATCACGTCATCGGCATAAAGCAACGTCCAGTGGACGGGCTTCTGAAGATCTCGTGTGATGGCATCCATGACGACAACAAAGAGGAGTGGGGAAAGCGCAGAACCCTGGTGTACTCCGACAGAGATGGGAAACTCCAGCTGCAGCTTGAACTCGACTCTTTGGACGAGAGTAGAGAATTCGCACCCACTCTATGAGCTCTTCAGGAACTCCATGTTGACGCAGGGCGTACCATATCACTTCACGCGGTACGCGGTCAAAGGCCTTCTCCAAGTCGAGAACGGCGATATGCCCTGGCTTCTGTTTCTCGCGATGCTTCTCTATCAGGAGGCGGGCGGCATGCATGGCATCAACGGTACCACAGCCAGCCACGAAGCCGCACTGATTGCTGGAAAGCTGGACAATGTCACGAATTCGTCCGTCGACAATTCGCTCAAAGATCTTCATGCTGTGCGAAAGTAGACAAACTGGACGGTAGTTAGGGCAGTCTGCAGGACTGCCCTTCTTCTTCCAAATCGGAATCGTCGTACTTTGGCGCCAACACTCAGGCACTTTTTTCTCCGCCACAACCTGATTAAAGAACTTCGCCAACCACTCAGCAGGGTACCAGTACTCGGACTTCCATGAATCAGCTGCCACGTCATTGGGCCCAGTCGCTTTGCCTGGCCTCATCTTCTTCAAAGTCAATCACCTCCACGGTGATCTTCTGAACGGGGCCGTAGGTTGGAGCCGTAGCGGGGTGGCTGGATGAGGAAATTCTACTGTGGAGATTTGCTCAAAGTAATCGCGCCATCGATTCAATGCCTTCTTGCCATCCGTAAGAAGATGGCCGTTCTCATCACTGATGCCGAAAAACTTCTCAATATCCTCGGTCTGCCAATGACGATTCTTAGCACGAAGGTACAGATACCGCTCGCCATCGCGTGACTCGAGCTTTTCGTTGACATCTTCATAATGAGTGGCTTTTGCAACAGCCACGGAATACTTTGCAGCTTTCCTCGCTTCTTGGTACTTCCGCCAGTTATCGGCCGTCTTTTCGCCGAGAAACACGTGCTTCTTCTCTCGCACTTTTGCTTTCACGTCATCTATCCACAGCCATGCCTGCTTGTCGACCTTCCGTCGTCCAGGCTTCGTAATGCCGAGTTCCGACTGTGCAGCTTGACGAATCGCGTCCGTCGCTTCTTTCCAAGTTTCACCGATAGTCGTAACTGTCGATAACCGCACACGAGAAATCACAGCTGCTTCCTTCTCTTTCATTCGCCAACACTTGATTCTTCGCGTCTGTGACAACACTTCGGTTGCGGTCCTTCACAAGGACAGTCTATCTGAGCTATCGCTATAGAACGAGATGAGGTGGAAATCGCGTTTGCGAAATACGGTGTTCACTATGGTGAGGTTGTGCGATTCCGCATATTCAAGGATAGGCTCACCATCTGCGTTACGCGACCCGTATCCGAAACCACCATGACAGCTGTACCCGTCTTTCGTCGCGCCGGCGTGCCCGTTAAGGTCACCAGAGACTATGATGACATCTTTCGACGGTACTTCTGCTGTCTTCTCATCAAGCAGGCTCCAAAACTCTTCCTTGGCTTGATCCGAGCAGCCAGTCTGCGGAGCATACGCAGTGAAGAAGTGATAGAGTCGCTCCTTAGCGGTGACAACGATCTTCATTAATCGATCGTTAAAGCGCTCACGCTTACAATCGAGTCACGAAATCGTTCGGAGACGATTATTCCGACACCACTGGTGGTCCTGGGACTTCCACATAGAACGGCCTTGAAGCCACGTCCTATGTCCCTTGACTTGCGGCAGGACCACCTCGTCTCCTGCACCGCACAGAAATCAACTCTTCTACGCTCCAGTGCTTCAACCAACTCGCACGAGCGGCCCGTCAACGTACCCACATTCAGCGTAGCCACGCGGGTCCTGCTTACGTTACGGGACCTTCGGACTAGCTCAGTTGCCCCCCGATGCCGTCCTCGCATCAGATACCCTCGCATACTTTCCACACTCGCCGGGCTCTGCGAGTGCGCGTCGGCTCCCGCGGACGCCGTAGCACTATCTCGATACTCATGTACCGTCATCAACCATGTGATGTGACATGGGTGTTCGTAGGTCGGCCTGTCACAAGGGCCTGTCGCCTGCAACCGAATGTCCGTGTTCGGCTTAGCTCGCAGAGCGGGCAGTTTCCAGTGGCACCACGTGGAGGAACGGACATCGCCACCAGCACTCTTCACAATCTTCACTACTTGAATGTCGAGGCTAGCTCTATGACGCGCCTTGGCCAGGCGGATGTCGAACTTCTCTTCCTCTGGCCCGTCTAGTTTTTCGTACAGGGCATCCATTTCCGCGTTCTTTGCCTTCGCTACAGCTGTTTTTGCCAGCCTCTTCAGCTTTCTGTAGATGCCCGGTGGCCCTCGTCTTCTGCCACAGCTTGTAGGCCTCCTTCTTCCTCTTCACCGCAGCCTGCACCTCTTCGTTCCAGAACCATGCCGATTTATTCCCTCTGGTTCTTCCCTTTGTTTCTCCCAGGGTTTCCTTGGCACATCTCAGGATTGTTTGAGCTACCCTCCTCCAGGTCTCATTCACTGGACCAGCTGGATCTGGAAGGCCTGCTTTGAGCACTGCCCTTCGTAGCTCGTTCCGCTCTGAACCCCGCAGTCTCCACCATCGGATCCTAGGTTCCGCCCTCACTTTGGACCTGGTGGGTAGAGGTATGCTAAGGTCGGCTACCAAGGGTCTATGCTGTGATGCCACGTCTTCTCCCGGAATGACCTTCACATCCCGGACTGTTCTCAGGGCAGCCCTTCGAACCAGGATGTGGTCGACCTCAGTTCTTCTTCCTCCGCTAGCATAGGTCACCTTCTGGCTCTCCCTCTTCGCGAAGAAGGTGCTACAGACAGCCAGGTCGTGGGCGATAGCCAGATCCAGAATTCGTTCTCCATCCGGGTTTACCAGGCCGATCCCTTCACCTCCATGAACCCTTTCCACTCCTGCCACTTCCCACATGCCCGTTCATGTCCCCTGCTATGGAGAGGTGGTCGCCTTCTGGTACGGACCTTATGGCTTCCTCGAGCGAGAGGTAGAAGTCATCCTTGTCGTGCTCGGAGCACCCGGTCTGCGGAGCGTAGACAGACATGATGGTCCTGTAACCCTTCTTGGTGTCCAGCCGCAATGACATGATGCGGTCGTTTATTCTTTGGACAGTCGCTCTGAATCCTTGAGGGACTCCGCGACAGCTATCCCTACCCCGTTCCTCTTGGTGTCCTCTCCGTTGTAGTACAGCTTGACCCCTTCTTCGATCTCCCTGGCTCTCGCCCCTTTCCATCGCGTTTCCTGCAGACACAGGACTTGTATCCTTCTGCGCTTCATCAGGTCAGCCACTTCCCTTGATCTTCCAGTCAGCGTTTCCACATTCAGAGTCCTCAGTCGAACTAGCTTCTTTAGCCGAGGTCGTTCGACCCTCGGTAGCCCTCGCGTACTGACCACAGAACTCGGGCGGGGGTTCTGTGCGCCACTTCCGGGTGACGTCCTAGCCTTTACACTGATTCTATTGCGACTTGTGATCATGGTTTTGTGACGAGGGTTCTCCATCAGTCGGCCTGTCAACCTAGGTCTGACGCTGGAACCGTTGCCATTTTTGCAAGTTTTGCAGGGCATGGCGTGCCGGAGCCGGGTGTCGAACCTGTGACCGTTTGTGCATGAAACTACACTACTAACCACTGGGCTAACTCGGCTGCAAACACTCCAGAACATAGTGCCATACATTCCAGAGTATTCTAGATTATAATAAAAGTGGTCTCGAATTGAGTGAGCCACGATCTCCGTGACTCGGACCGATCGCCGCGTCGCTCAGTCTCCCCTTCTCCGCTTTCGTATTAAGAACTTTCTGGTGGAACGTAGTCACGCGAGATGAGTTCTGTTTCTTCTACGTCAACCATGCTTGGAAAGCCCAGTGGCTCCTCCAAAGAGAAACACCTCCGAAGCAATCAAAGTCCAACCCCAGAAGAAGGTACTACTGCACTGTTGCTGGGACTCCCAAGGAATGCTTGACCACGGGCTCCCTAGAGCCGTAGCACAGTGACAGCGAACATGTATGCTGTCCAATTGCAAAATTTGAGTGAAGGGTGGCGGTGAAAACGACAATAACGGAAGAATTTTTACCCTCCTCACGAAATTCTTCGGCCACATGTAGCAAAGATGTCTCGGCAAAAGTTTCAGTAAAGTTGAAATCGAAACCACTGTGTCTGCTACATCAAAACATTCAAAACCTACGCTAAAACGAAGAGGAAATGAACTATTAGAGAAGCGAGAGTGGGCACACCCTTTTTACCAGGCTGCGTCACATCGTTTGGATGTCGGTTCCTCACCGATCAATGACATTTAGGAAAATTTACGATTTACGATTTATGACCCAAAATTTCGTAAATCGTAAATCGTAAAAAATGCCAAAAATCGCCGTAAATCTTAAATTGTAATTACTCACACCCTTCGTGCTGAAATCGTGAGGCTTTAAAACAACGTTTTCGAGTCTCCCAAAACTGCGTCCATACTTATTCTTAACGCACGGTTAACGGCGAGGCGCATAATCTACGCAGCAGAGCTTCAAATGCGAAACGAAGTCAGGACGTGGATTACACCTGCGTAACACCACTGGCGGGATGCTGTTTGCGCCTGAAGACGTGGAGTTTAGAAGGGCGTTCAAACGGATTTAGCCATGGAAGGTTCGCTACACTGTTGTGCACCACCCAGAAATACATGGTCGCACTCTTTGTCTATTGCCACCATCCAATTTTGTTGAACTAACCAAGAAGAAATCCAGTTATCCTGAGAAACCCAACTTGGCATTCTCTACCGCTATTACTATAATTCCACCCAGAATTTGTGAAAAAATTGGAGAGTGAATGGACCGAAGATTTTTCATACAAAGGCCGACTTTACGTGCCGCCAAATCATACACATTCTTTTGCGACTAACCAAACTGGAGAAGAACCACCGCACCAAAAACCATCGAGGCACAAATGATTCCCGGAAGACCAGTGGCCAAAACCATCAACGACTTACAGGAATTTAACAGAGCAAATACAGCCCAAATCCTTGATAGCGCGGCTTATCAAGCGATATGGTGAAGCATTTTACCAGCGATAAGCCGCGCTATCAGGGATTTCGGCTGTATTTTCTCCGCTAAATTGCTGTAAGTCGTTGAGAATCTGGATCCAGGTTAAGACTAAAATCATGATGATAGATGCGGAATTTTGCTCAACAAAGTGGTTTGATCCAATTTCTTCTATGACCGCCTAAAGTCCCGAGCACGGTTTCACAGCGC
This sequence comes from Heligmosomoides polygyrus polygyrus, assembly GCA_947396885.1. NCBI lineage: Eukaryota > Metazoa > Nematoda > Chromadorea > Rhabditida > Heligmosomidae > Heligmosomoides > Heligmosomoides polygyrus. The sequence continues at coordinate 52,874,631 of OX377204.1, read as the reverse complement.
AGTGAACCACTTATGCTTCAACATGGGTGGTTCATGCGCTGTGAAACCGTGCACGGGGCTTGAGACCGCGGACCCCATGACACGTTTTGGTCACGTTTCAGTTAGATTCAACCACCGACGGTGGCGAAAGCAGAGCAACTCGAACCTCACGTGAAACACCCGCAGGTACTAGCCTTCATTTGCACAGAATCTCGGTTGTGGCTGAACAGTAAGCAGTAGCAGGGAGTCACCTCAAGCGCTGATATCAAGATTGTTACTCAGACTTTATTCGATTGACGTTTAGACGTGGGCGCCTTTTTGAGACCTTTGAAAAGGTGTCACTCAGCCAAGCACTGTTTCAATTTACAGCAGTTTCAAAGTCCCATTGGGGAGAGATTTCGAGTTGAGCCTAGTGCAAAAACGGCCCTTCACTCAGCCCTCTCGTCAACGGAGGTAAAATTAGAACTGCAGTGTTTAACAGAGACTACACATTCAGCCAGACGACGAGAAGACTCTCCAGTGGAGGGGCGGAGTCCTTTCTCGCCGCCTAGGCAGGGTCAAGCGTGGGGTTCGGTTTTTGCTGGAAATTTACAACCCCCCACCCCTCAGAAGCGGAGTTCGTATGACCCCCTCCCTCTCTCTTCCACTGTTCTATTTCTTGTATTTCTTGATTTTTTCAAGGTTTCTTGTGGATTTTGAACTCTTTGATAGGTTCTTCTGTTCAGGTGCGGCTTCGGCACTGCGGAGAACAATGAAACGAGTTCCCTGAACAATACATGTTTTCAAAACACAATAAAATTCTTTAAAATTTTGAATGCTGTTTTCGACACTTCAAAATAAAGATTTTCTGGTAGCAGTCTTCCAATCATCACTGTTCAATTTGTGCAGTTTTTTTTAGGACGTCATGGAACCGGAACATTCTTGTACCTGAAGGAGCGACGTTTGTTTCTGAAATTGTGCTCTCTGTGTTATATAAAATTTTAAGTATTACTTCCTGACGACGACGTAAGTGCTTTCCTTATAAATTTTTTTTTGAAGCGTTCTTCGAATCGATTATGGAGCGGAAAAACGAAGGATGGACGATGGACTTTCCTTCCCTGGAAATAATGTTCTCCCATCCTAAGAGAACGTCATAAAAAAACGAAAATGAAGCTACATAAATCCAAGCTCTGTGCATGATACAGCAGAAAAAAAAACATGATTCTCCGTAGCGATGACGGAACTGCGATGACGGTATGATTAGGATGGATCGTAAGCAAAATTCTCGTTTTTCATGAAAAAATATTTTTAGCCGGAGCAGACCACCCATACAAATAAAATTCTGCCACAAAAACTTCCAAGTCTTGATCAATGCACAGTGAAAAAATCATGATTTTCTGGATCGAACAGGATGAGTCGACCTCCGGGCGACTTTGCACCAACGTCATCGGAGCATAAACTTGAACGTTCACAAAAAAGTTCATAACTCGGTAAGTTTTTTGAAGTTTCGAAATCACGCTAGCTTTACAGAAACTAGAAAAAAGTTCTCACTTGCTGTATAAGAGTCAATTTCCAAAAAAGGAGTCTTCATGAGCGGCAGGGGGTCCAATTTCTGGTCTATTTCGCAAAAATACGTACCGAAAATCGAACCCCCCCCCCGCATGAAGACCCCTTTCTTGGAAATCAGTTCTTAAATGGTTACAGAGCATATTTGCTCTATTTTTTGATGGCCGAGCGAGATTTCTGATTTGCCGAAAAGTAGCCGAGATATGATCAATTTTCGGAAGTCGTAAACTGAATCACGGATCGAGCGTTCACCGTCGTCATCGGAGTGATCTCACAAAAATACACATAACTCAGCTAGTTTTTCGAAATTCAAAAACTTCTCTAGCATTTCAAAAAGTAGAGGAAAAGCGCTTCGTTATGGTTGCAAAAGCGGATTGCAAAAAAAGGGATTTTCATGCGGGGCGGGAGGGGTTCATTTTGTTGTCGATTTTTGCCGAAAATCGACCAGAAATCGACCCCCGCCCCGCACGAAGACCCCTTTTTTGGAAAGATAAGAAAGCAAATTTTTTATATTTTTTGAGGGCCCAGCGGGATTTTTAATTTTCAAAAATTTGGCAGAGTTATGAATATTTTTGTGAAATCACCCCGATGACGATGGTGAAGGATTCAGTTTACGACTTCCGAAAATTGATCATATCTCTGCTACTTTTCCGAAAATCAAATATCCTGTTTGGCCATCAAAAATAGAGCAAATATGCTCTCTAACATTATAAAAACTGATTTCCAAGAAACAGGTCTTCATGCGGGGCGGGGGGGGTTGATTTTCGGTACGTATTTTTGGAAATGGGCCAGAAATTGGACCCCCTGACGCGCACAAAGACTCCTTTTTTGGATTTTGATTCTTATATAGCAAAAAAGATCTTTTTTTCTAGTTTCTGATAAGCTAACGGAATTTTGAAACTTCGAAAAACTTACCAAGTTATGAGCTTTTTTGTGTAGTCACTTCAATATTTTTCGCTCAAAAATTGAACCGTTCGCCGCGCATGAAGAACCCTTTTTTAAAAATGGTTTTTGGATGGTGGAAAAGCGTTATTCTCCTGTTTTCAAAACACTAGAGTAGTATCCGAAGTTAGAAAAACTTACCGAGTTATGAACCTTTTTGTGAACGCTCAAGTTTATGCTCCGATGACGCTGGTGCAAAGTCGACCGGAGGTCGATTTATCCCGTTCGATCCAGAAAATCATGATTTTTTCACTGTGCATTGACCAAGACTGGGAAGTTTTTGTGGTAGAATTTTATTCGTATGGGTGGTCTGCTTCGGCTAAAAAATATTTTTTTCATGAAAAACGAGAACTTTGCTTACGATCCATGCTAATCATTTCGTCATTACAGCGGAGAAGCTTAGTTTTTTAAATGTATAGTAGACACGATTTAAAATTTTTATGGCACAATTCCACTCACTGTCGTTTTTTCCTTCAGAAGGAAGAAAAGTTTTTTCCGCGAATAGTCCATCCATCCTTCAATTGCGGTCGATCTTGTCAGAGAACGCAGTAGCCGCTCACAAACTGCTATAACTCGGAGATCCTTGGTGCTTCTAAAAAATCACAAAGCTTTAAGAAATGTGTGTTTTGTGTCAAAAAGCAGGTTTTAAAACTAACATCTTCAATGTGATTAGAATATGTGATTATTCCACCGTGATTTGGGTCGATATTTTCTCGGCAAATGAGGTTAAATCAAGATCATATAGAAGATCGTTTCAGAAAAACATAGTTTTATCACTGCGGGCCTAACGGGCTTAAAATTTTATAGGGTACGATTTCACTTTCAAGCGCTGTTTCCTGCAGAAGAGAGAAAATTCTTCTCGAGGCAAGTCCTTCTTTCGGTTGCCATTCCTTCATCGATGTGGTGTCAGAACAATTGAGGATGCGAAAGCAATTTATTTGTGAATGAATATGCAGAATAAATTTTTACGAGTGTATTGCTATGCAGAATAAATTGAATTGTGTGCAGAATAAATTGCTGTGTGAGATTGTCATATTTCTTCTACACCGTGGAGCACACCGCTAGAGAAGATCGTTGCGCTAGAAGTCTCAAGATCCTGCCGTGATCGTCGAATGTCATCACTGTCAGCTCTGTTGTTTAATCTGTTGGCGATCATATACTTTTTGACGTCAAGCTCCACGAGCGCACGTGAGTTTCCTGCGTATGGCAAAAATCAAAAACATGAAAAAGGGAGTAAAACAAAGTGATTAACTTAGACTCGAGGTGCTTACCACTAGAGAGAGAGTCTTTTATTTGTTTCATTAAGCTGATATCCTTCTGGAACGTGGATGGTTTTCCCTTTGGTAAGTCCAAAACACTAAGAGGGTTTAGCCATTGCCGTGCCAATTTCACCTGTTTGACGGCGAGTACACTTGGCCCATCTCGCTCTACCCTAAAAATGCTTGCAAGTAAAAGCAAGCAAAGTTGAAGTAAAAAAATATGTGGACTAATAAAGTGGCTGACGTCATAAGATAGTCTAAAGTTTTAGTGCGAAGATTGCTCCTTTCTCCTCTACTAAGACGATTAGCCGTTGAAAAGCTGCGTTCAGGATCAGCATTACTTGCACGAATAACAAGCATGCACTTAATGGCCTAAAAATGTAATTTTTCAATTGCTAACTAACTGGTGTTCTAGAATGCGACGTTATTACCTCAGTAACCGAAAGCATGATGTTGTCAGCGTTGTTGAGAAGCGTTTGGTAGAGCCTCACACTGTCACTATCTTGGCGGAGGTCTGTAGGCCACGAGCTCAATCGCTTTACGTCCTTGGCGATATTGTAATAGAAGGTCAAAAAATCTTCCTGTGCTGGTGGCAAGTTACAGTACTTTTCCACGGATTTGATAGAACGTAGAATTAGATCTTCCCGAACCTGTGGGTTGATAGTGTCGGTTTCGTCGAAATATAATATCCTCTGTTTTTTTTTCGAGTAGCGGATGCAGGCACACATGTAGCAAACTGTTCGAAATCGCCTCCGCACTCAATGATATCCAAAATAATGTGGCGATCCAAAGCGTACGAGAAGTCTGGTCCTGCTTCAGACTGTCGTCTGCCGGGAGTCATATATTGGAACAGAGCATTTTTCACATCATCATAGAATGCGTCGATGTACTGTCCCGCGTTTTTATCCTTTATTCCATGTACGTAGACTTTTCCTAGAGCTAAACTCGCAAGCTGATCAATGTCAAAATCAGGTGCATCTTCCGAGTGAAGCTCTAGGTCAAATAAGCAGCGTTCTTCAAGATAGACAAGTGATTCAAATTCCACAATTTGTCCATTAATAGCGTTTTCTACTCCCAGTGTTCTTTCTTGGTGAAGGTTTTGGTAAGCGTCGTGCTTGATCTGTTCGTTTTCGAGAAGAAAAGACAAGTGTCTCCCATGTTTTCAGCCACTGTGTTGTCAGCGGCCATCCTACCCAGAGCTTCTATCATGACTGGATACATACGCAGCACTTTGGATAGTGCATTTTGAAGGCTTGCAGACCACCTCACTTTGTGCAGTTTATCCATGTGCAGGTGATGGAAATCCATGTCGTGGGCAGCTGGTAAAATACTCGTCCTTTTGTTCTTAGGCTGGATCAGAAGAGATGATGCATTTCCATTATGGTGGCTTGCGCGAGCTTTACTATACCATACGTTGATAGAGACGTTACCGCAAGATTAAGTTTGTGAGCGGAGCAGATTGATAAAAGCAAATCGTTTCTTTGGCCCTCCGAATTGGAGAGTAACTGCTTTAGTTTCTCGTGAACGCGATTAATGCTTCCCGTCATCACTGAGGCACCGTCGCGTGAGAGTGCTACAAGTCTTCTCATTGCGAAGTTGTAAGGTTCGGTCCATAATCCGGAGGGTTTGGCCGAGGAGTTATAGCTTTGCAGAACGCGGCAAAGAGCGTCGACGATGTCGTTTGCAGTCTCACTTTCAACTTCAACTAGTGAGAAGTGGAAGGTGATGGGCCGATTTGCTGGCGAAACTGTTCGGATAAGGAAAACAATTCACTTCACTCCTTCATTTGAAGTACCGTCCGCGAGCAATGAAAATGGTAAATCATTGCTTATGATGTAGTTTAACATGTCGTACTTCATGTGTAGTGCAAAATGCTTAACCATTCGTTGTGCTATTGTAGGTTCGTAGTGCGCAGTAGCTGACACAGCTCCAGATTTCATTGCCATTAGCACTAGAGGAAACTACTTGGCGAATGGTAAACCCTCTTTTGCTATCGTGGATGCAGTCAATGTAGATGTAACAGTGGTTGCCATAACTTCTGGTGATAAGCTTCGGTCAAAACTCCTAACGGCCACCACGAATTCGTCAAAATTGTGTTGATGTTCGGTTGACTTCTTCTCGTGGCGCATTATGCTCTCCATGAGCCGACTTATTCCTATCGCCTTCCTCGCAGTCGATAGACCTCTATACCGTTTGAGACACAAAACATGGCTACCTCCTAGTAAATTGAGATCCAACGCACGCGGGCCCTCTCCTGGTTGCTTCCTCTTCCTCTCATTTCTTTCTGCTTCGACGTCCAGTGCACCGCACTGCACCATGGTTGTCTGCATCATGGTTTGCGGAAGGATTGCAGCCACCATCTTCCTTATTGCATAGTTTGAATCATTCAATTAAGTCAGCGTTCGGACGCGAACAGTCTCTATAGTAGCTCACCCATGCCATATTTATAAGCATTCCTCTCTGCTTGTAACTTAGCTTGTAACCGTCAATTTCTAGCAGAGCAAGGTATTTCTTAAGGCGCTCCCTTTCTTCGGAATCCCTGTGTAGGGATTTGCCGAAAGGCCGAAGTGTTTCCTCTTTTCTTCAGTGGCGAGTTGCAGTCCTTCTTCATATAGAATGTTCCGTTCTTTCAGTCCTGATGATATCTCATTTACGCATCGGGCTAGATCACTAATCTTAAAGTCTTGGATACGCATCCAAGACAGTATCGTGTCCCATTGTCTCCCGTGTCTCCTCCGTACACTTCTTGTTGCCCAGGAGGTATTGTTGATGAGATATGCCGATCTTCCGAATGAAAATCACTTGCATCCATTTGCGAATCGTCACCAGGTGAACCAGGTGGACGGATATCAACCGATTCCTTTCTCTCTTCGGCAACACAAGGTCTAGATGGGTTACATGAAGGCACAGAAATCTCTGTTAATAGGCTCTTCAAGTTCTCTCCCTCACAGTGATTGTCACTTCCTGGAGATCGCAATGTAAGAGCACAGCGACATCCGCAGAGAGACACAGAAAAGACATCGTTGATCGCGTCCTGCGGAAGGTGTTGAGCAACAATTGTTGCTGGGCCTCCAAAAAGTTCGGTGAGCCGGTCCATCGGCAACATTTCGTTTCGGTCACTTGTTGGTGAAAACGCAACAATGTGCTTGACCTTGTTAGAAAGCCACTTCTGATTGTCAGTTGATACGTCCAATTTAACTCGTCGATACACGACATTTCTGCTGCGAGTAGTCGTTATGAGACTGAAGTAGGTTGCAAACAGGTTTGCATCATTGACGTTAGGAAGGTGAACCAATGCCAAGACTGTTTGTGGCATTTCCGCGCTCTGAAGATGTGTTGCTGGAGAAGTGAGGAAGGAATCGATGACCCTCTGCTGCTTTGGGTCTATAGGACGAGCAAAGCACTGCGGCCAGATCACAAAATGCGAACACTTAGCAAGCTTTTCAACGCTGCTGTAAAAATTCCAGTTAAATGATGAGGACTCTTCAGCGGAGCTACCGACAACGAAGTATTTGTCCAGCTTTCCTTCACTGCGAGGCCATTTGTGATCGTTAAAGCCCACAAACGTGATGGCGTTGAAGTGCTCTGGTTTACCCATCTAAAAAGCAAAGTGCGCTAGAAGAAATTTAGACTCCAGAAGATTCAGAAGAAAAAACTCACTCGACGAGATTTCGTGTCCAGCACAAGTAGGTCGTATTCGTTCAAATTGATTTGCGAGTTGTCGGAACAGCCTTCGTTAAGTGCGAGCTCGAAATACTGTACCTTCGCTGACGTTGTTAAGCGCAGGGAAGAAAGCTCGTTGATTATAGGATGACATTCGCTAGCAAGAAAAATGGAAACGAACGAAAGCAGCAGCGGGAAAAGACGTGACGGACGCATTGCCACACTTTTTGCTGTTTCTTCTTATATACCCGGACTTAATCCATAAAAACCAAATTGACATATGAGCTTCGACTAAATGGTTACACCTTCAAGCGAAACTGAAAGATGGCATCTGGACGCCCATCTGTCATTTCGCCTTTTTCTACTCGAAGAAGAACGACGGCTGAGCGGGATTTTTGCTTTTCAAAAAATTGACTGAGTTATGAACATTTTTGTGATATCATCCCGATGACGATGGTGAAGGATTCAGTTCACGACTTGCAAAAACTGATCATATCTCCGCTATTTTTTCAAAAATCGAAAATCCCGCTTGCTCATCAAAAAAATAGAGCAAATGTGCTTTCCAACCATATAAGAACCGTTTTCCAAGAAAGGGGTCTTCATGCGGGGCGGGGTGGTTCGATTTTCGGTACGTATTTTCGCGACACGGAACCGAAATTGAACCTCCTCTGCCGCGCATAAACACCAAATTTTTGGAAATTGTTAGCTATATAGTGAAAAAGCGCATTTTATCTACTTTCTGAAAATCTAGCGGGATTTTTGAATTTCCAAAAAATAGCCGAGTTATGAATATTTTTGTGAAGCCACTTTAATTTTTTTCGCTCAAAAATCGGACTTCCCGCCACGCATGGAAACATCTTCTTTGGAAATTGTTTTTTACATGGTGAGAAATGGCTTTTTATCTACTTTTCAAAAAACTAGCGGAGTTTTCAAAAATCGGGAAACTTACCGAGCTATAAGCATTTTTGTGAACGTCCAATTTTGTCGCTCCATTGACGTTGGTGCAAGGTCCACCAGAGGTCTATCCAACCTGTTCCTTCCAGAAAATGATACGATTTTTTATGATTTTTTATAATGCAAGTGCATGCTAAGCTGTAAATTGGCATCTGGTGAAACCTCATTAATAGCACATCTGGCTGCTTTACAGTGCTAAAGTACAGTTCAGGGAGGTCGCTTGCCAGGCACATTAAGTGGCGTTCAATGCTTGTGAGCGCTTGCGTTTTCCACGACGACTTCTCATGTCCACTTAAGCCTGATTTTTCTTCATAGTAAAGTGAATTGACAAGTAGAAAATCAGAAATTTTTGAGTTCTCTCAAAGCGGTTCGTGTCGGCACTTATCTTTATCTTTATCACGCCTTTATTTTTTATCTAAAATATTCTAACAAATTTGGTTATCAATCAGGTTTTGTACGAGTACTCTTACTATTTTTATTTTTTTAAATTAATTACTGTCATACTTTATACCGAGTATTTTACTGAAGTATTTAATTAACATTGTTGTTCTATAATATGTCTAAGAATCCAAGCACATTCTGACTGTTAAAATGGGATTCTTAATTTCTTTTAAGTTTACAGTTATACAGCACTTTCACGTCGAATTGGTCACTTTTCAAATCAAATTGGACACTTTTCACGTCAAATTGGACACTCTTTTAAGCTAGCTTATGACTCTTGAAATCAAATCAAACTCTTCCAAATCGAGACGAGCTTCTCTCAACTTAAACTACATACTTATAAATTTTTGTTCAAGGAAAATCTAGAATAACTTGTTTTGAATTTTTCAGCTGCTCGAACGAGTGTAATAATTTTATAAAAATTTTATTTTTAAAGAAAAAATAATAAGTAAATTTTGTTTTAAAGCACAGCAAAGCGGCAATCATATAGAACACTAAAAGGCCAGATTGCGCCATGCACTCGAAAAGTTCTTTGCAATTTTTATTCGATTGATATTGTAAATGCTGCTTACATAAAACACCAAAGTGGGAATATGTGTGTTTTTGTAATTATTTATGTTGCATCGTTTGGAAATGTGAACATGCAAACAAAAATTTTGCTATCAATCTAATAAAAATCGCGTTCCGGACGAGGGCATGGCGCAATTTCTTTTCACTAAAAAACTAGAAAGTTGCTGCTCTCCTGCTCTTTAAAACAAGCTACGAACTTTTATTTTTCGACGAAAATGAGATTTATATGAAATTTCAAACAAAGTGTTCACGTATTGGGTAAGTAAACCAAAACTTCAAAGAAATCATACTAAAATGTTCCTCGAACAAAAAATTATTCTGCCCTTTTTGGAGAGTCTATAGTTTAATTTAGAGTTCATTTTGATTCGGAAGAATTTGCTTTGATTTCAAAAGTCATAAGATAATTGGAAGAGTGTCCGACTTGATTTGAAAAGTGTCCATTTCGACGTGAAAATGGTATATATATATATATATATATATATTCCAAAGAATAGTAGAGGAATATGCATACATATATGAACATATCCCATCTTAAACTCATAAGCCTTCTTTCTTTTCTTTCCATTGAACCATTCCCTCACCGCCTTCGAAACATGCTTCGGGTTGTTTTTCTATAGCATCCATTTTTAATACATCTAATATTAACTTCTTTATGTTTATTGATATTTGTCGGCGTAACCATGGAATTGAGGTAAGTCGACAAGTTTTTTTTTCCTTTATTTTTACTTAGCTGTTTTAAAATAATGCTTCCAGACAACTTGACTTACAAAACAAATTGTTCGCAAAACAAATGGAGAGGAGTGAACTCAAAGTAAAGGAGTTCAACTGGAAGGAGCGTGTTCGTGAAATAGAGAAACGCACGAAGGATCACTTGTGCGATCTCGAATTTAGACAAAAGCAAAGAATGCAAGATTTCAGCGATTTGTTGGAGGTAAAACTCGTATATTTTTAGTGGACTTTTTTAAGTTAAAAGATGTACATTAGTTTACTTTTAGGAACGTAATCGCGTTCTAAAAAAGCTGCGCCTACTCCGGAATGAGCTGTTGATGAAAGGGCTCACCTCGGAATACTACAATTGGAGAGAGGAGAGGGGGCATAACATCTAAATACCTCTGCAATGATATTAAAATATTATGATATTAAATAAAACTTTTGTTGGAATGGCTTTATTAAATGAATGAGTTTGAAACTTCACATATTTTCGTAGAAGATTCTTTTAATCCAAAAAGAAAAGTCTTACAGGATGGCTCAGCATCGCTACTCGGAGAACAACCCTGAAAAAAATGAATCTGTAGGATTTTTTTCTTTGTACGGTTTGAAAATCTGTTATACGGTTGCAATCGCTTGTTTTTTTAGCACCGATGTCGTGCGGTGAAGGTAGAAATTGTAGTCTAAAAAAATGTTTCTGCGCTCGAGCAGGTATGGAAAGACATCAACGAGGATATATATCCACTAGTAACATCGCGAGGAGAGTCTTCGACCGCGTGGATTACCAGATCGAAGACGTGAACAATGTGAGTTATGGAAATGTAGAGTGAATAGGACTTCAAATGTGTCCAGTTAAATTGTTTATATTTTCAGAACGTCGACGAGCTTAAACGCGAGGTGGAGAGAATCCAGCAATTCCTGAACGAGAGAGGTGTTAATCCGGCTCCATAACCTCTTTTGTGGTTACAACTGCTTTCAAGCCAATAAAAAATTGTTTTGAATTTGTGTTTCATGTTCTTATACATGTGTTGTGTTCATGACACCTTCAGAAAATCTATAAAAGTCGTGATTAATTTAAACACAATCCGCTAAAGTTCTTTATTTTTAACTGTAATCAATCACAATTAAACGTCTGTTAATTCTTTTTGCTTTGATCAAAAAAGTCATATAATTATATTCAATAAATCAATGAGATCATCTGTGGAGGAAGCTGCGAGCGAATTTCCACGTGCTCGTCGTAAGCGTCGAAATCGCATCTGGAAAGATGAACCTATTAAAGGGTACAAAATCACATTAAAAAATTGAAAAAAATCAATGAAGATAAGAAATAAAACGAAGAAAAACGAACCTGAAGAATAGGGGGGGGGGTCGTACCAAATCCGTTCCCGAAGGGGGGGTCGTAAACTTTCGGCAAAAATACCCCACGCTTGACCCTGCGCCTAGGGTGGCCGCCGCCAGCGCTAGTTCCGTTTGGTGCTCGCGTTCGCGTGGCAGCCTCGCAGTGGGGCAACGCAATCCTTGATGCTAAAAAAAGCAATCTATAAGGACGTTTGCTAAACGTCGCAGGGAGAGGGAATCAAATTGCAATTGGAGCGCGCCGTCCTCGGTGGAGCGCGTTGCTCCTGCCGGGACCTTTTCTAAAAGTCCTTTCACCATTTCTGTTATACTTGAATGATCCACATTGTAGTGCGATGATCACAGAGGTTGTGCTGGTTCTACATGTGTCGCGAGCGCGATCGCTCCTCGGTCCGTCGCTGGCCCGGGAGCGCTGTTTCTCACAGCGGCTTGCCGATTAGGCGCCATCGATCGGCCTGGGAGCATGGGAGAACAGGTGCCTCAGCACCATCGATCGGCGCGCGCCGCCTCCTCTCGACGGTCGCGCAGCCGCATTCGACGTCACGTGCTCCCGCGACGAGGTCTGCCGACCTCGTCCGTCGTCCACCATCCCGGATGGCCGCCGTGAGGCCTCGACTCCGCTCCGCACTACGTGCTCAATACGGAAGCGGCACCAGGAGACAGGCCGCGAAGTCTGGTGAGCACTGTGCTCACCCTCGCGGCCTCGGAAACTAAACCAGCCTGTCGACCCCGGAGGGTTCTCTACTGCCTGCTCCTATTCACTATTATCTTCTGCACTTTATTCGTAGTCGCGATAAACTGTTAAAACTGCCCGGTGTGCTGCGAGGACGGAGGAGGAGGGTGAGTCCCTGTCAATACGTCTCGTTGCCTTCCTTCTTGGCCAGTCTCCTCGGCATGTCATCTTGTCATTCGTGCCTCGTCCTACAGGGGTCCAGGGTTCCTCCCTTGTCCGCAAGGAGGAGACGGCTGGAGGGGCGAGTCAGAGGGCGGTGAGGGATGTGAGTCCTCATTTGAGTTACTACCAATACGTGTCAATACGGTCAATACGCTGGGCCAGGATTAAGAACCTAAGAACTCGTCCCCCACGAGTTCAGGTGTCCCCTTGGAGATCCTCGGGTGTTCCGTGGAGCGAGAAGGGGCTTCGTGTTCAGGGCTTGCCTCTGCCTGCGGGGCCGCCGATCGCAACAATATGTTGATCCTATAAGCTGATTTCAGATGTTACAGTTAAATAAGCGAGCATGAAAACTGCCCAATGTTGTATTTGCCTCAAAGGTCCACTTCTCAGAAACCTTTTTAAGCATGTGAGGGCCGCTGAGGAAGACGTAAAATGCATTAAGGAGAATATCAAATCTGCGAAGTGTGGTGCATCTCATGATAGATATGTGGGAAGCCATCATTCTCAGCATGTGGAAGTATTACATAGCGATACATTATTTAGAAATTTCTCCCACTCTTGTAACAACGCCACACCCAAATGTAATTACCTAAACGCTTTCGACATATCAGCTGTACCTAATTAACAACTTAGGACAACAATATATACCATTTCCACGTCGAATTGGACAGTTTCAAATCAAACACTTCTAAGCTAGCTTTTTTAATCGAAGCGAGCTCTTCCAAATTGAACAAATCTTCTTTTAAAATGAACTAGAGACTCTTCGAAAGGGTTAGAATGATTTTTTGTTCAAGGAAAATTTTAGTATAACTTCATTCGAAGTTTTAATTCACTTACCTAGTAAATGGAACTAACTGAAAAACTAAAACTTCAAATACTAGAAATCGGCCGAAATATGAAAGACGGATGTCATATTTGTAATCAACGCCCTAAATATCCTCTAAATATAAGCTTAAGCAAAAAACTTATGCACTGATGTCCCAAAAATGGAATAATACCAAAAAACGTACCAATAAGCTGCAGCTTACCTCAGTTCCTGTCCTCCTCTCCAATCCTGCCGGTAGCAATGCCTGATGGCAGGTTCGCACCCAAAAACGGTCAAGTTCGCCGAATTTCCTCGGCTGACGTGGAGACAGCGTGTTTTCCGTAGTGCGCACCCATGGCAGCACACTCGACGTCTCGATTTGCCGCCGCTCTCGCCGCAGTTCAAAAATGACCCGAGTCATTTCGAGCGGTGACCACGGCGGCCATCCTATGCTTAACCATTTTGCCGCGGCAGCCGCTGCCGCCCCCGGACGGCTCTGAAAGAGACCTTAAGGCCCATGCACACTTCGGCGATGCCTTTCATACTCACGCCGAAGCGCGGCGTGGCCTGCTGGTTGACATGGCTATCGATTTTCCCGCCGCATGGCGGCGTCGCATCACCTTCATACTCCTTAAAACACCACATTCGATGGAATTTCGGATGACAGTAATCGGCGAATCGCGCCGTTGAAGGGAAGGGCGCGACGCGGAGCGACTAGCTGCGGTCGTCTCGGTGTGGAGATTTCACCACCGGGATGAATCATTTTGCTATGCCCTTTTTGTTTTGGCTTCCCAACTAATACTACAAAAAGGATATAGCAAAATGACGGCATTATTGTACTTTCAGGAATGCAGAGCTCGAGGAGAGGTCAGAAAAGATTTCAATACTTGGCCATCTTTATGTACACTATTCACTCTTCTATACATACATCCAGTACCAAATTACTCGTACAGGAATGGCTAGATTCTTTTCGGTACCAAACAGATTATCGATGAACAGAACGGATATTCACACACTGCAGTACTACTACACAAGCTACACCTGTCTAAGGCTGGAGTCACTCAATGACCACTGACGATACCACAGATCACAGACACTGAGCGATGACGAATAGAAATCTTGCAGTGGCTAGGAGTTAAAGGGAGAATCTGGTCGTCGCCTCTTTGGTAATCATCTTAGCGATCACCAGACTTGACCAAACTTTGCCCAGTAGGGGGTTATTTAGGGTGTTGATCAAGGGCCTGACACCCGCTTTGAAATTACGGCCGATTACGATAGGTTCTGGTAACTAAGGCTGTCGAGGTCATAATTACCGATATCTCCCAAACTTCGCCTAGTGAGGTTATTTTGGGTGCTGGTCACGAATCTAACATCCGTTTTTCGAGTTACGCTGGAGTTTGGGCAAAATCGGTGACCATGACCTTAGTCAACCGTACCTTCCGTAACCTACATAGGAAGAGAATGGACATCTGTAGACGTTCACGAAGTTTATCTACTAACCATAAGCTAAAGATATGTTTAGTGCATAGTGACCCCGGAGTGGCCGTATGGGAGAGAATTCTGAGTGATTCTCGACGATGACTACGTCCCAGCAATTTTGCTGTTCAATCTGCACATGTTACGAAATAAAGGGTCGTTTAATGCTGTTTGCATTGCAGGGGATTCAACTCATACTCAATACCACACTCACCTGTCTCAAGCGCAGATTGAGCGGACAGCTTCGATCTCAGCCACAAGAAAGGATTGGTCGGCCCCCACAGGAATCCCACCACTAACATTGGCAAGATGCATTCCGCTGATCAGCTAGACCAATCCTTTCTACTGTGGTCCTCTATTGAATCGTGGACCTCTCCAAAATATGGTAGGTTACTTGTACTCCGATATCATCGATCGCAACTGAAGGATGGACTTTCCGCGGCAAAATTTTTCCACCTTCTGAAAGAAGAACATCTGAGAGTGAAAATCGTGCCATCTTAAAGTATAAGATGTTATTAATACACAATAAAAAAACTAACCAGTTTAGGGTCTCAGGTTTAGGACTGAATGGGGGAAATGGATAGTACTGTGAGAATCTCCACCCTTCGTATAGTAGAAAAACATGTTTCGTTTTTGCTGAGTCCTTGAACCAGAAGAGCTACGGGCCCTCGAAGGCAGCAGCGCACCGTCATCACGTGCCCACGTAAATGCGTGCACGCGCTGTCGCATGGGATGTGGAGAAGGGCTCTGCGATAAGCGAGTCGGTGGCTCAGCAGGGTACGAGGCTGCTTCAAGGTGCTAGACCAGATGTTCGACCCCCGTGCTTTGCCCTATTTTTGCATTTTTTCATAACCGCTGCCTCCTTCACCAAATTGCTTCCTACACATCTCCTGCACATTTATTTCGCTCTAAATTGTCAAAAGGGTCAGATTCGTGTTCACCGCCCCAGATTCGTGATCAACACCCCATGACCTTGACAGCCCTACTCACCCGTACCTGCTATTACCTACCGTAATCAGCCGAAATTTCAAAAACGAATGTCAGACTCGTGATCAGCACCCCAAATAACTCCTCTAGGTGAAGTTTGGGCAAAATTGGTGATTATGACTTCTTCAGCCCTAGTTATCCGTACCTGCAATAACCGTACCTGCTGTTAGGTAACTGGTTAACATTCGCTGAAAAACACAAACGTATAATACAAATTTTGTATTCACTTACTTCTCCCCCTTTTTGAATTACAAAGTGTAAGTGAAGCACAGCTCAAAGTAAACCCTAATTTGATAACTAGAGTGAAATAATGTGTAGGAGATGTGTAGGAAGTAAGCTGATTTAAACCGGCACTATTGTACTTTCACGACTCCAGAGGTCGAAAAAAATTCTCGGGCAAACCTCCTCTAGGAGGGTTATTTAGGAATCACGAATCTGACATCCGTTTTTGAAATTTTTGAACAAAAAACATGATTTTAACAATGTGCACGGGTGAAGAGCTGAAATTCTTTGTGGCAGAATTTTAACTCTGTAGACTGTCTCCTTCAGGTAAAAAATTAATTTTTTATGAAAGGATGAGAACTTGGAATACGATCCTAGTCCTTAAACCCAGAGAGCTAGGGACCCTCAAAGTTTGCTATGGGACCGCTTGTACTCGCAACGTAGGTTTCGTCGGCAAAAACGATTACCACAAGTAGATTCTCCACCCATCAATTAGTGGGAAGGGATGTTCCATTTTTGCGAAATTCTTGAACCCAAGGAAATACGGCCCCTGAACACTTAGGAATGTATTCCACTGACAGCATCACGTACGTGCGTGTTGCACGTGGAGATGAGAAAAATGGTGAAATACGTCTGGACCGGTCGTCAAGGCAAGCGTTCGGCGGCTCAGTGGTAGTGCCGGCCCGTCATAGTCAAGGTTGATGCTCGATTCCTTGACCTCGAAGAAATTTTGCATTTTTAGTGATCACCCCTTTTTTGGTATCAATCATCTTCCCAACTTTTCCTATGCATGTATTTTACTATAGACTGAACAGTACGTGTTCAGTGAGATGTTTTGATCAGCTGCCTCTTTATATGCGACACTTTGTATTTTCTGCCGATTTTTTATACGGCCCTTGGCTACATGGGGGAATGGACCTTCCCAACTGGACATAAATGAAGCAATTAGAAGATCATATGATGGCACCAGTCCAAAAGCGGGGAATGGCTGTCCAGTCAATCTCATGTGAAGCTAGCATCTGTCCGACATGACCAAAGAAGGGCATCCGATCGTTGCACAAATAAATAAGTAAAGCATTGATACGAAGTAGCTACCGGAGTCAGGAAACCTATTATATCCTGTTCCACCTCTGAGCCCTATACAGGATATAATAGAGGAAAGAATAAAACGTACTACAATAAACTCCCGGAGGATCGTCTGTAGGGCAGAAAGTTGTAGTACAACCTAGACCGACCGGGGTGGGGGTTTATATACTGTGCCTAGGTCAGCCAAAGGCGGGAAGAGATAGAAGGTCAAATGGTGCAGGATCAAGAACTTATATTGGGCCAGGAGGTGATTATGTATGATGATTATAAGCTAAGGAGGTGCCGATGTCCGTTCCTGCACGTGGTGCCACTGGAAACTGTTCGCTATGCGAGCTAAGCTAAGCACGGACACTCGATTGCAGGCGACAGGCCCTTGAAACAGGCCGCCCTGTGGAGATCCCATGTCACATCACATGGTTGATGGCGTTAATTGTTAGTCGAGATAATGCTACGGCGTCCGCGGGAGCCAAAGCGCACTCGGAAAACCCGGCGAGTGTGAGAAGTATGCGAGGGTCCCTGATGCGAGGACGGCATCGGGGGGCAATTGAGCAAGTCCAAATTCCCGTAACGTAAGCAGGACCCGCGTGGCTACGATAAATGTGGGTACGTTGACGGGCCGCTCGTGCGAGTTGGTAGAAGCACTGGAGCGAAGACGAATCGACTTATGTGCGGTACAGGAGACGAGGTGGTCCTGTTGCAAGTCGAGGGACATAGGCCGAGGCTTTAAGGCCATTCTGTGCGGCAGTCCCAGGACCACCAGCGGTGTTGGTGTAATCGTCTTCGAACGTTTCCGAGATGCGATTGCAAGCGTGGAACGTTTCAGTGACCGCTTGATGAAGGTCGTTGTTGCTGCTGAACAGCGTATGTATCATTTCTTCTCTGCGTACGGTCCGCAGACAGGCTGCTCCGAGCGAGTGAAGGACGAGTTCTGGACCCTGCTTGATGAGAAGACAGCAGAGGTGCCGCCAGAAGACGCTGTCGTTGTCGCAGGTGATCTCAACGGCCACGTTGGGACTGCGGAAGATGGTTACAGCTGTCATGGCGGTTTCGGTTGCGGAGCACGTACGCTGATGGTGAGCGAATTCATGAGTATGCGGACTCGCATAATCTCACCATCGCGAACACAATGTTTCGAAAGCGTGACTCCCATCTCGTGTCTTTCTATGGCGGGAATACCAAGACACAGATTGACTTTATCCTTGTCAAGCATCGCGATCGAAGGCTGGTCACAGATGCGAAGGTTGTGACATACGAGACTGTCGCCACGCAGCACCGTCCGCTGATCTGCACACTTAAGATCGTCCCTCCGAGGCTGAGGCAGGTCGAGCGATGCGGTCCCGCAAGGATCAAGTGGTGGCGGATGAAAGAGAACGACGCAGCTGTTTTTGCTCGTATTCGGTTGCGGACGATTACCACGGTTGAGGAGACATGGAAACGTGCAACCGATTCGATGCTACAAGCTGGACGTTCCGAACTGGGCGTGACAACGCCTGGACGGCGTAAGATTGAGAAGCAGACTTGGCTGTGGACTGACGACGTCAAGGAAAAAGTTAAAGAGAAGAAAAGACTATATCACGCTTTTCTCAGCGACAAGACAGCCGACTATTGGCGTATGTACCAAGAAGCGAAGAGGGCGGCTAAGAAGGCTGTTGCCGTTGCAAAAGCTTCCCATTATGAGTATGTCACCGAGAAACTCGAGACGCGCGATGATGATCGACAACTTTATCGGCTTGCCAAAGCACGCCATCGCCAGAGCGAGGACATCGAAAAGTTCTTTGGCATCAACGATGAGAATGGCTATCTGCTGATGAACCGCAAGAGGGCTATGGAACGATGGCATGACTACTTCGAGAGAATTTCAACAGTAGAGTGTGCCCATCCGCCTATTCCTTGCCCCCTCATACGCACGGTCCTGTGCAGAAAATCACTGTGGAGGAGACGGAAGCGACTTTGAAGAAGATGAAGCCAGGCAAAGCAACGGGCCCTGACGACATAGCGGCCGAACTGTGGAACTCGAGGTGCTGGAATCCGTGGCTAACGAAGTTTTTCAACCAGGTTGTTGCGGAGAAGAAGGTTCCTGGTAGTTGGCAGCAAAGCACGACGATCCCGATCTGGAAGAAGAAGGGCAGTCCTGCGAACTGCACAAGTTACCGTCCAATCCGATTGCTCTCGCACAGTATGAAAATATTTGAGCGAACTGTGGATGGACGTATTCGCGAGATCGTCCGGCTTTCCATCAACCAGTGTGGCTTCGTAGCCGGCTGTGGCACCATCGACGCCATTCATGCTATTCGTCTTCTTGTGGAAAGACATGGCGAGAAACAAAAACCGCTGCATCTTGCTTTCCTCGACCTGGAGAAAGCATTTGATCGAGTACCACGTGAGGTCATATGGTATGCCTTACGACAGCACGGTGTCCCTGAAGCACCGATCGAGTGGGTACGCATTCTTTACTCTTGTCCTAAGAGTCAAGTGCGAGCGCCGGCCGGCACATCCACGGAGTTTCCAATCTCCGTCGGTGTTCACCAAGGTTCCGCGTTTTCCCCACTTCTTTTCATTGTCGTAATGGATGCTATTTCGAGAGACCTTCAGAAGCCTGCTCCTTGGACGCTAATGCTTGCCAGTGAAGACAAGGCCGAACTTGAGCGACAAGTGCAAGCTTGGTGTGATCGCTTGACGGCGTTCGGGCTCAAGCTAAACGTCCAAAAATCTGAGTACTTGACGACAGATGTAAACGAAACCGGGTCCATTGAGATCAATGGCACTGCGCTCGTACGAACGACAAACTTCAAGTACCTTGGATCTGCAATTGCGTCTGATGGTAGTCTGACGTTCGAGGTGAACTCGCGCGTGAGCGCAGCGTGGTCCAAATGGCGCTCAATGACAGGCGTTCTGTGCGACAGAAAGATACCGGAGCGCTTGAAATCAAAGATCTACAGAACCGTCGTCCGACCAGTAGCGATGTACGGTGCTGAGTGCGGGCCTGCAACAAAGGAGGTTGAGAGCCGCCTCAGCGTAATGGAGACGAAAATGCTGCGCTGGACGGCTGGTGTCACACGTTTGGATCATGTTCGCAATATCTCCATACGCCAAAGGTGGGCGTCGCTCCAATTGCTGACAAGCTACGTGAAGCTCGCCTACGGTGGTGTGGCCACGTTCTTTGTGCGGACGACGACACCGTTCGGAAGATTGGCCTCAACATATATGTGCCCGGAAAACGGCCTAAAGGACGGCCTAGGCAACGCTGGCTTGATACGTTGCACATGGACTTAAAGGAAGCTAGTATCCACCCCGATCAAGAGTTTGATCGTGCGAAGTGGAGTCATCATACCAGAAGAGTGGACCCCGCTGCTAAGCGGGACAAACGCTGAAGAAGAAGAAGAAAATTATAAGCTAAGGAAGTTATGTTGGTAATCTACTTATCAAATTACTACAGGAATATGTTGAGCATGTTTCTAATAAAAGTACTAGCTTCTTAAAAATATTTAGAAACCCGTACTTATAACTAATGCATTTATTATTAAGAATACATCTGACAATTGCTTGCAGAATAATTTCTTTATGGTAACCTAATTCTGTCAATGGCTTTATAGATAAAACCCTCCTTTAGATTGCAGTTCCTATAAATACGCAACGTTTCTGTGTATATTATAGATCTTTGCAAACAATCACTAGTGTAAGAACTCTAATGTGGAAACCTAATAACGTTAAACTTGAAATAATCAGTTTTATTGTATTGTTTACTGTATATCCTATCTTTCTATACAGTATTAGCAAGATCTAAGAAATTACATTAATTAAAACTAACGTTAGTCCGACTAATATCTAAGCAGTTTTGATATATGTTCATAATCATTTCTTCTACATATTTATCTATGAAATTATGTATAATTAATATATCATCCATATATCTAAACGGATTAAATTCCTTATTAAATGTAAATTGCCGAATTGAATATTTGTATTCGAAATATGATAGAGTTAAATCTGCAACAATGGGACTAGCATTACCGCCTTGTGGAACACCTTTACTTTGCTTATAAATGTTATTACCTATCCTACAATAGGAATTCACTAACAGGTAGTGTAACATATAGATAATGTCTTGTATCCTGTATGTTCTATAAGTATTATTAGAAGAAGCAGTATCGTTATCAAAACATTTATATTTATTTATCAGTAAAAATCTTTTGTTGGAATTCTTAAAGCATATATTGATTATATCCGTAATATTTTTTATAATAATGCTAATAGGAATGTTAGTGAACATATCCACAAAGTCAGCGGTATAAAGTTTAAGATTGCTGTTATGTACAGAACAGATTCATTGGATATGTTAATATCTTTTATTGACCAAAAGGTTTTCATGCAACCTTTATTATTATAAGTGCTTATGGCATAATTCCTAATGGTTTTTAATATGTGTAAGTATTATAGAAAGTTCAATAGCCAGAGATTTTATAGTGCTGTTGGATGCCAATGTTATAAATCTAAATTTAACAGGATTCTTGTGTAGCTTAGGAATAAATTAGAGGGATAGTGCTTTCTTCACTAGATTCCAATAAATTACTACGAAGAAAATTAGTGTGTTTCTCAATAACATGTTCACCTCTAATCTGTGTAGGGAGATATATATTAGAGCAATTAGTGTTCATGCTTTCTATTTCTGTTTGTATTATATGGAAGTATAGTATTTTACAAATTATACGATAATTGGAGGCGACTTTGTCCAGAGGGCAAAAAATTAATGAACGTTTAAGATGTTTGATTTCTTTTTCTATCTTTTTGAATTCTACCAATAAATTATTTCTATTGGGACCAGGGCTGTGCGCTGACTTGCCGCCGGTAAATTTTTCACCGCAAAATTTCAACGCGAAAATCCGCCACTAACTTCCGGTAAATTCGGTAAATCCGTTATTTTTTTATTTAATATACCCTTAAAAACAACTGGTTTTAAGCGGCGGTAATGTAAAAAACGTAAAACTTTTCACCGAAATATCATCACGTTCAGAAAAACCATATCATCTTCATTTATCATGCATAGTCATCCTAAAGCAAACAAAGCAAGCGGAAGCCTAACAATGCACAAGTGTAATGATCTATATTGTGAGTGCTTTAAAAAATAGAAGCTTAATTAAAACTCTAAAACAGCTTAATTAAGCTCAAACACATTTCTGGAACATCCGACATCCAATCGAATATTGCCATATTCCTTTTTGGATTAACAGTTTAACTGCTTTTTGAAATTATCACAATTATCATCGTTTCATTTGATGAAGGGATGATTTACACCTTACACTACCACTCCTTTGAACTATTAAGCTGTACTTTGGAGCACAGCCAGGCACTTCAGAAAAAAGAACGAAGTGTGACATGATAGCGAATTTCTTTCTCGTCTTATATGCTAAAACAGCTTAAGGCCGGGGTCATACTTCCGCCGCCGCGATGCCATCGCGGCGCTCAGTTCATGGCCATTCCGCCGCACGCGGTTGAATAGCCAAAGGAAACTTAGCCGCGGCCGCCGCAACAGTGGCGATCGGCATGAACGATGGCTTCCCGCGTCCATTGCATACTTTTTCGCGCCGCGCGCGGTGTTTAGCGTTGGTCCTAGACGGATCGCCGTCGCGCTCCCTTGCAGAGCGATGGGCAATGCGACGAACGCAGAGAGATTCAAATTCTTTCGCGTCGCTCTGCAAAATTCATCGCCGGGATTCCATCGCGGCGACGGGAAGTATGCACGAGACCTAAGAGTCCACCAGATCAGGTAGACTAGTGGAGTACATTCCGATGCCTTACATCTTAGACTAAATTACGGGAACAAGACATCAGCGTATCTTCTCGTTGTTCCTCTGGCGATCGCCTATTCTAAGAGCTTCAATATCTCTAGTCTAAATTGTCTCATGTCGTGTGGGAAATGTCAGCGCGAGGTACTATTCCAGTGGAGCGCGCTTTCACACTGGAGCGGATCATCTCCGCCTCCCGATAATGGCATAGATGTTTTAATGAGGTTGAAGACCACGAACGCTAATAGCAAGTTATAAGAGAAGATAGAAACAATCACCTCTAAACTGAGTAGTATGTTTCCTTCTTCATTCAATAAATAGGAAAATGATTTTGTACGAAAAAAGCCGTTAAATTTTCCGGTAAATTTGAGAATTTACCGGAAATTTTCGTTAAAAGAATTTATCGCGAAGATGCCGGTAAATCCGTTAAACCGGTAAGTCGTTAACCGGTAAGCGCACACCCCTGATTGGGACGAAGAAGTGTCCGATATTTTCCTTCTAAGAAGAACCTATCTAAGCTAACCTTGACTTCATTACAAGTGTCAGGTCTAAGTTTATGTCTGCTTTTTAGTTTAAGAATAATTTGTTTGAAAACATTTTCCCAAATTTTTGGAATACCATCCTTATTTAGTATATGGGCTAGTCTAAACTTCGCACCTTTCATTAATATACTATAAACCATAATGTTTCTGAAGATTTTTATATTTCCTGTCAAGACATGATTAAATTGGGGGTTTATATAGTTCTTAAAATTACTACAATTAAATGGTATGTTATTGACTGTATTTTATCTAGCCTATTAAGAAAATTATTATAATTGAAAAATAATCTAGAAACTGGTTTTTCGTATTCATAAATTATTCGGAAAGATTTGTATGGCTTGCTGTTATCCTTAACAAGCTGTACCATCATTTTATTGTTTATGATTTATTCAAGTTAAAGGAATTTAAAATTTTGCTATGAAAAGGTATTTTGAGGTATGCATAATCTTTTTTTAAAGTTTTACTATCGATTTGAGATTTACTAAAATAGTTGAAATGGAAATAGCAGAGGGAACTAAGTAGTAGTATTTGCTTGTCTTTAGGAATAGTGAATGAAGCCATATTATTTAAAGTAATCTCTAAAAGTATTTGTATATATCTTTTAGTTTTGGACTTAAGAAGACGAAACAAATCATATTTGGAGTTATCATTACCGCAAAGGAATTGTACCATTTCATTAACAATTCCAGCTTGATCACATTGCCGTGCTTTATTCTTATGCTTTTTAATGTTTTTGTTTCTATTAGATCTAACTTTAATTATTCTGATGTTAAAGAAAGGATGATTAGATTTATAAGTGAGTGGGTTAATAATCTGTGTAAGAATACCATAGCCTTTAATATTATCACTGAATTCAAAGGGATAAGACGTCATAAGAAGTTTAATCCAAAAAGTTCCTTTTTTTAAAATATTGATGTCATTGTTTTCTGCCATATTATCTGAAATTGTAATATGTGAAGATTTATTATGGCAAGAAACGTGAAAGTGATCATAAAATAATTTTTATTATTATTATGTGTATTAGTATATGTTCTTTAATTCTTTCTTCAGGTTTCCTGGTCGTAATACCTACGTATTGTTTGCAGCACGTATCACAAGTTAAACAGTACACCACATTTGAGGGCATGCAATTTGCAATATTATTCTTATATGCAGAAATGGAAAAATTAGTTGAGTGACAATTTATAAAGTTTTCTTTGTTTATGAGCATACATATTGTACATGATGTGTTACACATGGTATTTACGGTAGGTGTACCAACATTTTTTATAGAATACTTGCCATTTACCTTGTATTTGTAGAACTGACGTACCTAAAAGTAAGGGTTGGAAGTGTTGGATGTAGTGCTTGTGGTTGTTTTTGACCAAGATCAAACGTTAGGGACGGCCCAGTCCTTAACGAGTAGAAAGGTTACCAGAGGTTTTGGAGGGGCTGCCTCCCGGGGTTGACGCTCCCGAAGAATAGCTATACCGGAGGCGTAGTACTTACCCTCCCATGCCAGTAGCTACTTGTGTAACCCCATCGGCATAGCATAGGAATGGAAGGAAATTAAACTTACCTGAATACAAGGTAAATGCAAGTAACTTTATATGTTAGTATTAGATGGTACAACCGTAACGCTATTATCCTAATTAATTTGTAATCATTATTATTTTAAATTAGAATTTTACATTTTAAATTTTGTTTTTATATATTATTGACTTCTTTTTTAATATTTTATATGGGGGATTTTTATTTTTATTTTTGTTTATATTTTTTAACTTTTTTAAAATTCACAATGTCTATTGAATATTATATTTTATAATTTATTTGTATTTATTAACTTATTTAATGTTTATTAAGCAGCTTAACATATTTGTTACAAATATATAGTATTGACTAACTTTTTGTCATTATTATATAATGTAAATGTAACTAATATTTCTAAATTAAAGGAAATATGATGATTTAAAAAAATATATTATTAACAATAGCATTTTAATTTTATTATTTAGAGCATGCAGTAATTAGTATAATAGCGTTACGGTTGTACCATCTAATACTAACATACAAAGTTACTTGCATGTATTCTAAACCCTTGTATTCTAAACTGACAGCATCAGTCTTCCTCGTGCAGTCACAGAGAGCGGTCGACCCTCACCACACTCCGTCGACCTCACCCGAATCTTGCTGGTCGTTTGAAGATAAGAAGACCCAGTCCAATACGCAGTATACTGGGCTGTATGGCAAGAACATCAGCAGATTTTCTCCGCGTCTGCACTCTCAACGTAAGGTCGATCTCAAGTGAGGTGCGTTTAACTGATTTTGAATCTGCAATGGAAGCGCTGAAGTTTGATGAAGTGGGACTATCTGAGACGAGGATATCAACCTCTAACCGAATAGATCTGCAAAGCGGCTTTTCAATATATAACAGTAGGAATTCGGAAAAAGGAAAAAGTGGAGTTGGTTTCTACTTGAGATCGTCTTTGAACAGCCTCCGCAAATGTATTTTTCATTCGGATCGCATTATTGAGCTGATACTGAAACCCTCAAGCAGAAATGTTTACGAATCATCCAAGTGCACGCCCCTCACTCTGGTTATGATGACGAAGATTACGAAGAGTTTCTGGATATTCTGACAAACGTTATTGATAGGCGTTCGAATGCTCAAATAATCGTACTCGGTGATTTCAATGCCACACCGGGAGCTCGTGAAGGGCAAGAGCGCTACATAGGCATGTATACTTCGGATAAGAGAAACGCTCGGGGACGCATGCTAGCCGAATTTTGCGAAGAACAGCGGTTATTTCTGGCAAACTCTTTTTTCAAAAATAAAGCTAAGCTCAGATGGACATGGAGGAGCAGCGCGCTCTCGGACTTGAAAAAGAAATAGACTATGTTCTGGTTAGCAGCATGCAGATTGTGAAAGATGCCGCTGTTCTGAGCTCCTTAAATGCTGGAAGTGACCACCGATTGGTGCGTTGTACACTACGTCTCAGACAAACAAGGAGAATCACAAGACCGTACAGAGGCACCCGAATTGTTGACAATGAGTTGCTTAAAAACTGTGCACAGAGCCTCCTTGAAACAATGCCCCCGTCCGGAGATGCAGTTGAAGATTACGCAAAATTGAAGCACAACATAAATACTGCCACTGATCAAGCGACCCACTTTGAACCACTTCCTCGTATTTCGGAGCACACGCGACAACTTCTACAGCTCCGTCGTAACCTCAAGTTCGGAAGAAATACTGCTCTGCAGAATATTGAATACGCTTAAACGTATAAGCTTATTCGAAAATCACTCACAGAAGATCTTCGGCAACGTCATCTTGCGATTCTCACCAAAGCTTTGCAGAAGAACAAACTCAGAATTGGACGCCAACACCTCAAATACTCCCGCAAAACTTTGCCCATTCTCCGACACAGGCCACTCCCCCTTACTCAGCTCACTTCCCCAAGCATTCGTCGAACCCTGTCCACTTCCTCCTTGAATCTTGCAGACCCAATAGAAGAGACAGTCATGGCTGTGGAATCATTCTATTAGGTTGGTGCATAAGTTCTCGAACATTTGGGGCATGAAATGTTTATTATCACTACATACGAACAACAACATCAAATCATTTGAAGTAACCACCCTTTACATCCATTGTCCTTCGCCAACGTGCTGGTAAGACATGGATGTCTTTTCTCCAAAACGTGGACGGTTGTGATTCGAAAAATGTGAGCAGCGCCTCCTTGACATCCTCTCGGTTTCTAAATTGCTGGCCGTCCAATTAGCGTTGAAGGCTTGAAAACAAATGATAATCAGGAGGAGCGAGATCTGGTGAGTAAGGTGGATGTGGAGGAACGATCCATCCGTCCGCGAACTTAGCCGCCGCCGCCGCTCTAGCAATATGTGGTCTAGCATTGTCGTGTTGAAAATACACCTTCACTTGCTCTCCTCGTGTGGTTTGAAGGTGGGCCCTCAACTTCCTCAGTTGGTTGACGTAAACCTCTGCCATCACTGTTATCGCTTCGTCCAGCAGCTCCCAGTATTCTACGCCAAGAACGCTCCACCAAATGCAAAGCATCACCTTTTTCACGTGAAGGTCGGGTTTCGGAACGTCCTTTGCCTCTCCAGTTGCGTCAACCTACTGTGCACGCCGGTGCTAATTAGAGTAAAGTATTCACTTCTCACCCCCGTGACAAGGTTGTTCAGCCATCCGTGGGTACGTCTGAAGGTAAGGAGAGACAGAGCGACATCGGGTCCGCGATCCATGTGATGTTGTGTCAAGTCGTGAGGTACCCAGCGATCCAATTTTTGCACCTTGCCAATCGACTTCAATCCTCGAACGACTGTTGAGTGACTGACACCAAGAGTGCTTGATAGTTCGCGAGTGGTTTGGTACGGGTCCGCTTCCCCTCTATTTCGGAGGCCATCCAAATCCAGTGTCATCGGGCGCCCTTCTCGTTCATTATCTTCAACGGAGAATTCACCAACTGAAAACTTCGAGAACCACTGGTACGCAGTACTTCGAGCAGGAGCGCTCTCGTTGTAAACATCCTTCAGGCGACGATACGATTCGTCGGCATTGAGGCCAGATTGATGCAGGAATAACATGACGTGCCGAATATGCGTCTCAGTTGGGATGAATTGCTTAGCCATAATAGCTGACGTTAACAACGCAGAAGTAAATGTTAGGAAAAGTTTTGTAGCCCTTTCCTTTCTCTATCGATCGATCATTTACGCGTTGATATATGTGAGAAATTTGGCGAGAAAATGCGCTTTCAATTCAGGAGGAATCAAATGTCCGAGACCTTATGCACCAACCTAATATAATGACCTCTATCGCTCGTCATATGGACCTCAGCTCCAGCCTGCAGACCCAATCGAACTTACGACTGACCGTCACCGAAGTTGAGGAAGCAATGAAAACGAGAAAGTCAAGATCTGCTCCTGGTTCTGATAAGATTCAATCCTTCGCCCTCCGACCACTTGCAAGGACTATTTCCTCACCGGTCTGTCACTTGCTCAACACAATGATAGCAACAAAAATAATTCCAGAAGAACTTACATTTGCTGACACGATCCTGTTGTATAAAAATGGAGATCCGACGGATGTTGCCAACTACCGACCTATTTCCCCTCTGTTAACTATATGTAAGATCTTTACGAAAGTGCTTAGTAACCGCTCGGAAAAACTCGTTGAAGCTCGTGCTGTACTTCCATCGGAGCAAGCAGGTTTCCGAAAAAAAGTTTTCCACAGTTGATCACATTCAAACACTGAACGAAATCATTGAAAAAACACGTGAATTCAACGTCTCATCTTGTGTTATGTTCATCGACTTCAAAAAAGTTCGTCAAGGTGACACTCTTTCCCCGCTCCTATTCGTATTTACTCTCCAATATGCACTGAATAATGTCAACTTTTCCAACAGAGGTATTCAAGTAAATGGCAAGCTTCTATCCTACATGGCTTATGCCGACGATATAGTCCTGCTAGCGCGCTCCAGTGAGGAACTACAAACGATGGGTGCCGACTTGATGATGGAATCACAAAAAGTGGGCTGAGTATAAATTTAAAGAAGACCAAATGGATGCAAATTTGGAGATGCAGCCACTCTGCGATCAACAGTGAAGAACGATTTAAATTGAATGGGGACACAATACAGCGCGTCAATGAATATGTGTATCTAGGCCAACTGATTACAACACCAAGAAATCAACTGAAAGAAGTTCGGAGACGCCTACAAGCTGGCCGTGCAATATTCTACAAACATAAAGAGTTCCTATGCTAAAGCACTGTGGCGATTTCCTTTAAAAGAAAACTCATCAACACCTGCATCCTTCCCGTGGTAATATACGGCTGCGAGTCATTGGCCTGGACTAAAGAAATGGCCATCAGTTTGCAGTCAGCTCAGCGTCGTCTAGAGCGCGCTATATTCGGTATTCGCCTGGCTGACAAAATAAAAGCGAAAGCGATAAGAAGAAGATCTGGCTTGAAGGAATGGATAATATCCGCACTGAGGCGTAAATGGAATACGCCCATAAATTGTCACTGAACACGTGCACCTCCTGGGCTCGAGAAGCGACAAAGTGGCTGCCGTCTGGAAAAAGAAGTACGGGGATACCGAGGACACGATGGATCGACGATATTGCACGATATCGAGGACGAAAGGCAAAAGATATGATCGACTGGGAATGGATGGTAAATGATGCAACAAAGAAATCTGCTGACCTCTTCGCAAGAAAGACTCGCGTATCTTTGTGTCGTTGCGATGTAAGAGTATAAATAAATAAATAAATAAATAAATAAATATTTAGAGCATGTTACAAATTAAAATAAGAATTACAAGAGTTTTACTACATTATTGTTATTACTAATATGTAGGAGTAAGACTAACAAGTGTATGTTAATTAGAAGCATGTTGATCAGGTAAACTATATGAGTAGGTGAGCTTGTACATATGAAAAAAATAAAAGGTAAAGTGTGAATGAAGTGTATTCCCTATAACGAATTGCAAATGTGCTCCGTTTTGATTGAAGGGACACGACAATACCGTGCAAGATAGAGGGCGATATTCAATTCTTAGGCCAGATATTGGGACAACAACTGAGAGTTATTTAGAAGATTGCGCCTTTTATAGGTTCCGTTTTCAATTATTGAAATCAGCAACATATGGCTGTATCCTAGCATTGATGTAATTTGTATTGCGTAGACATACTATATCAATCTTACTATTATTATAGTTATTGCATTATATTCATACAAGCCTCCACTTTCACTACTAAGTCATCCATCCCTGACATAGCCTTTCGTAGGCTATAAACGAACCATCTGAGCGTTTACATCTTGGCCCTGTCCACCTTGCTCGTGGCAGCTATTGATAACACATACACAGCTAATAGCATTCAGGGACTTTCGCAACGGCTTAGGTATTGTTTCGAAGTGTTGGTTTTGCTTGAAGCACTTCCCTTGTACTGGATTATGCTTATTCTTAGCCACAAACCCCAAGAATAGAACAAACCCATCCCATCTGGTTGGGGCTTCGCCCCAAACCCCGAGAATAGAACAAACCCATCCCATCTGGTTGGGGGCTTCGCCGCCAAACCCCGAAAATAGAACAACCCCAATTTTCCTCCTTTCTTCTTTAGACCTTCTTACAACAAAAAAACTGGTTTCACTATATAGATTAGTACAGTGGGATATGGTAGGTCAGAATTTCCACAGCGCATATGAAGTCCATCCACCCTCCATCACATGCACGCGATTTATTCTCCGAAGGGCTCGTTCCTCTACGTGTCGAGAAACAGGTAATGGGAGTCCCAATCCAGTGCTTAATCAGCAAAATCATAATTAAAATTAATCGGTATTGGTCGACACCGCTTACTGTCTGACGGCAATAATACTCCGCCGAATCCCATGGTCACTCTCTCTCTACACCTCCCCCTCCCGAAATACTTCCTTTCCTATGTGCTGGCAAAGAAACGCAGTGAGAGTCAAACACGCACATGTGACACTGAGTACCGATTCATGTGCCACTACGTTGCCACGATGTCTATGACACTCCTTCTGCACTCTGACACTCGTGCCACGACTTCTGTAAGCCGTCTTCAGAAATCTGATACACACTGAACGATATTGAAGAAAAATGCTGGTCCCCCCCCCCTATTCACGCTCCCCCTATAATGGTCTCCCTTTGTTAGTCCTCTCCTATTGGTCGCCCTTACTCGGAATCCCTACTCAAGTTGGACGACGTCTTCAGCGCGTCTTCTGAAACCCTACGTACGTTGATCGACGTCTTCAGCACGTCTTCTGAATCCCTACGCACGTTGGACGACGTCTAGCGCAGGTCTTCTGGATTTTGACTCACGACGTTTAGCGAAGGTCTTCTGAATACCTACGCCCGTTAGACGACGTCTTCAGCACGTCTTTTGAATCCCTACGCAAGTTGGACGACGTCTTCAGCACGTCTTCTGAATCCAGACGCACGATGAACAACGTCTACGGCACGCCTCCCGAATCCCTACGCTCTGCATTCGATCCTCATTCATACCCTGACGCGTTGCCCTCTGAATATCTCGTAAACTTGGTCGATCAGCCGTCAAGGATATAGTTCGCCAGCAATCGCCCACGGTTAAGCTGAAAGAAAACCCGGCTGGCATAAGCCGCACTGTCGTAGGCATCTTTTGGCCTCAGTCCTCCCTCCCCGCGACGGACACGTGACATTAGCCGATTATATATAGTGGGATTGCATTGTCCTTCTACTTCTTCTTTCTTCTTTTTATTAGTATTTGTATGTGTTTGTGTCTATATAATATAAAATATAATAATAAATTATTTAGTATTATGTTATATTTTGTAATAATATGTCATATTAAAATTATAACACCTTTTCATATATATTTATTATAATACTTTTATATATTATATATGAATTGTGTATACTTTATATATGAATTGTACCTTTATAAATATTTTTATATAGTATTACGTTAGTATTATATGTTGTTTTATACTTATGTTATACTACATTATTTTAATTTATCTATATTATGCTAGTGTTACTGTTATTATTAATTATTAGTGTATATATTTTTTGTAGATGATATTATTCAAGATAATAGATTATCTTATTATTATAAATTATTATTACTGTTATTATATTATTCACCTGTATCATCTGTCGTCCCGTTGATCATCGACTTGATCGAGCCGGCGCCATCAGCGTCTCCATTCGTCCCTGTCGCGTGCCAGAGTGCTCCAACGGATCCTCCTCGCTCGGTGGACACGAAGAGCGTCGTAGCGGTGGTTATTATATTATTACTGTGTCATTATTATTGTTATTATTGCATTGTAATCTACAATTAATGCGCTATTATATAATAATGTGCTAAAATCGTGTTTTATATTATCTAATTGTTGTTATTGTATATAAATTATCGAACTAAAGTTATTCTTCACTTTATTAGAATCTAATTAGTTATATATGCTAATATATAATAGTGCTATTTTTATAATATTAAATTTTTTTATATTAAAGCTATGTTATACCATAAACTACTATATTATGTTATATAATGTTCTACTATGTTAATGCCACCATTCTTAAATAGTTATCAAGCAGTCAAAGAATCAGTGAAAGATAAGGATATTGATATGTTTACTCTTATCAGGTTACCACTATCACCTACTAATCACTAATTTAATTTTATTCCATATCTTGAATTTTTCATTATTTTTAGTATTATTTTTATTCCACGGATCTCCCTCGATAGAGAGCCTTCGGGCTCTCTTGTTAAGAGGGATCTCGGGCAGCTTGTCGCAGGCCCACGTGGCGCGTCCCCGGGTGGTGGATAGGGGAACGAAAACGCGAACCAAATGCGACCGTGTACTGCCCAGAGACGCAGGTGGGATGCAGGGATTGACTCCTTGCTCCTGCTGTGTCGGGTCGACGCGTTCCTTGTGCGTGGGAGCGGCATGTTCATGCACAGTGTGCGTGGATGTGTCCGTGACTGTGCGGATTGTAACTGTGTCGGCTCGGCCAAAAGCTTGCACTCGGTAGACTGGGAGTACATGTAAGGTGAATCGAGGCCGCCGTAAGTCTCGCCCCGTCCCTTCGGGCAGTCTGGCTGGCTGCCCGGAGTTCTTCGCCCGCACGACAGAGCCTGACTAGCTACCCGTGTTGTATGGAAGTCACAGCAGCACTAAAGGGCCTCATTCCCCTGACCCCGAAAGAAAGGACGAGTGGGGAGAGGCTGCTAAAATCTCAGCGCCTAACCAGGCTGCGCAAATTGAGAAGGACTAGGATGACGATCTGTACTTTCAGCGCCCGCACACTTGCATCGGAAGCATCCGTCGAGGACCTGATGATGCAAGCCAGGAAGATCAAGTACGACGTCATCGGACTGATCGAGACGAGAAGACACCACTTCCTACACGCAGCCTACGACTCCCGAGGATAACTGTTCCTCGGAACATGCGACAGCAGGGGAGTAGGCGGCGTTGGTGTCCTCGTCAACACGCACTTGGCCATGAACATCGATTCGTACGAGTCTCTGACAACCCGAATCGGACGACTGCGACTGAAGCGATGTGGCTCCGTGCCAGCTTTGACTGTATTCGTCGCGTATGCCACAACATCCCACAACGACGACGAAGAGGTCGAAGCCTTCTACGTGGAGCTGGAGAAGCTCTATAAGGAAGATCACACCTTCTCCAAGGTGTTCGTCGGCGACTTCAACGCAAAGATCGGACCGCGAAGGTTGCCGGAAGAACTTCACCACGGTTTGGATCGAGCAAGGTGAAAGGCTGTCTGAGTTTACCATGTCGACCAAGACCATCCGTGGAAACTCCCAGTTCCAGAAGCCTCCCTCCCTACGGTGGACCTGGGAATCCCCCGGTGGCCAGTTCCACAACGAGATCGACCACATCATCTTCAATCGCAATTATTGCCTGACCGACGTTTCCGTTGTCCCCAAGTTCTACACGGGATCGGACCACCGCCTCCTTCGCGCGAGGTTTCGCTTTTTGCGTCAAGGAGAGAAGGCCGCGAAGTTCAAGAAGAGGAATCCCAAAACGACCATCTAGTGGGACCTCTACACCTCTCTTGTCGGCCTCTGGGAAGATGCCGTCATGAACAACGTCGATGAGGAATACGACCGCTTCGTGCACCATCTCCACGATAGTGCTAAGGGAGCCGAGAGCTTGAAGACCACCACGAGACGCCTGTCTCCGGAAGCTCTCAAGCTTATACGCCAGCGTGGAGCAGCACGAGAGTCAGGCAACTACCAGCTGACGCCCGAGCTTGCGAAGCTATGCAGAGCGGGGATAAATAGGGATCTTCAGGAGAGAAGGGCGGAAGTCTTGGCTAAAGCTGCAGAGGCAGGGTTGAGCATCCGCAATGCCCTCCGGAACTTCGCCAACTTCAAGACCAAGATGACCGCTCTCCGACGGCCTGACGGAACTATCATCTCTTCCAGAAGGACCATGGAGAAGGTCGTCCACGACTTCTACTCCGATCTCTTCGTTACCCACATCCAGTTGCCCCCATGCCATCTCCCGCAAGATGGATGCGTTGTCCCGTCTGCTCTCCCTTCCGAGATCCAACACGCCATCTCCTCGGTGAAGAATCGTAATGCACCCGGTCCCGACAGGATCAGAGCTGAGCATCTGAAGAACCTCCCACCAGCGCTTATCAACACACTGGCGCGGCTCTTCACATGGTACCTGTCGGGGTGCAAGGTTCCATCTCAGTGGAAGACCAGCAAGACCGTCTTGCTGTACAAGAAGGGAGACGTGCACGACATTGGCAACTATCGCCCGATCTGCCTGCTGTCCGTAGTCTACAAGCTGTTCACTCGAGTCATCCTGAATAGGACCAGCAGAACGCTGGACGAAGGACAGCCAGGCGAACAACCAGGATTTCGGAGAGGATTCAGCACGATCGACCACATACACACCATTACGAAGCTCATCGAAATGTCGCGAGAGTATAAGCTGCCGCTGTGCCTTACGTTCATAGACCTGAAGAAGGCATTCGACTCCGTCGAGACTGAAGCGGTCCTCGAAACCCTGCTCACTCAGGGCGTTCCTACTCAGTACATCAGAGTCCTCAAGCTGTACAGTGGATTCACGACCAAGATCTCTCCATTCTACAACGACGTCGTCATCGACGTAAGGAGAGGGGTTCGGCAAGAGGATACCATATCCCCGAAGCTCTTCAGCGCCACCCTCGAAAACGTCAAGCGCGAACTAGAATGGGAAGACATGGGAGTGAAGCTTGACGGCCAGCAGCTGCACCTTCTTTGTTTCGCTGACGACATCGTGCTCATAACACCGAGCATCAGCCAGGCGGAGCGAATGCTGGCCGACTTCGATCGTATATGTGGGAATGTCGGACTGCAGCTGAATTTTACGAAGACGATGTTCATGAGGAACGGACAAGTTTCTGATGCCCCATTCTCGCTCCCCCTTCATGTGCCACCTCACCGCGGTGAAGGGGAGAACATCACTTTGTGGTGGCTAACGGCACAAACGGTCACGCAGTACATGATGCTTTGTCGTGTATGGGCGGCTCTCCGGTATCCCTGGCCAGGAACATGTGAGTAACCAGACCACCGCCATGGCTCAAACAACTAAACCCGCGCTCCAGTCCTCTGCGCGCCGGAGGTGGACTTCTACCACGTCAGTTGCATCCACCTCCGGCGAGGGGCCATCGAATGTCGGAGTTAAACTATCAGGACGTCATCAATCGGACTACCGAAAACTTCCTCTCACCACGACACGGAAACTGCCTATTCGTCTGTACTTCTAACTGTCGTTCGATCGCATCTGAGTAGGATCTTCGTACGCTGCTTTACTGAAGCGGCAACATCAAATACGACGTTATCGCCCTGCAGGAAACGAAAGGCAGAACGGAAACCATAAGAATGACCGACCACAACGAGCTTCTCATTATCGGAGCAAAGGTGGACAGAAAGAATATTGGCGGAGTTGGATTTCTCGTCAATTCGACAGTGCACCACCTAGTAGACTCTTATAAGATCATCAGTCCGCGAGTAGCTGTTCTTCATCTGGAAACCAAAGATCAAGGAACCATCTCCATCATAGATGGATATGCTCCAACATTTGCGGCCACAGATGAAGAAAAGGAGGAATTCTACAAGCTGTTCGAAAGGACTGTCAACGACGAGAAGAGCTACTACAAAGTTGTCGTTGGTGACTTTAACGCTATCGTCGGTACGAATGATCACGACGAATGGAGGCTAGGACCACATGGAAATTCCTCAAGGAACGAAAACGGAGAGCGCCTGATGGACTTCCTATCCGCGTGCCGTCTCTACCATGGAAATTCTATGTTTAAGAAGCCTTCAAACCGACGATGGACCTGGGAAAGCCCAAATGGAGAAACGCGTTCGGAGATCGACCATGTTCTTACAAACAGACGCTGGAGTCTGTTCGACGTCTCCGTGCTGCCTTCATTCGATACCGGCTCGGATCACCGTCTTGTCCATGCGAAGCTGACTCTCAAAAAGAGGATGTTCAAGCGTGACACTCATAAACCGGCACCGGTGAGGATCCCCACATTCAAGTCTGAGGAGTTGGAATATGTGATAAAGTCGTACGATTGGAATCTTCTTGAAGATCCATCGGAAGACTACGACCTTCTCTCCAAAGGACTGTTGAAATGTGCTAGCAGCTCTTGCGAAGCCACATCACCGTCTGCTTCAAGACTCAACGCACATGCGATTAAACTCTTGGAGCAAAGAAGAGCTGTTAAACTAGATCCTAATGCTTCCCATCTGGAAAAAGTCACCATCTCGAAGGCCTGTCGAATTGCAGTGAAGGAGTCCATTCAAGCCTACAGAAGATTGAAGCTGTTAGAAGCGGCTTAGAAAGGTTCAAGCATAAAGCGCTGAAAACGAGATCTCTGCGACCAGAAGACAATAATGTCAGCCCTTGTGGATAAGGATGGAACAACGCAAACGTCTCGAAGAGCGATGGAGGCCATCGTTCAGGAATTCTACACAGATCTGTTCCGTTCTTCCATCACTGTCCCGAAATGCTTGATGCCACCAGCTGAGGAAGTACCTCCCATTCTGGAATCAGAAGTTGCTCATGCCATCAGAAGGACGAAGCCGGGCACTGCTCTCGGACCGGACGGCATTTCTGCTAATCTCCTTCGTGCGGGTGGCAGTGCCGTCTGCTCACTTCTTGCCAAGCACTTCAACCACTACCTTCGAATTGGTAGGATTCCGGACTCATGGAAGGAGTCGAAAACAGTTTTAATCTTCAAAAAAGGTCAGCAGGAGGATATCAACAACTATCGACCCATCAGTCTTCTCTTGGTTGTGTACAAGATCTTCCCCAAGATACTGCTTAACCGCATGGAGCGTTGCTTGGATGAATATCAGCCAGTGGAGCAAGCAGGGTTTCGCAAGGATTTCTCCTGCATGGACCATATTCAGACTGTCTCACAGCTCATCGAGAGGAGCCGCGAATACTACCTCCCACTTGTCCTTGTCTTTGTGGATTGCTGGAAAGCGTTCGACCCTGTGGAAATCAACGCCATTCTGAACGCCCTTGTGCACGCTGGTATACCATCGTCCTACATCCGACTTCACGACGAATGCTTCTCGAACACATCGACTACCATCCAGCTGTTCGATCGAAAGCTTGAGATTTCTATCGGAAAGGAGTACGGCAGGAGACACCATTTCTCTAGAGCTATTCACAGCGGCACTCCAGAGTGCCATGAAGGACTTGAACTGGAACGATAAAGGCTACCTTGTCGACGGTAGACGGATCAGCAACCTTCACTTCGCCGACAATATTGTTCTCATATCTACCAGCACGGCAGAAGTCGAGGAAATGCTGAACGAGCTCAATGTGGCAGGTATGAAGATTGGGTTGGACATGAATATGTCCAAAACGCAATTTACGGTCAACCAGTGGTGTGACACGGCACTCGTAAGGTTAAATGGAGTCGCTCTGCAACAGGTCGACTCCTACGTCTATCTGGGAAGAGAGCTGAACATGGATAACGACCTCGCTCCTGAAATCGCCCGCAGGAGACGCGCAGCATGGGCAGCCTTCAGTTCGATTCGCGAAGTCACCGATCAGGTCAAGGATCCCGGCCTCAGGGCCTCGATATTCAACGCCTCTGTACTGCCTGCGATGTGTTACACGACGGAAACCTGGCCCGACAACAAGACAATCGCCAGAGCGATGCAAACTACGTATCGTGCACTGGAGAGATGTCTTCTAAGGACAAGCCTTCGTCAGCAATGGCAAGAAGGCCTACGAAGCTCGGAGCTACGGGAGAAGTCGCAATTAGCAGACCCGCTGCAGTACATGAAGAAGTCCAAATATCGCTGGGCCGGACACCTGCTTCGACGAAAGGACGATAGATGGAGTCTCCGTGTCACAGAATGGCTCCCGAGAGACCATAAGAGACCACTGGGACGACCGCCAACGCGATGGGCAGACTCATTCTCAAGATCTTTCAGAGAGCGGATTCCGCCTCACTGGATGCAAGCAGCCAGAGATCGAGCGGTCTGGAAGAGTTATGATCCCCGCTGAGAATACCTCCAGCCGACAAAGGACCATCAAAGTATCAAAGTATCAAAGCATTCTCGCTCAACGGAACGAGCATCTCCGAATGCTCCAGCTACGTGTATCTGGGTCGCGAAGTCAATATGGCCAACGACCTAGCGCCGGAGCTGAGCAGGAGGAAACGAGTGGCTTGGGGAGCTTTCAAGAGCGTCGAAGAAGTCGCGAAGAAAACGAAGAACGTTCGACTCCGTGCCCACCTAATCGACTCTACCGTTCTTTCTGCCCTATCGTACGCCTCAGAGACCTGGGCTATACGAAAGCAGGATGAACACGCCATCAGGGTCGCGCAGCGTGGAATCGAGAGGACGATGCTCGGAGTGACACGACTCACGCAAGTGAGAGAAGGCCTCCGGAGTTCCGAGCTTTGCCGACGTTCGAAGATCAGTGACGCTGTCGCGCTGGCCAAGTTGTCGAAAATTAGGTGGGCCGGCCATGTAATGCGCTTCGCAGACACCCGCTGGACGAGAGCCGTTATTCCGCGGGATGTCAAGAGAACACCAGGACGCCCACCAACGCGTTGGTCGTACTTCTTCGTGAAAGCCCTGAACGACCGGTATGACGCTCTTCGTGTCCCTCGAGCGAGGAGGATCCATTGGACCACTCTGGCACGCGACAGGGACGAATGGAGACGCTGCTGGCGCCCGCTCGAGCAATTCGATGATCAACGGGACGACAGGTGATGCAGGTGATTATTTTTATTATGACATTTTAAATAATTTTTTTAAATTTTTATTATTTACTTTGATTTTTATTTTTTATTTTTATATTACTTTTTAATTTTAATTTTATTTTGTTTTTATTTATTATGTTTAAATTATATTTAAAACGTGCAATAGATTATGAAGTAGAAAAGCTATCCAACCGGATAGATTCGACCACCGATCTCTGTATGTATAAGTCCAGTTGTACCCTACTGCCCGTCGAAGGTGTACTAATGAACTAGACACACTAATGATGGCGGGCTGGTAGCTTCTGCACTCCTCGCAGGTCAGCGAGTATAGGTCACCATCATGTTTTAACGTGTCGCTAGACGGCGGCACGTTGGTCTTGAAACTCCCCTGGTGAGCTGACCAATTAAAATTGTAACATATAGAGAGATTTTTTATTGAAGATAGGGGTGCGGAGATATTCTTTAAAAAGTTGATCACGATGGTTCGCCGTGACATGGGTGTACGTTCCCTTGAGTATGCGATTGTCAAGGGTAAATCTGAAGCGGCACTATTGAACTTTCATGACCCTTGGCCCCTTGACCAAGGTCGAGAAGGGGTAGAAAAAAATTCACCCAAACTTTGCCCAAGAAGGTTATCTGGGGCGCTGATCACAAATATGATATACTTTTTTTTTGAAATTTCGGCCGATTACGGGAGGTTAGCACGTGTGGACGTGGTCCCATAGTAAACTTTGAGGGCCCATTGCTCCTACGATTCAAGGACTTTGCAAAAATGGAGCATTATTCCTACTATTTGAAGAGTGAAGAGTTTCCCAGCGGTATTCGTTTTCGCCGTTCAGACATACGCCTGAGAGACTTCCCTGGTCAGTTTTTTATTGTGTATTAATCACATCTTAAATTTTAATATGGCACAATTTTCACTCTCCGATGTTCTTCCTCGAGAAGGTAGAAAATTTTTGTCGTGAAAGGTCCTTCCTTCAGCTGCGCCTCCGTCATCGATTCGAAGAGTGTCTCAAAAAATTTGTGGAGAGAGCGCTAAGTCAGCTTTAGCAATTGACACTCGACATTTTAGAATCCAATTCAAATGTTGCTCCATCAGGTAGAAAAATGAAAAAAAATGTATCCATGAGATCCTCGGAGAGTCTGAAAAGTTGAGCTTGTTGTGATTAATTCGACAACTGCTCTTGACAAAAGTGATTTATTTTCAACTGTAAACAATCAAAATATTATTATAAAAAATTTTCATACTCAAAAACTTTATCAGCGTTTTTTCTAACAAATAACTCGATCAAATAATTACTCAATAGCACGTCTTTCTTGAACCAATGTGCACTGTCAAGGCTGCAACTGCAAAGAAGATCCTATCAAAGGCTACAAAAATCACATTAAAAAATTTAAAAATTCAATACAAATAAGAAATAAAACGGTGGTCAACACAAAGGGGGGTCGCAAATTTTCGACAAAAATCGAACCCCACGCTTGACCCTGCCATGAGCTGTACATGGAAAAACCGACGCCTAGGACGTAGTGCCTCGAACCCGCATAGCGGCTTGTTTGCTGTTTGTTCTCAATTGCAGTTCACGTACAAGACAAATTAATGAAAAGACGAAGGCGATTAAGGCAACCCAAGTCGTCTCGTCGAAGCATCCGAAAATCTTGCAATTCGTCCTCGAGTGGAGATGGCCGGGACTAAGAGAAGTGGGTCTCCCTCTCGTAGGGTGCGACCCCGCGGCTAGCACTATTCGAAGTGGGACCCTCAGAAGCCGATCCACAGTACTATTTCCGGGGTCCTCGCCACCTGCTCCTATCCGTGTTCTTTTTGGCAGTCGACGATATTCGGAGAGTCTTGGGCGCTGTAGTGTGGCCCTCGTGTTCGATTAAAGACGTTTGTGATCCAGTGTTTAGACAGTACAACACGGACGCTGTTTACAAGATCATCTTAAGCTCTTGACGGTCGACATAGCATCAGCAATACCAGCAGCGGCCCACTGCCGAACAACAAAGTGCGACTAACTTTTGCTCTAGCAGGATCTGATACGGTAAGTGTTTATTGTCACCATAACGAATCCTTCATTTAAAAAAACAGTAACAAACAGCACGTCTGCATCCGCAGTGCTAGGCCAATAATGATAAAACAGTGATGAAGAGCATATATGAGACCCATGAGAGAAGAAATCGATCAAAGTGTGAAAGAAACAACTAACACGAGAGCTACAAATAGGGAACGAATCCGCTGATGATGGGAAAAACGATTTCAGAAGAGGTTTCACAACGACCAGGGTTACTTATAGTTAACAGCACGTGCAGGTTGAAAATCGACTATGCAGCTTCTGACATCTAGATACGGAATACGTTAACGACGTGAAGAATATCACTAGAGCTTGTTTAAAGAGTATGCTTAGAAGCGCACATTTCAGCGAGCACCCCCCCCCCCCTGAGGTGTCGATCCATCCTGGGACAGCGCTTCTTGGCCTATTTCACACCATTCGAAAGAAAATTACCAGGCCTCAATTAGACGTCACGCTTGTCTAGGGTATGCGGCCTAAACGCAAGAGGCTTACCAGGACATCGTGTTTTCCCACTAACAGTACCCAGACTTTTGCCGGTAAAGTGCTGAGAGAGCGCAGGTACCGCCGCAGGGTCGCTGGCTCAGCTACGCACCATGACCAAAGGTTACATTCTGGGTTTCGTGCAGGTCAACCGAGCTTTTTATCATATCAAATGTTAGTGGTTGCTGATCTCACCTCTTGTCCAGTTTGCCCAACTTGGCTATCCCGCCTTTTGCTATTTTGTTTCACCTTTTCAAAGGGAGAAATCGGGTCCAGGCATCCGAAGTATCCAAAGAAACGTTTAGACTTGCCCATTTTGGCGACTACAATAAAAAAAAGACATCGATTGAACACGATTCTATGCGAGTACAACGGAAATGAAACAAGAACACCGTAGGAACAACTGCTAGAAATCTGAGAAAACTGAAGCAATGACCACGTCTTCGTCGAGGTGTCGACGACGATCACCGCATCAGCGGCCTACTGGTAGCCGTGATTGGCGTAGTACATCTGCTGGACGGGATATGCTGAAATGCAAGGAATTAGCAATTGTCAGCACGCGAACTGCCCGAGCCCTTCATGCAGCGAATCGGTAGCGAAAAAAACACCCTGAATGCGAGGAATGAGACGGCCAATCGAGGGCTGAGCCTCGGATGAATGTAGACATAGATCCCACCCAACAATATCAGGTCGGATCGAAAGTTTTCGCCGTTTTAGTGAATTCAATGTTCCCGCCTTTGTTTAGGTACTTTAATTCATGATAGAGTAGGCGATTTTGATGCAGTTACGTAGGGAAAAACAAGCTACCTACCGTTATTAGTAAAAAGGAGGAACTTCATTCATTTTGTACTCCATGGTCTGGCGCCTAGGCAAATGGGGCCGAAAAACAAGCCTCTGATTTCTTTCGACAGCGGAAAGGAATGGACACTTTCCGACCGGCAGCTACGAATTATAAAGCGCGGATCATAGGCAGCAGGCCGAATGGCTTTGCGAAAATTCTGAGCAGGAGCTAGCCTTTGTGAATCGACACAAAACTTCTAACCCCTCCCAAACCTCCTTTTTTCTATCTGTTGAACTACTGCAGGAATAGCTAATGGAGTAATCCGGTAAACAAGTCAGTGGACTGCCGCAGTGGAGTCTAACCAGAATCTAAGGACAAAGAATAAAACCTGTTGATGTAGAATAACCTGCACCGGCAAACAGGTACTCCATAGCCATCGGAACTGCAACTCATCAGAAGCTTATCCGTACTGGAACTGTGGTATCTCGGGACTAAAATTCTATCTGACCTCACGTAACATG
Organism: Heligmosomoides polygyrus polygyrus; assembly: GCA_947396885.1. Classification (NCBI taxonomy): domain Eukaryota; kingdom Metazoa; phylum Nematoda; class Chromadorea; order Rhabditida; family Heligmosomidae; genus Heligmosomoides; species Heligmosomoides polygyrus. The sequence continues at coordinate 52,831,818 of OX377204.1, read as the reverse complement.
CACAGGAGCCGCTTTCATATCGCTATTTCGGAGTAGTGGGACAGCTTCCAGAGAAGAAGTTTCATCGAGTACAATAGGATGATACAAACATGTTTCTCCCGTTCATGAGCTATGACTCCTCAATTATTCACGAAAGGGAATTCATTTAACCGGTGCCTTTGTTGAGAAAGATATGCAAACGTAACATTTTTCAAAGTTCTTAAAGTGGTTAACCTTCGGCGAAGTTATGATGACTAGGAAGTGGGATAACGGCGGAAACTTTCGGTCCGGCATAATGCATTCGCTACAACGCTGTCTCCGCTCAACAGCAAGCTGGCGAAAACGCCTATTGACGCTTCTTGCGGTCTTCAGAGGAAAACCAGAATTTCGTTAGGTTAGCAGTAAGCGGTTCAACGCTTCATCCTGATCAGTATTCAGAGCAGACCACACCAAATCGGATCGGGCCGCCATCAGGGGATCAGATACCAAGGTAATGTGAGAAAAAACAGCGATGCTATTGCCCGTAATTACGAATGCGTTCGTGATGACTCCTGAGCCACATTCTCGTCCTAATTGTACGTTCGACGGTATCTGCACGCCTTAGCGACAATGAAGTGGGTCACGGTAGGTTGAATGACTTCCTTCCCTCCCTTCAATTCTGGATCCACCAATCGGCTGTGATGCCAACAAGAATGATATCAAGAAGGATATGGATCGTCAAAAGGACATCCCTCCACTATCAAAATACCGCATTAAAGTGGGAATGACCAGCACAGCAGTGTTGGTAGAAGCCAAGTGAAGCTGCGTACAGTCAGAACTCCCGAACGACTGCTGAGCTGCGGTGCGTGACGTGATTCCTGTAACGGGCATCAGCAGAAGTCAGATGGTCCACGTGCGATGCAATACCCTATCGAGGTAACAAGACCCCGGCAGGTATGTACACTTTTGTTAAGGCAGAGCGGCTGTTCATCGAGGTCACAGCATGTGGATGCTGTGTTATGATCAGAACTCCCGAACCGGGTGGAATTTGAAGTCGTGCCTGTGACTCTCCGAGCTTCCAGCTGACAACACCAGCCTTAGTTAAATCACACGACATCCATGATGCCCGCGGTGAGTGCTGCTAAGTCAATAGGCGGGCATCGCAAATGCTGTCGTTACCCCACGCATCCATTCCGTGAATCGACCGCCACACCCCATTGAGGCACACGTTCGCACTGAAGCGATGCTGCCAGGAGCTTGCGAACCCTTCGAACTGCGCAGCGGAAAACGGCAACTAGTACGAAGCGGTTGAGCAGTACGAGTGCAAGCTCCTGGCGAGTAATTGAGGATCTCCGTTACCAACAACTCCACAGGTTCCATCGCATCGGGAATCGACATCTTAAAGTTATCTGACACACTATCACCTGTTCCACATATAGAGAAGGTAGACAGTAAATTGAAAGGTAAACACGAAGCCGCCTCTCATGCAACCAAAGAAAAGGAAAACAAGAACCATCCTTCCTTGTCAGCCTAGCGAGGCTTTTTCTCCGCATGTCGGCCATCGCCGCGACCTGTCAAGACAGAGCAATTAAAAACGGAGCCTTACCGTCTCTCGAAGGCATATTAGACGAAGTTCGCCCACAGTCAATCACGCAGAAACAGCTCCAAGGGCGTGACAAACAAGCACTTGTTTTGAAGGCATAAGGTGAGCGTCATAAATTTTCCGAGCATTTCGATACTCCAAAAGCCCTAAGTTTTCAAAACTGTCCCATTGACACCTCATTCAATGCATTGTCTTTCAGCCTCAAGTGGCTGATACTGAGGTTGTAAGCTGTTATAACGATATTTTGCTGCGATCAGAACTCTAGCGCCAGGCGAGACTTGAACTCGCACCTCCTGTCAACCACGCATAAATGCTCTTCGCCACTACACTTCCGACGACGTTTGATCGAAGCAACATCCACACCTCGTGGGACCAATCAGCACTCACCATCAAGCGGCGCCGGAGGTGTAGTGGCGAAGAGCATTCCTGTGCGGTTAGCAGGAGGTGCGGGTCCGAGACCCCCAGGCCTTAGAGTTTTAATTGGAACAAAATATTGTTATAACAGCTGACATCCCTCCCTTCCGATTTCCTTTGGTTCTCAATCATAGCTCCCGGATCGAATTTTTCTGGACCCTCCACAACGCTATACAGAGAATATCTAGACGCACTCCAATGTGTATTCTTTTCTCTCACTGCCTCGTTGCTTAGGAAGTACAGAGCGTAAAGTTCGCGGGCGCAAGACCCCCCCGCGTTAAGGCAGACGAAACAAAATGGCAGACTTTATGCTGAAGAAATCGCGGCTCACCACCGGGTGCCACGTAGTAGGCTGTGCTCTCGCGCATTCCGCGATGGCCGTCCCGGAACGAGTCCCTTTCCATGTACCGGTTCCTTCGTGAAGGCAGGTCTCGGTCTCTTTCGCTGTAATGCTTCCGTATCGCCGTGAACGTCTCCTGGCAACTATCGCCCTCACCGACCTGTAGTACCTCGAGTCCTCCCTGCCGTTGCTCCGCCGCTTCCGCGTAGTCGTCGGCGGGTTTTCTATCTCCGCCAGCAACGCTACGTGGGCGTCTTGGTGCTCTTGCAACCTGAACCATGCTCATCGCTGCCGGAGTTACGTTCAATGAGGCGCCTCCACTTACACATCAATGTCATACGACAGATCCTCGAGGAAGTCCAGCTTCCTCTGGCTGAACTGCAGTTTCTCGGCATCGGAAATATTCGACTTGATGGCGAAATCGAAAGCTTCGATGACTGCGCTCTGAAATAGGTGTGGTAAGCTATGCCGACTACAGTTGCACATTGATGGAGGCGAAGTGCGTGGCGCATCCAAGGAAGAGCTGATCAACTCTGATCTCTGTGCCCTATCCATAACGACCCCACGACGAAAGTGTTCTAGTTTCTCCAATTTCAAGTGGTACACTCGAATTTGAAAAATCGCTTTGTTCGATTGTATTCAAATTCGAATTTTTTTTCAAATTATTCGAATTTTTCCGATTTTCAAAATATTGTAACCATCTACTAATCCTTTGCCTGTCAGGTTTGGTACAAATTTCTTTATTGCTACCGACGTTTCGACGAACTCATTTTCATCAAGGTCTGAAAGAAGCTGGAAATGTCGGCTTCTGCAGAGTTCATTTGGTCAGAAACGTTGCGTTCCCCTTACTGGAACAACATGGTTCTAAGAATGTTAAGAAGAAAGACCACATCTGCGCCAACTAGCTCACCGATATCCCACCAGCGTCAACAAACCGGCTCAGCTGGGCACCATGGAGCAAGTGAGACATACTGATTTGGTCAAATATACTGCACCGAGAACGGTAGGGTCGAGAATGTACGGAAGCAATATACGAAGTGTCACAGATCGCACAAAGCGATAAAAGGCAGGAGTTCACTGGTAATGGAGAAGCACTCATTCCTGTTGTCCGGGATGGATTACGCCTGTGAATCCAGAAGGCCTCAAGAGCCTTTCTGGACAGTATTTCGTCTTCATGATACAACAGTGCGCATTTCACATTAAAATCGTCACCAGAGTGGGCCTCCCTTCGGTGCTTCCCAAGCGGGGTTAATACGCTTTGCTTCCTCTTTAAAGCAAGATGTTCCTTAACGCGGATGCCCAGCAGCCTCCCAGTTTCTCCAATATACAAGTCACCGCAGGTTAAACACTCTAGCTGGTAAATGACGCCCTTTTGCAGTCTCCTGTCCTTCAGTGCAGACAAATCACACAGTATTGCATCATACATACGCGGTCATATAACCGATTGCGAACAAGTTGTCTTTTAATGTTGTCTCTGGGAATATTTACCACAGTACACCAGTACAACATCCGTTCCAAGCCCGCTCGCAACAGGCATTGAAGTACAGCAGCAGTGACTTTATCCGAAACGAAAGTAGATACAAATTTTGTTGAGAAACAAATTTTGTTGCTAAACGCGTTAACGTTGCGCCCATGTTGCACTCAGCTTCGTCGCACTTCGTAGCCATTGAGGTTAACTATTCTGCAGGCTAACATACGGCACTCTTCGCACTCCTCATCACCCTCATTGCTGTTCTTAATATCTACGAGCACAGCTCACTTCATAGCTGAAGGATGGGCCGATCTTGCGTGGATGATGATATTCATGGAGCTGCCCTTGCGGTACCATTTCACACTATACTGATCGTTCGTCACCCTAATCTGTGTGTTTAGAATGGGTAACCAGCCTTCACATGGAACTTCTCGCGTGAACTTTATGTACTGCGATTGTGTGTTGAGAATGTTGAACAGCTCATCCATTTCGGACCGAGTTGTTGTTACAGCACAGCAATCATCGATATATCGACAGTACATCATGGGTACTCGTTCTATTACCGTCGTTCAATTTTGCACATGAAGCAAATTGCTAGGGCCGGTGCTAAAGTTGTCCCATAGCGAGTCTTCGAAGTTGCGAGAAGTATTTACCGGACTATTTGAAGATACTGCAGCCCTGGCATTCCTTAACGAGCATCATTATATGTGACTTTAAACCGAACATGGTAATATTACTTTCATGCTCGTCAAGCATTTCTGACAGTGCTTGTAGAGCTGCAGTATTATCAACGTTGGTGTATAAGGCACTCACATCCAACGATTCAATTATGCAACCCAGCTGGAATCTGCAACAGCATTAACGTTCCAGTAACCTTTCCAGTGCGATGTTACAAAATTGAGAAGTTGGCCAACAATCTTGTCAAGGGACCACGATATCCGGTCTGTTGGTCCGTCTACACAAAAAATTTCAAAACATTGTAATTTTCAGACTGCTTTACAGTTACACCAGAATGATCCCTCTTCGAGTGAGTATATGAATGATTTCCAATCGAAGCTGGATATTCGTACTGGAATATTCGAAAAAGCGCAATGTCGAATATACTGAAGCTCAAACATTCAAGAAAATCACGTTTCTTCAATATATCTTCAGCGGACTGGTCGCCTCCCTTCCATCCTTGGGTAATCGCACAACTCGACGATGTAAATAACTACGACAGTCAGATGTTTCCGCATGCGCACAAGATGTTCTCATTCATAGGAATTTATTGACTATTTTTGTCGATGAGTTACGCATTTAGAAATTATCTAGCGTAAGAAATACCTGTGAAAACTCCGGGTTCGTGAAGGCCAAGTCGACCAGCTGGAGTAGAAGTTGTACGTTGTCCTGAACATTAATTGTTTCAATGCCGTGACTGTTTCATGGTCTTAAAACTAGAGAAACACATGCGGTTTGTGTTTGATTCGAGGTCGGACCAAGTATGGTATCTCATTGAATCAGGGTTACTTAAATGATTCGAGCATTGTTTGGAGGGCGAGAAACACTGGAATTTATCGTCTGGTCACAAGCTGTTGCTGAAATGAAACGAGTACCAAAACCACCCTCACGAAAAGTCGAATGCGTTGGGCATCCCAAAGGAGGACATGATACCGTCGTTTGTCATCTTGTCATCACTTACTTCACACTGGGATTTCACGGATCACGGGATGACGCCATTCGGTTTTTAAGAGCATCGCAAATTCTAATTTTGGGGAACATCGCGAAGGAACACTGAAATCGGATGTGACCGCACGATTTGCAGCTTTATCGTGCGCCATTCTCCATCTTCACGGATGGTGAATGCGATACTGGGGAGGAGAGGTTGCTAATGGCCACCGCACCCCGGAGTTCCTTCCTTTACCTAATCAAGCAGAATCCAACTTTATACTCTCCGCCGAGAGACATGAACAGTTTTGGCGTAGTTCAGATGGAGCACACCCGGAGTACTTTCGTCGGGCTCTCGTACGCCGATGATATGCCCACAGTATGCGGTGCGCAGGAAGATTTCTGAATTGCACGTGAGGGTGTTTACCTTCTCATGGCCCGACAAATCTCGTTTTCACTTAAATGACCCTAGATGAGGGGTAAACATGCTCGTGATATATCAACCACTGCCTACATCCGACGGCGAAAGACATGTCTCAAATAAGGTTCGCCAAAACATTGCAAGGACGGGACTAAACAAAGGGTTTTCTGAATAACATCACTAAAGGGCACCGTGTGCCGCAGTGCTTAACTAATTGGCAGTGCGCGAAAGCTCTTTCGCCTGTTTGATCTCTCCAAGCCTGGCAAACACATATTTGTGTTAGTTATGATTGGGTTTTTGCGCGGTAGCGCGCCCAAAGCCTAATCATAACGAATACATGCAGGTGTTTGCTAAACAGCCTTCCATGCCTTCGGCCGGTGTAGTGATACCACACCTGTCTGTAAAGGATGAAACACAGACTTTTCCAACCGTTGCCTATCGCAAGACATTGTATAGGCCGCATACATATCCAACCACCACGACTCCCGAAGAAGTAATATTAGGTTGCAACGAAATAAATGGCACTGAACCACTGTAAATTTAAACAGTTTGTAGGCAAGTTTAATAACCGATATAAAAACCCTCTGATTCTACACATCCTTGCCAACGTGACACAAGCTTTTTTATCCCAGTAGCATAAATTCAGAAGTTCTGGAATTGACGAAATCTTCGAAGGCACTTTCGGCATCCTGTTGGTATTTGAATATTTTCCCTACCAAGAAGTCGCCAAGATGCTTGAAGAAATGGTAGTCTGTTGGGGAGAGGTCGGGAGAAAACGGAGGATGTGGTAGAGGTTCAATGCTCAGCTCATTCAATTTCTGCAACGTCATTCGTGCTACATGGGGGCGAGCATTGTTGTGCAGAAGGAGAACTCGCCTTCGGTTTACCAAGGCCGGCCGGATATCCTTCAACTTTTTCATCATTTCTTCAATTTCAATGCAGTACTTCTCTGCCGTGATGGATTCACCGGGAGGGAGGAAGTTGCGGTGAATAATTCCCAGCGAACACCACCATACTGTCACCGTTACTTTCTTTTGGTGCAATTCCGGCTTCGCAAAAACCTTGGGGCTCTCATCGCTGTCCACCCAATGTGCCGATCGTCGCCTGTTGTCGTACGTTATCCATTTCTCGTCACAGGTTACGATGCGATCAAGGAATGGGTCCGTTTCGTTCCGTAGAAGCAGTGCGGACGAGACCTCATATCGTCCGTTTCTTCGCTCCTCAGACAGCTCGTGAGGCACCCATCTTTCCAGCTTTTTGGTCTTTCCAATTTCCTTCAGATGCCGGGCAGCTGTGTTGTGACTGACGCCAAGAACCTTCGCTATCTCCCTGGTACCTTTGTGTGGATCCTCCTCTACCACATTTCTCAGCTTGTCCTCAACATTACTATGCCTCCCACGACCTTCATGTTCTTCCAAGCTCTCATCTCCATTCCGGAACTTCTGATACCAACGATACGCCGTCCGAATTGTGGAACATCCTTGACCGCATGCGGCGTTGATCTTCTCGTCCGCCTCCTTAGCTGTAGTGCCCAGCTTGAATTCATACAAGTAAATGCCTCGGATTACCCTTTTGTCCATCTGCAAAAAAGTCAATAAAACTCTAAAGCTTTCCCACTTTTACATAGAAGATTTGGTACTCGCCGGTAGAGCAAAGTTTGCGCTTCTAAATGATATGCCACATGTTACGGTTTGTTCTTGATCAAACGCGTAAAGACGCGCCAAAAAATGGAGCAAGCCAGTGCCATTTAAATCGTTACAACCTAATAGGTTGGCCGGAAAATTCTGGCGGTTTTCACTGGTCCACTTCCAACGATCATAACTTTTTCCATACTCACCGGATTCAGTCGAAATAAGCATCATTCGAATCAGCCACCTTTTTTCAACGCGATACTAATTTACTAATTCCATCGGCAAAAAAAAGAGTGATCGAGAAGTGACAAATTCAGTTTTAGATTTTTTGAAGATTTTTTTAGTTTTAAATTTAGAAAGGCTGTTTTTGCGTGGTTCTGATTTGCGAAAGTTCTTCCAGCGAGGAAGTTCTGAAAGTGCTTAAAAACGTGGTAGTCGGGTGCCTCAAGGTCTTGTATGGCTGGTGAGGCAGAACGTAAACTCCCACCTCGTTCAATTTTCGCATGGTTATTTGCGGTGGGCGGGTGTTGTTGTGCAGAAGAATGGGACCTCTACTATGACCAGTGCTGCAGCTCATGCAGTTTTTACTACATCTCGTCGATTTCTTTACAGGAGCACTCTGCTGTGATGGTTCGGCCTGGTTCCAGAAAGTTGTAGTTAACCACGCCAGCCACCGACCACCAGACTGTTACCATCCTCTTTTCCTGGTGGGATTTCGGCTTTGGGAAGAGTGTCGGGTCACAGAGAGCTGTCGGTACATCCAGCTGTCGTGCTACACCCACGCCTTGTCTACCAAGACGAAGCCACGCCCGGCCCCGTCAGTCTCGACTTCGGCTCGCCCAAGGCGGCTCGGCCGGCCCCGTCACCCCGCTATCCTTCCTCATCTCCGCTACTGTATCCCACTGGTTACCCATAATATAAAGATATATACACACGTATGTTGGGACAGGAAGGAAACTCCCTGCCCTCAGGTAAGGAGTAATCACCCTACAACTTGATAAGGGCCTGAAGGAGGGGAGGTTCGTCGACAACTCGATCCAAAAGAGACCGTTTTGATTACGGAGAAGCAAAGAATTTTTTGAAACGCGACGATTTCTGGCATCAAGTCGTGGGGCACCCACTTTTCATGCTTTTTCCTTTCCGAGGCGTTTCAAACCATCTATAACAGCAGTTTTATTGACTCCTAGACCTTCCGCAATCTCAAGAACTTTTTCGATGGATCAACTTCCACGAATGTCTTCTTATCGTCGTCCTGGACTGCTTTAGGTCTACCGCTTCGGAAGGCATCTTCAGGGTTGAAATCTCTAGAAGGAAATTTCTCGAACCGCCGTTGCAAGTCCATCCTGCAACACTATTCGGCCCCCACACGTGGTTGATTTGCCGGGCTGTTGCAACGGTGGACTGGCCCGTTTTGAAATTGAAATAAAATATCGTTCGGAACTGCTCTCTCGACAATAATCAATAAGTCCTGAAGAAACACAATGATCAAGCATAGTTGAAACACAAATTATTGCGTCAGATAGAGCGAAGAATTCCGTATTAGATGTTATATAAAAAGGCGAAGTAGGTTGAATAATGATTCAGCAATACATAAACGAAAGAAAAGCGGTTGCACAAAAACCGCCAGAACTTTCCGGCCAACCTAATAGAATGTACGGGCATCCCACAGTGGATTGACTGACGCCAGCTGACCAATATCAAGGGATGCGAGGGCTAGCTGGATTTAGCGTACGATCGACCGACCTGTATCCACATATCGCCACTGGTCTCTATGGTGAACATGAAGCTTTGAAAGCCCGGCCAATGAACCGATTATGATGCTCAAAATGTCCAACGCAAACAACTCACTCTATCTCTTTCTAGAGCTCTTCGTATGATCTTCTCCGCCAATCGACGATCGTTCCGAGTTTTCAGATGAAACCTTAAGCAAAGAATAGTACGCTGACACATCCACCTGATACAGCAGGGGACTACAGAAGCTGCGCAACAGACTGATCAAAGCCGGGAATGGTTTTGAGAGAAGTTCTTCATCGGCGACATTTATTAGTCTTTTTATGCACCTCACACAATGGGGAAGGGGAGGGGTCAGCGAGCTCACCCGGAGATTCACAACGAGATCTTGTGCTGCATAGGACGACGATCACAGAACAGTGTTCCATTTTTGACAAATGCCCTTGGTTGGTTCAAAAATGCCTCAAAACGGTATCCCATCAAGCGGCTACTAAGGCAAAAGTGACGCCTGGAGTGGCCTTGTCGTGCTCAAAAAGTAAACATTGAAGAGGTCTGGAGCTTCAACTATAGTTAGATCATTGCATTCTAATAATTTCCTAGGTTTCCTAAAAGAACCTGCATGGTGCATTCATGTGATTTCATTCGCAACGATTGTGCCGGTGACTGGATGGTTGAGTGGATAGGGACACGGGCTTGCGGAAGGGGTGGAAGGTTCGATTCCGGAGTTAGGTCTGCGATTTGCTAGATGGACTATTCCCGTCTTGGCAAATCAAGAGTACACTTCGCTTCGGAAGCGTACCGTATTCGCTTCCTAACCCTGCTTCCAACCTGTTGTCAGATGTGGAAGAAGCTGGCTTGTCGCGTGGAGTTATTGATTGATTGATTTATTGACGTGTGCTTTCGCACACGTAAAACAAACAAAACATCAAATTCAACGCGGACAAACAGCTAAACATAACCTACTCGTGTACAACTAGTATAAGATAGAGCCTGCAAAAAAAACAAGAAAATATAAAGGAAA
>OX377204.1:52555677-52821384 GCA_947396885.1 Heligmosomoides polygyrus polygyrus | reverse complement strand
TATTTCCTAAAACATCATGCATCGCTTCAGCAGCGGAATGCTGAAGCGATGCATGATGTTTTAGGAAATAATGGTAGTCCGATTGACTTTTGAATTTAGTAGAAAGTTTGTTTGTCACAAGTGGATACATATTTTTGAAACGCCAAATTTCAATCAATTTTCTTCAAAAAATTCTGATTCTCATGTGAGACGGAAAAATCTCTGAAAGTGAGTGGTTACCTGCTATTGACTACGAGGAATCTAGAAGAGCTAGTGCGGGCCTGCACGAATAAACGCGAAACCAGACGTGAGCAAGTTTTAGAGTGGATTCATACTTTTGAAACGCACTGTGTTATCGCATCCATTTTTCAGATTAGAGCAAGAAAGCTGACGTAGAAGATGAAATCACTTTGTTTCATAGATTTTGGCCAAATCTAACCTCTTGAAAACATTGATTCGTCATATTGTCGCCATAGCCTTCTACCATCTTATGCAAGCAGGACATGCCCTCTACACGCCGCGCCAGGTCCGTCGCTTCAGCTTCTCTCGCTGCGGACTTACGGTGCCTTGAAAACGGGAAAAATCGTCAAAAAACTGAAGTGGTAGGAAAGAGTTTGGGTGAGTGAGATATTAACAATTGTCCAACCTTGTAATAACCACTAAAGTTTACCATACAATGGAACCTGCAACCATTTTTGAAAATTGGGCCTAGAATTTGAAATTTTCCTAATCCCACATCGATTTCGTCTTCTGGGCCATTTTTGAGCAATTTGGAGGTAGAACCGCTCGAGAAAGTCGCGCTAAGGTACTAAATTGTAACATGACAACCACTTTACCCGAAAATGTAAGTCCCTATGTTCTACTCAAAGAAAACACCTGTCTGCAGCTCTTCGATTTCCGCCAAAATCGCCTTTGCCGCAGAGTTGCAGAATAAGTGGAATTGAAGGTGCGATAAGACATGTAGACTTTAGGAGGTTTGCTTCTGCATTCTTTCTCTCCTTTACATGCACTATCGAACACATTTGTGCAGATCTACATGGTATTGGAATGTGCAAACTTAAGTTTATGAAAATGGGTGCCCAGCTTCGTGAAAACACGTCCCGCGGTATCTCGTTGAAGTTGAACTCATGGCGCGTCCCATGTAGTTGCTGAATAACACCGCCTTTTGGCTGTTATTTCGCCTATTCCTTGCTTAGGTCAGATAAATTGATTCTATTATAATAACGGTGTTCTGCTAGGTTTGAGCAAAACTGGTAGTGTTTATTTTAATAATCAAAAATAAATAAATAAAATGGACTAGAATGAAATTCTTGCGATCTCCAATCGTTTCTCTTTCAATCAAATTTTTTCTCGGCTGTTGTCAACTACTTTTACTGTCGATCTTGGATCCGAGCATTTGAATGTCCTTTGGGCGCAATTAGTGGAGACGTCCATCGCTAATGAGTATCCTCTGGCGCTTTGGAAAAATAGTGGTCAGAAAAGCAACAACGAAATTTTTCAACGCATTCGGTAGATCTCGTCGAAGGGGTCACGATGGTTAATGTTAATTTTTTAAAGGATAAAGACCAAGACGGCTATAGCAAAAGAACAGAAGAACGCGGATAACGCGCCTACCATGCCCTTTTTCCAATGCTTATTATGGTGGGTGTTGTAGATCGTTCCTACTCAAACGTTCGTACTCAGAGTCCGCTCGGTTTACAAAGAAGCTGCCAAACGGAGAAACGAACATCTCCGCAAGAAACCTTTCTTCGACTCCCTCTGGTATTTGAGAGCTGCAGTTAGGAAAAGTTATGATGTTCCAGGTGCGCTGTTTATTAGTATAAGGTTTTTGTGCACCAATGCCACGTCGCTGACTTTTCCTCTCAGTGGTAGAAGTCCAAATAGAGCAGTTTACTTCTCAAACTACTCCTGGAGATCAGAGAATAGTTACAGCCTTGAACAGTGAGAAAAAGCTCGCCGTGAAACTGCTTTGTACTCCTTCGACCTTGTGGACGGAACATTGTGGCGGTTGTAAACAGTTGTTCCATGCTTGTGGGCAGGAGTAAATAAATCAGAAGGCAGAAGTAGGTCAAATAGTAAAGTAAATCCGGCATCAGGTGGCCCAAAAACAATAACTCTGCCCTCAGTTCATACCAGTTCAAGAATTGATGTTTGATATTCCGGTCGTACTCAGCGAAATCCCAAAGATTACGGCAGAAATGTGCGAACTAACCTGGCCAACTTCACCGAGTAATAGCTGCTAAGATGGCGTGGCGTATCGGATGAATGAATTAGCTTCTCGAACTTGCTTATAACACCGGAATAGTCAGGACTTCTGCAAAAAAAGACATTTTTAGTCCAAACATAAAAATTTTGTTGCTTTACGTTCGAGTGAATGACCTCTCAGCCTCGGCCCGCCTTCTCAGCATTCCGATAATTCTTAGTTCGACAGCTGCATAGCCAGGATATTTCTTGCGGAAGGAAGTCAGAATAGAACCAGCTTCGGAATAGCCGCCTAAAAGCCACTGAATACACATCTATCTTCTGATGGCACATTTTGTGTGCTCGAAACAATTAAACACACAAAATGTACCTACAACCCGTCCTTTCTGAAGATTCCCGAAATTGATTGGAAGGGTCGCCAATCAGAGAGGAGATAACAAAAACTGTAGAGAAATCATAAAGATAAGAAAACACCCGAGGAAGGCTCACTGGGTGACTATAATGTTCGAGCTAAATAATGCAAACAGTTGATAGAGAAAGAAAAAGAGGGCACGAGAAAGCAGAGTGAAAATGGAGGCATTCGGCCCCAACGGCTCAAAGGCTTCTAGGCGAGCAGTGCCTTTGCAGGAAAAACAATCAGCCGTCACATACCGCTAAAGGCTTGGTGTTCTGCCGGTAGCGCATGCAAATGCTCCATGAAATACAGTATTCGCTTAGAGATGTCAGTCCGAGCAGCGCTATCAGCAAGAGCAATTTTTCGAGCGTCGCAAAGTAGCGAAGTTCAGATCGCGTTCAGGCCAGTAGAAGCCCATTATCCTTCTCAGCAGAATAGGAACACTGCTGTTGTCACCGAATTATTCACCAAAATCGCTAAAAAGTGCTTACGATTCAATCAAAACAGATGCAAATAGGATGCAGGACGCATCCTGAACAGGAATGATTCGCATCGAATAATGTCTACCGGTAACGTTTGGGACGCTCGTCGTTGCATGGACCAGTGTCGGAAATCTTACCTACGGTCATAAAGGATGAAGTGCAGCCTTAATCAATCCCTGTTTGGCATGCCCCCCCCCCCCTCCTCCTCGCCTTATTCTACTTCTCCGAGACGTCATGGAGGCAATTCGAGTGCATATTGGTCCTGTACAACTTGGGTAGAGAACCGATTAACCCTATCAGTGATCTACATCTCCTAGATAGTCTGACACTAATTCATCGACCCAGGAGGTGAGAAACACTTGGCTGACCACGACAGTACTTAACTCGGATTGAACGTGGCAGCCGGCAGCTTCACTGACTGCACTACCACGCACCAACCATGATCATAGACAAAAATTTCTATATTCTCGACGACAGGCCAAGAAGGCTAGTTCTGTGAGTCCGCCTCTCCCAGAAGGCTTCCACTCCATGACAACTGAAACTTAACGACTGACTAGACACTAACGCCCACGACTTCGAACCAACGTCTTCCTCCGCAACTACGTTCGTCGGCACCCTTCCCCCCGCCAGGCCAGCTCAGCGGATAAATATCCTCATGTGAAACTGTGATGAGCAAGTTCACATCCGTGTTTGGCGAAAGAATGCACGCAAGGCTACATTGGTGAAACACTTCATAGCTATACTTATGCAGATCTGCTGAGATTAATCGCAGCAGTCTCCAGAGCAGATGTTCTCGGGAACAAATGTTGAACTGCTCCTACCTTTGGACTTTCAGCAGGAACTGCACTCTTCTCAAGTCATCTGCGAAAAATGCAAACACATAGAAAAATGTTTCCACGATCCAGAACCAGGCTCTTCGCGTGCAACATCTCGGAAATCCCTACATAAGGGATGAAAAGAAATCGCGGTATTAATAAACCCCTTCCAGGACTACTGAACGTATTCGTCGGCACCCTCTCCCCGTCAACATAATCTGCTTTACAAGAAAAAGGAAGTTTGAATGCGTGCTTCTTCTGTACAATTAGCCGATGTGGCTATCGATGGAGAAACCCGTGCAGTCTGGTACCAATTCGCCGACACTAGCGGGAAGGAGGACTTGGTCAGCTACAGCGGTACCAGAACCTGAAAACCATGACTCGCAATGCACGACAGTCGGCGCTTTCCAACTGCGCCGCACGCGCCATATCCGCTGCTATCCCCACACGGAAAATAGAGAACTGTTTCCCAGGTGCACCTTAGGCTGTGCTCGTGCTCAGAATTAGCAGGTTTCCCATCCCTCCGGGGTCGGTGAATTGGCGCAAGACATGAGAGATGTATGTATTTGTCCATGGACTGACTTCGGAACCACATCACATCACTATCGTGGCTGCTGTCACTAGCGATGTCTATTGCAGGTAACTAGTTGGGTCGCGCAGAAGCAGCTCTTCGTGGGAAAAGGAGACAAGATCATCTTCTTTCACGATAATGCGCGTACACACGTTGGAAGGGAGACTCAGAAAACTCGTGTTTCGGATGGAGGGTTCTGGTCCCCCACCGTATTCACCGGAACTTGCTCCAACTGACTACCGACCGCTTCTTCCATTGTCTAACCATTTGCAGGAGAAACAATTTGACGGCAGGAAGCAGCTTGAAAAGTGGCTCGCTTAGTTTTGTTTCCTTCAAAACCCCAGGAATTCTAATAGAAGCGGTATCTACAAATTAGCCGACAAATGGCAATATGTTATAGATAATAATGGTGCATATGTTCGTTAGTTGTTGTATGTATGGAACGAGAGAAATAAATTCGAAAAAATGCACAAGTGGCGAGATGCTTCCCTTATAACCTAATATGAAACGTATGTCCAGACTGCGTGCAATGCCAACCTACACTCTGCTCTGTCGCACGCCAAAGGAGATTATAACGCGAAATTTTATTTTCATCTCTAATGAATCTGATCCAAAGTAATTTTTTACTCAGAAACGGAAATAGTGAAGATATTCTTTTGCTACAAGAGAAAGCCCTATGACCACTGCGAGAAGATGACTTAACCACTAATATACCGAGCTCAAAAACCATGAAGAATGGTTAAGAAATCAAGTAAGCGCCTTTTCGCTTGTAAAAGGAATCAAACAGAATTGATGTAAGCATAGGCGCACTCTAGAAAGGGTAGCTTTAGCTTCAACATGAACGAAGGCATAATGTCATTACTTGAATCAGAGCCTGAATAGGAAGTATTTACCTAGTGAAAAGGCCGAGTGAAAGGCTTCTAGCAATCAGCTGGATGAAGCTGAATAGAACGAACTTCCTCGCCACATGTCTCCTGCTTGGTAAATGCAGGATTATTTGTAGTTTATTTATTTCTTGCAGAACCTCGATCGGAGCTACATGCTGTACCCATTCATAGGACCGAGAGGAATAATTGAAAGTCAACAATATTAGGCAGAGTTCGTACAGCACGGCTATTCCAAGCTGAGCACATAACCTTTGCCAACTCCATCCTCTGGAACAAAGGTATGCAAAAACCAAGCAAAAGCTAGTAGCAGTGGCGGTGGCGGCGTCCTCTTAATCAGGCACTATGGGTTGTTTTGGCCCACGGTGTCCGAAACCCAAAAAAATGCGGCCGTATAGTATGAGATTCACGAGGGCAAACGGAATTCGTTTTTTCAACAACAAAAAAAAACAGAACACCAAAAACAGCAGCTGGTAACATGCAGACGAGCGTTTCCTGGTTTGAATAAGGCAACTAGAATCGTCACAAATTCTTCTACCTGACCTGCTGCCACTTCAACTCTGGGTTTGAGAAATCACGAATTAAGAGCAACCAAACATAATTTATGTGAAGGTGACTTTGCCACTACTTTCAATACTTTGAGTTGATCCGTATACGCATTCGTTTTAGAGAAAGGATTCACAAACATAGTGAGTACATGATCGAACAGCTAGTAGAGTTCGAATCCTGAAGCTCTTCATGACGTTCTTTCTCCATCCCAGTTTCAGTTGCCATTCATACCATTCCCTGCTCTTGGGAATCATCACTCCACAAAACTCCCACCGATGTTCTGCAAGGGAGAATAAACGTCCAACAATCTTGAGTCTACGCCATGCCGCCAGGCGTCGACTCGCGCAATGACACCCGCCGCTTCGCGCTGAGCCAGAGAGCCCTCGCCGCGGAGGCGATGCTCACCTGTCCGACCACGGGAGCCCGCAGATCGACCGGATTTGGTGTGATTAGAGTCGATAGAGGGATAGGAGGCTCAGACGGCTTGCACTGGCAGTCCAGAAACTCGGATTGATCTGAATCCTACCATCTCCTGTATTGGAATTCCGATCTCTGTCGAATGAGCCAGAAGTTATCCTGTCTACTTAAGGCGCTTTTTAGGCGTTGTTTATTTTCGTTGAATATCAGTTTTTATTTATGTCAGAATTAATTGCGAGGCATGCTTCCAGACTGAAATTAAGCGGGGATTATAATTAGATAGACGAGAGACCTTCCAAGAGCACCTCAAGTGCTCAACCTTTTTGAAAGCGACATGAATATCCTTCAATGCGTAGAGCGTGTTCTCGGCCCAAAATCGCCCGACGAGCTCGATTTGATAGTCTCCTAAGCCGTCTGAGCCTACTATCCCTCCTATCCCTTTATCGACTCTAATCACACAAATCTGGTCGATCTGCCGACTCCCGTGGTCGGACAGGTCAGCATCGCTTTCGCGGCGAGGGTTGTCTGGCTGAAGGGGAAGCGGCGGGTGTCTCGGCGCGCATCGACGCTAATTGGCCCCCACAGGCACTGTTCCGTGTCTTTGCCCGCGCTGTTTTCAGGCAGAACGTCCCGCACCCGTGCGCGACGGCATATTATTTCCACAAGAATGATATCCGTTCCATCCAAACTTCGTCCAGAGAGGCTATTCAGGATGCTGAACACGATACCGATGTACTTTTGGTCGGTTTCCTGCTTAATCGACAGTTGTGTCAGGACCACCTAGTTTATAATTCAGCCACACAGTAAGTGAACATTTCGAAATTTTATAAATTTTCATCTTACAAGGAAAAATAATGATTTAAACTAGTGTTAAAGAGCAGGAAGGCGGTCATTTTTCTAGTGCCAAAAAACGAGATTGCGCCATGCCCTCCTCCAGACGTCGCGATTTTGATTCGATTCATAGAAAAATTTCTGTTCGCATGGAGTTTCACACCTGTTAACGATACAACAAAGAACACTTTAAAGAACACAATATCCTCACTTTGATGGTTAATGTAAGTGACATTCACACTATCAATCGAATAAAAATTGTGGCGAAACTTTTGAGTGCATGGCGAGACCTGATCTTTTAATGGGCTACATACTTGTTTCTTCGCTGCGCTTTAAAAAAAATTAATTTATTATTTTTTCTCTAAAAATGAAAATATTATAGTGCTATGGGGGGGGGGGTTACCGCCCGTAACTGTTGAGGCGAACATTAGCATCATGTCTGGCATACCAAATTTATCCTTAGACGAAGTTTGGGTCACGACATCTCGTGTCACATTTCTGGGCCCGCTTCGTCCCACGCGCCAGCGAAAATCGCTCTCGTCGTCAATGTGTTAAGAGATGCTCTAATTTATAGGCTAGCGTCTTTTGACAAACACCGTCAAATAGCCAATATCGAACCCAGTAACATTAGGATTACAAGATCTCCTACCTGAAATTGGTTGGGCCTGCGTCCATATCTTTGGTAAGCTTCAGCTTTCGCAATCCAGTTCTTCGAAAAACTTCGAATAGAACGATGAGCACTAGCTACTCTATTCCATTACGAAAACTGGTTATTATTCATAATACCATCACGGCCTTGCTTGCAGAAGCTAAAACTACTTTTCCAGGGTACGCTTATACTTTTACACACCGTACTTTTCTCATTCAGACGTTCATCAACCCCTCAAGACAGTTAACAAGCACCTCATCTCTACAAAAACGGGCTGCAGATATTTAATGATTCTTCTCAAAATCTTCACAGCCGAGCCGCTTCATAATCTTCTCCAGACTATGAAAGGGCTTAAGAAACTGGCTTCCGATAAATCACCTTCAGCAGTGAAGAATCATTTTATCGAAGGCGCTTTCGGAGCGTTGTGAGTCTAAAAAATGTGTGTTCTGTTTGAGTGAACATAAAACTGCTGCTAGTGAAGCTATTGGAGAAGTTGAAAGTTTATATGAAAGCGTAGGAAAATGTAAATCTAAAGTTGTATGAACAGCAAGAATGTTGTGCTGTGCATAGGTCCAAAATTTGAAAATTTTGAGGCACAACTGGATGTGAATGGAATGTTACAACTTGCCCGTAAACTGACCATGTCGCTCCCTGCCCACACTTTCGTCAACGGCTAAAGGAAATTGGCAACACTACAATTCCTGGCAGAATATGAATGTAGTCTCAAATAAGGGAGGACCGATCGAGCGATCATAACTGCTCTGATAAGGCTATGAGCAACACCAGGTACTTAAATGAAAGAACAAACAATAAGGAACACGTTGCCGGCTACATGATGTAGGACCGCTTCATGCACTTGCCCAAAAATTGAAAACATGGAAACAGTGGTCGTAGGTTTTGATTTTGTGGTGGACTCGTAGGGCCGTTGTTCCGCCTTTTTGAACTCTTTCAAAAATTTAACGCCCTTTGACCAGAAAGGAATTACCAAGCACCTTCTCGCGTATCGCGATGTCGTTTGCCTTGCCAGAACTTATATTTTCCAGTTTTCATCATCTTTTCTGTAAATAGCTTTATCTGCTAATGCGCTTGCGTGAGCTTAAATGAATGAATGAACTGCTATGATCAGTTTGCCACCAAAAACTGAACCATGTACGCGAGTCTTACATAATCGAATTTCAGAAAGATCATTGCGAAATTCCGACGCGTTTTACCACCTCACTTAGCCGCTCTTTCAAACAAGCGCTAGCTTTTGCTCACACCCTTACCAGTAACAAAGTTGTGGTCATTCAAACACTGCTTCCTTATTTGAGAGCACTTATACCGCCACGAGCTACAATGCGTTGCTGCATTGCTCCAGACTTCAAGGTAAACATAAGGCAGAGAGAAGGTCAGTTCCCTGCTCCGTGCAAAACTTCGCGATTTTTATTCGACTGATAGCAAAATTTCTGATTGCATGCAGTTTCACACCTGCAAGCAATGCAACATGAACAATTGGAAAAAACATACATACTAACATAACATAACATACTGCATGTAAACAGTATTTACACTATCAATCAAACGAAAGTTGGAGTTTTTGAGCGCATGGCGCGATCCAGCCTTTTAATGGACGACATGGGTGCTACCCTGCTGCGCTTTAACACAAAATTCAAATTGTTATTTTTTCTCGAAAAATAAAGAATTTTAAAAATTATTTCAGTAATTAGCGCAGCTGAAGTAAAAAAAAAATTCAAAAAAGTTATTCTAGTTCTCCCTGGGCAAAAAAATTATTCTAACCATCTTGGAGAGTCTTTAGTTTACCCTGTGAGAAGCTCGCTTCGATTTGGAAGACGTTCAGTTTGATTTCCAAATTCATAGGACGGATTAGAAATGTCCAATTTGACGTGAAAATGGTATATACCATGTCCCAAGTCAGAATAAGCACTGCAAAGGAGGCTGGACCCTTTTGAAATAAAACTGAATGCCTTACAAACAAAGCGATGTCATCCAAACTAAACTAGGTCTTCTTCGGAAAGGTCAAGATAAATGTATGATTTAAATGACTCACTACGATTACCCCTGATAATTTTTTTATTCGCTTGCCCTAAGATACTGCTATACAAGTGCTTGTACACGCCTTTCGGCGTGTCTCGAACTTGCGCGTTCTGCGCGATCTTGCAGTATCACTATACTAAAGTCACTCCAAGGCAGCTGCTCTTGTTGTGCAGCTTTCATTTCTATTTAAATAGGTCTATAGCGGGAGAGGGTGCACCTTGCATCACTTCCACATCTGGCAGCATCATTGGGCTTTACTTCAGCCAAAGTAATCTTGGATGTTTTCTACAGAAACGGAGTATATGAATTCTTGCTTGATCATTTCACTTCAAAGCTTCTGAAAAAACTGCGATTTTACGAAGCAAAATGAGTGTGAATCCCCAAGCTCTGTACGACTGCAATTGATGACAGCTTTCCCATTTTGCTAGTTGCTGCTCCTGATTGACCGACATCACAGCTCAGAAGATCGATAATATAGATCGATATTGATTGCCTGATCGAAGCTCGCCCTGTTGTGAAGCCCTTCTCGGCCATCATAGTCACGCAACTCCCGCACGCACCGATCGGTCAAGACGGTATTTTTTCGTATTTTTTCCACTTATTTCCTGGATTTTTCATTCATTCTTCCGCCTAATTTTTGCAATGGGAGCGATCGGTAGCTCTTAGCTTGTTATTATATAGTACGATTGTTCAAACTGTCCTAAATTATTGAATTAAATGCTTGATTATTGGATTGAATTTTGATTTGAATAACTACGATTTTCTTTGAAAATTCGGTACTTAGCGGGCTGGTTGGTGCTCGCACTGAGATTGCACGTGGTAGCGGAACACTCATATAAACACGGTTTTTGTGCTCTCCTCTGCGCCAGCACAGCCCTAGGCAAGGGAAGGAACTCCGGGGTCTGGCTGATCTAAGTTACCCGTTTTAAGATACCTTGCCGGTGTGCAGCGAGCACCAGCCCGGTTAGCACCGAAAATTCTAATTTGCTTACCCCAAAAACACTGCTACATTGTTTCAACTCCCATAAATTATTTTGTCTTTTTAGCTATAAAAATGGCCTCGAAGTCATTTTAAAATGCAGAAACCAACAATTTTTCATTTGTCACACACTAAAAAATGCTAATTTCTTGACCTTTGAAATGAACTTGACGTTATTCTTCCTTCAAAAAATAGAAGATTCATGACACTTCAATGTATTTACTTTTTGGGACAGGCAAATTACACATTTCAAAGGAAGTCAGAAGAAAGTTTCAAAATCGAACATCTGTTTTCACCTTCTTAGACAGTCTCTCTAGTTAAACCTGGATGACCTTGGAAAGTCTCCAGTTTTACGTGAAAACTGTATATTTCGATTTCGACACGACTCCGCTTCTACATTAAAGCCCGAAATTCCCAGTGGCTGTAATCCCACCGCGAAACCCCCAGTTGCACGCCAGTGTACCAATCCTTCCCACTCGGACACGGATACACGAATAGCGCGTCATGTCGCTCGTTCAGGGCGTTCACAAAGAAGTGCGACCAACGCGTTGGTGGACGTCCTGGGGTCGGATTCATCAACGACTTACGGCAGTTTAACAGAGGAAATACAGCCGAAGTTCCTGAAAGCGCGGTTTATCAAGCGATATGGTGAGCGATAAAAGCCGCGCTATCATGAATTTCGGCTCTGGCCCCAGATGATATGTGAAGGCTACTGAGCAATTTCAGGAGAGGGATGGTGGAACATGGAAGAGGACGCAGTGCTATCTGCAAAAGCTCAGGAGTGCCCTACTTGTCCTACCATGAACTGTTTTCAGTAGCGTTTTCTAATTCAAACTTTTTCCAGAAATTTCACTTAAAATACTACAAGAATATGAACAAGCTTGCTGCGATCCAACGCAAATTTCAAAACAAAAACCTTAAAAATTAGGTCAAGTCGTTAAACCAGATCGTAACGGAGAATGCTGTTAATTCGTTAAATCTTCAAGTGTTGAATGTTCTTCAGTTGTTAAATGCTCCGCAACTTCGATTCAGGTTTGTTAAATGTACACTCTGGTAGCTCGGTCGAAGAAGGCGCCGACTGTCGCGTGCACTTCGGTTCAAGGTTCTTCGTTCAGATTTACCGCACAAGCCAACTAATCCCTCCATCCCACCGGGATCGCTGGACATGTCTAGAAAGGAAAAGACACAGACTTGTTCACCTGCTGGCCACCGCAAGTCGTTGTGTAGCCCAATTATGCATTCAAAACGTCTTCACGACACTCAAGAGAGGTAGATCGCGTGGCGCATCCCACAATCGCTCTTTATTCTTTACAAAAAACTTTCCGCGTATGCATGTCGAGTATCTGCAGGGGTGCTCTATCAGCAGGGCGGATGGATTTTCAGCACCTTCACCTTCTCACCAAAGGTCCGGAAAAATCGAAAGCATTCACACTGCTATTGCAGCAGGTCTAGAGGCAATGCTCAAGTAGTTAGATGCAACCAGCCTTCTTGAATGATTCCTTCAAAAACAAAATGAGCAATCGAAGATTGCTCTCATTGATACCTAAATTAGTTTTGGGCAAAGTCCCAAAGCTTGGGGATCGTCTTGTCGACATAGGCAGCTGCTGCCCGTTGCGGGGTGAACAGGCAACCACGGCCCACAGCAACCTAGACAGCTGTAGTGGATGGAACAGGTGCTTCACTAGTGAAGGGCCATGGGTTCGATTCCTCAACGGGGGCTTTCTCCTGCATTTGTATAGCATTAGCTCCGCATCCCTCACCTCGTCCTCACCGTCTCTACAATTGCAGCGCCCTTTACATCGTAGCTCTACGCCGGCGTCAGCCCTCGCTCTCGATAAAGACTTCCAAATCTCGGCAGGGATTGTACCAGGCTGTCCAATAATTCCTGTCTGAAAATTTTCAAAATTCTATAATTTTCCTTAGAAGTGTTATAATATCAGGCAAGTGTAAAAACCTTCTAGAAGGTTCTCCAGAGTTCCACGCTAGGGGTATATAAGGCGCAGTCGCCGCGTCTAGCTACCAGTACAGGCTAAAATGGACCAAGGTCGAATCCGTACGTTCGTGTACTACGAGTGGCTGCTGGGCAACGACACGGGCACCGCGGTCGCCAACATCTGCAGAGCGTGCATGGAGGATGCAGTGTCCCAACGCACAGTCAGGCGCTGGTTCAATCGTTTCGAGGGCGGCGACACGAGCCTCGAGGACAGGGAACACCCGCTGAAGATCATGCTCTGCTGCTGGCGGGACGCCAAGGGCATGTTGTACTTCGAGCTGCTCCCGCAAGGCAGGACGGTCACCGCCTCCATCTACATCAATCAGCTCGAGAAACTAGCCGCCGCCATCCGAGAAAAGCTTCCCCGACGGGCCTCGGTCCACCTGCTGCACGAGAACGCGCGCCCCCACGTGGCGAAAGAGACCCAGCAGAAGTTGGCGACGCTCGGCTGGGAGACGGTTGCCCATCCGCCGTATTCCCCGGACCTCGCCTCCTCCGACTACCACTTGTTCCGCCCGCTGAAGTACCATTTGGCCGGAAGAAAATTCACCAACTACGACAACCTCAAATCCGACATCGCGGACTTCTTCGAGTCGCAGCCCCCGGAGTTCTGGGCGAAGGGCATCGGCGACCTGCCCAATCGATGGGCCACTGTTGTGGATAACTGTGGTGATTATCTGCTGTTACAGGATGTTTTGTTGCGATCAAAACTCTTGCGCCAGGCGGGACTCGAACCCGCATCTTCTGCTTTCCGGGCAGCGATGTTCGCCTTACACTTGTGGTGATTATATTGTTGATTAGACTTGTTTTTCAATAGAGTTGAAAAAAATTAAAAATGGTGACACTTTCGGACAAGAAATATTGGACAGCCTGATAGGCCAAAACTAGTCTGTTCAAAGGTTTTGTGACAATGAGCGCAGCTCGCTGGATCAGAAATTAGCAATGCAGCGTCACCGGTGCTTCACCGCGTCGTTTATCTGACGCTTTAACCGAGTGACCGTTACAACGGTTTTCACCGCAAATCTACCAGACCGCACGTTGATGAATCGCGGGTAAACGACGACCGACCTACGTGGCGGTATCACGGTTAGTTCCGCCTTTACCACCCGCTAAGTCGTTGATGAATCAGGGCCCAGCTAGGCTTTTCTCGAAATTGGCGCTCTGCATCGACTACTGCCCATGAATCCAGCGGAATTCTCGCCCACTCACTCACTGTCTTTCTTTCTTTCTTTCTCTGATTGCGAATAATGCTGAATAATAAGGATTTCAGCTCTGTTGTACAATTTAACAGTCTTTGGCGCAAAGTGGCTCGGAGGGGATATAAGCGTCGCTCCACTGAGGAGGAAGGTCAGTGAACACTTCCCGTATTTTCCAAAATGACCTAATGTGTCGTGGTGCACTGTCTGAGAAGCGCCGTGACGGTTTTCAAATTTTCTGAGGGCATCTGGGTAGGTAAAAATCGAGAAAAATCGTAGCACTTCACTGCTGACACGGCAAAAAAGACGCCTGGAATGACCTCGCCGTGCTCATAAATTAGCCCGTAAGAGGTATAGAGCTCCAGTTTTAGTCAGTTCATATAGTCAGTGCAATCTCACAAATTGGTTAATTTGACATTGTATTAGGTTGTAACGAAATAAATGGCACTGAACCACTGTAAATTTAAACAGTTAATATCTCGGCTTGTAGGCAAGTTTATCAATCGAAATAAAAACCTTCTGATTCCACACATCTTTGCCAACGTGACACAAGCTTTTTTATCCCAGTAGCATAAAAATCAGAAGTTCTGGAATTGAGGAAATCTTCGAAGGCACTTTCGGCATCCTGTTGGTATTTGAATATTTTCCCTACCAAGAAGTCGCCAAGATGCTTGAAGAAATGGTAGTCTGTTGGGGAGAGGTCGGGAGAAAACGGAGGATGTGGTAGAGTTTCAATGCTCAGCTCATTCAATTTCTGCAACGTCATTCGTGCTACATGGGGGCGAGCATTGTCGTGCAGAAGGAGAACTCGCATTCGGCTTACCAAGGCCGGCCGGATATCCTTCAACTTTTTCATCATTTCTTCAATTTCAATGCAGTACTTCTCTGCCGTGATGGATTCACCGGGAAGGAGGAAGCTGTGGTGAATAATTCCCAGCGAACACCACCATACTGTCACCATTACTTTCTTTTGGTGCAATTCCGGCTTCGCAAAAACCTTGGGGCTCTCATCGCTGTCCACCCAATGTGCCGATCGTCGCCTGTTGTCGTACGTTATCCATTTCTCGTCACAGGTTACGATGCGATCAAGGAATGGGTCCGTTTCGTTCCGTAGAAGCAGTGCGGACGAGACCTCATATCGTCCGTTTCTTCGCTCCTCAGACAGCTCGTGAGGCACCCATCTTTCCAGCTTTTTGGTCTCTCCAATTTCCTTCAGATGCCGGGCAGCTGTGTTGTGACTGACGCCAAGAACCTTCGCTATCTCCCTGGTACCTTTGTGTGGATCCTCCTCTACCACATCTCTCAGCTTGTCCTCATCAACATTACTATGCCTCCCACGACCTTCATGTTCTTCCAAGCTCTCATCTCCATTCCGGAACTTCTGATACCAACGATACGCCGTCCGAATTGTGGAACATCCTTGACCGCATGCGGCGTTGATCTTCTCGTCCGCCTCCTTAGCTGTAGTGCCCAGCTTGAATTCATACAAGTAAATGCCTCGGATTACCCTTTTGTCCATCTGCAAAAAAGTCAATAAAACTCTAAAGCTTTCCCACTTTTACATAGATTTGGTACTCACCGGGAGAGCAAAGGTTGCGCTTCTAAATGATGTGCCAAATGTTACGGTTTGTTCTTGATCAAACGCGTAAAGACGCGCCAAAAAATAACGCGAGCCAGTGTCATTTAATTCGTTACAACCTAATAATTGCAAGAGGTAGATTGAGATGAGCTCTTCATAAGAAGCACAGCAGGTACAGAGTGGCCGAATGGATAGCGCTGCGGATTTGTAGGAGAATAGTTGAGGGTTCGTTTCTGGAGGTTGTGCTCATGCATTGCTGAGTGCTTCTACCGTTTTTATCAATCTACAGTCATTTCATCTTTAGTAGGATAGTGCCTTCGCTTTCTAACCTTGTCTTCAACCCAAAGAAAAAGAACAGGTTAGCTCTCGTCGCACAGAGTAACGTCACTAGTTCGCCGAACCATGCCTCTCGCTTGCGAGGTTCTGGGCAAATGATATCCGTGCATGACCGCTCTGAAATGTTCTATTCTATCAGTTTGCGAAGTGTTTATTTTGGATCCTCATTGGCGAACACAACCGATAAGTTATGCTCTGTCTGGTATCACTGTACCCAATACTCCAAACCCCCAGGGACGGTCGAACTTTTTCCTACGCTTTCAGCAGAAGATTGTTTGAGATGATGATCACGAATCTGCCATCCATTTCCGACATTACGATAGGTCATTGGAGGTTACAGTAGATATAGATACTGTGAGAAAACTATGTCACTATCGCCGTTCCCTCCACATTGTCGCACTCGTTTCAATATTCTACATTATTACGAGAATAGCGCTCATGAAATTTAAAAAGTACAGCAAATTAGTGACTAAACCAGCAACACTCGTGGACGAAATTTGATGGAGTACCACCTTCACCATTTTATTTACCCAAACTTTTGGCGGTGGTTATCTGGGGTGTTGAACACGACTATGATTTCCCAGTTAAGTATTATAGCGGAATACAGTAGTCCACGGCAGGTATGAGCGAGTAAGCTTTGGTTTATAGTTGCGCCGCTGCGCGGTGGGGCACCATAGTCGCAATACAGGGTGCGTAAAAAGTATTGACGCACTAAATGACGGCTGTTGAAATAGTATGGCGTAGTAAATTTTAAAATGTTGACATGAGAAATATGGAAAATGATCTTGCAAACACGACAGAATAAGTCGTAATTGACATCGGCTCCTTTACTGTGAATACAGGAGCGAAAACGACGGAGAAATTCATGAGCACGCGCCGCTAGTACTCGCTTGGATTTCGTCCCGTGCTTTTAACAGGGTAGCCTTCTGCGACTGGTCACTTCTGTTGAAAGTAACCCAGACCTCATTCTCCAAAATCGCCTAAAAAGAGCAATCCAGCGGATTCATGTTTAAGCTGTGCTCGTCTGAGAAGCTGTCCACACCTGCGCGCGTTATCTGTTTGCCGTTATCGTACAGAGAGTGATAATTTTGGATTTAAACGTTATTGTGCTTGGACATCTTGTAATCATCATCTGTTATGACAGAGCCGTGGCTGACGTTTGGGTTGCTGACCTCTTTCCTCACCTACCATTTCGAACAGCGCCAAATTCTCTCGTTAAGGAAGTATTCAGCCGTCTGGGTAACAGACAAAAAAGGCCACCGTAACGGTGACGATCAGGTTTCTTCAGTTTTTTCGTGAGTGTTTTTTGAGCACAATACAGACAACAAAAATAACACATAAAAACCTAGAGGGGTAGAAACAGAAAGCTGCAGCTGAAACAAAAAGTAGGTGCGTCAATACTATAATATTTTTACGCACCCTGTAGACATCGACCTTTCGGCGCGAAAAATCGATATCTATGGCGACCATCAGGCCGCGCCGCGTGGCGGTGCAAGTATAAACCAGGCCTAAGGCAGGTCGGGTCATTCCCGCCGATTTCCACGAAACTTTGCCCTTGGCGACTATTTTGAGCCGCTGATCTCAATGTCTCATTGCTCTTCTAAATTGTCAAGGTTTTTGTAGAGATTTTCCATCTCTACAAAAACGAACGGCACAGCAGAATTAATTCTGTTCTGACCTGTCCTGTTTCGTGAGTAATGTACAGGTTTATTACAGTCGTAGCTACAGTTTCCAATGTTAGACTAAAAAGGACTTTATGTTCGTGATCAGCAGTTCAAAACAACCCCATAGGCTAAGCTTCGTCCAAATTGGTGGTAATGATACGGCCAGATTTACTTATCCTTCAATGCCCTAGCCTTCACCAAAACTCTAAAAATGGAAATTGAATTTGAAATCGAATTCCAACCCCGAGCAGAGTTCGGGCGAAACCTGTGAAGCCGTCAAAGCACAATGGCGCCCTTTGTCGCCTCACCGCTTCCTCGCTGCCTATTGTTCTTCGAGTTCTTACAGAGAGGTTCCCTCATCTTCTAACCATCACTAATTCTACTACGTTAGCAGTAATAAATATCTCAGATCTACAGTGTTTTATCCATCTACCTCTTTGTCTCCTTCAATTTTACACCACCTGTAGACACCGCTGGGCTGTATTGTGCTTTTACTGCTTTACGGGTTGAAAAAATTTCGCTTTCACTTCTTCTAGAGTATTGACTACAAATCTAAAATTCCTTTTCAACGTTACTGTAGGCTACAGTAACGTAACGCCCAGCATGGGCAAGCGAAGTGGAGGTGGGTACTCCATCAAATTTCGTCTATGAGCGTTACTAGTTTCGTCGCTGATTTGGGATAGCTATTGCGCTATTTTCGCAATAATGTAGGATATTGGAAGAGTGCGACAATGTGAAGAAAACGGCGATAGTGACATAGCTTTCTCATAGTATCTCTACCTACTGTAACCTCCAGCGACCTATCGTAATGTCGGAAATGGATGGCAGATTGTGATCGCCATCTCAAACGACCTTCTGCTGAAAGCGTAGGAAAAAAATTCAACCGTTCCTGGTCAAAATTCAAAATTCGTCGTGAGTACAGTGAAACAGGTCAAAGCAACACTTTTCGATCATGCTCGCAAATGAGCTTACAAAGAAAACACTAAGAAAGCTGATGTAGAATATTACAGCGGGGTCGTGCATGGATATCATATAGCTAGAACTTCCTAAGCGAGACAAGCATGAACTAGCGACGTAACTCAGCGCGACGAGATCTAGCCTGTTTTCCACCTAAGAGCAAGTTGAAGACAAGGTTAGAAAGCGAAGGCACTACCCTACTAAAGATAAAATGACTGTAGATTGATAAAAATGGTAGAAGCACTCAGCAATGCATGAGCAGAACTCCAGAAACGAACCCTCAACTATTCTCCTACAAGTCTGCAGCGCTATCTCTTCGGTCGCCCTGTTGCCGCCGTGCTTCTTATGAACAGCACACCTCAATGTACCTCTGTATCTTACCGTGTAAAATAAAACAATTTGTAAGAATGCACTGACTATATGAACCGAGTATAACTGGAGCTCTGTACTTCTTACGGACTAATTTATGACCTCCCTCATAAGTGGGAAATCGACTCGCTACGATCAACTTTGAATAGTGAGTATAACAGCACCCAAGGACACAGTGCATGATATGAATATATCGTCCACTCGTAAAACCTGAACGAATTATTCAGGCAGCCGTCTCTGAACAGGTACATGCCCAGTGGTACTAGGTAGATAAAGGACCACATTTTCTGCGACTAAAAAGTTTCTCAACAGACTTCAGCAAAGCACATGAGATTGCACAGACATCAAAAGCGCCTCCATGGATACTGACAAGGGAGGTCAATGAACTTCCCGTGGCAATTTTAAAAGTGACCTATTGAGGGTTATAGGGGATTGTCTGATAAGGTCCGTAGTCGTTTTCCAATTTCCTGCAGACACCTGGCTAGTCCAAAAATCGCAAAAAACTGTATCACTTCAGTGCCGGCCGATAAAGCAAAACAGACGCCTGCAACTGCCATGTCGTGATTAGGATCTAACCTGCAAAAGGTTTGGGGCTGTAATAGTAGCGGAATTACAGCGACCTCACAATTTGCTTGCCAGCGATACAGTAACCAAGACGGAACATTGAGATGTGCCGTTCACGAGTCGGCAGCGACTGGGTACGGGGCCGGGCTTGCAGGAAGAGGGGCATTGGGTTCAAATCCGGATTCTGCATTGCTCTCTTGCTCGCTCTTCTTTTGTCGATGTAAAGCGTATCTTGAGCATCGTGCCATACTGACGTTAGAACATCATTTTAGCCTAATGATAGGATTTAGAAACAATGCTGCCCATTTTTCCACTACTCTCGCTAATCGAAAAGGTAGGAACTTGTACTCCCACGACTCCGGAGAAACTTTGAGATGGAAGGTAGTGCACGAAAATTGATAAATTAGAAAAACGAATGACAGATTCGTGGTCCGCAGCTTGGATAGTTTCCGTAAGCGAATAAAGGGCGAAATCAGTGATAATGACCCCGCCATCCTTACTCACGAACACCCACAGCAACCTACCGCGGTCGGTATTATTTTCAAATGGGAAATGGATATATTCGTGCTCAGCATCCAAAATAACACAAGTACTGGGCTATGTTTAGGCTAAAAAAAATTCGACCTCTCTTCGACGTTTGGAGTCACGGTCACTTTTGGAGTACGATCATGAATGACCTTGTAATGCTCAGAAATTAACATGCAAAAGCTGTGTAGCTTTAATTATAGTTAGATGTTAGAAATCTTACAATTTGTTAAGTTTCCTTAAGAAGGCATTCAAGTGAATCACTCACTAAAACGATAAAATGTATCATTTTTGATCCACTCTGTAGTTGGCCTTATTGCAGCCTTCTTTCTCGGCCACTCTCCCGTACTGTTGAATCTGTTATTCGTTTTTCCAATTGTCAGTTTTTCGTACACTACCTTCCATCTCTCACCGGAGTCGTGGAGTACAAGTTCCTACCTTTTTGATTAGCGAGAAAAGAGGGAAATGGGCAGCATTGCTTTTAAATCGCATCATTCAGGTTAAAGTGATGTTCTAATGTCAGCATGGCACACAACGATGTTCAAGATACACTGTACCTCGACAAAAGAAGAGCGAGCAAGCCCAGCAATGCAGAATCCAAACCTCCGGATTCGCACCCATGTCCCTCTTCCTGCAAGTCCGTCCCCGTACCCATCGCTGCCGCCTCGAGAGCGACGCACCTCAATGTTCCGTTTTGGTTACTGTATCGCTGGCAAGCAAATTGTGAGGTGAAAAAAGTGCTTTCTACCGCCTTGTATCTTCAGCTACCTCCCAGTACAACCATCGTCTTGCAGCTTGGAAATTCAAATTGTGGGATAAATGTGGAGTGAGAACACACGGAGAAACGAAGCTGAATGTCTACAGAGATCACAGCCTTATGAAAAATCAGTGTTCTGATAAGCAATCTCTACAGCACACGCTGCCTTAAATCTACGTGATATTTTGGGTATGGGTATTATAAATGCCCAACTGGTCCATACAGAGAATCGTAAGGACGAATCGGTGGTCAAATCAGGGTCGCTCTAGATCTCCAAGACAGCACGCACTGCCGACCGCGGCAGATGACAAGAGCCATGATACACGATAACGGTAGCGTCCCACACAAACATTTTTCCAAGGAATTCTTCTAGGATTTGGTGGAGGTGAACTGATGACCTAAGTATGTAATCCACAAAGCACGTGCTTTCTCATCGTGGGCTCGACGGAAATGAAACATTCGCATTCGTCTCTACTCGTTCTTTAAACAGGGCGAACAAGGGCCTTCCGGTGGATCCCAAATTTGAGTTCGCTGCTATCACTTGTACTCTATGCGGCGTCCTTAGCGACAAGGCCAAAACGCTGGATAAGTTGTGCTTGGAGCAGCGGAGCTCAGATGACTACGAATGCAAGGTTCGGGCCTCTGAAGACGTCGTGAGTCGAAACGTCAGCTCAACAAAGCTCCACCTTGAAATCTCGCGCGGCACAGCATACTGACAAAGGTCACACTATGCCAGGACTAAGGACCAATGAAGAGAGAAGTTGGAGACATACTGTTAGTAACTCCTTTTGCGACTTCCTTGCGAAGGTAACCAACAGAGAAAATGTCATCAAGCGGAGAGCATGGCGCATACAGGGACTAAACGAACTAGCACATTGTTACGCAAGGCTGGAGTGTTGCGTAAATTTGTTCCAGGAACTCGCGACATAAGTGATGTTGTACTGCAAGACGAAGAGTATGAGCTGGACCCTATTACAGCTACGAACGCAAGCCAGCTCCAACTCACGCCTCCTTTGGTAATTCTTCCTGGACGGGATCCACTGGACCCCTGGTTCCACGAATGGTGTACCACCGCGGTTTTGTTTCGTTTTCAAGCAGAAACCTACCTTATCGAGAAGAGGCATCGCAGAAGTAAAGCGAGGTATTTGGCTCGAGAAAGTATGACGTGACCATGCTTTACTGCTACAATATCTTGTACAACCAGCAAACTGTATCACTAGATCACTTCGAAGCCTCCACTGTGGCGGAATCCTGTCTGATCCAGTAGGTACCGCGGCGCGTGTAGAGCTCACGCATACCTTCCCCGCCCCTCTTGTGCTTCCTCAAGAGAGAATTATCAAGCAAAGCTATTCAGTGCGACCTAGCCTACTCATCACGTTGGATATACAGAAGCTTTTGGTCGATTCTGGTCGATTCTCGAAAGCCATGCGCCAAAGAGGCAAACCACAGAAAAAGAACGTGACAAAACGTTGGAAACTTGCGTGTCTTTAGCAGCGAGAATGACACCGATGAGATATAAGTCTTTAGCCGTCTTAACATTGGTTCGTCTATGGTTTGATTGCTTCTTGACGTCATACCGAGCGATTCTTCGAACGCCGAGTAAGCGAGCGCCAGTCGAACATTCCCGGGAATATGCAGTCGTGCGCGGCGATACACGGACCGCGCTGCGTCGGATCCGCGCTGCTTCCGCATCCATCGAGCATACTGAAACAGGATGCTAAAGGATACACAGCTTCGGCACCTAAGCACAGATTGCTTCGTCACTAAAAGAAACGCCGTCCCTTCAGAAAAACGGAAGTAGGGGAATTATCAGCTGAAACGATAAGGCTCATGATCTAACGTCTAGTACTGGGTTTCTCCATACAACTCCTAGGCGCCATATTGGGAAATTTACGGGAAAATGTGAATAAATAAATGAAAATGTTGTAGGTTCCCGAAAAGTTAGTATGAGAGCCGTCGTCTACTACGGGCCTGTTCATAGTTCGCGATGGGATGGATCGCCAGTGCAAAGCATGCTAATCGATTAAAACCAAGTGATCGCCGCGATTCAGATGATTTGTTCAAACTCGAACGCTGTCGCTATGGTCGCCTGTTTATTCTCGCTTCTCACTGGCGAATCGAGCGACAGCGACAGTGCTGGTGGATAGGAGCAGGACGTGGATGGGCACTATTTGATATCGCCGGCTGCTGTGTTGTGTCGCGCCCACCGCTTCGTGCGACGTCGCAGCGCCCCATAGCGAAGCCAGCCTCCCTGCTTTGGACACTTCTTTCGGGTAGGATTTCGTATTCAGCAAGTATCAGTGAGAATTGCATTGAAAAAGGAGACGAATGATAGGAATAGAAACGTTCAGGAATGGGCGGTAACCACAACATGAGCATGGAGGGGGATATAATAGAAAACCGCTATTTTCCTAAGACACGGTCAAGATGACCGCAAGTAGCACTCTTCATATGTTAGCAACGTAGGGTTAGGCATGAGCTTCAGTTGTTGCTTCGAATAGAGAAGTGCCTATGGCTCACACGATACGTTGCATCTGGCTTGAGGAACTGTCCGTCATAGACCTCTCCACAATGTTTCATTGGTGGTGGAAATCCCATTCAAGTGCGGTTCTACTGTACACGTTTGAACGATTTTCTGGGTCTACTTCAACGGACGGTCTTTTAAAGCAGAAATCTCGATTGCCTGAGGCCGCTCCCCCAACTTTGTTGCAAACTTACGAGAGCTGCTGAAAATTACATAGTTTAGTCCTCCAAGTAACACTGGACTTGGCTTTTTGCGCTCCGAAATAACACTTGAAACTTTCTGTAGTTGACGTTTATAGTAATCGAGTATTTTTCTTTCACGCAATCTTCTGCGTTGGCGCCACCCACGACGTTTTAACTGCAAGGAGCACAGCAACACACTCCTTTTCGATTTCGAATAAGAAAGTACCCTAATCGTTTATTGATGAAGAAAGTCCTTTTTCCGTTCCCGCCTGCAGGTCCAAAAAATAAAACTGTAACATAAAAGATGGGCCTATATAAAAACGTCGGAAACCGGATTCACCAGAAGTGTCGCCCTGCTTTTTATCCATCCTTAGACCCTAATATCTCCTTTTATGGAACTTATGGAACGTGAGAATAGAGATTTGCTTGGAGTTACCTCACCAGATAGAAGATCTTATATGTGCATGAGCATTGTGCAACACTTACCTCCACTGACCACGTGCACTCCAGTCTAAAGAGATGTTTCCGTATACCGATAATACTCGCAGCAGCAAGTATGACGGAAGTCAAAAGTGGAAATTTGCACGTTCCTGGCTTTCAGCTAGAGTTCACTATTCTAGCACAATCTTGGTGTAGCGGTGGGCCTCCGCTAGGAAAACTAAGTACTATACTTGTGCTTTTTCGAAATCTTTCGAAGGAACGAATAATGGATCAACCTCATTTTTTTGGTTATTCGAATTTCCGAATAATCGAATAACCCAATTTTTTGGTTGGGAAGTGTGGGGATGGAGGGCGGGGGGGGGGGGTTGTAGTTGTGCAACGTGCCTGACCACAGTAGACGTGCCGAGCACGTTGCCCAACGTTAGAACGCCTATGTTAAACTTACGGAAGTGAAGAACGCATTCATGTAAAAGTACGCAGCAGGATTTTAAGTTTCACAAAAATTGGTTTGGCACTCACA
Organism: Heligmosomoides polygyrus polygyrus; assembly: GCA_947396885.1. NCBI lineage: Eukaryota > Metazoa > Nematoda > Chromadorea > Rhabditida > Heligmosomidae > Heligmosomoides > Heligmosomoides polygyrus. The sequence continues at coordinate 52,796,991 of OX377204.1, read as the reverse complement.
GCACCACCCGTCACCCTCGTAACGCGGTAGTATGCCAAAAGACTTTCCGATGATTAGTGACATTGCAAGGTCGCGCGAAGCGCGCAAATGCGAGAGACGCCGTTAGGCGTATCGGAACACTGGCAACTTTATACACCCCGGTGCAAAATAAAAAGGTTACCCCGTCCCCCCACGATTTGTCCATTAGTTACCTAAGAATCAGCTGCCTAGGACCTATGCTGCCGTCGTATTCCTCACAATCGAAAACCTCTACAGTAGAATTCTGAGCAGGTTGTCTTATCAGTGCAGGATATCACGTACTTTTATTGAAATTTTAACGCAGTGCAGTGGGGAGCGGTGCAAAATACAAATTCGCTTCATAGAAAACCTGATTAATCACAAAAGCATCCACAGATAAAGGAAGATTAGTACTTCGTCACAATACCTTTGTTGTAAACAATGACAAAAATTCTATTTGGCATACTACTGATTAGGTTATCAATAAATAACAGTCAATATTGGTCCATGCATGAAGTATGGCGTTCTTCAGATCAGAAACCGAAGTGTAGGTGGTTCCATTTTTGTACACTTTGTGTACAACAATGCCCCACAAGTTTTGTAGTTTTCGGGTTAAGATCTGGAGAACAACTAGGCTACAGGAAAAGTTGAATTCTGTTGGAGTTAAGCCAACCTGTAGTTGACTCCGATACGGGTATGGATGCATCATCCTGTTGGAAAATTAGGTTGTGCCTACGAAATATGGCAAAAGGTGATCTCCGAGCAATTTTTGCTAGTCTTCACTGTTCATCATACACGAGACGAACGAGACAGGTCCGCATCCAGAAAACGCAGCCCAACCATGAGACTTCCACCGCCAAAGTTGCGCCTAGAGGATACTCGACCTTTTTTCATATCTCTACAGTAGTGTAAAAGAAGTAGAATCTTGATGGGTCCGACGGGTACAGACACCATTGGAGGGATCTGAGCAGAGAGGAGCGAGTACTCTACAGGCATCACTTTGTCGGTGGAAGTCTCATGGTTTGGGATTCGGACTTGTTGCCTTAGAGTTTGTCTCGTGTACGATGAACAGTGAAGAATACCAGAAATTGCTCGGAGATTACCTTCTGCCATATTTCAGAAAATTTTGTAGGCATAGCCTCATTTTCCATCTTAATTGAATTTTTACATTTGCATACCGTTGCGTTGTTTTGTAAACATGCTCTGGCATGTAATAAAATTGAAATTTCATGCATGAACCAATGTTGAGCAAACTGTTATTGATAACCTGATCAGTAGTATGCCCAATAAAATTTTCGTTATCCTACTACATATAAAGGAGTTAGCGGTTGTCCGTCCGTCCGTCCGTCTGTCCATCCGTCCGTCTGTCCGTCCGTCAGTCTGCTCATCCGTCTGACTTTCCTAAAGTCGAGTAGCAGGCGTCCGTGTTCAGACGAGGTGCCACCACGCCGTGTCGAGACCGTTAGAAGAAGTGTCACCGATGTCGCGCAAAAGGGCGTTCGAGTTCAAAAGACCTGCCTCCGACGTTGCTCAACAGGCGTTCGAATTTAGAAGATGTGTCACCGACGTCGTGCAACAAGCGCTCGGATTCAAAAGGCATGTCAGCGATGTCGCGCATTGGGTGTTTGGGTTCAGAAGAGGTGTAAACGATGTCGCGTAATGGATGTCTGGGTCAGAAGACATATCATCGATGTCATGCAAGGGGTGTCTGGGCTCAGAAGAGGTACTACGGATTTCATGCAAGGGGTGTCTCGGTTCAGAAGAGGTGTCACCTATGTCGCGCAAGGGTGCTCGTATTCCGAACACGTGTAATGGGAGACCACCAAAGAGGAGACCAGCAAGCGGGGTCCAGTGACGGGTGGGAGGACCAGCGGAGGAGGTGGGGTGGGGTACCAGTAAGAGTAGAACCTTTAATGGGAGCCAGTGAATGGGGACCAATAAAGAATACCACTAAGATGAGGGTTGGGGCGGTAGTAAGGGGGGAGGGGTGGGAGGAGGGAGGAACGGGAACCAGTGAAGGGGGAACCGGTCAAGGGGGAACCATTAAAGGAGGACCAGTGAAGGGGGACCAGTGAAGGTAGAACCAGTAATGGCGGCCAGTGATGGGGTGGGGACCAGTAAAAGGGATCAGTGAAGGTGAGACCAGTAATGGGGTAGCTATGAAGGGAGTGGGGGCAGTAAAGGAGAGACCATTAATGGGGACCAGTGAAGGAGACCAATAAAGGGTATCACTTAGGTGTGGGGAGGCAGTAAGAGGGGCAAAAAGGGGGGACAAATGGAAACCAGTGAAGTGGGAGAGTCCTGTAAAGGGGGGGGGGGGACCAGTAAAAGGAGAACCAGTTAAGGTGGACCAGTAGTAAGAAGGGGATCAGTGGAAGGAACCTGTAAGGGCGGACCAGTACTTCTTCTCACTATCGTCCAACGTGTAACGTGTGACAGGAACGTCGTACAACGTTGTCTAGATCAAGAGATGTGCCACAGATCAAACATTGCGAAGCATGCGTTGGATTTTTAGATGACCTTTGAAAGGCAGCGAGCGTGTGGGTGTACATGCCTCTCACTCTCACTACTGACCGATGCTCACTTCAATTTTCTGCCTGTCTCTGGCTGCACATGGGTAAGGAGGTATTGTGTATTGTCGGAGGGGGGGGGGGGCGGTAGGGAGGATGACTTCGGGAATTGGAGGATTATTACCGCCGTTGGGTATTTAGCGGTATAGAACTCTCACAAGATTATCACAATCTGTTCCTCACCACCTAGAGAATGTGTACTTCGGTGTAAATCGGCGTTAGTGCGATAGAGGATGGATAAGCTTCATAGGAGCAGTTTTCAAGATTGTGCCTACTGTCCCGCTTTCTTCTAGAACCAGTTTTTCACTGTTACGCGAGTAGGAAGGCATAGACGGGGTGTTCTATTCTCGGGGTTTGGGGGTGAAGCCCCCAACCAGACGTTTGGCGGCCGTTAGGCCGCTGAACGTCTGGTTGTTTACAACAAAGGTGATGTGACGAAGTACTAATCTTACTTTATCTGTGGGTACTTTTGTGATTAGTCAGGTTTTTATGAAGTGAACCTATATTTTGCACCAGACTCTAATCGGTACTTCTTCAGTAAAAGTTCGTGGTATCCAGCACTGATAAGATAACCTGCTTAGAATTCTTCTATAGAGGTTTTCGATACTGAGGAATACGATGGTAACATCGCTGATTCTAGGCAGCGAATTCTTCGGGTACTAATGCACATATTTGGGGTGAACCTAAAATTTTGCACCGGGGTGTATTAATAAGGACGATGAGATTTTTGCGTTAGCCAATTTCGTTTGATATCGCTTATCAACTATAAAAGCGCGTTGTGTAGTAAAGTAAATTCAACAACAACGTTCGCCACAGACAAAATAAAAAAGTAGAATTCTTTTTAAAAAATGCAAATAATGGAGATATTCAATATCTTCTAAGAACCGTTTACATTACTGGTTAAGATGGCAAGACATGAGAATTTTTCCTACAAAAAGCATTGCTACAGAAATACATGTGCAAAACATCTACGCACAAGTGCAAAGCTTTTGCGAGAAAAAAAAACATTCACCCTACTTGTTCAGTTCACTATCTCACAGGAACCGTCAATCAAACAAATCGTGAAGTTATATCCCATTTTCAGTCGAAATCAACGTTTTTCAAAGCAAATTCAACGTTTTTGAAAAAAAAATTCAACGTTCTTCTGGAATCTTCTCCATGTGACAACGTTGAATTTGATTTGAAAAACTTTGAATATCAACTGAAAACGGTATATAATCGTGTCATATATGCAAACTGTGGGCTTCAGTCCCAAAGAAATCGAGGTCGCTGGACACGAATCTTAAGTTAGTTTTTGCAGTAACGGTTGCCATTAAGAGATATTAATCAAACTATCGATTTTTCGTGAGCATCACTCAACAAGCTCGAAACTTCAGGCCTGAGGTAATCGAGGTCACTGAACACGAATTTGAATTCATTTTTTTAATTTTTCGTCGAAATTTGTGTTTATTGTGGAAGTTTCTAGAGGATTCAAGTGTGTGACATTGATGACAGTCGTGGTCGTAGAGAATGCAAATATGAAGTTAGATTTTGAAAATATCGACCAAGACCGATCATATAATTGATTCGCCTTAACGAATTCTCAATAGAAAATCAGTAGCTCTATCAATTCCAACCGATAATTTCAGAAACGAACATCAGATTTGTGTTCAGCGGGATCGACTACCCCAAGGGTTGATGTTTAGGACCACAGTCGATCGCCCTCAACTGCGTTCAGTATCGCCAATACGTCATGCTGCCACGCCACTTGTGATGGACTGATGGAAACACGCACGCGTACACAGACTAGCCTTCTATGTATAGTAGAATATTGAATGCGTTTTCGTAACGATGAGCTCCTCGACAGTGTGCTGTTGAAAACAATCGTCAGCGGGATGAACGGCGCTTACAAGGTCATCATTATGCCACATTGGAAACAACCACGCATTCGAAATTCGAATATTATTCGAATTTTCGAACCTCGAATAGTCGAATTCGAATAATTATTCGAATCTGCGAAAGTCGAATAATCGAATTCGAATAATTATTCGAATTTGCGAAACTCGAATTAATCAAATAATCGCAAATCGAATACGAATAAATTATTCGAAATCGATTATACCGAAAATGTTCAAGCCTACTAGGGTTCACCCCACCCCTCCCCCAACAAAGCGCCGACGTCATCAGTATCAGCATGAGATTATTACATTTCGAAAAGGCAAATATCATAAAGAGAAAACAGTACCTCCTCCGTGGAAAGGAAGATGATGGAGTCGAGACGTAAAAATGCTTTGCGTTAATACATTTTGTCAATGCTAAACCCCAAAAAAGCGAGTTAATACTCTGCGTAACCTCAATGGTGAGTATGTAAATTCTCATTATGACAAGGCCAGTTTCTTAGCGGAGGTTTTCTAGCGATCATTTGTGGTAGATTTCCATCCAGAGGAGGACGTTCCTCCTATGGATGACTTCATTTTTGATGTGATGCAGGACTCGATAACACTTTTTCCAGGGACAAAACACTGAAGGTCATTCCCGAATAGCCCTTTCATCAATGTAAACCCCGGAACTGACTACTGATTAGAGAAATTGATCGAAACACACCTTTGTCCAAAACTGATCGTACAAAGCACATGCTATCAAGCACCGTTCGAAAAGGACCGTTATGCGTGTTTCATCTCCTTCATTTATCTCGAAATCCAGATATAAACGCCAGTTCTTCAGTTGCTCAGCCTCCAGCGGCTTTACGTGAAAATATGGCCTTTTAATCTGGAAGACATGAATAAGTAACGAATCGTCGACAAACGAAAGTGAAAGAAGAGACCTGATCTTCAAACGGCAGTCTAGCAACTATCATCGCCTCTGTTTCTCTATGCCATCGGTAGCGCCTTGAGAGAATCTCGGCTCGAAAGTGCGATATAGCCTCGGGATGTATCTGTGCGGAGGGTAAATAATGAACAATCCAACGGTTTAAAAAAGCTCCTTAAGATTTCTCGAGAGAACGTAGGCAGACACCTTTTTACGGACAACTTCTTTAACTTTCTCCTCGGCATCAGTCTCAGACGCAGGAACGACCTCTCTCACCGTTTCCTCGATCACGATATTGTCAATCTAAAACACAGCCTAAAGGCTAATACACGCGGAGATGACTGCCCTGAAAACTTACCCCAATATTGCACTTCTTTCTCACAAGGTCAAAAATATCCTTAAATTCATCTTCAGAGACTAGGTCGTACGGATTGCACATGTTAACAATGGCTTCGAATCTGTAAAGTACTGCTGAAATTCAACTCGACAATGGACAACATAACGTGAAACTAATGAAGACGGATTTCAATTAGAATTAGCGCTATAGCTCCTAATTTATCCGGACTACGAATTTCAGATCCCTTCACTGCTAATAAAGAACGTTGGCAATGAAGGCTCCGATTCGGCGATCAAAAAATACCTGACAATGACAAATGAAAGCACTGTTATTTAAATGCATTGGAAAAAGTGAAAACATATTTAGTAGAAAAGTTGCATTACACAGCTTCCTTAAAATGTTCATGCATTTATTTTCACATACCATTACTGAATAAAAAAGCAGTCGAATACTGTATAAATATCCGGAGATGGATAGCCACCCTAATGTTTGAGTTGCACACTGGTTACAGCAATTTTCTCTGTCCTCGTGCAGAGGTACAGTGGAAGGAAAAGCTATAGAACAAAAAACAGCTTTACCTTTCCATGTGCCCTTTATACATGGCAGTGGGAATGCGCAACAGACGATCGTATATGTCTGACACACGATGCCATTGTCCTTGGGCTTCTTCCCATGAGATGTAATCCTGCCAAAGGCGATCGCTGTGGAATTCATATCCGGCCATCGACAACGCTCGATCATACAACCTTTAACGAGACAGCATTTGCAAAGCACAAGAGAAAGTAAAGACGACAATACTTTAAGATGCAGATTCTCGTTCCGTCAATGCCACTCATCCCACGGGAGGCAACAGATCAAGTGCGAACGCTCCACAGCTGCGAGCAATAGTCCTATTCCATGCCGTACAACGGTTAAGGCATCACGACATCCAATCACCTCGTAGCAGCTTATTGTAGTGGGATTTGTATTCCCTTACCTGTTGACGAACGCTGTCGAGTAATAGTAAGATGAGGTATAAACACCCTATGGCAGCTATTGATCGTTCTCATTCACAACACTCGTAACAGATGAGAGCAAATGCGAGTCACAGCCAGTTCAAAAGCTTATAACATACCACACTAAGAGAAGCCTCTCAACAAAGGTAACGATTTCTGTAATTAACAACTTACTCTCGTAGCTTTTCTGTTCCTCTATCCGACTGTGGCGCCAATTCCCGCATGAATGACAGAAATCCAAGCCACAAGTCGATTGAAAGAGGGATGGCCAGGATGCCACGCTCCCAAACCTTGAAAAGCAAAACGCATCGCAAATTCCCATAATAAACAGTGTCTCCATGAATGCGCTCAAAAGAATAAACATACGTTTAAGGCGTCGGAAAAGTTCTGATGCCGACGTTCCATATCTGCGTATTTCTTCCAGAAACCGTAGCAGTACGGATATTTGCTTAGAAATCGGTCGTACATGTTGCGAGCTAGCTTCACATCATTCTACAAGCAAAGGCGGCTGTGAACAAACAGGAAAAGAACAACAGTTCCCGCTGCTGTCAGGACCCACTCACACTTTGGTCAGCTTGTGTCAGAAGAATAATCCAGGCGTCGAAATTATCCGGTTGTGACTTCAGTGCCGCCCAGGACTCACGCAACGCCCCATTTCGTTCAAAATCGGGAGAAAGAGAACGACTGGAAAAAGAAGATGAACTGGAATAACGAGAAGGGGAACTTGCGAATTCCTGTCTACTAGGTCGACTTTGGGGAAGGGTTCAGGCTAACCTAGGCCTTATTTGTTCGGAGCTGAAGAATTCCAGCCAGATCTAGGGAACGGAAAACTACACAAATGCACGGTGTGCCATAGGCCATTATTGTAAGTGATCCTACACTCCAAAGGAAAGTCTCCGTCTCGCACTCGTCAGTTTCACATGCGGCTCATTTTAAAGAGATGGCATCCCCAATGAATGCTTTCAACCATTTTACTAGGAAAATGACTCACAAAACGGCGCTAAGTGCCAGGAAATGCAAGACTGGGCAATAAGAAAAATATTAAAGAGATGATGTGGCATAAGAAAGCGAAACAATTGCGTGTCTGCGATTGCTCCTCAAATTGTAACACATCATGGTAGCTTCAGTGGGGTACCCCACCCCAGTGAAGCGGCGGAGTGGCGTTCTACCCCCCCCCCCCGCCCTTCAAAGAGAGGCGTCGCAAATGCCTGCGTCTCCACTATTGTCCCGTCATTGATCTGCCCTGTGTGGGCGCGAAAACGCGCATATATAAGGACCCCCCTAGACTCCGGAGGGTCGACTCTTCTCTCAACGTTTCTGAGGCCCGTTTTCTTTCTGAATTATAGTGTTTGAATAATTCTATTGTTAATAAATATTTGTTGTTTCAGCTAGTCTACTGCCGTACCATCCCGGTTTAATCCGGGTCAAATATCGTCTCAGGGAGTGGAAAAGTCGGCGGAGGCCGGCACACTATCTCGTAAGGCAGCCACTGGACTCTCGAGCAAGCCCAGGGGGTTGGGGTAGGCGGGTAGGGACGAAGGGGTAGAACGCTCGACCCCCCCCCCCCCAGTGAAGCAAACCATTTAGCGCTTGAGGATATCGTAGTAAATAGGCCGTGCAGGTTGTGTGTGTGTGTGTGGGGGGGGGGGCGAGGGGGTGTTGTCTACCCGCATCTTAGGTAAGGCTTTCAAATGTAGAGGAGATGCATGGTGGACCCTTAAGGGGTCGCTATAGACGAGTGGTTTGTTCAGCGTAGCCAAGATTGGTACAACTCTTTATTGCGGCTTACGTTTCGGCGTCGTCGCCTTCTTCAGAGCCTGGAAAAGTCGACGTCATCTGAGAAGCTACCCTCCGAAATGCCATTTCATTCTGCAGGAACCCATCCAAAAGGCTAAGAGACTACGAAAACGATGCCGAAAGAAGTCGAAAACATGGCTAACCTTAGATGTGGACAAAAGGCGTCCACCGTCACCCTGGCTGGACGAAAGATGGGTGAATGAGCTTAGAGCCCGGGGGACCACCCGCCTTAGGGACCTAATGGGTCATGACCCAGAGGTCAAAACCCGCAGAGGGCGACGTACGGGGCCAGCTCTTGGGTCACAGCCAAGCACTCGTCCTTCCTATTGATCTGTGGGGACTTCGCCGCAATGTACAGCGCCTCGAGAGTTCGGCGCGCCGAAATCTCATCTTCACGCGCAAGGATCTTGACCTCCACCCCAAAACAGCTGTTCGCGTGCCGCCGCACCCTGTGCTCGCCCAAGGGACCCGTGCGACCCAGTGCGCCGTGCACAATGCATATAGGATCGAACCTATCAATCGGGCGTGTTCGGAGCGCGATAACTCTGTCAGCTTCCAATCTTTCCGGCTGCGACTTGTGGATTTTGTAAGAATTTCTCATAAAGCTCCCTAAATGCTCACTCTACAAACTGTCCCCCCCCCCTCGATTGATAGGTTCGATCCTATATGCATTGTGCACGGCGCGCTCTCAGAGGATTCCTGGCACGACGGAACACTTTAGGCCATGCTTAAGATGCTCCGAGAACATAAAAGTCCTGGAATATCAGCTTCTCCAGTGCTAAAAAGTCTGCTCCAGTCATCTTTGATCACCCACTGCGAAAATGCGGTGGTTTGGCGAAGTTGTATACATGGCTGTGTAGACCTCGAAGAGACGAATCAAACGGTACCAACCGTTTCTCAAAAAAAAAACTCAAATTAGAGGAATTGTGAGCATGCAACGGTTTCCGACGCCTTGCGGCCGACAACTCGTCCGCGGCCGGCCTTCTCAATGCAGCGCAAGTTTTCAATTTCGGCCATTTTTGATCTTTCATATGAAATGTATATACCAAACGATAGAGCTCGATCTCCTCAGCTCAAATATACTCTTGGTTTTTCAAATGGATGATATTTAGGCGAGTTATAGCAAAAAGACGCAAAAACCGCAAAAGTGCGGTTTTTTCGGCGTCTATTCAAAGGACGCGTCCGGTACTGTACATACGTCTCTTCCATATCAGGAAGTTTCTTGGTGGCTTAACGCACGAAATATTCCTGCGGAAGCGTAGCCACTGTGAACAATCAGTCAGCCACATATCTTGTTCCATTCCAAAATGGAATCGGAGCACTAGTTTTAATGATTTTAACATGACTGCCAATGCTGAGTAAGCAGACGCCTCTTCAGTCACGACGTCATCTATCACGCCACAAGTCCGTAACGTTTTTAGATCATTTAAGTGATGTAGCTGGCTACTCCTGTTTCAAACCTTATCTGAACAAATTTTGCTTAACGCTTTGCAAGCAATCCTAAGTAGTTAAGGTTACCGTTCAAAAAACTGGTGCTACAAAAAGTCAACGGAAAGGCTGTTGTCGGAATTAGATAAAGAAGGGGTGAAGAGATTGTACGCTGTTAAGTAGGAGAAGACTTTGCAACTGTTTTAGTGTGAGAGAGAGCTAGCTCCAGGTTAAGGGATAACACCATGTTCTGACGAGGGTGTGCATCACCTGTGGAATTTTTTTCCTCTGGATGTTTTGCGCGAGAAAATATGCAATAGAGGTAGTTTCCGACGCTGTTTTGAATGCGGTTTATAAACAAACAGCGAATGAATACGTGTTATTTCCGTTTCCGTGTTTCGCATTCTGGTCTCCGGAATTTTTTTGCCTTTCGTTCCGCCCTTCCTCTCCCGTTCTTTCCAATAGGTTTCTTGAGCCCTTCGCATGTCTCCCACTTGCCCCCGCACGGCTCCAGGACCTAACTCCAACGCGATGTCGCGGCACTGAATCGCGGGTGTGCGCTCGGTGACGCGTGGTTAGCCGCGGAGCACGAAATGTTCTCAGTGCTTAAGCTCCCAGACCACATTCTTAGCAAGGAAGTTAATATTCCACAGAATGGGTAGGCAACAGCCTGCAGCTGGACAATTGATCCGAGAATGGGTGATAGTGACCTTTTCCGTAGCATAACCATAATCACGGGTAAAAATTGACCGAAGAAATTGTAGATGGCAAATACTGACGCTAGAAACCATCCACATAACCAGGATTCCTGTATAAACTGTCGCTGATCTTCCCATTGAAACCACATTCATATACCATCTCCAAGAAGCGTTAATATAAGGCAAAGGCGTGCCGCATGTCCCTGTAGGAAGCGTTTCTAGCCGTTGGAAGCATCGGATCGCGACAACTCGTCCAATTTCGACCAGGGGGTTCGCGCGGCGTTGGAGTTATGTCTGCCCCGCTCCCGCCTTCTTCATCGCATGGAAAAGTCAAGAGACATCGGGTGAATTGCTTTTACGAGGATCATTCTATTTTTCAGCAGCTTTAATTGGAAAAAGAACTATGCTGCTGATAAATAGAACAATACAAGCAACCCTCTCGAAACAGGCGAAAGGCAGCAATGTTGCCCTTTGTTTGCCTTCCTTCTGATTGGCAGAAAATCTCGTAGGGTGTCGTTAATCTGGCGATTGCACTACGTTTGAAAAACACTATCAAAATGTCTAGGAATGGCTTATAAATTAACAGTGCTTCAACTCCTGATCTGCCGTTGAAATCCGAGCAATTTAAAACGAGTTTTAATTTTTGTTGTTTGTTCGTTATCCGTTTTTCCGTTATCCGGCCATTTTCGAGCAAAATTATCCGTTATCCGTTATCCGGGTTTCAAAATTTCATTATCCGCTCATCCCTGATTCACGTCCGGCATATGTTCTCACCTGCTAAGTCCACGATGCCAATGATGCTGTACTGATGTAATCCACCTCCTCTCCAGGACTCTGTAGATCTGATTGATCCACATGTAGCGAACATTTATAAACGCAAATTAATAAGGTTAGATCTTCCAAACTTACTTAAGCAGACCTGCCACTCGAAAAAGAGGAAGAGAAGGAAGACAACCAGATTCCATCCTAATTACGAAGCCTCTGGCTTGCATGTTGTATGTGCTACTCGTTCCTTCATTTCGCAAACAATAAGACTCGTAACTGGCAGCGGAAAATTTCTTTAATCCCTTCAAAGCTCACCCATTTCTTGAACTTACAATAATTTTGAATCTCTACTAAATCAAATCCTGATGCTCTTATATCTCATCGCTCCTACTACTCTTCTACGTCTGCTCAAAATCCCTTCCACAATACACTGTTTCATATATCGCGTCGGCACAGAAGCATTAACGCATAAAAATCATTCATCCTTATCTCAACATCCTCATCTCATCATCCTCATCTCATCATCCTTATTATAATGTCTCCTTACACCAAAGTCATTGCCTTTCATATTTACCTATGGGAGCTTGATCCTGCTACACTGTTACGATTCAATAACATTGTCGTCAGAGGAAAAGATCAGAAATCGAGAAACATTGAGCCCGTTAAATGGTGCGTTCTTCTTTGATTGTGTTCATTTCACTTATGTGTGGATCAGAGAAAGAACTACGATGAGAGGATCTGCACAGTTACCACAGAATACTGCACAAATGGACTTTCAGTACTCCAGAGGTCGAGGAGAGATCGAAAAAAAAATTCGCCCAAACTTTTCCTAGTGAGTTATTTGGGGTGCTGATCACGAATCTGACGTCCAACTTTTCATATTGCGCTGAAGTACGGTAGGTATGGGTGACTAAGGTCGTGGTCGCCATAACCTAATGTACTCCAACGTAATATGAAAAGTGGATGTCAGATTCGTGATGAGCACCACAGGTAACCCACTGGCGAAATTTGGGGAAAATCGGTGACCGCGACCTTAGCGAGAGGAATCTACCGTAACCTACCTACTGCAAAATGTGAAAAATGGATATCAGATTCGTGATCAGCACCAAAAATAACCTCCCCTAGGCGAAATTTGGGCGAGAACATTTCTTTCGACCTTCCCTCAACCTCTGGAGCCCACAAAGTACAACAGTGCCCAGAACAGTGCACAAATGTGCTGCTGACCAGGTGGATCAGACGAAAGTGGAAGTGAGTCGCCTGTCTGGTAGTGGTATTGTATCGGTCGCTGAACGGGTTTTGTGTACATCACGACAACGGGTTTCATTCTTCCATGCTTCTTAAACACTGCAGAGAAGAACGCGTTGAGGAGTGAACGATATCAGGGATGCAACTGTACCTACACATGGTGGCGTTTTCTCGCCGGGAAACATCACTCTGCATTGTCGCATTCTAGCTTAGTATCGGCCTTCCTACAATAGTGGGGTGGTGCCCTCTCCATTATGACACATTGGTCGTAGAACTCTCAAATAAGCAAGGTTTCTGTGCTCTTCTCCGCGTTAGCGGAGAAGAGCACAGAAACCTTGTTTATTTGACAGCGGACACCTGCCCGCTTAGACCAGTTCACTTTAAGAAATAGAAAGAGTAGAGGCCGTCCACCGCTTTCGTACGACCGCTAGCGATGCAGTTTGCGACCGTCTGCAGAACGTGTGGTTGCATTGCATAGGCCAAATACGCACAAATCACCCCATGACATCCAGTAGAAGTAGAATGCGTGGCATTTTTTGTAGTGCCAGGAAATTTCACCCTTCCCCTCCCCCCCCCCCCCCCCCTCATCATGAGCCACTCCACCCTCTTAACTCTTTCCCTTGGACAATTGCGGCAGAACTAAAAGATGTGTAGAAAGGCAATATACCAAGCTAGCCTGCGAAAACGTAGTGTTTTGAAATTTCCTGGCAGGAAACCGCCATTGTGTGTATGCTCACTTTGCTTTTCTAGCGGTACCGATCTCTTCCGTCCGCTGCATACATTCCGATATACTGGGCCGACAACACGTCCGGTGAATGACGCAACAGCGATCGCAGCCAAGCGAGCCACTTCCAGTTTTGTCTGCTTTCCAGTACATTTGTGCACCGTTCATTGGTGATTATGTAAAGAAATCTCTCCAACGCAGCTCCCTGTTGAACTTTTCTAAGCTCCAGCTTTCAGGCAATACCAACGCGGTCTGTCAAAAGCTACTGATAATTCTCGATTTCGACACCACTTGTGTGGAGATTTTTGAAAGAAATCAGTGAATTCTCGAAGGTTTATGATTAAAGTTCCGAAGAAAGATGCAAGTAGAGCGGGATGAATCCACCATCATGCCCTTGTAACATCGAGAGAAATGGCCTTTTAGAAAGAAAATGTCAAGAACGTTTACCTATTCAATGTATCTCTAGCGGGACAGCTAAGTTCGTTACGGTTCGGGGAAGGCTGTCAGAAATAGAGGAAGCACGGGATGCACTGGACATGTACCCCTTCTCTAGGCCAGCACCGGAAAGCCCCTTGCCACCGTCCATCGGACCTGTAAGGGCGGGCAAAGAACGTGGACTGCACCAATACAGCATCACTGACACCATGACTTGGCGCGTGAGAGCGCGTGCTGGACGTCGACCCAACAAGCCGTGGAGCAGTTGAAATGAGGAGCAGCCGACGGCGCCACTCGGCAAGCACGCCTCCACCAACCTTCTGCTCTCTGCACTGCCGCTGCGGCTCCTGGAGCTCGAAGAGCGATTGCGCTCCCGTCGAGAGGAAGGGCTCTCGTATCCTTTTTCATTGGACGGAGGTGTACGACTACGAGAACGCCGAGATTCGGGAGCACAGCTCACGCTAAAATTTATACGTGAGAACTAACGAGACTCCTAACTCACAGCAAGAAAAGCCAGTCAACCTTTTATCATCTCCACCGGCTTGCTCACGACTTCGCCCCTTTCGAGGTCTTGACTGGTTGCTCGCGCTATCCGATCTTTTTCTTGGACTTCGCGAGCGAGAACGGCTTCGTGACGACTTTCGCGGCGACTTTGGATTGTTGCGTCCTCGGCGAGAACGGGGAGGCGAGTGCGAGTGACTCCGGCTTTGTGAGTGCACCTCCATGTGCCCGAACTGTAACAGCAATGAGTGGAACTCCGAAAAAAAGATGCCCGTATCACCAGACCTGTGAACACGTTAACACGCTCAACACGCAAAGAACGAAACGAAGCATCGAGACAGCATACCATTTCAGAAGCACGAGAGAGAGGTGATCACAAAGGAACAAATGGGGCTTTGCGACGGGAGCGACGGCAGAGGCGGGAGCGACAGGGCGAAGGATACGTATCGATTAGTGCCGAGTCGTTGCCTGCGAAAAATCGATAGGTACGCTTTGCTTTGTTGCTCCTGTCGCCGCCGTCGCTCCCGTCGCGGAGTATGAACAAGCCCTAAGAACTAATACATAGGAATACATAAGGCGTCTTTTATACTCCCGCCGCGGCGCGGCGCGTCAATTTGGGGAGCGGCGCGGCCAGTTGCGCCGCGCCCCGAATTTGACGCGCCGCTGCGCGATTGCAGTTAGAAAGGGGAGCGTCAGCGACGCGCGGCCACGAGCTTCTGCGCACTATGGCCCGTGCTCCGGAAACGGTCCATGAATCATTGAGGGAGCAAAACAGAAAGGATTCGTCTGGCTGATCAGCGCAATGCATATTGTCAATGTTTGTCGTAGGATTCCTATGGGGAGCCCGAATCCTCTCTTAAGCCTGGAGTCGAAGTCGTTCGCTCAACGTACGGGTGAAACTGGTGAGTGTGGTGTTGAGTCGAATCCCCTGCAATACAAACGGCTTTAAACCACTCTTTATTTTGCGATATGTGCGGGTCCAAATGTAAAACTGCTGGAAGGTACTCATCGTCGAGAATCACTCAAAATTCTTTCTCATATGGCCATTCTGGGGTCACTGCACTAAGCATATCTTTGGCGTGGTATACGAAGCTTCGTGAATGTCTACAGATCTCCATTCTCTTCCTAGGTTACAGAAGGTACGGGCTAAGGTCATGGTCACCGATTTCGCATAAAAACTCCCTAATCCTGCAAACCTACTAATCGTCTGTAACTTCAAAAAACGATGACAGACTCGTGATCAGCACCCTAAATACCCCCTCCTCCTTCCCAAAAGGAGAATTTTGGTCGAAACGGTGAAATCTCCCACCCTACACCGAGTCTGCCGCGGCTGATCGCGCCGCGCCGCGCCCTTCCCCTCAGCGGCGCGATTCGCCGAATACCGTAACCCGAAATTCCGTCAAGTGCGGTGTTTTGCGGCGGCGGAGTATAAAAGCGATGCGGCGCCGCCTCGCGGCGCGAAAAATCGATAGCCATGCCGACCATCACGCCGCGCCGCGGGGCGGCGCAAGTATAAAAGGCGCCTAAAAGCTAGACCAGCGGAGCAGCATTGCGCAAAAAACAAATGACCGAAATGGGGAACTTTTCTGAAAATCATCAACTCAGGTGTAGCCAAATTTGCAGCTACAAAATTATGTGATGAGAACTTTAATAGACTGATTCCCCGATGAGCTGGTTGAAAAATAGAGTGCTACACCTAATAGACCACCACTCTCACCATACCTTTGTTTGACAATAACAACTGTCTTTCTAGCGCAATTCTACTTGACGATTGCGGCACACTGCAACCATTCAGCAAGGTCGCGTTTGGTCAAAGTACAATCAAGAACAGCCATAACAGCAAACTCGTCAAACAATCAAGTGTGACTACGCAGTCAGAGCAGTAAATGAGCTATACGGTATCCTTGCCATAAACGAGCATACAGCTATGGTTAGAGAACTTGGGCTTCAAAAAACAAAGATTTCGCCTTCCATGTGTGAATAAGTGAACGGAACAGGAAGAACAGACCAAGCTGAAAGAGGCTCGCAGCATTTCAAGCATGTCAGTTGGATTCGTCAGTGATGTAAGACGCGCCGCAGATACACATTGATCCAGAAACGCTTCCTACCATCAGTTTTCGAACCACAAATAACTCACCACAATGACTGACTGGACTCCCAAACTTTCGCCGATAGGTCTAAAATAGACCGCCATCAGGTGGAACCCGCTTTAGCAGCACACAGCTACTCAAGCAAGGATGTAGATGACCAGCTGCAGAAACCAAGAAAACCGAGGAACACGGATTACAGGGTTCGAGGTGAATTAATGGAAATGGAAATACACACAGACACTGGTCGCGTGTATAAATCTCTCTTCCCAAAAAACGCGACACAATTCTACCCTACAGCACAAAATCAGATAGAAACAAAACGTGCAAATGCCCATCCAGGATGTTTAGCCTTAGTTTCCTCTCACAAAGTACGTTTCATGGTTATGTCTACATTAATTACTTCCCCAGGCAACACGCTGGAAAATAATCACAATAGTAAACGCATAAATACATCTACTTAAAAGATAACATTAACAAGGGAAGTGCCTGAAGCGTACGTCTGGACGGGAGGAGCGAGTCATACAGGGTGAATCCCCACCCCTCATTTAGTGTAAAAATGTGTTTATTTTTTGCCAAGTCGATAAACCCAAAGAGCAGGGACCCTTGAAGTCACAATATAATACAGCGCATCACGAGTTCGGGTGTCTCGTACGCCAGCAATGCCTCTGTCGGCAAGCGGCTCGAAGCGCAGTGGAAGTGACGCTGCTTTATGCAAGGAAAGTCGAGGGTTTGGTCCTTCTGCGCTGCTGCATTTTTGCATTTCAATTAACTGGTTGAAATTTGAGCGATTCATTTTCAGACATTTTCTGCGCATTTTCAGCTGCATGCTGTATTCAACATGATGATGTATAAATGTTCAACATCAGTGATACATAGGCACAAAGTGCATGAAAAAGCACTCAAATGAGAAATGAGGTCTGTAAATCCCGCAAATTAACCTAGGCGGCACCGATACACTCATTCCCTCATCTTTGCCTGTCACCTGGAAATCAGAGGTCTGCTGGGGGTTTTCTAAAACCTAACACCAACAATGTTCGAAAATGCTCGAATGGTGATCCACCTGCTCACGCTAAAGTGTGGCCCACCTTAGACAAGGAACCTTCGAGGGAAGAAATAAAGCTGGTAGAACGGATGGCCAGCATAGCAAAGGACTTCGAGGCACGTCAACCTGAAGTTGACGAAAACGTTGTGGTTAAAAGTCCGGTCAGTAATAAGCAAGGCGCAAGAAAGGTACTCTTCACACCGTACAGGTGGAAAGTGCGCAGAAAACGTCTGAAAATTGTATAGACGTCAGAATCCCGCAAATCTCAACCAGACAGTTGAAATGCAAAAATGCATCAGCGCAGAAGAACCAACCCCCCCCCCCCCCCACCTTCCTCGCATGAAGCAACATCACTTTCACAGCGCTCCGTGCCGCTTGCCGGAAGAGGCATCGCGGGCGTACAAGACCCCCAAACTCGTGATTCACCTCATTCCATTGTGGCTTCAGGACTCCCTACTCTTTGGGTTTAACGACTTGGCAAAAAACAGACAGATTTTCATACTAATTGAGGGGTGGGGATTCTCCCTATATGACTCGCTCCCGCCGTTCAGACATACACTTCACACTATTCCTTGCAAGAGATAAAGCAAACAGACAACGGAGTAGTTCACTTTCGCTATTAAACCTATTTGAACTCTAAAACAACGGGCTTCCGCCGGGCTCTGAATTGATTCGGTGATAAGGGAAACTGAAGGTGTTTAGCCGTTTCCACATACCAACAACCTACATTATAGATGAAGGCATTGCTCGCAATTTAGTTCTTCGACGAGGAAGAGATAGTTTATGGTTAGAAAATCCACCTCTTGAGTACGATGTCTTCCCCTCAAGAAATCTATGAGGTCCAGAAATGGCTGCGAAATAAACACGTGGAGAAGAGCCAACACGTAGAAATTTCAAAAAAAAAACAATGCGAGTAAGCCATACTTCTGAAAATGGGCCCAAAAATAAGTAAAACGAATTGCACAGATTTACTTCCACAAGCAAACCAAGCAACTGCAGACTGCAGTTTTCATGAAGGTTGCCCAGAGTTACGATTAAAGCCGAAATGAGATTTTTTCTGCCCAGTACTGTACGCAAGTTGCTCTTATGATTGCGGAAGAAGACTGCTTCGTCGTAAAAAGTGCTAACTGTGGTGCATCTAAAATAAACTTATCAAACCAGTCAGGAAGGAAAATAAGAGCGATTCTGCTGAACACACTAAAAATCATCATGAGAGAAGCAATATGAGAGATTCATCTGGATGAAGACTAAAACGCCGCCTCCCTATGGCAAATCTAATCCAGCGTTTTGCTCGATTAAAAAGTAGGAGACGTTAATCTGTGGTTTCAAGGTGTTGGAATGCTAGGATGACTTTACCACTACATAGATAATTGATGCTGATTCTTTTCCCACTATGATGTCAAACTTTTCGATATAAAGTACAAATGAAAGGTATTCAAAATTTGCCGTGAAAATGCTTACAGAATTAACACAAAGCTCTTGTTATATAATACATCCTATCTAGTAGTAAAACCCCACGTTAAAAAGTAGCTCTGAAAATATCAGTTAAGTGTACCGAGGCAATTTCATTTAACACGCTAAGAGGTAGAATAGGATAGCAGTGCACCTATCATGAAACAGTCAACTTCAAGAAGATCTTTCTTCAAACTGGATGATTCCTTTTAGTTCAATAAAAAACAATAAACCACGGACAAGAAAACTCTTCTAAGCTCTTCGCCAACAATAGCAACAATGAAGCATGATTGATGAAGGCACATGGGCCACAATACTGGACAAGACCTATAACAAACAGCAAAACAGAACGATCGAAACAATACATGCGAGCTAACGACAACAAATTTATACATGTAGCAAGGTTCGAAATGAGTAAGATGGAAACAGTGGGGTGTCGAAGATTCCGACTCAGGAAACGTGAGAACATAGTTCACGACAAGGCTCCCATACTACTTTGAAAACCAAACGATCTACAGCGAAATATCCTTGAGAAACTGTGTTTGGGTGCGGAAGACTATAGAATGAATCAAATTCGTTGAAAAGATACAACTCACAGATTTAGGGAGTATCACAAAGGTTAACCTCAGATAATTAGAATTCAGCAACCAGATCAAGAACTTTGGCTACATGTCTCCATCGCCGTTGATTCCATTGGTGAATCCGTTGGTGTGACCTTGTAAATCTGTATTATAAGGTATCAAACTGTACGATCGACGGCACTTCTCATCCAGAAACGTCAAGTAGTAGGTCCCGGGAAAGAGCGTGAGCTCAGACGAAACAGCCTGCGGTTTAGCTGGCACTGAAAGCAGTGCAATTCTTCAGATGTAAAGTTTACTTACCAGGCACAAACTTGCTCACAACCTCATTGTAGTGATGCTTGCACTACCCACTCCATCCGCCCCTTCCCTCCCCCCCCCCCCCCCCCATATGCTTGTAAATGCTCGTAAACTGTATATGTTCATGTGAATGGCGTATGTAAATAAATAAATGTAAATTTGCTGTTGAGTTATGAGCTTTATGATTAAATCCCTTTTTATGTCCCTTTTACTTCTTCGGCTCTGGGTTGCTTGCTAAGTAAGCCGTGTTGTGCTACTTTTGATTTCAGATCTGACACCACTAGATTTGTTTTTATGTATTTACGATTTTTGACTGTTTGCGTTTTGATGTTGCGCTTTGATTGTAACTATTTTGTTGTCGTGTCTATGTGTCCAACGGTGGCGCTTATCGTATTGAATAAATAACTCGCAAACGGGTGCACAAGAATGACTCAAATAATTGTACTGTGGCGTCAAGTCCGAATTTTCGCTTATTGGTTCGGATTTTCCGGCCAGGCCAAGTCTGGTACCAATTTATTAACACCCCCCAAGGTTGATTAATTAGTACCTGACTTTTTTGGCAGTGATAAAAACACTGAATTATTTATCGGCTGGCCACCATAAGTTTTGTATAGGCCAGACACGCATTCAAACAAATTGCATCCACCAGTGTGCACTTAGCAATTAAGGATTCACCGATTTACCGGCATTTTTGTTTAAAAATTTTTTTAACGAAATTTAACGACAAATATTTTTGTTAAATTGAATTAACGACGTTTTATGCACCTTCTTTGGTATCTTTCAACTTCTCCATGTAAATGCACTTTGGATGAATTTTTGGATGAGCTTTCCAGGTATCGTTGTGATACCAACTAGGGATGTGCGTTTAACGGTTAACGATTTACCGGATTTACCGGCACTAAATTTAACGACCAAAATTTCCATTAAATTGCATTAACGACATTTTACACTCTATTCCCAAAATTTTACTTCTTCATGTATAATAGATACATTTTGGACGATATTTTTGGATGAGCTTTCGTAGCATCGTTGCGATACCGAGGAAACCCTCTACTTGGTTGAATTAGGGGAGATAAGCAGTCAATATCGTGCTCGTATTTCGAAAATTGAGGACATTTTCCTCCTCCTTGACCAATTTATTTGCCTGCGTGCTCGTTTTTCTTTGCTGCAGTTTCGCGTTTTTGGACCTCCTAGAAGGACTCCTGCATTTGTTTGCTACATGTTAGTTCTTATAGTTCTCCGACAACTGGGCGCGAGTAGCGTCGTACAACCAGTCGGCAAGACCTAGAGTTTTGCCTACATCTTCACTAAAGATAGCGGGCAAAGGTCCATGTGAACGAATATACATTTATAATGCGGTAGCGACTGCGTCACATGGACCTTTTCCCTTTACCCTTAGTGATAATTTTAGGTAGAAATTCGTCTCGCAACTCGCGCACCGTTATCGGAGCCTAGAGTTCTTCTTAAATTTTCACTAAGGGCAAAGGTCCATGTGATGCAGTCGTTTCCGCATTATAAATGAATTCGTTCGTATGGACCTTTTCACTTACTTAGTAAAAATATAGGAAAAACTCGGCTGCAGGACATTATGTACGAATGGTCGCCGCGCACGCGGCGAATAGCGCGGCGAGTGCGGCAAAAGTCGCCGCAATTGGGCGACTTTAACAGCCAGCGGTCCGCGGTTCAAGACCCATGCTCCAGGATCTCGAAACAACTTTCCGTTCTGAAAATCGTCACTTTCGTATCGTCATCACCACAACTGAGTGAAAACCGACCTGAAGACCACTAAACCTTGCAGTTCCGCTCCCACCTCACTGAATTCAGGCTTACCTATACCAGGGATATTGCTTGCCGAGCGATGTGCGACAATCCTTTACAAAGAAGCAGAACGTGTAGGACAACAGAATGGAGGAAAACGAAGAGAACCAGAGTAGAGAACACCGAAACGGAAAGCAAAGTAAATCAAACTTTGTTTAAAATGGTGCGTGGAATGACTGTTACCGCTCGTTCTCTACCTGAATAAAACCCTCACAACAGGTATCATTCTTCAACAACGCATATGTAATAGAGTAAGACTTGACTGCTTAACATCAATGAATTGTCTTCTAATAAGAACTTGGGTGCAAGACTGGAGCGACAGGTCCACTCCTTTTTTAATATACCTACTTTTTGAAAATTTGCTTAAATGAAAATGTAAGCGCGAATACAGAGGTAATATTGCTGTCTTGCTCCGCGTGACCTCTGTTGTATATTCTGATTGATAGAGGTAGAAAGTATTTTGCAGTATCATTCGCTAAGCTCCAAAGAAACGCTAGCGATTGATACTGATTTTCCTATCATTCGCTCTGCATAAATAGCAAAGTAGCTAATGATAGGCAGCAGAGGCAAAGCTCTGACTCAGGTGTATGTTTAGTATCCCCCGCCTCAATCAATATTGAAAGGAATTAGAGTACATCATCAGGGCGATAACAAGCCCAGCGAGCTGACCCCACCACAGGTTCAAATGCTGTAGAAACTCACTCAGAGTTGGTGCGCTTAAGAAAAGCTGTTAGTTTAGAGGGAGATACAGGATACTCCTAGCTAGACTTGCATCAGAACATGCACATCATGTGTTGAGAAGTGTTTTCAAAATCATTTTCACTGCGAAAGTGCGTCACATTTTCAGCTTTTCCTGAGGAAGCATCATCTTAAAATGGATTGAGCATAAGAATGTTGCTTAGTATTGTAACTCGAATCCAATTTCTGAACCGGTTCTCCCTCAACTTCTGCAAAAGCGTAAGAGGATATCAACACTTCGAAACTAGCGCGTCGGAGCTCGTCGCACACGCGACAGTCGTCGTCGCGCGAGCGATGATTATTCGTACATAAAGACCGCCCCTCGAAAAACTCTGGGTCTTGCCGACTAGTTGCACGGTGCTACTCGCGCACTGGTGTCGGAGCTCTCTCCTGTTTCTAGTCAGCTCTTTCCTGTTTTTGTGATATTAGTTTCATATGTGGGGTTGAATAGGCGCAGAAAATGCGAAGAAAACGCTAAAAAATCCAAAAAAAGGAGAAGATGGAAGAGAAAGACTCGTTCCCTCTTCTCCGCATAATTTCGGAAAGATGGAAGGGTTATTCGTGTAGCATCAGGTGATGACTGTAGGACGAGTGATAGTCGTTAGTCCCGACTCGGATGTGCACTGACCCCCTGTAGGACTAGGTTAAGGCAACTGAGAGCCCGTCTAACTGATAGAGCGTGATTGCGGTACTGTCATTGCCTCGCTTTTATTGAATTTCATGCCGTGCATGTCAACGTTTTTGTTTAACATTTTCGTCTTCTTCGAGTGCTCTCTTGGCTGCTTTCATTAGAAAAAGCACAATCAGTACATACGTGAAACAGTGACGTACATGAGTGCAATAGAAAAAAGAAAAGCCAATTACCAGTTTTCGTCAGTTATTACAGTAGTATAAATATTATATTATATATTACTATTAATATTATAGTAGATTTATATATATCTTTATAATATATATTATAGTAGATTAGTATAAAAAAACCTGTACTTTAGGTGCAGTCTACTACATGAAGATTTTTTGTTAAAGTTCTATTAAAAATATACATTTTTGAAGGTGCAGGTCTGGCTTTAGCAAGAAAGTCCTTTCATGTTTATGGATATTTCCGTCTAATTTGCGAATTAACTATAACACCGTTCACCAATTCCAAATGGGATCTACAGAAACAAGAAGTTGAGAAACCCAAAACACAATCGAACCTCAAACGAATGTGTACAGTATCGCACCAGGTGCTTCAAGAAGAAAATCGGAGTGTTCAGTTGATGAAAAGCAAAAAGTGACAGACAGTGGTGAATTCTGTGCGGGTGAATTAGGAAACGATAAAGACCGAGATGGATCACTTTAATATGTTACGATAAAAGCCCTTTGAAAGTTAAAAATAAAAGGTGGCAAAGACAAATATACTCAATGCAGTAAAATTCGATTCGATTAAGATAGGTCAGCTTTCCTTGGCTGTTTATTTTACCTTCTGCACCGTTTGCAGTAAAAGCAGGTATTCTCGGACCAAAGGAACCATTCTGTGGAACAGGAAGGTCAATGGACTTCGTTTCATCTTCCAAAGACGAACTGTACCAAAGAATTCGCTGCGGTCACAGGCTGACCTGATTACTTAATCAAAACATTCCGCAGTTTTCTGAAACAGTCATGGCAGTATAGAAGAATCTTGGGCTGTAAAAATCGATATAGCAAGCGCACGTTACGTAAAAATCTTTGTCAAGACAAAAATGTTGAGCCGTGCCATGGTGCATAGCACTTTTTGTCTTTCCAGAAGCTGAAAGTTTTCCCACAAGTAAACGAACTGTTCATAGTAAGAAAAATGCTATATTAAAAGTCTTGCTGTAATTGTTCGGTTTTATAATATTAATGGGTTTTTCTCGTTTAGCGATTTTGATGATAGATGGACTGATGTTATTTATTGTGAAGGTGAAGACATGTAGTCATATAACTGCCATGTAGATGGAGTCGAAAAAATCAAAAATCGGAAAACGATCTCGCTTACTACTAATCGTAAGATACAGCCAAACTGACTGCAGCTAAGCGAAATTTTATTTAACGATTTTACCGAATTTACCAAATTTAAGGCAAAAATCTTTCGTTAAAAAATAGAGTTAAAAATTTACCAAAAAAATTGACGCACGCCCTTGGTTTGTTTTGGTTCCACCATGGCGACTAAACCGCCTGCCTCCCGCACATTTCAGAGGACAAGTCTCCTTCTCACAACTAGACACCACAAACTTAGTTTGCCTTCTGCACGAATAGATTGGCTTCAATTGCAACTATTTCAAACTATATATCAAGTAAGGGTTCAATGTGGACTGCATGTCACTGATACGGAAAATGATGACTACAGGGTGCGTAAAAAGATTTGACGCACTAAACGTAAAGGTTAGAAGTAACAACACATTATTAAATTTAACAAGTTTATATACAAAATGTCGATAATGATCTAGCGAACAGAATAGCATCACTTGTATTTTATATGGGATTCTTTGGACCTCAGGGCAATATGGGAATCCTTATATACAATCGACGCGGACTACTTGCGGCGCACCGTCGATGCCTTTCCTCGACATCTTCGCCCCTGCATTCGCAGAAAAGAAGCCCATATAAAATACAAGTGCTGCTATTCTGTTCGCTAGATCATTGCTGACATTTTGTATGTAAACTTGTTAAATTTTATAATATGTTGTCATTTCTAACTCTTACGTTCAGTGCGCCAATACTTTTTACGCACCCTGTAGATTAGCAAAGAAGGGAGTTACAAGTATGAGAAAGAAGAGCGCTGTAACGGCAAGATATAGCAGCCTGCAGTCTTCAATATCGAACTAGCCAGGATCACAGGTCAAAGCAAGATGATACGAGAGACTCTTCGTCACGCCGCGCTCTATTCCAGTTTTGTATTCCTTTGCCCTAAGATAGCATTTTCCTTTCTTAGTTCCAGCTTCTCAGTTCACGCCGACGCGAGGATTGCCTAGCGGCGCCGCTTTGGTCGGAAAGGTTTTTCTGTGTCCCACCCCAGTTTTTTCTCCATAACATTCACTTGGATTTGTAAAAAAAAAGTGTTAAAGTGAAAACGTTACACGGTTACATATACACATTAACTGTACGAGGAAACTTAACTCTAATCTGGCTAGAGTAAAGCTGCTCTAAATGTGTAAAAGACGCGGGTGGACCAGGGTCAAGCGTGGAGTCCCATTTTTGCCGACAATTTACGGCCCCCCTCCCAGAGTGGATCTGGTACGACCCCCCTTGTGTTGTAGACCACCGCTTTATTTCCTATCCGCATTGAAATTTTAAAATTTTTTATGCGATTTTAGTACCCTTTAATAGGTCCTTCTTTCAAGGAGCAGCATCGACTGTGTCAGAATAGTTCAAGAAAGAGTGCTACTAGCTGTTTAATTTAGTAATTTGTTTAAAAAAAACGCTGATAAAGGTTTTGTGCATGTAATCTTTTGACAATAATATTTTGTTTGTTTACAGTTGAAAATAAAGCACTTTTGGCAGCAGTTGTCGAATCACAACGAGTTCAACTTTTCAGGCTTTCCGAGCATCTTAGGGACACGAGAATTTCTGCCTGAACGAGCGATATCTACGTTCAAAGTTGCACCTCTATAAAATTTGAAGTATCAATTCCTAAGGGAAATTAAGTGTTTTTCCTGCAAGGTTTTTGGAAGCGCTCTTCGGAGCGATGACGGAATGGCAACCACGGAACTAATTTTCTCTCTTCTGCGGGAAACAGCATCAGAAAGCGAAGTTGTACCCTATAAAACTTTAAGCCACAGTTTGACACACGGTAAGAAAACCTGTTTTTCTAAAACGATCCTCCGTATGAACAGACGTTCCGATTTATACATTTACCGAAAACTTTCGACACCGTTAATCACAGGAAAGCCGCTATTGTTACAACCTGCTTTTTAAAGCGTAGAATCCACACTTCTTATGATTTTAAAAGCTCTGTGATTTTTTCAGAGACGTCGAACAAGTTCTGAAATATGGTAGGTTACGTGGAGAGATGGCGTTCTCCGATGTCATCGATCGCCACTGAAGATGGTCTTCTCGCGAAGAAATTTTCTATCTTCTGAAGGAAAGAACACCCGAGAGTGAAATTGTGCTTCATGGAATTTCAAGTCATGAAGTTCTTCACAAAACTGATCATAATTCGATCATTTTTTGAAATTTAAAAATCCCAATAGCTTTTTGCTTTCTAACCATATAGAAAACAGTTTTCAAAAAAGGGGTCTTCATAGGGGTGGGGGAAGATTTCGATTTTGGTACGTATTTCTGCAAAAATGTACCAGAAATCGATCCCCCACTGCCCCATATGAAGACCTCCCTCTTGAAAACTAATTCCTATATGGTTTGAAAGCTTTTCTCTGGTTTTCAAAAAGCTATTGGCTTTTTTAAAATTCGAAAAACTTACCAAGTTACGATTACTTATCCAATATCACTTCAATTTTTTCCACAAAAATCGAATGCCTCCGCCCAGTATGGAGACCTAGTTTTAGAAAACCGATTTTTATACTGTATGAAAGCTCCTTTCTTCTAGTTTAAAAAGCCATAGGCTTTGTCAAATTTTGAAAAAAAAAAACTTACCGAGTTATAGTCATTTTTTGAATGTCGAATTTCGTCGCTCCTATGACGTAGGTGCCATATCGACCAGGCGTCGATCCAATCTGTTGTTTCAAAAAACCATGGCTTTCACACTGTGCATTGAACAAGACTTGAAACTTTTTGTGGCAAGATTTTTTCCTATGTGCGTGATCTGCTCCAGGTAAAAATTAATTAATTTTTCTTGAAAAACGAAAATTTTAAATACGAACCGCTAATCATATCGGAGATCGCTGCGAGGAAGCTTAGCTTTTTACTGTGTAATATTCATGAATTAAGACTGCATGAAACACAATTTCACTCTCCCGTGTTCCTTCCTTTAGAAGATAGAGAGTTTTTCCGCGAGAAGACCATCTTCAGTGGCAATCGATGATATCGGAGAACGCAATGGCTCCACGTAACCTACCGTATTTCGGAGCTTGTTCGACGTCTCTGAAAAAATCACAGAGCTTTTAAAACTATAAAAAGTTTGGATTCTACGCTTTAAAAAGCAGGTAGTAAAAATAGCGGCTTCCACGTGATTAACGGTGTCGAAAATTTGAGGCAAATCATACAAATCGGAGCGTCTGTTCATACAGAGGATCATTTCAGAAAAACAGGTTTTATTACCGTGTGTCAAACTGTGCTTAAAATTTTGTTGGGTACAACTCCACTTTCTGATGCTGTTTCCTGCAGAAGAGAGAAAATTATTTCCGTGACAAGTCCATCCTCCGGTCGCCATCCTGTCATCGCTCCGAAGAGCGCTTCCAAAAACCTTGTAGGAAAAGCACTTAATTTTCCTTAGTAATTGACACTTCAAATTTTATAGACTCCAATTCAGGACATAGATGTCGCTCGCTGAGGCAGAAAACTGTGGTGTCCATGACTTCCTGAAAAAAAAGAAAAAAAATGGAAACCTCCCATTGACTCCAAATCTGCCGGCAGAAAATCTTTATTTTTAACAAGTAATACAATCATTATTTAAAACTTTTCTAATATTAATTTTTACAACTTCGGGGAACGAAGGAAAGGCTCCACGCCTTCGTAGACATTCCTGGAAAAAACAACTTATTAAGAATTAAAACATCGCCTAAAAAACTGAAAAAAGAGAGGATCTTCTGCCAAAACCAGAAGAGTACGACCCCCACCCCTCCAGACGAGGCCACAGTACGATCCCCTCCTCTTCGATTCCCGAACTTCAAGATTGACCCTGGGGTGGACCCCTCTTTACACTTGCGCCACTGTTTGTTCGGTTTGCACCCAGATCGCCCCGGCGGCGCTACCCTTAGAGTTCGAAACTCTTTTGCTTCGCGTGCGGTGCTCTTGCCACATCCTGGAGTACCTTCACTAGTTCTCTGCCCTATGGCACTTGCGTTACTCTCGCAGGGGCGGGTAACCCGCAACCTTTGTTTTAGAATTGCCAGTCTACTGAAAAAGAGGTAATCTTTTAAGGCGTGTAGCACCAAACAAAATGTAGGCAGAGTAAATGCGACAAGATTTCTTGTCTGGTCTGATTATTAAAGAAGGTTGTTATGACGAGTTATGTAAATAATTTTTTTTAACACCAAAGTATAATATTTTGGTGGGGTATCACTGTGCAGACATAGCAATCTTTCTCAAACGCCAAGATTTTGAGGAATAACCACTATTTTCTTTGTAAAAAAACATGAAGATGAACACACCATCGCATGCAAGCAGAACTTCACGCATTTCCATCGCTTTCGAGTATGCTTCGGGCGTGCACTGTCGTCGATCATCCAGTCGGGCAATCTGAAAGCAACTTTTTTGGGTTTTTAATGAAATTTCTTGTACAACTGCAACACAGATGAATAGGCTACCAACTGAGTATTATTTATTTATTATTAATACTGATGTATTTATAATAAATAAATAACCTGACTAGGAAAAATTATAAGATAAACACTCACCGCACAGCGACAGACTTTCTGCATTCGACAGAAACGTGAGTCGTCTCGATCACTAATATGTGCAGAGAACATCGCCGATGCTGATCCACTTCCGTATGCAAAGAACAAAATTCTACTTGAATCCTCGACAGCTCTAAAGAACCAAACTGATTTCATATTTCAGCGCTAGACAGAGTTTACCTTGATGCGTTACCAATGAATAAACTAAACGGTAGCGCTATAGACAATTTGAATTAAAAGCAAAAACCGAAGGATGAAAAGTAAAAAAAAAATAAATGAACCACAAGACTCGACACTTACTAAAGCCTACGGAAGGATAAGGCCCAGTTCACCCAACAGCTAACAAAAGCTGCGTTAAAGCTATAAGGAGCATAGCTGCTCAAAAAAGGAACGCAGAGGAGAAATTTCTACAATTTTCTCTGCTAAGGTCCAAAGTTTCGTTTTCCCTAAAAAGCGATGAGCCGAATTACAACCAAGTTCATCGCTTTTTAATAAAAACAGTCTATTTTGGTTCAGAGGGGAAAGCCCACAGCGACAGAGACACAGCGCTGGGGGTGCTGGTCGCGAATCTGGTGGTTCCTGGATTTCCAGTTTTTTATAGCAGGTCAAGGGAGGTATGAGTAAGTGAGGGTGGTGAGGTCAGAAGCACCAATCCCGCCCAAAATTTGTGCGTGGGGTTATTTGGTGTGCTGAGCACAAATCGCTCATCAGTTTTTGACTTGCATAACATAAAGGATAAAGGATAAAGGACGGCGTTACTCAATCCCTTCTGGGATGCGCCAGCGCATTCTACTTCTACGGGATGTCGTGGAGGCGACATGAATGCGTATTTGGCCATACAATGACTTGCGGTGGCCAGCCGATGAACAAGTCAGCGCTCTATCCTTCCCAGACGAGTCTGGTACCAATTCACCGACCCCAGAGGGATGGAAGGCTTGGTTGGCCTGCGCGGGAAATCCGAACCAGTAACCTGGTATCGGGTGCACGCGACAGTCGCGCCTCCTCCGACTGCGCCACACGCGCCCTGCATAACATAAGAATCAAAAATTCTAATTTTTCCATTTACAAAGAGCTGGATAAACGTAAATGATATTTGTTGCCATGCTTTTGTACAAAAATGTGTTGGAAATGGGGATAAAGGATCTCACTGATGATAAATCGCAAAGTACAAAGACGCGCGCATTTACAGAAATCGAACCCATGACCACAGTCCTGTGAGTCGAGAGCACTACCACTGTGCCGCCGCCAAAGCTAGCATGGCAGCTACGCTGCCAACTCAATAATGCGTCTGAGCTGCGGCAACGCATGCGGCACGCAGTCGGCAACGCGACTTTGCCAGCCGAACTCGCTTATGAAATCCATTTAGCAAATTTAGTCTAAACATTTGTGATCAGCGTTTCGAGTCCTTTCATTAGCATCTGTCCGAAGTTGCATGGGAAGCTGAAGGCATTCCCTGGTTAGTGGTGAGCTCGCGCCACCGGCTCATTACACATTGTTAACCATAGGCAAATTTCAGTGCCTCCTACTCATTTGCTTTGAGGATTCGGGAAAAAACATGTTCGGCTACTTTTTCGAGGATGGACATTCTTCCTATAGTATTCCTCTGGCCGCTCCGGCGACAGTTCCCTTGAAAGGGGTATGGATTCAGAAGACGTATCGCATATTTGGGTAGCTAGGAAGGAGGGAAGGTTTCTATCGGAAGATCAATATTGATCGACGAAATCAACTTGCAAACCGCTGTTATGCTTGCGCGCTGAATCGATCGATTGGGATGGAAGTCGTGCAAGCATGATTGCCGAGGATATGCTTGACAATATGGAAAGATTCTATCAAGCAGTTAATATCGATCGATATTATAGGTTTGCAGACCGGTGTTATCGGTTTTCGCCCAGATATGGCCGATCGAATTGATAGTCACGCGAGTATGAGAAGTGGTGGAGTCTACCGTTCTCATGGAACGGATTTTTCGGCAAGAAGGCAAAATCGATTGGGCGCTCAGTACCTATCCAAAATGGCGATTTTTACCCGATGTTACCATTCCGAGGAGTGAAGGTGTCCACAAGCGCCTTCCAGTATAGTGGAAGGCCGTACTCTAGGGTATTTGGATGGTTGTTGAACAACCTAAGGAAATGTGGCACTGATTAGCACACACTATTGACATCGCTGAGCCGTCTGGAGTGATGCAGCTACTGAACGTTGAAAGGGGGGGGGGGGGGGGGGAGGGGCTTCACAGCGTCTTCATATCACAAAACTCAACTGATATTAGGGAAAGTAATACAACGTTCCACGGATCTCCCTCGATAGAGAGCCTTCGGGCTCTCTTGTTAAGAGGGATCTCGGGCCGCTTGTCGCAGGGCCACGTGGCGCGTCCCCGGGTGGTGGATAGGGGAATTAAACGCGAACCAAATGCGACCGAGTACTGCCCAGAGACGCAGGTGAGATGCAGGGGATGGACTCCTTGCTCCTGCTGAGTCGGGTCGATGCGTTCCTTGTGCGTGGGAGCGGCATGTTCGTGCACAGTGTGCGCGGATGTGTCCATGACTGTGCGGATTGTAACTGTGTCGGCTCGGCCAAAAGCTTGCACTCGGTAGACTGGGAGTACAAGAAGGGCGATTCGAGGCCGCCTTAAGTCTCGCCCCGTCCCTTCGGGCAGTCTGGCTGGCTGCCCGAAGTTCTTCGCCCGCACGAAAGAGCCTGACTAGCTACCCGTGTTGTATTCCAGTCAAACACAGCAGCACTAAAGGGCCTCATTCCCCAAACCCCGAAAGAGCCCCCATTTCTGCAGCGATGGGAAGGACGAGTACGGAGAGGCTGCTAAAATCTCAGGGCCTAACCAGGCTGCGCAAACTGAGAAGGACTAGGATGACGATCTGTACTTACAACGCCCGCACGCTTGCGTCGGAAGCATCCGTCGAGGACCTGATGATGCAAGCCAGGAAGATCAAGTACGACGTCATCGGATTGACCGAGACGAGAAGACACCACCCCCTACACGCCGCCTACGACTCCGGAGAAGAACTGTTCCTCGGAACATGCGACAGCAGGGGAGTAGGCGGCGTTGGTGTCCTCGTCAACACGCACTTGGCCATGAACATCGATTCGTACGAGTCTCTGACAAGCCGAATCGGACGTCTGCAACTGAAGCGATGTGGCTCCGTGCCAGCCTTGACTGTGTTCGTCGCGTATGCCCCAACATCCGACTACGACGACGAAGACATCGAGGCCTTCTACGTGGAGCTGGAGAAGTACTATAAGGAAGATCACACTTCTACAAGGTGATCGTCGCAGACTTCAACGCAAAGATCGGACCGCGAAGGTCGCCGGAAGAACTTCACCACGGTTTGGAGTGGATCGAGCAAGGTGAAAGGCTGTCTGAGTTTATCATGTCGACCAAGACCATCCATGGAAACTCGCAGTTCCAGAAGCCTCCCTCCCTACGATGGACCTAGGAATCCCCCGGTGGCCAGTTCCACAACGAGATCGACCACATCATCTTCAATCGCAAGTATTGCCTGACCGATGTCTCCGTTGTCCCCAAGTTCTACACGGGATCGGACCACCGCCTCCTTCGCGCGAGGTTCCGCTTTTCGCGTCAAGGAGAGAAGGCCGCGAAGTTCAAGAAGAGGAATCCCAGAACGACCATCAACTGGGACCTTTGCACCTCCCTTGCCAGCCTTTGGGAAGATGCCGTCATGGACAACATCGTCGAGGAATACGATCGCTTCGTGCACCATCTCCACGATAGTGCTAAGGGAGCCGAGAGCTTAAAGACCACCAAGAGACGTCTGTCTCCGGAAACTCTCGAGCTGATACGCCAGCGTGGGGCAGCACGAGCGTCAGGCAACTACCAACTGACGTCCGAGCTTGCAAAGCTATGCAGAGCGGCGATAAAGGAAGATCTCAAAGAGAGAAGGGCGGAAGTGTTGGCTGAAGCAGCAGAGGCAGGGCTGAGCATCCGCAATGCCCGCCGGAACTTCGCCAACTTCAAGACCAAGATGACCGCTTTCCGACGTCCTGACGGAACCATCACCTCTTCCAGAAGGACCATGGAGAAAGTCATCCACGACTTCTACTCCGATCTCTTCGATAGCCACGTCCACCTGCCCCCATGCCATCTTCCGCAGGATGAATACGTCGTCCCCTCTGTTCTCTCTTTCGAAATCCGACACGCCATCTCGTCGGTGAAGAAACGTACAGCACCCGGTTCTGACAGGATCAGAGCTGAACACCTGAAGAACCTCCCGCCAGCGCTCATCAACACCTTGGCGCGGCTCTTCACACGCTACCTGTCCGAATGCAAGGTTCCATCTCAGTGGAAGACCAGCAAGACCGTTTTGCTGTACAAGAAGGGAGACGTGCACGACATTGGCAACTATTGCCCGATCTGCCTGTTGTCCGTAGTCTACAAGCTGTTCACTCGACTCATCCTGAATAGGATTAGTAGAACGCTGGACGAAGGACAGCCATGCGAACAAGCAGGATTTCGGAGAGGATTCAGCACGATCGACCACATACACACCATTACGAAGCTCATCGAAGTGTCGCGAGAGTACAAGCTGCCGCTGTGCCTTACGTTCATCGACCTGAAGAAGGCATTCGACTCCGTCGAGACTGAAGCGGTCATGGAAGCCCTGCTCACCCAGGGCGTTCCTACTCAGTACATCAGGGTCCTTCGAGAGCTGTACAGTGGATTCACGACCAAGATCTCACCATTCTACAACGACGTCGTCATTGACGTGAAGAGAGGGGTTCGACAAGGAGTACCATATCCCCGAAGCTCTTCAGCGCCTCCCTCGAACACGTCATGCGCGAACTAGAATGGGAAGACATGGGAGTGAAGGTCGACGGCCGGCAACTGCACCATCTTCGCTTCGCTGACGACATCGTGCTCATAACACCGAGCATCAGCCAGGCGGAGCGAATGCTGGCCGACTTCGATCGTGTATGTGGAAGCGTTGGACTGCAGCTGAATCTTACGAAGACGATGTTCATGAAGAACGGATGGGTTTCTGATGCCCATTCTCGCTCAACGGAACGAACATCTACGAATGCTCCAGCTATGTGTATCTGGGTCGCGAAGTCAACATGGCCAACGACCTAGCACCAGAGCTGAGCAGGAGGAAACGAGCGGCTTGGGGAGCTTTCAAGAGCGTCGAAGAAGTCGCGAAGAAGACGAAGAACGTCCGACTCCGTGCCCACCTATTCGACTCCACTGTTCTTCCTGCCCTAACATACGCCTCAGAGACCTGGGTTATACGAAAGCAGGATGAACACGCGATTAGCGTTGCGGAGCGTGGAATCGAGAGGACGATGCTCGGAGTGACACGACTCACGCAAGTGAGAGAAGGCCTCCGGAGTTCCGAGCTTCGCCGACGTTCGAAGATCAGAGACGCTGTCGCATGGGCCAAGTCGTCGAAAATTAGGTGGGCCGGCCACGTAATGCGATTCGCAGACACCCGCTGGACGAGAGTCGTCACAGATTGGATTCCGCGGGATGTCAAAAGAACGCCAGGACGCCCACCAACGCGTTGGTCGGACTTCTTCGTGAAAGCCCTAAACGACCGATATGACGCTCTTCGTGTCCCTCGAGCGAGGAGGATCCATTGGACCACTCTGGCACGCGACAGGGACAAATGGAGGCGCTGCTGGCGCCCGCTCGAGCAAGTCGATGATCAACGGGACGACAGGTGATACAGGTGAATACAAGGTTCGAAGATACCGGCCACAAGGTTTACAAAAACCGCCTCTCACATAACTAGTGGAGGAAGAAAGCTGCAGAAGTGGAACAGCTACCCGGAAGTGATTTTATGATTAGCTCAGTGATGCTCTAAGATCGCGCTAAGCGTACAAGTGCTGGATACTCGATAGAAGTGTCGGAGTACATCTTTGGCATAGATTTTCTTTGGAAGGAAAACGGCCTTTTGGCCAGTTCAAAAGAAAAGTGCACTGTTTGATTGCAAATTGTCTACACTAAAAGAAACCAGTGCAGAAAACAAAGACTGGAGCACTGATAAGCCCAAAGTAACGAGGTTTCCTACAAAACCTGCGACTAACGGAAATATTTTTGGTTTGAGGTCGTCTCCTAGAAAACAATCTGACTTGCCTATTATCCGAGAGAAGCAAGACTGCAAAACTAGTCTACATAAGCATTGCTAAGGTGCCCAATTTAGGACCAACACCCGCTATTAACACTGACCCGGAAGCTAGAAATGCGACGAGCTGAGCAAAGAGTGACGGCGTATACATGTTGCCAATTCTGCGGTTCAGCTCTAGAAATGGGCTGGTTTTCTGCTTCCATATTGACTCCGAGGCGCTTAGAAGGCTCCGCATCACCTCACGGTCTTCGAATGAGGAAACAGATAAGGCCCTGAACAGAGACGCTTATTATCGCACAGCACTCTAATTTTCATGCCTTACACTACTCACCCTAGGCCCGCATATAAGCTGTTCTGATCACTTCTTCCACTTTCAAAATCCCTAAAGCACAATGTTCAACGCCATAGTTACCACAACAACACACAAAAAACGAACCTGAAGGCAAGCCGCGCCACTGCCTTCTCCACCATTCGTGTAAATGGCGAATGAAACATAGCTGCCGAGAAAGCTGACAGAGAAATATCTGAAACCTTCACTTCAGACCATAGATTCAATGCACATAAGGGAAGTAGAATATTGGTGCTTCACGCATTCATCGTGCTACTTCTTTTGAAAACCTTCCCCACTGAAAACAACTTCGGAGACGGTGGGAGCACCAAGAACCGAAACACTGCTAACGAATTTGAACAAACATTGAAACTGAGGCACTCTGCAGCATTTTCGATTGATCTCCATTACCAAGCTTGAGCGCATTATTGAGTCTTTTCAAAATTTTCAACGAATTCACAGAGTCGCAGTAGTGAAAGAGACAGCACTACGAATAAAAAGCACCAACTCCAACTTTGTAAAAAAAATCGATTACAACAGGAATCGAGATCATGCGCGAGACGTGAATTTTAGGTAACAACGAGACCCTTTACGAACCACTTTCACAAAACCAAAAACTGCATCTCGATGTCTCACAGTGATGTGCGTGTACATCTCGCGCCCAATGGTGGCATTTATAAGATAACGTCTAGTATGAAGCAATTTCAATCCCACAAACCTTCTCCTGTAATCCTCAACGCTTTCTCCTTGTAACGTGCATAACAGCTATCAAGCGCATTCATATATGACTGCAGGCTTACAGGCCCATCCACTGTAGGATATTCCGTGGATCGTCCACCTGAAGGTTCAAAAACATCCAGGTGACAAAACTCACTTCAAACAAGTAAACTGTTGTGCATGCATATTAGCAATGGGCAACAGCACTAGTAAATTACCGATCGGCTTGTAGAAATCCCATGAACCAGTCATAAATGTTGCTCGTAGTCCATGGTCAAATGGAATTGGAGCGTCCGGTGTGATTAGCACCGCAATAGCTCCTGCGCCTGAAATGCAGATAGTGAATTAAGTGGATTTCCCATTAGTTGGTCATGAAAACAACTAATGGGAAATCCACTGTCAGTCTTCACGCTCCCATGAAATGAAAGCTCGCCAAATGCCTTCATGTTTCTTTTACACACCTTAGTTCTAGTTCATCAGTTCACTACATTCTTATTCTTTTGTATCTTTCACTACTCTGATTTAGAGTGCGTTCTCATCGGCGTTCAGTATATTATATCCATGTGGTTTCCCATGAAATAAATGAATAAATAGAATTTCGATGTCGTCAAAGAATTCTTAACTTCTTCGGAATAATACAGTAAAGCTTTTAGCTAAATTATTATAACGCGTTCACAATACGGTGGTCACACATTTATGAGTTTCATGAGTACAATACGTCGCAAACTATGGAAGGCAACGGTAATTGCAGCACCTGTAAAGCCTATCTTTAAGCACAGGGTAGAGACGAACAGCATGTAGCCGTTAGACTCCAAGGAGGATGAGAGTAAACTCGCATGCCTTCGCCCCCCCCCCCCCCCCCGACTAGCCCGACTAGAGGCGTGGTCATATTTTGTACCTCCTGACCGTTCCTCATTGATTCTTGGAGGAATAAAATCGTTGGAGAACAAATAAGGATCAGACAGATGGACATTGTTAAATAACCTATTTAGAGAGAACGGCAGCGGTAAACAACTAACGACAATTGTTAGAGCAGATCGCTAAGAACAAAGGCTTTAAAAGTAGCTAGCGGTGTCATTAAGCCTGATGTGAACAAAATGCGTGACAAGTGGGTACCACGCAGTCTCGCCCACGAGCGATAGCCATCACGCGGGAGTGCGCAACCATCTTCATAGGGATGCTGGCCAGCGTTTCCACAGGAACTACAGAATGTGCTTCGTATTCTACCCTATCTGTGTCTAAGCCGCACACATCCTGGGGTTCATTCCTTTGATTAGTCTGTGTTGTTCTACTCGTCAACAAAGGAGAGCACAGAATTCAACCAAAATACTCCTTGTACGCATACAGGCCCGCTCCCCTGTAAGAATCCATTTTGTATAAGGTCAGTTCTTATTGCTGACCCAGCTCACTCGATTTCGCATGTCCACTTACAAGTTAATGCACGAGAATATGGGAATCTGAAAGTTCATTTCCCACAGCCTCTCAACGTGTATATTTGTAGGTCCTGTGTTACCTCCTTCACGTGCTCTTCTTCAATCAGTTATGGTGACGCCAAGATATGCTGTTCCTACTGGGAATTAATCAGTTGATAGAGAGTTGGATCCTGCTATTACCCCCCAAAATGGTATAAGGCATATGCTCAGAAATTCTAAAAATCACCGCGTTAAACCAATTGAAAAATTCTAGTACTGATGCAGTCTAGAAGATACTATACATTGGATGAGAACCAATCATTTTCGGATATTCTGCTCTGGATACCTCAGATCCAAATCATCCAATTATTCGAAGACTTGAGGGATCCGATGTATAGCAAATACCCGGCCTCTATACTACTGCTCTTTTTTGCTTTGTCCATCTAATGCATCTGGACTTTCTAGCACGCATGGGAGACATTAAGCTGCTCACTTGTTGATAAAACCGAGTGTGTGAAAGCGAAGACGATGCCCATTCAAAGAATTTTCCATATGTCTTCATTTTGACGCTATGCTGATACACAGTGAGATAGACTACCGCTTGGTGCAAAATGAGAACACTAAAGTAGCGCTAGTAACTGATTACTGCTTGATGCATGATGTCCGTAGACTCATCAAGGAACGTCTGAACGCATCATTTTTCTTTTCTTTTAACCAGTAAGACGTTTCCATCACACTTCAAGGAGATATCCACTTAAAAATAAGAGCTCAGGAAAGTGGTTTTATCCATACTTACCTCCAGTAGGCCTTGCCGGGCCTCGTTCATAGACAGCTATATCAGCAAGGACAGCGATAGCATGGCGTTTCTCGGTCGAGTAATTCGCATGCACCCAATCGATAGCGTGGAAGACCGCCTGAGTGCCACCGAAGCATGCGTTCTTGACATCAACTCCCTGAAACCTGGTGGAAGTTGAGAAGTCTACTTGGTGACGACTAAGCGTCCATCACAAGATCGGCAATGTGAATAAGACAAATTTAATGTGAAACTGGTGCGCTGCCAAATGTGAGAAAAAGCACAATCGCGTTGAATGAGCAAAGGATACGTAAAAATACACCCTTTGACGGGTAACAAAACAATTGTCACCATCCAAGTTATGGTTTGAAGAAACAATTGCATAGAAAATGGAAAATACACACCTCGATGTCGCTGTTATCACCAAATAATCTCATCAACTCCGTCTTCACACTCTTGCTTTTGTCGATTAGAGTCTCTGTACCAACCGCAAGAAATCCAATAGATGAGGGATCAATCTGTAACAGTTCGTGCGATAACAACGCAGCTCAAAAATAAGTTACGATGTCAATAAACGAAGCATGAGTTGCGGACTGGCGTATGGTTCTCACGTTTTGATGTTACACCTTTTATATGTCAACACATATTCCCGCCGGTGTATTCCTAGGAAGGACACAAAAAAGTTTTGCGGACACATAGCTAAGGATTCAATATGAATCCACTATACATCAAGGGAGTAGGTCTAATGTGGCAGGATTCACTGCAGTAAAACTTCGACGACCTCGAGCTCTTCTTCAACACCTAGTTTTAGTGTAGCTAATTATATAGACTATTTCATCTTGAATTGTAAAACCCTGTCGGTAGCCATGAGAATGTTCTATAATGTACGCTCCTCGCCAGTTCCTACTGGCAGCAGCAGTTCAGATCAGCGAAAAACATCACGATTTCGGAGCACCTAGCGCAATAGACTTCCCGAAATATACTACTTTTGACGGCTGAAAAGACAACCATTTTGGTACCGTTCAGAATTTGAATGTTTTGTATTCAGAGATCGGTGTAGCGATTTTTTAAGATATGAGGTCATCTTCTGACAGCAAGAGAGGTGTGAAGCTTCACCGTCAAAAATCCATTATTACATCACTTTGTGCCATCGATGCTAAATAACGATGGATCCTGATTGTAGCTCAAGTGGAGCGGAAGCGACTGCTTAGCGTGCATTCCTTTCCCCTTCGGTTTAGCCTTCTCTACTTTTAACTGATGCTTTAATACACATTTGGGCACAAATAGGGTCCGGGGTCACCATAGCATGACGCGGCGGGCCGGCGTGGTGAGTAGCTACATACAGCGAGTGGAAATGCAGTCTTATTTTTTCGCTTCGATTATAGATCCACATCTTATGTAGTTCCTAACTGGACAAGGGAGGGAACTCCAGGATCTAGGCAATTTTAACACGGGAGCGTCATTTGAGCCACACCCTGGAGTTCCCTCCTCTGCCTAAATCTGTGCTCTCCTCCCCGTCAGCAGAGGAGAGCACAGAACAGAGCTACAGCATTGTTTGTTTGTCTTCTTTACTATCAGTGTGCTTTGTCTAGTTTTTCTCGTATTGGTGACACTTTTTATAAGACGACCCTCCCCCCCCCCCCCGAACCCTATTTGCGCCCACATTTGCACACAAATCCAATTAGACGGCTTAAACAATTTTAGAGCCAGCGGTATTCATGAGAAAACAGTGGCAAAGTTGCAGCTACATTCATCCTCCTATGATGTATCACCCTACCCCTTGGTCTGACGATATACGCATCCACTCGAGTCTTGAACCAGCAGAGCGCACAGTAAGGGATAGCAGCGCCGTGATGTCCATACGCACGCATTTGGCGCCAAGATGAGTCCTTATTAAGATATTTCAAGTCTGAACTAATGGTTTCAAATATAAAGCAGGAAATGTCACATGCGACCCTTCGAATAACACGTTAACTCTTTCTATCAGTATGAGGTTTTGTACTCAACGAGCATAGAGGTCTTTGAGTGGAGAGCTGAGACTTGCAGCCACTCCCTTACTGTGACGGACGGATGAACAGCCAGCGTAACATATGATCGGAAAGCCCTTTTATATAGACAGTATGACGAGTCTACTCTATCTACCTACCCTGGTAGGAGGGAAGGAAGCAGTGAAGGAAAAACGAAACAGACACAGTGTTACCTCTCCCGGCAAGGAAACTGCAAGGGAAGGTTTTCTCGTAGGCTAATTCAGAGTGTCCCCCCTGTAAAATAGTTGACTTTTAATTCTGCTTGTCAAACAGACAGAGCGGAGTCTCCCTCCCCCTCCACTAGGATAGGCCCTCGTGTTGTTCTAAGCATTTCTTCTTGTTGTTTTCCTCGCACGGTTTGCTTCTTTCTTCTG
Source organism: Heligmosomoides polygyrus polygyrus (assembly GCA_947396885.1). Classification (NCBI taxonomy): domain Eukaryota; kingdom Metazoa; phylum Nematoda; class Chromadorea; order Rhabditida; family Heligmosomidae; genus Heligmosomoides; species Heligmosomoides polygyrus. The sequence continues at coordinate 52,756,436 of OX377204.1, read as the reverse complement.
GAACTTAGCGCGGCGTAATGTGGCTCGGGGGGGGGGGGTCACCTCCAAACAGATTCGCCGGCCTTCCTTCCGACGTTATTCGGTGTCCCTCTATCGAGAATGAACCTAGCAACATATGTAACGTCTGGCAAACACAGATTCGAGTGAATAAACGATAACGAACGACGCACTCGCTGGCGAGCTTGAACAGGGCGGATGTCGACGCGACGCGCCGCTGCGCGCTCCTATCGATCTGGCGAGTCGAAGCGGCAGTCGATGCGGCGACACACTCTAGCCCGATGCTTTATCGAGCTTTTTTCTTTTTCTCTCTTTTAGTCGCTTTTTAGCCAACTTTCTCAGCCGCCGGTGCAATTCTAGTTGGAGGGGACTCAACTTAGTATTCCTCCCCCCCCCCAACTAGAATGCAGGTCACCGACGCATGACAGAAGAGCAGGTTAGCGTTTTTTTATTGTTCTGTTGCTCCTCTGGGCGCAATGTGGCTCGGAGGGGGTCACCCCCCTACTCAGTGGTTGTCCGCCTTAGTAAAGGATACGTGTGTGTGAAATTACATCGGAAATGGCCTACCTCAGTTCACTGTAGGGGTAGAACACACCAGTGCTGCAAAAAAATTCCGGTTTCAAAAAGCACAAACCACTGAGTAGGGGGGTGACCCCCTCCGAGCCACATTGCGCCCTCCTCTGCATTCAGCATAGGTTTTTTTGACGTTATATACATATTTGAATCTGTTTGGAGGTGACCCCCCCCCCCGAGCCATATTGCGCCCTTAGCGCTTTAATCACTTATCTGTGGCGCAAAGTTAAATACGGGACCTGTCCTAGTCGGGGAAGGGCAACCTTTAAAAAGTGTCGATTGAGTACGTTATCCGATGCAACGCCACTACATAGCTGGCACCATACGACAGCAGCTGAATGAAAAAGCTCGCAAAAGATCCATTTCCGTTGGTAAGAAGACGCACGTACGTTGTAATTCCTCAAAAGGGCATCGGTGACAGTGAGCGAGATAGACACCACGTCTTCGTTGTCCGCACAGAAACCCATCTGCAGCTGCCCTAATCCGACGGTGTACTTCCCGGTGGAGCATGAGTCGAACTGAAAGCTGCCGTTAGAAGAAAGACCCACACGTTCCGTGCCCCACGAGGCCCACCTTCTCGAGGTCAGACTGGCTGACGACGTTCTTCGGGAAGTAGATCTCGATGGCGCTGATGCCGACGTCCTGTACGGGGCTCGCGCCTCGCAACATCGCCGGTCCGAGTGTCGCCGCTCCGTCCGAGGAACCGGTCCCGGCCACAGACGATGCGACGAGGGGTGCGGTGAGGTGTGCTGCAGTCCAGCCGGGCTCCGCCAGCCAGCCGCGAATCGGCGTCCGAGGCGCCGGCGCCGCCGACTCGCCGCGCCGGCTGCCCGTCTGCGCCCTCCCGCTCAGAGGTTCTCCGCGCCCACCGGCTCGGCGCCCCTGCAAGGCCTTGCCGCCACCAGTTTGGTCGGGGGCGCCCTTGGGACAGGCGTCGGCTCCCTCTGGGCCTTGTAAGGCCTCCACGCAAGGCGAAATGGACAGCCGCTTCGACCTGCTTAATCACCGGGCGAAGCACATTGCGTCCACGAGGTAGAAGCCGACAAATCACTGGCAGCCGTTCCTGAATGCGGAAGTCCGTCTCTCTCAGAGCACCTTCCAGGCTAGGTGGTGCGGGAAAGGCCGCATTGGTTGGGCGAAGGGCGGCTGTTGGCAATTTGCCAGCAGCGCGGCGGCCCTGCGTACGTTCGCCACGGAACGCGAAATCGTTCACTGCTATCACTACATGCGTGAACACCAAATGAAATCGGAAGCGCTGATCCTTAGAGTCCGCAGCTGGATTCTAGGGAAGGGACTCCAGGGTGGGTGCCAATCAAGCTGCTCGTGTGGAGGCTGCTTTCGTCGCTCAGGGGCAGTCCGCAGCTGGGTTCTGCGTTCTTCGAGCGCAGGACCAGGCTAGGGAAGGGACTCCAGGGTGGGTGCCGATCAAGCTGCTCGTGTGGAGGCTGCTTTCGTCTCTCAGGGGAGTCCGCAGCTGGGTTCTGCGCTCTTCGAGCGCAGGACTAGGCTAGGAAAGGGACTCCATGGTGGGTGCCGATCAAGCTGCTCGTGTGGAGACTGCTTTCGTCGCTCAGGGGAGTCCGCAGCTGGGTTCTGCGCTCTTCGAGCGCAGGACCAGGCTAGGAAAGGGACTCCAGGGTGGGTGCCGATCAAGCTGCTCGTGTGGAGATCGCTCTTCGAGCGCAGGATCAGGCTAGGGAAGGGACTCCAGGGTGGGTGCCGATCAAGCTGCTCGTGTGGAGACTGCTTTCGTCGCTCTGGGCTCTGCAAAACCGCATACAGCTGGAAAATGGGCAGAAAACGCCTGAAAATTGAGTAGACGTTAAAACTCCTGAGATCTCATCCAGTCAATTGAAGTGCAAAAACGCCGACATGCAGAGGAACCGAACCCCCGACCTCCATCGTCAGAGCGAGACGCTCTACCCACTGCACCGCGAGCCGCCTAGCAACGGTGGCCTCGCGGGCGTATAAGAGGCACAAACCGCACGGCTTCCGCGCTCCGTTGTGTCAAAGTGAAGTGCAAGCGGCTGCGTCGCGTGCGTCGCTGGGCATGTCGCCAACGGTTGCGGGGCTACTCGCCCCCGCGACCGCGGTTGCGAGCGCGGCAGGAGAGATTCCAGACGAAAGAGGGCACGCGGGCGCGAATGTCTCCATACTTGGTCCACGTGTGAATCATGAGCTCACGGCCGCGATGAGGAAGTCTCCAAGCACGATGACGGCTTACGAAAGCTACAGGGACTGGTACCAATCACATCACGCAAAGGCCGGTTGCATTGGCACGCTTAAGCGGTCACATTGAAATATTTGCGAGCAACCATAGGAGGGGAAGATTTTTAAGGAGGAGTGAAGGAGCACGACTCAAATGCTCCAAGCAGATAACTTCTCGAACTACACTCCAAAGCTGTCTAAGGATGGACGAAAGCTCTTTCTCCACCTCTCTGGGACCTTCGAGGTCTAACCAGACACCTGAATGTCCTCATAATATTCTTAATAGAGGTCTGCCAACGCTCCTAGGATTTTTCCTACCGTCTTTACGACAGTGGAGTAGCATGAGTCGAAGAGTCGACACATACACAGTCAGTGTAGATAATCTAGGACAGCTGGTCGAAAAGCTAAAGAGCTTAAATGGAGTGAAGAAATAACCATTGAGTACATGTTGTCCCCCCCCCCCCCTCTAGTCAACTTGCATCTATAGCCATGTGCCATATGTTTCCCATGATCCAGGCATATCCATAAACGCTTTGAAAGAACCCGCTGGATATCTGAAAACGCCGAGGACTCGATTTCTGGCGTTAAGCAAAGAAAATAAGGGCCTGATGTCTGATACAAAAGCTACCATCACGTACAGGCCTTCCCTATTAAAGGCAAATATGATAGACCAGCCCCTATCCCTGGTTAAGATGCTCGTAGCAGTGTCCGTATGGTAATACGGGATACCGTCAAAGCAGAATGCCTGGCGCATCGTTGGGATCATCGCCGTAGTTCAAGTGCATATTTTGCGAATCCGAGGACTCGTGGATTTCTGTTAAAAGGCCAGTCAGTGTTTCACCATTCCTGGGCGCGTCTGGCACCAGTTAACTCACTCCGGAGATGGCTTACTGCCACTAAGTGAAACGGATTCTCATGGACCCACGAGGATTCCGCTCCGTGGTGTAGAAAATGCAAAGGGGACGGAGAGATGGAGGCTCCGGCTGCGAGTGAGAGATTCGGTTGGCAGCGAGAGACGCCAGACGTCGTGCGAAACGCCGTTCGCGCGCCGACTGTGACGTCACGGGGGCGAGTAGCCCGGAGACCGTTGCCAACAGCCGCCCTTCGCCTTAATCCTTCGGCCTGCGGGAAACCTAGTAGCAGGAACATCATAACGCACTTCCGTTCTGTACATCCTCGCACTGCTAAAGGAGCCATTGTTCAGAGCATGTTCCGCACAGCTGAATTAGTGCCTTCCAATGACGAATTGAAGTCTTCATCGATGGAAATGGCGGTGGAGTCCTAGTTGGTGGTGGCCGCGCGTAAGCGCCTTCTCGACAGAATGGGACGCCATAAATGGGCAACAACATGTAGAAATAAGTACAGTAAACCAACCCGGCTGCCCAGATAGACTCGGTTTCCGAGTTCCTGGTCGGGAGAGGGGAACCTACAAAGGACCGTACTCGGTGCAAGTTTAGTAAGGGAGGACCCCCTCACTAGATTTGCACCGAGGACGGATCATCTCCGAGTGGCTAGAACAGATACCAGCAGCAAATAAATCAAAAACATGCAAAGACACCAACGTTTTGGACACAGGCAAGATAATGCACTTCACATCCTAAACATATGCAAACGTCTCGACTAGCTCACAAATGTTATTCATTCCCATGTCTTCTCTGTTATTTATTCGATTTCGTTACTGCAGCTGTCTCTTAAGGAATGAGTCAGTTCAATATATTTCTGTTATGGCTGGACGATCACAGTGGTGATCTAGTGTAGCGCGCCCCTTGCCGGCTAGTAGAAAGCCGGTGACCACCCAAGTAGGCGCGGTGGTAACTCGCCAAGGCAAGTCAAAGTAAGGACCTGCGGGAAACGGGGCGCATATAAATCTTTAACTCACTATTTTGTCGAGTTGCCGGATGGTTCCAGCGCATTCCAGCAGAAATTTTTTGTTCCGAAAATAGCCACATCTTCAAAGCAAGGTTGGAAAAGCTTGATCTTTTGCAAATTCTAGGAAATAATAATGTCTAACGATGATGTCTTTGATTGCAGCCAACTTTCACTTTCATCCTTGCCATGGCTTGTCAGAGACAATCTGCCGGCCCCGCTCTTCATCTCGCAGTCCAGTCTTCGGGAAGATACCATCAGTCCAATGAAGCAGTAGATTTTTAAGAATATAGTTCTCAATCATGATTGCTAATTACAATGAGTGTTTTTCTAACCAACATAATAATTCTCAGATCGTAGGCGAGTCATTGTCTTATGGGTGATGTATATGTATGTATCTATGTAAAGGCGGCGTCAGCAAGAGTAGTCCCGGGTTGCAGTTAATATTCTTTATACATTTTCCTTTTCTTGCTTTTGTTCAACTTATACGAATCTTATTCTCCGTACCGACGTCTTTCGTTCGTGCGTTTGAATATGCGCAACTCCCTTCTATGCTACCGCCTGAGGTGCGTATCAGTTTAAAGAGGCCTTTGAGATACAGGGCCCGCCTTGGGGTCGTGTAGTACAAGGTCGTAGACTTTGCGCATCTTATAATTCGCATGCAAGACGTCCTCGTGAAAAGAATTTTATCTACGCTTTATGTTCTTTTTACTATTTTCAACAGCCTTTGCAGGTTATTTTTTTCTTCCATTGTAAGAAATAAGTGCGGACTACTCTTCGACAAACCTCTTTCCATTAACAATGAACCAGGCAATGAACTTACAACGATCTCAATTTATCCAATTTCAAACTGGAGTTCCCACATTCACCAATGGATTGAAAAACACTCAAACTGAACATATGTCATGTGTGTGGTCTGGCTTAATCTACAGTATTTGTTTTGTTTATTATTTATGGCACACATTTTGTGTAATAAATAAATAAATAAATATAAGGACGCTGCCGAGATCCTCAGGGATCGTCACCGAAGGTCGTCGCCGAAGGTCGTCGAGGTCGCCGAATCTGGAGTCCAAGCTGCCGTCGGCCTACTCCCACCTCAACCGTCGTCTATCGCTGTCAACTATTCTACTAATAAATCTGTATTGTTCTCTACCTCCTCGTCACCCGCGGACGTGAGGCTCTCTGTTAAGACGGAAAGCAGTAGAAGAGACCTCAGAGGTCCAGCAAGGTGTATCCTCAGAGATACAACAGTGGCGATCAGGCGTGCCACCCACTTCCCGCTACAGGAGCGGAAGTGAGGAAAGGACGTCTGAGCAAGACTTCAAGAAGGAAAGAAGTCTGAGACTGTAAAAAAGAAGCGTTGCGGAAGTACTGGGTTGATCTAAGATGTATCCCCAGCTAGTCATTTCCAGGTTCAATTTCCATGGAGGACAAAGGAGGATTGCTGAGAAGCAGCAGAAGGACATGTTGGACGTGTTGCTCAGGCAATTGAGAGGAGCAGATGTGTTGAGCACGACTGGTGAAGCCATCTCGGTGCCAAATGCAATGGCTGCATTGAGTAATCGGGTCGACAGGTTCGTGTTCGATCTTGATGTGGACTCATGCTTCCAAAATGGTACTCAAGGTACAGAGCAGTGTTCGTATAGGATGGAAGGCAGGAGTTCACGACCAGATACCAGTGTTTGAAGCTGGAAGAGAAAGAGTGCGAGGAATACCTCACGTATACAGGTCGTGTGAACGAAATGTGTGAGAAAGCGAAAATCCATGAGTTGGATTCGGACAGAATTAAGTGCCTTTTATTGATTTTCGAACTGAAGTCTCCAATGGAAGCCGAGATAAGGCAAAGACTCATTGCAGTCTTAGACAGTGAGAGAACTGGACGGAATAGCCGTCGTGGTAGGGACTGAAGTGAGGCAGAGTTTAAGACGACACGTGCGCAGAATCTTGATTTCGAGTGTTACTGCTAGAGTAAATTCCGCACGCGTCTATGTGGAAGCAGTCGTCAACAGTCACCCTCTTGCTCAACACAGGTTCTGATATAATATTATAACGTATATAACGTAAATGAGGACGTTTCGGGGAAGATGTGCACTCCAACGTTCGAAATGACGAACCTAGTTGTGAAAAATGCCAGTGGAACGATACGCCTATGTGACACCTTACAACTCGTTAATGGGCCTCAAGTGGATTGAGAAGAATGAAGAAATGTGACATCATATGAGGATGATGGTAGCTGAAGTTAAGTTGGAAGACAGTGCGAACCTTGGAGAGGAGTTGAGGAAGACCTATCACAAAGTGTTTCAGGAAGGTGTAGGACATTGCACAAAGGAGAAAGCTGACAAGGGAACTGTCTAAAAGGTACGCATGAACGGCTAGAACGAATACTACAGGAAGAATCTCCGTCTTCCAAATAGTAGCAGAACATGTTTTGTTTTTGCCGAATCCTTGAGGCAAACGGTAGGAGGCATTTTGGACTTTGAAATAGCATTCCGAGATCTCTTTATCCATCTCGCTCATCTGGATCAGTATCGAATTCTTGGCAGTTTCGATGCTTTCGTGAGCGTAGTCGTTGATTTTCGTCGTCTCGGCAGGCTTCTCAGCAGCTGCTGAAGATGCTCCTCCTGGAGTGTCACCTCGGTCGGTTGCAGGTTCAACTGGACATACTGGTGATGTTAATTCATCGTCCTTTCCATCGCGTCAGTTCGGTCATCGATTTTTCTCAGTCGACACCATAGCTGCTCCTCTTCTTTCGCCTCGTTTTTTTGCCAAATTCGAGAGTTTCTCCTGGGTCTGCTGGAACACTGCAGCATCCCTTGAGCAATCGTCTTGCCACAAATCGTATTTCGTTTCGCCTGGAGGTTTCTGGCGGTATGGAGTTCGGCTTGCATGAGAATTTTCCGCTTTTTTGCCTCAGATGTCGTACGTTTCGTCGTTAGCGACCTCTTCATCTTATTACTGTCGTCGGTCGTCTGCTGCTGCCTCGCTCCTGGGTCCAAAGTTGATGTTGATGATTTGCCTGTCTGCGGCACCGCTCTGGTCGTCAGTGCTCTCTCTTGCTGGCATGATTCTACTTCTCTCGTTGTTGTCGAGGTCCCCTTGTTCTCAGATGCTACAGTTCGCTGTCTCTCTGCCGTCGTCCGCTGCTGCTCCGCCGCCGGGTCTGTCTGCGGCATCGCTCTGGTCGTCTGCGTGCACCCCAGTCACCTGGCTTATATACGGTGCTGCTGCTAGTCGAGCTGAGATGAGAGCCGCTGATAGTGATCGAGAAAACATATTTTATTGAATCCTGATGCCTTCTGTCGCACGGTCGTCGTTTGAGTTCGATTATGAAAAAAGCCGTTGAAAAGATAGTTGACAAAGTAGTGAGAAATAAGGAGTTCTATATTTGTTTCTCGTGTTGTCCTCTGGCCTTTGGCTTTCGAAAAAGGTAGCTTGCGCTCAACCGTAGTCCGCGTGATGATTTGAATACTCAACCTTGTTATTGTGGGGACAAGACGTAGGAGTCCCACGAAAATTCGTATTCCGCATGTCCAGAAGAATAAGTATCCGAACATCAGCGCTATTACAAAGGTTACCAGAGCAATAGCGACGACTCTGTATCCTGAGAGGAGCGTATCAAGGATATGGGGTATGTCTGGGAGAACAACTTCTTCCCTTATGGTGTTCTTTCCCTTCAAGATCCTCACAATCGATCCTTCAATGGTTATGACCCAGTTCAGTATTCCTGTGATCTCAAAACGCGTTGCCCTTTGGCCACAGGACACGAAACATTCGAGTCCTACTCGAGCTGTCGTGAGGGCGAACTGGGTTTCTGACCTTCTGCCATCTGCAGAGCATGGAACCGAAAAAAAAGTGATCCTGGCACCTTACTTCTGTTCTCTTCTCTTCAGCATTGCTTGTACATTCTAGTTCTGCTCGGCTCCCTTTCCACATCGATAGCATCCTCGAGTGATCGTATTTGGAATGGTGTAAATCATATCGATGACTTCTTTTTTTTGCGATGTAGATGTCCTCCTTGATGCGGACGATAAGTTCCGACGTGACTATAGTAGGAATTACCGCTGTAACCGAAGTGTTGTCACTGATGAATTTTTCGAAAGAAATCCATGGCAGTGGCATGTCTGACGGGCATTCGATTTTCCAGTCGTCCGTGAAACAGTGAAGTAATATCGTGATCTACACAGCGGCAACTGACTCGGAGCTCAGCTGGCTGACAAATACAGTTTTGGCTGGTAGAGCAGTTCAGAGTTTCGGCTTCCTCTCTAGACTGGCATTTCAGTGACATCTGTATCTGCTGGTTCCATATGACCATTTCGTCTCCGTGGGGCTACAAGCAAATTTTCAATGTCTTGCCTGTTTGGTCTTCTTCTTCTCCACGGCCACATTTTTCGGATTAGTTGCACCTATGTCATTACTCCTTAGAGAAGCAGGCGTCCACAAATTCTGAACAGCCTGCCGGGTACTACTGAGACATAGCACAAGGTGTAGATCAGTGCCGTTACGATGTAGAGTACCGTCATAAGCGCAATTAATGCCACCTGCGGATGGCACTCTGGTTTAGAATGTTGGCGATACACAGCCAACATTGCACGTGATCGCAAAATGGTACGGAAGAACATTTGAGTTCGATCACACTTACGTGATTATTGTCCAATGTCTTCCATTCAACGCTGTGAGCGTGGAGGTGACTTCGGGAGGAAATGCTAGCGTTTCTTTTGACTTTGTATGTTTTACATTAATGCAGTATCCTTCCGCGCAAATTTCATACTGGCTGGCGTTTCTGCTGAACACCTACACTCCTACGTCCACGCATTTTACCACAATTGTGCCGGTTTCGAAATTTGTAGATGAATACGCAGAGACAGATGAAATGATCATGCAGGTCATCACAAGCGTGATGTGTGTGATAGGAACATTCCAACATCTTAATGTTCGAACTGTTGTTGAGACGGCATGGTCTTCCGCGTAGTTGATCCTTTTTCTTTTCCGTATATTGTACTTCCTGGCGGTTTGACTCTGGTACAGAGTGTGTTTCTGCGTCATTGTCGTCCGCCGGATTAGTGTTTTCTCCAAGTTCTAGTTGCACAATTAGGTTGACCGGTCGCCGCACTAGGTGACCGTTGCTCACACGAACTGTTGCCTCTCTTACCACCCTGCCATGTCCGAACTCTGTCTGAGTTTTGAGATCCTTCTCATCTTCCTCACATTATGAGGGAATTTGGCATCGGCGATCAGGACCGCTGTTCGATGGCAGGAACCTGTGTTTCTCCTCTTTCGTGATCCATATGGAGTTTATGGGCCTCTCGAAGACTGCATAAGTGGTGTTTCTGCCACAGCATCCTGAAGTGTTCTGTCAGCTTTGACGAGATGAGTGCTTCTTTAGCTTGTCTTCGAGTTCTAAAACGTAGTAATTCTTCCGGCGGAAGGTATGTTGGATCGTCGTTTTCCGGTTTGAGATTTTCGAATGGAAAGGTGACGTCTATATCTCGGACGAGAAAGTCGATGGGTCGTAACGGTCTAAAGTCCTCGAACTTTCCACCTTGGTACGTCAATGGGCGACTGTTCAGGCATCCTTCAATTTCCGTCTCTTGGGTAGCCAATTTCTCCATCTTCAAAATTCGATTACCAACGGTTTTGTAAAGGGAATTCTTCACGGATTTGATCAACCGTTCATACACAGCTCCCTGCCACGGAGCATACGGTGTTATGGTTGTCTATTCCATCCCTTGTTGCGCCATTGCTGATCGACAAATGACGTCGATAGTGTTCCGAAGAACAGCTTCTCGGAGGATTTGCTCTCCTAAGAGGAATGATGGTCCATTGTCCGACGTGATTGTGGATGACACTCCTTTGCGCGCAAAGAATTGTCTTAATGCCATCAGCAGCTTTTCCGTGGACATTTCTTGAACGAGTTCTAGATGGAGAAGCCTGGTCGTCTTGCAAGTGATGATGAGGCTGTAAACTTTGTTCTCATTCCGCTTTCTCTTCATCTTCTTTCTCTTTCTTCTCGCTTCTTCTTCTTTCTCTTCACGGTAAGGGGTCCAAAGTAGTCGATTCCAACATTCTCGAATGGTTTGGTTCGAACTACTCTTCGCTCTGGCAGCGGTCCCACCATAGGATAACGAAACGGCAAGTTGTTAAGTTTCCGGCAGGGGAGACATCTTCCTACGATGTGTTGCACGCCGTAGTTTTTGAATCCAGAACCTCTCTCTTACGCGTGCAGTGGTATGCGACATGTGAGATGGAGCGGCAGATGTGATTCCCTTATGATGCACTCCGCTAATGGAGTTTTGGCCGCAACAAAAACAGGTTGTTGCATGAAATCAGGAATTGCTACCTTTTCCAGTCCTCCACAGCGGCGCAGGATCTTTTGTTCGTCGGGCTGTAGGTTCAAATCCTCTGTCGATTTCTGAAAAGCAGCTGTGACGTGGACTCCTTGATGGTTGCGGATAATCACTGCGAGTGCTGATTTTCGCTCGTGGCAGTGATGTAGCTTGCACTGAAATCGTTTTGGAGCTCGGGAATTCTGCTTCGGATCCTTGTTCCTAGCACTGTTCTCATTCTAAGAAACAGCCATCTGAGGAAACGTAGCACATATGCCATCGTGGCCATCAGTGCCGAATTTGGCTGGCTGTGTCTTTTCCAGTCAAGCAGCTCTTCCATCTTCATTTCTGGTGTTGTCGACAGTGTGGCATAACCAATTTCCTCAAGGGCGTTTCCCTTATCGACTTCTTCCGGTTGCTCATGTATCATTTCTCCGTTGATGTCCTGAGGAAGCTCGAAGTGCTCGGTCCTGTTTGACCACTTGTCTTCAGGCCACTTTAGGAAGGCTGTTTCCGTCCACCACACGTGCTTTATGGTCTCCTCTTTATTCAGTCCTCTTGTGGCACAGTCAGCTGGATTCCCATGTGTATCGACATAGCCGAATCGAACCGGAACCTCGATGTTCTGAATGATTTTCCTGATTTCAGCTACGCGATTTTTTACCAGTTTTCCCACTTTCTCCTTTTTTGGGATATGTTGCCAGCCAACACAGAATGATCTTCGAATCAGAGAAGTTTGTGATCGAGAAAGTCTTGTCTTTCTTCTTCAGTGCTTGGAAAAGATATCATCAATTCTCGCAGCCAACGTTCTCACATTGATCTCCATGTTTGGCACAGTAGGTCGATCCTTGGGGTTTGGTAGCCTCGTTTTTGCGAACAAGAAGTGGGAGGCTGAGTCCTGGATCAGGCACGCGCATACTGCCATTGCAGACGAACTCGCGTCCGCAAATATTGCTAACGCAGTAGTTGCATGCTGTGTAGCTATCATGCGTGGGAGTCGAACTTGATATCCTGAAACTGCTTTCGTTATCTGTTTCCATTCGAGTTGGTGCTCCTTTGGAAGCATTGTATCTCATTCGTAGCCTCTTTGCCACAGTATTTGGAGGAACAGCTTTCCCTTCAGGATCAGTGGAGTCAACCAACCCATCGGGTCGAAGATAGAGGCGACTTGCTCTGACACTATTCCCTTCGTGTACCGTTCTCTCTTCGCGAAATGTACAGTTACTAGCAGATGATCAGCAGCAGATTCCCACGCGATTCCAAGGACCTTTGGTTTCTTTTGCGAACTTCGATCCTCTTCTTTGATGGCGTTGTTGACCACTTCGCTATTCGAATGGAAACCTCGAAGGTTTATGTGCATTTCTCTGAAAATCCGCTTGGAATCGAGATACTTCTTTGTTGCTTCGTCCTCTGAAGAAGCTGTGGGAATGACGTTGTCACATTGTCGAGTATTTCCCGTGCCAGCTCCTTGTCACGCCGAACGTAATTTAGATGATTCTTGATGGTGCCGCTTAGGAGGAATGGTGAGCGCTTGAGTCCGAATGGAACTCTTGTGAATCAGTATTCCGCTATGTTCGATTCAATCGCTGGACGTGAGAGATCCTTCACCCATAGACAGCGTACCGCATTCCTATCTTGTTCGTGCAGATGGACCTGTAAAGATGCTTTCTCCACATCCGCCATCAGCGCAACCTGTCCAACGCGGAAGCGATGGAGCATGTGCAGCATTGTGAAGAGCATAACCGGTCCTCGTAGTAGAACTTCATTAAGAGACGGCTTCACTTTTAGGTGAGCAGAACATCATCGAAAGTTTGGTGAATTCTTTCTCGGGAGTGCACACCGCCTGGTGGGCCAGGTAGTGGATGACAGAGTCGGAAGTCTTCTGGTCTGGTGTCACTTCCTCAAGAATTCCTTCGTTGACTTGGTCGACAAAGTTCTGATTGCACTGTTGAAGTACGTCAGGAGTGGCTTAAAGGTGTTCTATCGTTGAGCGCAGGCGTCGAAACGCAAGCTGCCTGTTGCCCGGCAGAAGTTCAGCCTCTTCTGTCCATGGAAATCTGACGTGGTACCCGTTTTCTTTGAGTTCAGTGCTCGACTCAAATCGCTCCCATACGACTTCCTCAATTCGCTCTAGTTCCTTTGCCTTCGTATCGGAGAAGTCATGGAGTTCTGCTGATTCGAGGGCGAGAAACCTTTGCCAGTTCTGCACCTCTTCTTGACCTGCTGAGAAAGCGGTCATTCCGTCCTGCATCATGGAGTCTGACGAATCTTCGCTTCGTAGACGTCCAGCAACAAGGTCTCCCAGCCGTGAGAGGATCATTTGGATTCCAGAAGGAAGTCTCCACATAGTTTGACCGTCTTCGTGAAGTAGAGCAAGAACGTCGCTACATCCAAGAAGGATGTCTGGTCGGACGTATTGAATTTGTGGCCCGACTGACAACTGGATGTCGTGGTCGGCAAAAACCTTTTGTTGTCTCTGGTCGGCTCGCTGTTCTGAAGGGGTTCAATGAGGTTTGCAATCTTGCAACAGAGAATCGATGGGGTCGCCTTTCGCGTCCCATACTTGGAGTTCCGAGATACCACAACGCTTCACTATGGGCTGGTCGGATCCAAACGTGTTGATACTCAGCGTTTCGATGTCGTAGTTTGTAGCTGTAGACGGCTCGCCAAATCTTCACTGATGAAGGAGCGATCTGCACCCGTGTCGAGAAGTACGTGGACGCGCTCTATTGTAGCAGAGGTCGGGTTCAGCACTTGTACAGTGCCTATGAGAACCTCCTTCGAGCGATTGTGGTTGTCCGTGTTCTTCATACACACCATCGTTTCGAACTCATCGAGCTGCTCATCTCACTCTGGAGATACCGACGTCTTGAAGTGCTGTCTGGCTTGTCCAGAAGGTTTAGTCCTCGACGTAGGTTTTTTCGTCTTTGGTTCTTTTTCCACTATGAGCTTGTCGCAAATAGACGTGTAGTGTCCCGCTTTCTCACAAATCCTGCAGCGGCCTCGTTGGCATTCTCCTGCCATGTGGTTCGGCCCTCCACAATTTCTGCACTGTGAGTGTCTCTTGATAATCTCTAGTTCGGTTCGTGACCGAAACTTTGTGCAGTTACGCGGACCATGGTCGTTTCTATCGCGCTAGAAGCAAATGGGCACGTTTTTCCCAGTTCCTTATTGGCTGTGTTCGTCTTTCGGTGGCCTTCGCCCATTTTGTCTCGTTAGAGGTATCTTTTCGGCTTGTCTATCATCTCGAAATTCGACCTAACTCTGAATTTCCATTTCTGAATTTATGCGGTTCTACACCTCCGACAGAAGCTTCTTTGTGCACCAGTACTCTCCTTCCGGTATCTCTTGCTTTTTTCGTTAGCATGCCTTTGGATGTCTTCATTGAATTTCGAAAAAATCTGTTTTTGCAGTATTGCGCTGTCGATTTTTTCTCCTTGAAGCTCCATCTGACCGGTAATTGAGGAGAGTTCTTCGCACAGTCTTCTTTGGTTCTCCAACCTTCGGCTTTTAGCTCTGCATCTTTCAAGTCGCTCAATGAGTGCTCGTATCAGAAGCTCTTTGATTCCGTACTTCTTCTTTAAATGTTCTACAGCCATCGAGTACGTTTTTTCACTCAGTTCGAACTGTTTTAGAGTCTTTCGAGCTTATCCTATCATCGCATCAGTCAGGTAAGCCATTTCGTGAGCGTCCTTGCTGTACCGAGTGTTTGAATGCGCTTCAGAAGCTCTCCCACTCCCTGACTGATCTTGCCTGTGAACATTGGGATTGGTAGAGGGTTCAGCTGGACTTTCGGCGCTTCCTCCGATGACGTGCCCATATCCAGTCGCACCTGCAAATCTGCGATTGCTTGTTGCACCTGGAACACTAGGTCTTGTGCTGTAAAGGAGTTTGTCGATACTTTCTCCATGATTGCCTGGAACTGAGGAGTTTCGCTGTCTATGCTGTCTGCCGCTTCGGTGTAGTCTTTTAAGGCGTTGTTCACATTTGTAACCGCCATTTCCATGCGCTTCTTGAGTGGTATAAGTCAGATTGTTTCCTCCTGCCTTCTTTCCTTTCCCTGAATGCTTTCCTGCGAGTCTTCGGCAAATTTCTTGAGCAGGGTTGACAGTCTCCCGGTGGTTCGCGTGAGTAGACCCTCGTGGCTGATAGTTACGACGTCATACTGCCGTTCTGTCGATGTACAGTTCTTCGTCTACTGCTTCAACTGCTCTCGATGAATAGCGCTCAGATCTTTCCAAGTACCTTGTCGAACTGCTTCAGCTGCTCTCGATGAGTTGCGTCCAGCTTCGGGTTTCCTTGTCGAACTGCAATTCTGCTCAGGGTCAAGCGTGGGGTTCGATTTTTGCCGAAAATTTACGACCCCCCCCCCCCCCCTCCCAGAGCGGATCTGGTACGACTCTCCCCCTTGTGTAGACCGTTTAAACGTTTTATTTCCTCTCCGCATTGATTTTTTAAAATTTTTTATGCAATTTTTGTACCCTTTAATAGGTCCTTCTTTCCAGATGCAGCGTCGACTGTATCAGATTAGCTCAAGAAAGAGGGCAACTGTTTGATTTAGTAATTTGTTAGAAAAAACGCTGATAAAGGTTTTGTGTATGTAATCTTCTGATAATAATATTTTGTTTGTTTACAGTTGAAAATAAAGCACTTTTGAGAGCAGTTGTTGAATTAATCACAACGAGTTCAACTTTTCAGGCTTTCTGAGCATCTCGTGAACACGGAACATTTTTGTACGTGAAGGAGCAACATCTGCATTCGAAATTGTACTCTATACAATGCAGAGTGTTAATTGCTAAAGCTGACTTAAGTGCTTTATCCACAACATTTTTTAGACACTCTCGGAAGCGATGACGGAATGGCAACCGGAGGATGGACTTGTCACGGAACTAATTTTCTCTCTTCTGCTGGAAACAGCATCAGAAAGTGAAGTTGTACCCAACAAAATTTTAAGCAGTTTGACACATGGCAATAAAACCTGTTTTTTTGAAACGATCCTTTGTATGAACAGACGCTCCGATTTGTGTCATTTGCCGAAAATTTTCGATCCAGTTTTCAAAAAGCAATTGGGATTTTTAGATTTCAAAAAATGAACCGAGTTATGATCAATTTTGTGAAGCCGCAACCAGAGGAGTTGGTCGACCATCACCGGAGTCATTGGAGTGATTTCACAAAAATGTCCATAACTCCGTTCGTTTTTCGAAATTCAAAAATCCCAATTGCTTTTTGAAAAGTAGAGAAAATATGCTAACTGACCATGCATAAATCGTCTTTCAAAAAGGAGGTCTTCATAGGGGGCGAGGGGGTTCGATTTCTGGTCGATTTTTAGCCAAAGTCGACCAGAAATCGAACCCCCACCGCCCCCTATGAAGACCTCCCTGTTGAAAACAAATTTCTACATGTTTTGAAAATGCTTTTCCTCTAGTTTTCGAAAAGCAATTGGGATTTTTGAATTCCAAAAAATGAACCGAGTTATGGACATTCTTGTGAAATCACTCCAATGACTCCGGTGATGGGTCGACCAACTCCTCTCGTTGCGGCTTCACAAAATTGATCATAACTCGGTTAATTTTTTGAAATCTAAAAATCCCAATTGCTTTTTGAAAACTGGAGGAAAAGCGTTTTCGAACCATGTAGAAATTAGTTTTCAGCAGGGTGGTCTTCATAGGGGGCGGTGGGGGTTCGATTTCTGGTCCATTGTTGCAGAAATACGTGCCAAAAATCGAACCCCCTCGCCCCCTATGAAGACCTCCTTTTTGAAAGCCGATTTATGCATGGTCAGTTAGCATATTTCCTCTACTTTTCAAAAAGCAATTGGGATTTTTGAATTTCAAAAAACGAACGGAGTTATGACCATTTTTATGAAATCACACCAGTGTCGACGGTGCAGAGTCAACGAACAGTTCTTCACAAATTTGGTCATAACTCGGTACTTCTTTCGAAATTCGAAAATCCCAATTGCTTTTTGAAAAATAGAGAAAAGATGCTTTCTTTCCATATAGAAACCGGTTTTCAAAAAAGGGGTCTTCATACGGGGCGAGGGGGGTTCGATTTTTGGCACGTATTTCTGCAACAATGGACCAGAAATCGAACCCCCACCGCCCCCTATGAAGACGGTCTACGGAGAAAATGCCCGAATCTCACGGCGCGCGTTGCGTGCGGAGAAAATGCCCGCAACCAGGGGAGAAAATGCCCGCGATCAGGGGAGAAAATGCCCGCGATCAGGGGAGAAAATTCCCGGGTCGACGAGAAGAATCTATAGCACGCCATCATGTGGTGAATAGCAAAAGCGTCGTTATAACGAAAACAACTTTGAGCGCTAATCACCACTTAGGGCTATGTTATACTTCGGCGACGCGTCGCCCGCACATCACAGCGTCGCCGGCGACGTCGCCGAGAGCTCCGCTGGGGGTGTTATACTTGCGCTGCCGAAGTCGCCGACGTCGCCACAGACGCGTCACCGACGTCGCCACAGACGGACCAACGACGTCAGCTTCGCCGACGTCGCCGACATCATCCAAGGGTGGCAGAAAATGCGCTCCGATGGAGTGTTATGATTGTGGGTTGGTTCTTCGTTCCCGGAACTGCCATCATCACCACCGTACTTCGAATTACGAAATCGAGAAGTGCAAAAGACACAGTCTTGCCAACACAAAAAGCACAATTCATTAGAACACTGAGTGATTGGGAGGGAGTGGGACCCTAAACCTTAGCTCCCCTTCAATTTGTCACTTTTCCTTTTTGTGTCCTTCTCAGCCGTTCTGTTCGCATTTTCTAGCCCTATTTGCTTCCTTGTAGGGCAAGTAGGCCTAGAAAAAGTGGAACTGTGTAGAATTGATTTGTGCTTCTTTTAAAGTTTAAAACCTAAAAACACACTATGCCTTGCGAAAAATACAGGGTATCTTAAAAATACAGTACTTTTGAATGGTTCTAACATTTTTCTTAGGACAGTTGTTTCCCTGAGCTTCATGTTTATATCTTCGTTATCATCGTAGTGAAACTAACATTGCTGCTAGTGAAACCTTTGAACACTTATGCATCCTTCTAAAAGCCAATTTTGGTTAGTAAGAGAAAATTCGGCAGATCAACTACGGTTGAGCAGACTACCGTACATACAGAACAAAAAATCATCGTCAAGTCTTGAAGCATTAAGAAGAATTAAGAATTAAAATTTCGTTTGAAGATTAAGAAAAGCTCAAAATGTATGCGAATTCGAGGCAGATGTTATCACTTAGCCTTTCTATGGGCAGACTGGTTACCAAATGATGACATTGAAAACCCGCTGCCAAAAATGCGCTTCGATGCTCTCCTGTCAACGTCGTCCCCGACGCCGCCACAGAATTTGTTGACGACGTCGCCGACGTCGACCACGCGTCTGTAGCGACGTCGGTGACGGGTCGCAGCGTCGGCGACGCGTCGCCGAAGTATAACATAGGCCTAACCATTCCGATATTTAAATCCTTTATTCAGAGATGTGGAAATATCAGAAAAGCAGTGACAAAGCAATCAAAATAGAAATCCTATACTGAAAAAAACTTTAATAAAAAAGGGCACAACAAGTATTTACGATACCCACGGTGTATCAGATGAGAATTGAAAAGTGATGAATGTTGAAATATCTATGTTCAAATGCTGTTTTACTAAAGAAGGAAATTATTGGTAAAAAATGAAGACTTCATCGGAAAGACTCAGTAAAACCTCAGTAAAACTTAAAAACCAATTTGTAAATAAATTCTCAAACAAGTTCTGCCATTTTTTCATTTTCTGCTTCTCATGATTTTGAAGTGCATATACGTTAATGTTCACTCCATGTGGCGTTCATGTAGCTTAAAAACACTCAAAAATTGAGGTGGCCTACAGTTCCGCAGCTCAATGCTTCGAAAAGTAATTCTTTAGCAGTTTCCGTTGATGTGCTTGTTTTCTAGTTTTACGTACTAAAAATATGGGTCTGGACGAAAACGCTTCTTTCGCTCCTTTCAGTGTTTTCAAGTGTTCTTTTCACATAAAACAGGGTTGGTACTAATTTAACCGTTGAGCATGCCTGTTAACTGTGTAACGAGAATCCTTCCTCGTATTCTCCAAAGTTTCTCTATCACGGTAAGGCCATCAAGTCTGCTAGGGAATCCAAGTGATGGGGCCACAGTTACGCCCACGATTTCTCATGCCCTTTACTCGACGGCATGAGAAAATACCGTATCCCTGTCTACGTGATTACCATGTGTTTTGTTGTTGTGTTTGTTGTAGTCGACCCTATCGAACACCGTTCAGTGGCCACAGATATTTTCTCCCCTGGCTGCGGACATTTTCTCCCCTGGTCGCGGGCATTTTCTCCCCTGGTTGCGGACATTTTCTCCCCTGGTCGCGGGCATTTTCTCCCCTGCTTTCGGGCATTTTCTCGTGCCGAAACAGACGCGGCGCGGTTCGGACACTTTCTCTCGTAATCTATGAAGACCTCCCTGATGAAAAGAAATTTCTATATGGTTTGAAAGCGCTTTTCCTCTAGTTTTTAAAAAGCTATTAAATCTCTCAAAATCCGAAAAACCTACCGGGACATAATTGTTTATACAAAATCACTTCAATTTTTTCGCTCAAAAATCGAAGGCCTCCGCCCCGTATGAAGATCTAGTTTTTGAAAACCTATTTTCACACCGTATGAAATACCTTTTCTTGTAGCTTCTAAAAAGCCATTGGCTTTTTAAAATTGTGGAAAACTTACCGAGTTATAGTCATTTTTGTGAACGTCGAATTTCGTCGCTCCCATGACGTCGGTGCGATATCGACCAGTGGTCGATCCAGTCTATTCGTTTCAGAAAACCATGATTTTTACACTGTGCATTAAACAAAAATTGAAACTTTTTGTGGCAAGATTTCAACTGTGTGGGTGACCTGCTTCAGGTAAAAATTAATTATTTTTTCTTGAAAAGCGAAAAATTTAAAGGCAATCAGCCCTAATCATATCGGAGATCGCTGCGAAGAAGCTTAGTTTATGATTGTATATTAATCACATCTTGAACTCTAAGATGGTACAGTTTTCACTCTCTGATGCTCTTCCTCCAAAAGGTAGAAATTTTTTTTGCCGCAAGAAGTCCATCCTTCAGTGGCGATCGGTGATATCGGAGAACGCAATAGCTCCACGTAACCTACCATATTTCGGAGTTTGTGCGACATCTCTGAAAAATTCACAGAACTTTTAAAACTGTAAGAGGTGTGGGTTCTATGCTTTAAAAAGCAGCTTGTAAAAATAGCGGCTTCCATGTGATTAACGGTGTCGAATTTTTTCGGCAAATGATACAAATCGGAGCGTCTGTTTATACAGAAGATTGTCTCACAAAAACACGTTTTATTCCCTTGTGTCAACCGGTGGATTAAAACTTTATTGGGTACAACTTCACTTTCTGATGCTGTTTCCAGCAGAAGAGAGAAAATTAGCTCCGTGACAAGTCCATCCTCGGTTGCCATTCGGTCATCGCTTCGAAGAGTGCTTCCAAAAATCTTGTAGGAAAAGCACTTAATTTTCCTTAGCAATTGACACTTCAAATTTTATAGACTGCAATTTAGGACGTAGATGTCGCTCGTTCAGGCAAAAACTGTCGCGTCCATGACTTCCTGAAAAAAAAAACTGAAAAATGGAAAGTTCTCATTGACTCCAAATCTGCCGGCGGAAAATCTTTATTTCTAACGAGTAATACAATCATTATTTGAAACTTGTTATATTAATTTTTACAACTTCGCGGGGCGAAGGAGAGACTCCACACCTTCGTAAGCATTCCTGGAAAGAACAACTTATTAAGAATTAAAAAAATCACCAAAAACCTGAAGAATAAGAGAGAATCCTCTGCCAAAACCGGAAGAGCACGACCCCCCTCCCCTCCAGACGAGGCCACAGTACGACCCCCCCCCCCTTCGATTCCCGAACCTCAAGCTTGACCCTGATTCTGCTTCAGCGGCCGGAGTCCTGGCAGGTAGCGCGATGCGCCATGTACAGAAGACGACGATGACGACGAACAGCTACGAGATTTATCTGGGCGAGGATAAGAACAGCACTTGACATAGCTTAGCGATCCGCTTTTATACGCAGCGTTATCACTTTCTCTTGGCATATTCTACATAACTAACAAAGAAAAGAAAACAGTCTGCGCATTCATGCGATATGACAAGTAAACATTGAACAGATCAGCTACATGATAACACTATTCTATCACTAAAGAAGTGGAGTCCCTCTACAGGCGTCGTGAATTCGGCACAATCCTCTTCTGGTTGAAAATTGTGGTCCTCTTCTTCCACTACCTTGAACTTCTCCACTTCGTCGGTTTCCAGCTGCCGCAGTTCGAAATCTTGTACGATACTTACTATCCTTTTCGCCAGTTTCATCTCGTCTCCTGAAGGAACAGCATCCAGCGAAGATCCGCTTTTCAGTGGTGAATAACCAGTCGAGGGTGAGCAGACATTGTAGAGGCGGTGTTGGTGGCAGCAGCTTGTTATGATCGAGCGACTTCGTAAGCATAACAGAGATGACAATATTGATCGAGCTGGTTGTTATTTGAAGATCATGAGGTCTCTTTCTACACTGTGAATACACTGGGGTAGCGCTACTGTTTGTGCACTGTGATGGCCTTCACCTCACCGATACTAATAAATTGCATATGAAGCATTTTTCTAGTCTTCTTCCGCTGCTTCATGTTGTTCCCGCGTCAAAATTTCTTACACTGACAATGAGAACAATTTATTAGCGCGAAAGTTTCATACATAATCGTATTAGGGTGTCCAGAAAGAAATACGACAATTTATTCAAAATAACACAATTTTTTACCAACATTTTATTAATCAACGAAATAATTTCCATTAAAATTGATTACTCTTCGCCAACGTTCCACAAGGCTTCGAATTTTTGTAACGTAGAATTCTGGCGATATGGAGGCGAAAAAAGCTCGGAGGTCATTTTCGAGGTTGTCACGATCTTCATAACGCTTCCCTTCCAGATGATGCTGCAGTGATCGAAAAAGGAAGTAGTCTCTTGGGGCCGGATCTGCGCTGTACGGTGGATGCGGCAGAACTTCCCATCCGAGTTCCAGAATTTTCTGAGGAGTCCCTTCGCGATGTGTGGGCGCGCGTTATCGTGAAGCAAGCGAACTCTGTCGAGCCTGAGCTGTTCCTTGCGCATCTTGCCGGCCAGTCTCTGCAGTTTGGTAGAGTAGACCTTGGCAGTGACACTCGTGCTGTCAGCTAGCAGCGAAATGGTAGATCCCATAAACTCCCCACCAGACGCCCAGTATGACGTTTTTAGTAGTTTCCTCGCATGAATTTCACCTTTTTCACCTTTTACGAAAGATTTCGGCACTTCATCGCGTTGACACCACGCATGTTTACGAGCGTGGTTGACATAGAGGACCCATTTTTCGTCTCCTGTGACGATGGTGTCCAGCCAGTTGAAGGTGCGACCTCGGGAGAGCAGCTGAGTGCATATGTCCAGACGTCTTTGCCGGTTGTCGTCGGTCAGTTCGTGTGGGAGCCACTGACCGAGCTTTTTACCCATTCCAAGAGATTGCAGTCTATTGTCCACGGTGGATCGGGAACAGCCAAGAGCAGCAGCAAAATAAAGCACACCTTCATATGGATGCTGCTCCACCAGTTTCCTCAGTTCATCCAAAGATATCGTTCTCGTCGACCAGAACGAGGCTCATCTTCGAGACTTCTGCTCCCGCTTCTGAAGTGTTCGAACTAGCTATACACAGACCGTACAGAAGGAGCTTCAGAGTAGAATACACGACAGAAGTTTCGATAGGCTTCTGCAACGGAGTGCCAAGATTCAAACTCGTAAACGAGCACGTGTCTAATACGGGTAGACAGTCCGGCCATCGTACAGTGAAATAGGCAAGAAAGACGGAGCTGGATATGTCATGCAGATAGAGCAGGATAGTGTCTTTATATAGAGCTTATGTTGAAATCTTTAGAACATCCTAGAAAAAATCTGGAGCATTGCGAAGTTTTCTGCAGATGCTTTTGGACACCCTAATATTTTGCATATTTCCGACATTGATGGTGCATCACGAGATGACGACAAGGAATAAGCAGTGAAAACATCTTACCATAGCAAACTTCAAAAAAAGTTCAGATATAGAAATCTCTATGAAAATCCGATACTGGTGGTGGTGAAATTGTTTGGTGAAATTGCAAAAGCTCGACGTAGCATCGGAACCGAAACCTCGACGTCACGACCATGAAGCAGCACCTCTACCACTGTGCCACCCAGTCCACGGCGTAAGCTCGCTCCGCGAACCCTCAAGCATTAAATCCTCCTACTCGTTTGCCTCAAGGATTCGGCAAAAACAAAACATGTTCTGCTACTATATGGAGGACGGAGATTCTTCCTATAATGCCCGTTCTTGCCGTTCCGGCGTACCGTTCAGACAGTTCCCTTGTGGGCTTCAGCTTGTTGATGGTGCGCGTCCGGTATTCCTAGTTGCAGACCAGTCGCACACACTGCTGTTGAAACTGTTGATAGGGATCTCGACAAGCTTATGGAAATGGGTGTGATTACATCGGTGAGCCACAGTGAGTGGGCTGCACCTATAGTCTGTGTGAAGAAGCAGAATGGGAAACTGAGAGTATGCGCAGACTTCTCAACTGGTCTGAACAAACCACTGCAGTCCAGACATTTGATCCGACACCGATTTTCCGGATAATCGTATGAATCGGATAGGTCAGTTTTTCAAACCCCCGGATCTTCGGATGGTTCAGATGAGGGCAATTTTAGAAGCCCCGGATCTTCGGTTGATTCAGATGAGGGCAATTTTAGAAGCCCCGGATCTTCGGTTGATTCACATAACGCCATTTTCGGCCGAGCCGGATTTCGGATATCCTATTCGGATACAACCGGATAAGTGATATAATAGGGTACGCAACCTCTTAAAAATGGAACAAATCAGTAACTCCGCGTTTATTTCATTGACCAATAGAAGTCACGAACGCGCAAAGCAGCTTGGAGTGCCTCACCTTGAATTAAGTGCTTATATGCCCTGGTAGCAAGGCACATAAGTGCCTAATTACATCATAACTGGCCTAGCTCAGTTCACCAATAGTGTGGAACACACCAGCGCTACGTAAAAAATGTCGTATTTGGCTGCCTTACGAGGGAAGGCCTCCCTAGAGCTATTTTGCTCTTCCATAACACAAAAAATAACACTAAGATCCCAAAGAGCCAATACCAACTCAATAGTGAGTTGGCAATGCACAGCGAAGTCTTGTAAAGGACAAAAGTTAAACGATTACGAAACTTTGCGCAAGAAATTTCTCGTGCTCTGAAAAGGGAAGAGTCTGAAGCGTATGTCATATCCCATATAGGAATAATCCCCACTCCTCAATCAGTATAAAAATGTGTTTCTTTTCTGCCAAGTCGATAAACCCGAGGAGCAGGAGACCCTTGAAGTTACAGTGGAGTCGGCGCCTCACGAGTTCGGGGGTCTTGTACGCCCGCGATGCCGCTGGCGGCAAGCGGCTCGTAGCGCAGTGGGTAGCGACGTTGCTCCATGAAAGGGAGGTTGGGGTTCGGTTTTTCTGCATTTTTGCATTTCAACTGATTGGTTGATTTGAGGGATTTTGACATCTATACCATTTTAGATGTTTGCTGCGCAGTTTTTCCAGATGTATGCCGGAGAGCAACTTTGTTGCCACTTGTTTATTGCTGACCGGTTTTTTTTTTACCAAAAGGCAACGAGAAGCTGTTCAGCACAATGATATAAACGATTAATATCAGTGATACACAGACACAAAGTGCATGAAACAGAAGCACTGGTCACAATACGGGCAGAATATAAAGGCTACAGGCTCCTCACAGTTTGCTTCCATACATGAACCAATGACATCGGCTCCATAGACGAAATCCATTTGAAGACGTTCCTTTTCCTCAGAAACAAGAGTACCACGCGAAAGCGTGCCCACTGTTTCGGAGGAAATGCTCATATGCCCACTGCTTGCTTACCTCTCCACGTCCATCAGTTCATCTTACGGATCCCAATCTTCTTCATCTTCTTCCACCGCTTCCAGCTTATTGTCTTCCTACACGCTCAGTTGATGTGCTTCGAAATCCTTGGGAATGCTGGCCATCCTTTCGACCAGCTTCTTTTCTTCCCTCGAAGACTCCTTGCCTAAAGGTGGACCACATTCAGCGTGTGCAGGTGGATCACCACTCGAGCATTGGCGACATTGTTGGTGTTAGGTTTTAGAGAACCCCCAGCAGACCTCTGATTTCCAGGTCACAAGCAAAGAGGAGGGAAAGAGTGTTTCGATGTCGTTTAGGTCAATTTGCGGGATCCACAGACTTTCTTATTTTAACATGTGACTCACATCCTGGTCTCCTTTGAAAATCCGAGCAGGATGGTTTTACCCGATGTCATTGGCCGATGTATGGTAACCGACTGAAATAGCCTGTAGCCTTTATGCGCTGCCCGTATTGTGCCCAGTGCTGCTTCATGCACGTCTTCATGCACGTACCTGTGTATCACTGCGTATCCTATGTTGAATATTTATACATCATCATGCTCAGTACCACAGCATGCAGCTGGAAAATGCGCAGGAAAGATCTGAAAATGGTATAGACGTCAGGATCCCTCAAATCTCAACCAATCAGTTGAAAAGCAGGGATGCAGCAGCGCATGAGGATCGAACCCCACCTTCCTCCCATGAAGCCAGCTTGAACACGTAGCGCTCAAAAACGTAACAAGGTTCCCATCCCAATGCTCTCATCGCGGATGCACTCAGCATTCAAGTGCGAGACTGTGTTTGCAAGGCCGAGCTAGATCGCCTTGTGTTGTTGAGATATCCCCGCCAACCTTAAAACGCGTCTCGTTAGAAACCGGCCCTATGACAGCGCGTGCGCTACTCCTTCCTGCATGGTCTGCCCTTACGCTAGGAAAGGTGGCTGTAGAGTCTCGGGAGCCGTGTACTTCATAGTCCCGCGACCAATAGAAGAGAGGAGCAGGTGGCCGTAACTCATGAGCTGGCCGCATTGGCCGACCTCTATAGGCTTGATCCTGAGTGGCTCACTCGAAGGGACAGCTCATTCACCTTGTCGCTCCACATACGAGGGTGACCAACCAGCCTTTCGGCAGTTTCTATAAGGTCAGCCGGGTTGGCTTACCCCTATTCGTTTTATTTTCTCACCAGTCGTTCGGCGGCCTTGCGGCCGCCTACGACTGGTACCAAACCCCGAGAATAGGACGCCATGGCCGCCACGGGTTTCCTATTCTTTCCTAGGCCTTCTGACCATTATGTTAATCGAGGTGGATCGGCTGATCTTCCTCAATGTGATCCTCAAAAAATCGATAATATCGATCGATATCGATTGGTCGAGTTTAGATTCGTGTTCAGCGACCTCGATTATCCCCAAGGCCGAAGTTTCGCGCCGGTTGAACGCCGTCCTCAAAAATCGATAATATCGATCGATATCGATTGGTCGACTTCAAATTCGTGTTCGGCGACCTCGATTACCCCCAAGGCCGAAGTTCCGCGCCGGTTGAACGTGATCCTCAAAAAAATCGATAATATCGATCGATATCGATTGGTCTGGGCGCGTGTAGCGCAGTCGGAGGAGGCGCGACTGTCGCGTGCACCCGATACCAGGTTCCCGGTTCGGATTTCCCGCCCAGGCCAACCAAGCCTTCCATCCCTCCGGGGTCGGTGAATTGGTACCAGACTTGTCTGGGAAGGATAAAGCGCTGACTTGTTCATCGGCTGGCCACCGAAAGTCATTGTATGGCCAAATACGCATTCATGTCGCCTCCACGACATCCCGTAGAAGTAGAATGCGCTGGCGCATCCCAGAAGGGATTGACTAACGCCGTCCTTTATCCTTTATCCTTATCGATTGGTCGACTTGAGATTCATGTTCAGCGACCTCGATTACCCCCAAGGCCGAAGTTTCGCCCCACTTGAGCGCCATCCTCAAAAATCGATAATATCGATCGATATCGATTGGTCGACTTCAGATTCGTGTTCAGCGACCTCGGTTACCCCCAAGGCCGAAGTTTCGTGCCGGTTGAACGTGATCCTCAAAAAATCGATAATATCGATCGATATCGATTGGTCGACTTCAGATTCGTGTTCAGCGACCTCGGTTACCCCCAAGGCCGAAGTTTCGTGCCGGTTGAACGTGATCCTCAAAAATCGATAATATCGATCGATATCGATTGGTCGACTTCAGATTCGTGTTTAGCGACCTCGATTACCCCCAGGGCTGAAGTTTTGTACCGCCGACGTGTTCGGCACGTCTACGGCTCGCCATGCACGGTTGCCGACGTGTTCTGCACGTCTACGGCTCGCCATGCACGGTTGCCGACGTGTTCGGCACGTCTGCGGCTCGCCATGCACGGTTGCCGACGTGTTCGGCACGTCGGCGGCTCGCTATGCACGGTTGCCGATGTGTTCGGCACGTCTGCGGCTCGCCATGCACGGTTGCCGATGTGTTCGGCACGTCTGCGGCTCGCCATGCACGATTGCCGATGTGTTCGGCACGTCTACGGCTCGCCATGCACGGTCGCCGACGTGTTCGGCAGGTCTACGGCTCGCCATGCATGGTTGCCGACGTGTTCGGCACGTCTGCGGCTCGCCATGCACGGTTGCCGACGTGTTCGGCACGTCTGCGGCTCGCCATGCACGGTCGCCGACGTGTTCGGCACGTCTGCGGCTCGCCATGCACGGTTGCCGATGTGTTCGGCACGTCTACGGCTCGCCATGCACGGTCGCCGACGTGTTCGGCAGGTCTACGGCTCGCCATGCATGGTTGCCGACGTGTTCGGCACGTCTGCGGCTCGCCATGCACGGTTGCCGATGTGTTCGGCACGTCTGCGGCTCGCCATGCACGGTTGCCGACGTGTTCGGCACGTCTGCGGCTCGCCATGCACGGTCGCCGACGTGTTCGGCACGTCTGCGGCTCGCCATGCACGGTCGCCGACGTGTTCGGCACGTCTGCGGCTCGCCATGCACGGTCGCCGACGTGTTCGGCACGTCTACGGCTCGCCATGCACGGTCGCCGACGTGTTCGGCACGTCTGCGGCTCGCCATGCACGGTTGCCGACGTGTTCGGCAGGTTTACGGCTCGCCATGCACGGTCGCCGACGTGTTCATTCTTACCCTGACGCGTTGTTCGCTGAATACATCGTAAACTTGGGTGATCCGCCGCCGGGGTTTCAGTTCGCTGGCAATCGCCCATTGTTAAGCTGAAAGAAAACTCGGCTGGCATACGCCGCACCTCTTAGGCATATCTTGGCTTCAGTCTCCCTCCCCGTGACTGGCAACGTTACCGACGGATTAAGCGAATTATATATAGTAAGATTAACTTTCGGGACTCCTGTACCTTGAAACAACCCTTATCATTAGACGAGTAATTTCTCGAACCCTTCTTGTCTTTTCCGGGCTCTGAAGAAGGCGATTGCGCCGAAACGTAAGCGAATAAAGCCCTCATAACAATGTTGGCTCAACAGCTTCACAATATCATGCGCCAATATTAGACGACATTCCAAGATTCAATGACAGTCGGACATGAAACATCTTACAGGCCTATACCATTGGCCTTAAGGGCAATGGGGCAATGCTAGCCAAAGGGAATATGAAAGAGCCAAGGGATTCCATGCACTTGTGCATGGAATCCCTTGGCTCTTTCATATTCCCTTTGGCTCTTTGATAGCGAGCATTATAGCTTGGTTTGCATACCCTTGTCCAGTTCATTTCCAGGTGTCCTTGGCTCCAGCACACTGCAGACAATTCGATGTTTCGTACCTTCTGCAGGAGCAGTGTAGCAGGTCTAATTGTGCATCCATGGGCGAAAAAGAGCCGGTTGACGCAAGCGTGACATGCCCTATGGTTTTGCGTCTGCCTGGCACGTCGTGTAAGAGTCCCCGGTATCCTGCAATGCAGTTTCTTCTACAAATAAAAAGCTGTGGTTGTTTTTGTGAAAACACGTGGGAAGTATGGGTGCTTTGGTTGGGTTTCGAGTTCGTTATAAGGGAAGGTAACAAAGGCAGCAAGCAACTCCAGGTGAGAGAATTGTCGTACAGGTGCGTTAGGTGGACCACACGATTTACTTTAATGCGAACGAGCCCAGATTCCGCTAAGGAGCAGACAGTGTCGTATTTCCGTCGTTGTGAAAATCTCTGTCAGGGAAGTTCGACATGTCTTTGATCTTATCAAAAAGGGTGGAAAACAAATTCCACGCTATCCATCCAAGACTTAACACATTTCTCTTATCAATATCATTATCATACTGACAGTCATACTGTTCGAGTCCCAGGAGGCCGAGTAAGGTTATTTTATTGTACTAACGCGCCAGAGCCGGTGGCCAGGCCACTTCGTACTAACGAAAATGCAGTCACTCAAACTCAAATCTTTGGTTCCTGTGAGTTGCACACCATAGTTCTTGTATGCTCACAGATACTAGGTGCTGGAGGAGATAGAACATGAGTACGACAGAGATTACTGAACCATATCTGCAAAGAAATGCGAAAGCGAGAGACATTTTGTCGAAACTTCTTCCTTTTACTCCGTTTTTTGTTTCCGAGCACTTCATTCATTGCTTGGATCTATTATTACAAGTGCGACTTTGCAGCATCACTGACCTATGGAAAGCAGTTTTTGTAAAACATAAAATTCGCTGACCTAGATCTAAGACCCGGTGCGTACTTTATCGGCATCAAGCCCTTCACTACTTCGGTACTTTCATCATAGAGATTCCCTTCGGACTGGCCATTAACGTCATTGGTTTGTGCTGCGCAGTACTTCTGTCCCTTAGGTTGCTCTTCCGCAACCGTTCTCATGCTCAACAGCTAGCGTTTCCAGATATCGTTGACATGTCTTTCGAACCAGGTTTCCCCTTGCTCGTTTCTTCTTATTCGATCTAATTGCTGATCCACCTTTCGGTCTTCCCTTCCCCTCTTTAGTCCCCAACTCCTGGCCCACTTTTTTGTTCCCACTATTGACCCCCTACTGGTCTCTTCTTGCTGGTTTCCCGTCCTGACCCCTCCTCGAGATTGTTCCTTTCCTTCCTGGTCGCTCTCTTGGTCCACCCTAGAGCCCTTACTAGTGAAGGGTTTTGACCTCCCATGAAACTTCAAGTTGAGACCAGGATCATAAGAAAGGAAAGAGTTCGGAATGTTGATTACAAATATTTGTGTCAAAATTGCAAAATGAAATTCCTGAGCGAGTTATGGCTTGCCGAAATCGGGGATAGCCATTAGACCTCATCGGCGGCTGCCGTGGCAATGTGCCAAATCATGCTACAGTATCCCGAAAACTTGCAGATCATCCGACATCGGAGCGCGTGTCTGCCGCCGCGTGGTCTCGCAGCACCCCTTAGCGACTGTTTTGGAGAGAGCAATTCATATACGTATGGAATTCGTATTCAGCAGGTATATGTCGAAATTGCAAAGCGAAAAGGAGTGGAACAATGGCTGCTAAAACCAGATCGGAATAGATTTTGAGTTCCATCCAAGCTGCTCGTGTGGAAACTGCCTTCTTCGCTCAGGGGGAGTGCGCAGCTGGATTCTGCGCTCTTCGAGCGCATAACAAGGCTAGGGAAGGGACTCCAGGGTGGTTGCCGTCCAAGCTGCTCGTGTGGAAACGGCTCTCGTCGCTCAGGGAGAGTCCGCAGCAGCACCAGCAGAACCAGGCCCGAAAACGCCGCTCAATGACGTCAAAACCCCTCAAATCTCGACCACTCAATTGAAATGCAAAAAGCACGCAACGCTGCAGAACCGAATCCCCGACCTTCCTCCCATGGAGCAGCGCAACATCCACTGCCCCACGGCCCGCTTGCTGCGGCAGCCATCGCTGCCATACAAGACATCGCTGCGCGATCCACGACGCATCGACAGCAGCCGCCCGCTACAGTATTCCGTAAACCTGCAGATCAACCGGCGGCTGCCGTGGTCGTCCACGTCAGCCGCCGGTGAGGTCTAAGTAAGACCGAAATCGGGCGGCCTTACCACAGGCTGGCTGTGCGACACACCTAGCGCGAGAGTGTTGAGCCATCGGTGCTCCGTAAGAAGGATCAGTCAGCTGCGGCGGTGGCGCACGGGTGGTGCTCCCTAGAAGAAATTCTCTTCTTGGTTATCACACAACCGCTGCTTAGAAAAGGGATCGGATCTATCCTAGTCCGGGGGCCACATAACTAAAAGGTATTATATGTAACAAATCCACTTGAGAGTTACCGTGCGGCTCCTACAGACAACATGGGACCTAAACAAGAAAAGAAAGTGAAGAAAAAAACGAAAAAATTAAGCAGGCAAAATTGTGTGCCTTCCTCACCATGTTAAATACTGGTTATAACATGTCACGCGGCGGTGGCACGCGGCATGCGGCTTCATGCGCCCTCCCCATCATGTTAGATACTTGTTATAACATGTCAGCCGGGGGATAGCACGCGGCGTGCCTCCATTCCGCCGCTCTTTGTCCGCCGACACGGTTGTAAACCGTGGCAATTTTTTATATTTTTTTCGTTTGTCCGCTCGTTTTCGGTTTATTTTAGGTTGCAGCTTGTTCGCTAGGAGCCGCTCGGTAAGTTTCAATTCATTTTGTAACCTAATTTCTAGTTATGTGGGCTCCCCCCCCCCCGGACTAGGATAGATCCAAGGGATCTTCACGCGCGGCTGAGGGTGTGCGATTTTTCTGCGATTTTTGCCAAGAATCTCAGAGAAATCGCACCCCCCCCCCCCCAGCCGCGCATGAAGATGCCTTTTTTTGAAAGGTTGTCTGTGATCATCAGAAGGAGAATTTCTTCTAGTTTTCTATGTGCTGCCCGCATTTGCATAGATTTCAAAACTGAAACTATTACTATCGCTTGAACAAAGCACACGTATAGCACCTTCCAATCATATCGACGAGCGATCGACCAGTGACCCTTCCTTCTTGATCTCACCGAAAATGTCTTCAGATGTGCTGATTTTTTGTCATGTATCAGTAAAAGATTATGCGGCGCAACACGTGGACGGGGGAGGCAGTCCTTGGCTTCGACCGCCTTGAACATAGCAGTCGGGTCTGGTGACGTGGAATTTGCCCCATTGTACGCATACGTACGTGTAGTGCAAGTTGCACCGAGAGGGGCCTAGGTCAAACTGGTAAAAACCCGTAACTTTTTCGAGTACGGATGGACTGCCCATCTCGTCCACCAGTTGGGCCGATTATGCTTTTGAGCAGCACTAGACATCGTTCACTTCAGATGTAAAAATCTTTATTAAAATTATTTTTTGAGCCTGATCGCAAGGAAGATCACTTAGGAAAGGTTTTTTGATATATATATATATATATATATATATACATATATATAATAGAAATATATATATTTCTATTATATATATATATATATATAATAGAAACTAACATTATTAAAGCACATATCAATTCTAGAAATCAATTTCTTCAGATGGAAAAATGTTTAATTTTGAGAAAAAAAAAAGAAAATTTTGAGCACGACCTCACCTGATAGCAAGGAACATCGCTTAGGAAAGACTTGATTTCTTGACGAAGCGCCAACTAAAAGCTATGCTGTTGTGAACTCTAGTTTCAGCTGCAGAGGTGGCCTTATTCAGGAAATATTTTATCTTTGGAAA
This sequence comes from Heligmosomoides polygyrus polygyrus, assembly GCA_947396885.1. Classification (NCBI taxonomy): domain Eukaryota; kingdom Metazoa; phylum Nematoda; class Chromadorea; order Rhabditida; family Heligmosomidae; genus Heligmosomoides; species Heligmosomoides polygyrus. Next base: position 52,723,873 of record OX377204.1, on the reverse strand, counting down.
AATCCAATATAGGAAGATCACTCCACCTGATCGGATGAAAGATGGCTGAAAAGAGGCCTGATTTTTTTCCTGCTACAAATTGAAGGTTAAATTTCGGTAAGAGCCATTTTCAGCTTCATTAGTTACACCTCCCAACTAAAAAATGTGTCACGCCGTCACTGCGAAAATTGAGCAGCAATCAATCCATTTCAGCTGTTTTGAAAAATGCTTTAAAAAATTTATTATCTAATGCAATAACTCTGCAAATCCAAATGACGTCTGCTTTCCGTAGAAGAAGCGATGCTCAGGATGTCACCATGTCGTTGCCATGCCTGAAAAGTCTCTTCATTGTTTTATTTCTGTCAAAACTTTGTTAATTAAATATTAATAATTATTTTTTCACATTTTCTAAAATTGTTTGCAACACAAGAGACAACTTAACACTGAAATCCATCGATTTTCTTGGGAAGGGGGGGGGGGGGAGGCAGTCGTACCTGGACCCTTCTGGAGGGAGGGGGTCGTAAACTTTTCGCAGAAATCGCTGCCCACGTTTGAGCCTGGATTGGACCTAGAGCGGGCTTTATACCTCGGTCTTCATGGTCAAACAAAGGCGGTCATTGAGGTGTGAAGCAATTCGAGGTGGAAACCAATTGAATACGTTAAGCAGTGGAGAGCTACACAGGATGTATTATATCGGTGCTATACGTCCTTTTTTGAACGGGTGGTGGAGAGAAGCGTAGATGTTCAGTTTGTGAGCTGTGTTTCGCTTACATTCCTTTTTGCAATCCTCCATCATTGTTGAACAAGGGTGGTACATCATTAGCAATTCTTACCTGTTGTTGGTTACTACGTTTTTGACTCCATCCATGTAAAGAATGTAACAGAATTTGCTATCTACAAGGCCTCATCTTAAAACAGCTTGACTGTTCGAAAATCCAAAGAAGCGCATGCACTTTACTAACAAGGTCGAAAAAAAGAATTATTCATACTTCCGTTACGGTTGTTACTTGGAGTGCTGTTCATGAATCTGACATCGGCTTCTGGATTTCCCGTTTTCTTATGACAGGCTAGAGAAGGTGTGAGCATGTGAGGGTGGTGAGGTCGCCCAAACTCTGTGGTGGGGCTATTTGGGGTGCTGATCATGAATCTGGCATCAGTTTAGTCTTGTTTAACCTGTAAGTCAAAAATTCTTACCTTTCCACTTTCAAAGAGCTCGATGAACGTCAACAACATTTGTTGCCATGTTCTTGTTCAAAAATCTGTCGGAAATGGCGATAAAGGGTCCCACTGACAATAAATCGCAAACGCAAAGACCAGCACTAGGAGAAATCGAACCCACGAGCTTACTCTTGTGTAGCTACAGCACTACCACTACGCCAACAGACCACGCTGAGGAAAGGCTCCCAACTCAAAGTGAGCTTTTGCGATGCTATTTTGACAGAACCCTGTAGGGCCCTGTGAGCGTAGTCCAGAACCACAATTAGTTTTTGCTGAATGCGTTTTAAAGACCTGAAAAGGAGGTCTGAAAGCGTGCTCGCAACTATCATCAACCGCTACGATACTCCCCAAGATGTGCCTAAGTTGTAGGAGAGTCGCCTCGCAGGACCACACTGGTGGGCTTACATTTGTGCTAGTTTTTCAACTATTCGTATCTGCACCATATCATTTCTCTTAAAATAAAGAGTCTTATATATTATTAAAATAAAAGGCTTATATTTATTATTTCCCTTTTAGTGGACAGCTATGGTACAAATGGGTGAAACAGGTAAAACACAATCGCTTTTCACACCAGCAGCATCTTACAAAAGTCAGTTCGAAGCAAACTTCTCCCTGGCAATTCAATTCAATTCGTAGCAGGAGAAAAATAAGGCCTCTCCGAAGCCACATTTCATCCGATCAGGTTGAGTGATTTTTCTATATTGGAATTTTCCAAAAATAAAATACTTTCTGAACAAGGATACGACTGGAGCTGAAACTGGAGTCCACAAAAGCGCAGCTTTTATTCAGAACTTCTTCAAGAAATCAAGTCTTTCCTAAGCGATCTTCCTTGCGATCAGGTAAGGTCATGCTCAAAATTTTCTTTTTTTTTCAAAAATAAACATTTTCTTTCTAAATGGAACGATGTCTGGAGCTTACAAGTAGCTTTAGAAATTGGTAATATATATATATATTTCAAAATCGACCCATTCCTAAGTGATTTTCCTTGCGATCAGGTAAGGCTGCGAAAATTGAGCAGCAATCATCCATTTCAGCTGTTTTGGAAAATACTTAGAAAATTTATTATCTAATGCAATAACTCTGGAAATTCAAATGACGTCATCTTTCCATATAAGAAGTGGTGCTCAAGGTGCTGCCATGTTGTTGTTATGCCTAAAAATCTTCACTTAATTGATTTATTCGCGTCAAAAATTTATTAATTGAATAATAGTATTAGATCTAATTATAATAAATTCATTATTTACAGACCTCTGCTTACAACACTTGCAAAAGAACGATCGCTCCGAGGAATTTTGTCTTAGCAACCAAATCGAAGTACGAACCCCCCCCCCCCATCCACCATGAGTCAAAGTACGACCCCCTCTGCGATCCTCGCACGCCACGCTTGAGCCTGGCCCAAGCTCTAGTGGGGTGATGAGGTGATGTGGTGATGAGGTCAGAAGCACCAATTTTGCCCAAACTTGTGCGTGGGGGTTATTTGAGGTGCTGATCACGAATCTGGCATCAGTTTCTTGACTTGCTTAACCTGGAAGTCAAAAAGTCTTTCCACTTTCAAAGAGCTCGATGAACGTAAACGACATTTGTTGCCGCGTTTCTGTTCAAAAATGTATTGAAAATGAGGGTAAAGGGTCCCACTGACGATAAATCGCAAGATGCAAAACCACTATTACAAGAGCAGTCGAACCTATGACCTTGTTCCTCTGATGCTACAACACTACCACTACGCCAACCGACGACTTTGCTCTGGGTGGCAGCAGCGCGTCATGAACTTGCGTCCACACGCTTTTTTCGACCACAGAAGAGCATCCCGAAAAAATTGACTACGAATTTGGACTCCCCACGCGGTGCCCTACATCCTGTAAAAATTCCATCATAAAAGCTCACCGCCAGTTTGGGGGCTCTCCTTGTAAGTAAGACCGGAGCCCAGGCGATATGGTAGTTGCGGGGGGGGGGGGGTCTCCTTATAAGAGTGTCACAAACCCGAAAAAAGAACGAGACACAGTGACAGTAAAGAAAACAAACAATGCTAGAGCTCTGTTCTGTGCTCTCCCCTGCGTCAGCGGAATTGGGCAGGAGAAGGAACTCTGGGATGTGGGTCCACTAATGCACCCGTTAAAACTGCCCACATCCTGGAGTTCCCTTCCTTGTCCAATACGGAAGCAAATAAGACGCGGAGCTGTAATCGAAAGCAGGAGGTAAGACTGCGTTTACATTCGCTATATGTATTATAGCTACTTGCCACGCCTCCACGCCGTGGCGTGCTATGGTGATCCCCTCCAACTACCATAGCGCCGAGGCCCAATATAGGTTTGGCGGCGTGGGGAAGCGTTCACGAAACTATCCTCTACCAAAAACATTCGTGAGGAAGCAATGCTGAGAAGTGCTAGGCTAATCGCTAGATGTGCTAAGGAGTTGTTCCATAACGAAATGTGTTGATAGTACTTGTTGGGTTCCATTGGTGCTGGAATTTGCGCAGAACCGGTGACCCCAAAATATGTACAGTCTGCTGCCGAACTTAACTTCACACCAGCAGTCATCAAGCACATAGTCATTCACTAGGCAAGGGTTAACTCGAATTATTGGCTTTTTAGCTTAAGGAGCAAGAGTAAGCAATTGTTCCAATTGTCTGCTCTTGCTTTCAATTGTTTTTCGGTGATTTTCACAGACACCGTGCTGAATACAGTTTAAATCTATTTTCCTTCTTCAGAAAGCATCTATGCCACCATTAATTGATAGGATGATCCGAAGAATCACACGCGAAGGTCATCTTTCTGGATTCTCCGATGAGCAAGTGTTGTCTGTGCTTAGAGATGTATGTATACTACACGTTCAGGGATTAGATTTTTTCGCAGCATGATACATATACTAAAGATCCAGCTAGCCTGGTTTGCGGATCGCATATTTCTTATCACATGATTTAGTGGAAAAATCCGGGAAACTTTTTAGGCCAAGGCATCTTTGGAACCACAACCGGCAACGTTGGAAATAGACGCTCCTCTTGTAATTTTCGGTGATATTCATGGACAACTTCGTGATTTACTGCGGTACTGATTTCGGATATAATCTACAACACATTGATGTCAAACTGGCACTTTTGAAACCAAACTCGACATCTACCAAACCAAAATGGTCGTTTACTGGGAGAAGGCGACGACTGTCGCTAGCGCTGATCGCATAACCCAAGGTTTCTCGTCCAGGGAGCAGACATAACTCCAACGCCGCGCGAACCCCCTGACGTCGCGCACGGTGCGCGACGAAATTGGACGAGTTGTCGCGGTCCGACTGCTTCCGACAGAAACGGCTAGTAGCGCTCCGGACAGGAACTACTGGTGACTCGCGCTAGAGCGCGAAAGTGTGCGCTGGCGACGTGGACCGCGCAGAAGGAAAGAGACATGAGATGAGGATGAGACAAGTCTGATGTCTCCTGGTAGAGAAATGGGGTGATTGTTAGCAAAGTGCGGGCAGAATCGGACTCACTCTATTTCAAACGAGTGAAGGGAAATGGTCAAGGATCTGGTGAGGAAAATTCGAAAAAAGAAATGGGACGGGATCACTAACTAGAAGTTTCGGATGCAAGCGTTTGTAAGTTTCTATGGGGGGGGGGGGATGAGCGCACTAATCCATAGCTTTTCCCTTAATTCTAACTTTACGCAAACCTTGACCGTCACCAACTAACTTGTCATAGTTCACATGTAATGCCATTGGCAAGCACCCCCTTAGCAAACGCTAAGGTCTTTATTTCTCCAATCTACAAACAGGCAGGAGCATTTTACTGCTTCTTTTCTTCCAAGCGCCTCCACGAAGAGAGTTCCTTTTCCATTTCAGTTGGGACTCCCCGTGGTAAAAAAACTAGTCGAGGAGCTTGAACACTGGTAAAATTTCGTGCTCCGTGGCTTATCACGAGTCATCGAGCGCACGTCCGCGCTTCAGGACCTCGACGTCGCATGCGACTAGCGCGACGTCGAGGTCCTGAAGCGGATTAGAGTTACGTCCTGGAGCCTCTGGTCCAGACTTCACTCTCAGGGCAGCTAACCCTTTCACCTCTTCAGGGCTGAAGGCGTTATAACCAAGGAAACCACTCCCTATATGATTCCACAAATTCTTCATGTTTAACGCTGGATCAATTGTTAAGGAAATAGCTAATGTAAATTCCTCCTACAAGAAGTGTCAAGTAGTCTATTCGTAATCTAACCCATTGACGACCGCGCGGCAGATCGCGTGTCTGGCGCGTGGGACCGCACGGACGATGGAATCTCGTGGAATCACTACTTCACGATATTCCAAAAGAATCTCCCTCTCGAAGGGTTAGCCATATATTGTAGGGGTCGGAACAGGTTTGAAGCAAAACATAGAAGATGTATTTGCTGCTGTAAGAAGGTCCGCGAAGAAAAAGGGCACACGTTTTCCGCTAATCGTGCAAACAAGGTGACCACATGATGTAGCAGATGAGTGACATACTTTTGTCTAGATTGTTTTCAAAATTTTTACAAGAAATGTGACTAGTTTTCTGCATGACCATTTTTACAAGATGTGGGTGTTGTTTGTGAATAGTGCCGATCTTTGGGCATAGTGTGAATAGTTTGTAGTGTTTGAGTGCTGGTTATTTGTTCTCATCAGTGCTTAAGTAAGTAAATGACTGCCGGACAACAGTGCAGTAGAATTCATAGGATCCAGCATATCTAATGATTACTCGTAAGCTACGAAAAAAACGAGAAATGTAACGCCCGGTCGCACACGACCGAAAAACTGCGGGTCGAAACCGGCCCGCAGGTCGTCAATTTGTTAAGGCTGCTGCAAGCCACGGCACCATGCGCGTTAGGGGGGGGGGGCATATTTCCTAGTAGGCAGTTAATTCAGAGCTCGTGGTAGGGTAGCATGTTGCGCCCCCTTCCTTGACGTGCTCCCACCGCCCTCCAGCAGTAGGGCTGCATTGAAATATAAAGTTGGAAGAAAAAGGATCAAAAAAAAAATCAAACGCCCTACAAACGCAGCTTCTTCATAAGGGTACAACTGTCAAGGAGAACAGGAACGAGAACAGATGTCCTAGGCGCAACGTACTGGCCAAACCTTGCAGGTGGTTGCCGACGAGGGCCATTAGTCATTCGCAAATGGGAACAAGGTGTTGTCAATAATATGTTCTGAAGGGTCTTCGCAGTGTCGTCGTCTGATAAGGAGCAGAAACTGCTCTCTTTGAAAATGACGCAGAAGGTCGCTAAAACAAAACATGAGGGCAACCAGTCAAATAGTATTTATTGACGACAAAAACCACTGACAGGTTGCTGCGATTGAGAGCGGGAGAATATACCTTCAGCGTGTCTGTTATATCAGGCGATGTCAGAGATCTGCAGGTGCGTTCACAAAGAGGAACACCAGAATTCGGTTAGTGATTGAGGCTTCTCCCACAAGCTGAGAGGGCGGCTGGTTCAAAATGGGATCTACGGTCGAGTGTGCTCCACTCCGTCCTGACTACTTTGCTCTGCGGGAGGATGGGAGATTGCATGACAACCGGTGTAGTATGCCTTACGTCATGTGAAATTTGTGGTCAGGAATACATAGGGGACACGGGCACTGTATATACAGATCGTCATCCTCAATTTGCGCAGCCAGGTTAGGCCCTAAGATTTTAGCAGCTCTCCGCACTCGTCCTAAGCTGAAGTTCTCTCGGTATGGTAAAGCCGCCGAGTCAGTACCCATGCCGTTACTGCTTAAAGAGCGAGCTCCCTGCATTGCTCAAGAAACATGTTCGCGTTCTCTCATGCCCCGTATTCCTAATAATGACGTACATTTCTCGTCACCTTGAAGTTTTTGCAGCATTTATGCCGATGACATCAACGTATTCAGGGTTAATGGTTCTCTGTCGAAAACATCAAAAATAAATAAAGCTGCTGAAGAGTGTCAAGTTCGTGGTCATCACTCAAGAGAAGGGTCTGAAGCGTATCTCTGAACGGGGGAGAGCGAGTCATATAGGAAGGATCCCCACCCCTCATTTAACATAAAAATGTTTTCTTTTTACCAATTCGTTAAACCCAAGGAGTAGAGGTCGTTGAAGTTACAATGCGATACGGTGCATCACGAGTTTGGCGGTCTCGTACGCCCGCGACTCCCCTACCGGCAAGCGGCTTGGAGCGCAGGGGATAGTGATGGTGCTTCATGCGAGGAAGATCGGGGCTCGACTCTTCTGCGCTGGTGTATACTTGCATTTCATCTGATTGGTTGAGATTTGAAGGATTCTGACGTCTTTACCTTTTCCAGAGGTTTTTGCCTAATTTTTCAAATGCATGCAGTGTTCAACATGATTATGTGTAAATGTTCAACACCAGTGGTAAACAGGTACAAAGTAGGTCACAATACGGAGAGCGCATAAAGGCTACAGGCTCCTCACAGTTTGCTTTCATACATGGAGCAATGACATCGGCTCCATAGACGAAATACAATTGAAGACGTACCCTTTCCTCCGAAACAAGAATTCCACGTGAATACGTTATCGTATGTCCACTGCTTGCTTGCCTCTCCACGTCTATCAGTTCATCTTGCGGATTCCAATCTTCTTCTTCTTCCACTACTTATAGCTGTTCGCCTTTTCGCCTGAACGTCAAGTTCAAGTTGAGGTGGTTCGAAGTCCTTGAGTATGCTGGGCATCCGTTCGGCCAGCTTGATTTCTTTCCTCGAAGATTCCTTTTCTAAAGGTGGGCCACACCTCAGATTGAGTAGGTGGATCACCACTCGACCGTCGGCGGACACTATTGTTGTTATGGTTCTAGAAAACCTTCAGCAGACCTCTCATTTTCAGGTGGTAGGCAAAGGTGAGGGAAAGAGTGTATCGATGGTTGCTTAGGTCATTTTTCGAGATCCACAGACCTCTTTTCACATTTTAACCACCTCCGACGTCACAACGTGGTCTCTTTTGAAAATCTGAGGAGGGTGGTTTTTCCCGAGGTCGTCGGTCTATGTAGAAACGCAAATATGAAGAGCCTGTAGCTTTTATACGCTGCCCGGATTGCGACCAGTGCTGCATTAAGCACTTTGTACCTATGTATCACCGGTGTTGAACATTTATACATCGTCATCTTGAATACCACAGCATGCAGCTGAAAAATTAGGCAAAAAACCTCTGGAAATGGTAAAGACGTCAGAATCCTTCAAATCTCAACCAATCAGATGAAATGCAAATATACACCAGCGCAGAAGAGTCGAGCCCCAACCTCCCTCGCATAAAGCAACGTCACTATCGACTGCGCTTCTAACCGCTTGCCCGCAGAGGCATCGTACATTGCCCCAGAAGTCGTGAGGCGCCGATTCCATTGTAACTCCAGGGACCTCCTACTCCTTGGGTTTAACGATTTGGCAAAAAAGAGACACATCCTCATACCAGTTGAGGGGTGGGGATTCTTACTTTATGACTCGCTCTCCCCGTTCAGACATTAGCTTCAGACCTTTCCCCTGTCAGTGCAGTTCCAAAAGACCGCTGTCATGAGATTAGAAGGGGACCAACCTAGCATTTTGCTTTAGCAGGAACTACGCTAAATTGTGCCGATCAGATACGTGAGCTAGGAGTTGTTTAGAAATTGATCCTAATTTCGACAGTCATATTCACGAATTTGTAAGTAGAAGTTCAAGTCTCATTTTTTGTGCTTTCAAAATGAGAGACATATCCATGCTCTTGCAGCTCACCTTTAGTTTGTGTGCAAGAACACTGTTTGTGATCCGGAATCCACAAAAAAGGGGTTTGGTTGCAGAAATTGAAAAAAGCCTAACAAGGTTTCACAAATCGTTTATTCCGTCGTTGTGGCGTTATTCATATGCACAACTCTATCCCAACTTGGCGCAGGTTGTGTGGAACTCAGAAGATAGATCTCGAAATGGCTATGATGTACGAACTGACCACAAGTGAAATCAGTCCCAGCATCTCCCATCTGGTTAATGTTTCCCAGAGAATCGCTAGTATCTATGTCGGTCCACCCCCGACAAACCCAAATACGACTCAGTGCTAAAATCTGCAACTTGTGAGAAGAGTAGCTCTACCAAAAATAGCTTGCACACCGACCTCTTCAAACATAGAAATTCAGTGCCTCCCAGACTCGTTTAACCCGGCAACTATGATGATATTCTCGGTTATCTAACCGTAAGTTAAAACAATACTCAAGCGTCTAGGAGTAACTCGCCCTCATTGAAATTAGAAAACCATGAATTTAGTTGAATGAATCAGTTTCTGTCCCCAAGGGGGTCTCAGTGAGTGGAACTGCTGAACTGTAGCCGAGGATGAGGGATAATGGGATATTGGCCAGATACGGAATCATATTCAGAACGTGAATACACTTTTCGAATTTGCATGACATTTTTGTTCTTTCGGCTACAGAAATGTCTTTAAATTTCAATCAGAGGAGTGTAATCGATAACTACGTGGCGCAGTCTTCTGAATTGACGCCAATTTTTTGCTTTTCTACACTTCAAGATAGTTTATAGTCATTTTTGCAGCTGAAAGAAGTAGATGCTTGTAAGCAGTCAAACACAGCTTCTAGTTTCTTGAGCAGCTCTTGTTATGCAATTTTTGAGGAGAGCCAAAACAAATTTTAAAACATAATGCTTATTTCATCCATTTTAAAAGGTGTGAGTTTGATTCGGAAGACGTCAATTTGGAAAAAATTTTCTGAAACGCAATCAGTTTTAAAAGCATACAGTTTGGACTGAGAATGCTAACAAGCCTCCCTCACAGAAATATTCGCTTACGGCGTTCTTACGATTGCTTCAAGTGTGCAAAACTGTGGATCCGTTGTAGGACACCTGGGTGCTATGCGACAGATGAACGGATAGACCCTTATACGGTACCTGGTTCTCGGTGAGGAAGGGTTGGCCCAGTTTGGCGTTCGTTATTCAACGAAATTTGGGCCGGTCGGCTAAGGAACTACGAAAGGTTCATGCTGGACGTTCTCTACTTCTCTTAGTCATAAAGAACAATAGTTGCAAACCTTTATACCCAGGAAGTCTGGATAGAGCACTTATTTCAGCTTGGGTGCAGGTGGCACAATCGGAGGGAGAACTAATTCCATGCGTCACCAAGACTGGATTTGAAGTCGGCCTTGCGACCATCCAGAAGCCAAGCATTCAACTTCTTAGAACTGGTAAAATTGTGCTGGAAATGCATGGTAGGGAGACACATTGCACGCTGAATTGTTCATCGGCTGGTCAACAGAAGTTTGTTCTTAAGCCACACGAACATGCAAATAGATCCGTGATATCACTTTTCTCTATATGTGAAATGCCTTGCGAATCATCAATTTTTGTAGTTCCGCAACCGTAGCGTGTGGGATGTTAGGCCATTGCATATGAATTGACCAATTTTGACTGAAAAATTTGCAGATCAACTAACTAATCAACTAGCTTTGCTTGGAAGCAATTCTATTAATCGAAATAAGCACCATTACAATTAGTACAATTTTTCCAATGCCATAATCGCTCAGACATTCCATCTTTATGCAAATCAGAACTACGAGAATTAATAAAACAGTCATTTTCGACATCGTCTTGGTTGCTGAATTTTTGATTTGTGACATGACGACGTAAATGCTTGGAAAAATGACAAAATAATCGGTAGAGTACCGACCTGGTGAATATGCTAAATGTGTCAGAGTTTTGTATCCCAATTGATGCTGTTTCTGGACAATAATTTTTGAAACATGCGGACGAGCGTTTCAAAAATTGTTGTCCAGAAACTGTTGTCATGCAATAAAATTGTGCCTCTTCGATTGACCAAACGCGGCTGTTTTCAATCAACCTCTGGTGTATCACTTCAATTTCGGCGCAATACTCCTACACTGTGATAGTCTCTCCAATCTTCGAGAACTCGTAATGGACCACATATATCAGCTACTGTCGACCAAACCGTCACCGTGGTCCTCTTTGGATGGATACTTGGTTTCGGCATCTCCTCGGGACTTTCATTATTGTCCAGCCACTGTGCGGAGCGACGACGATTGTCACTAAGGATCTATTTTTCGCCTTAACGAACACACAGGTGTCGTGGCGCTTCGGCATCTGCGGGGCGGTAGTTCGTGCGGGGTCCATTCATCCAATTTCTTCACTTCTCCGATCGAATTCAAGCGGCGACTGATAGTGCTGCCGTCAATGCCGAAACGTTATGCTAGCTCTCTCACAGTTTGATGCAGCTCCGCTTCCACCATGGCTTTGAGTTGGTCGTGATCGAAGAACTTCGAACCAGCGACGAATTGTGCATTCCTTAGCGAAAGCCTCCGCAAATGCAGCATTGATGTTATGAGCTGCAGCCGCGGCGTTGCCTCCACTTTTCCATTCATATAAGTAGAGCACCTGAACGTCACACTGAAAAATCGACGTCAAAAACTCGACGGGAGGCAACCATGTCACAAAAGGCTATAAACACTAAGAAAGCGGCGACTCCACGCTTTCAGGACTTGTATACAGTACCTGAAACGGGAATAATCTTAGCCAGAAAAAATCGACCAGAAATAGAGGTGGCAAAATCGGCTATTTCATAGCAACGGCCTACATCATTGTACATATGTGGCGATGGTACCCTTCTAGTGATAATCTTTCGTAAAGCGTCTAACAACCACCACAGTTTAGCTTTAAATGGGAGCAAAAAGAAGGGAGTGGGAATATAAAAACGAGAATAAATGCTTCAGATGAGCGGGGAAGTCGACGCTTCTTCGTCCAGTTAGAGTTAATTCTATGAGAATTTTTCGCAAAGCGTTTTTTACCCGTTTTCCACAGATAATGGAGGAGCCTATTCCGTGTTTGCGCATAGATTGGCAAGTTACCATAAGGTTCGAAACAATTATTGTTACGAACGCATGAATTGTCTAACGTTTCGGCATAACAAACTTCATTTGAGCCCGGAGGAGACAAGCTGGCGTTAAGAAATTACTGATGCAAGAATGAACTCAAATTGATTGGCTTTGAAAGCAAATAAGAAGACGACGAAATATGACAAACACAGCCCAACTGAGGCCCATTCACATTTCACTCATCTACATCTGTGACCATCCGAGGGCGACTAGCCAGCCTTCGCATGTTTCTACACGCACTGTTGAGTTGATCTGTTCGTCCCTCGACTACTTGAAGGTCTTGTAACCAGAAATGACCCTCGGACGAGTAACTTGCCTCCAAGTGTTATTGTAATTTACAGGCTCTGACGAGGACGTTCACGCCGTAATGCTCAAAGTGTTCATCACTGTCATACTTCCACAACTCGACTAGAACTTATTAGTACACCTCCAAGATAGGTTTGGCAGTAATTAACCGACCCTGAAGGAGTTTTGCCTAGCCTGTCGAGGAGAGCTGAGCTTGAATTTCCGGAGACTTCCGTTGGACCAAAGTTGTGTTCCGTGTTTGTTCGACGTCCGGAGAAATGAGCATTTCGGAGAAAATTATCTTTGTCTGTTATTCAATTTTATTATCCACTCATCGAAACAAGCAAGTCTGTTTCGTCGCACACTGAGACGATGTGCGAGTGAAAGGCGGAGCTTCTGACGCTGCTCCCTCGAAGTTTATTGTATTATAATTAAGGGTTAAAGTCAGGGATCAAGTCAAAGGAGCCACAGCAAACTGCTTTTATTTTTAGTTTCCTCAGCATCATTGGACCGCCACCGCAGCACAAAATACTTTTCCTTGGCGACTATGTCGACAGATGCAAGAAGTCGTTCGAGGTAACGTCCCAGCATCTGCCAGTGGTCAGCTCACGCAACAAGCTTTAGGTGATCATGCTACTCCTGTGCTATCGTATCAAGTACCCTCAGCTGATCCATCTGCTGCGAGGCAATCACGAATGCTCGAAGATGAACCGCTTGTACGGCTTCTACGAAGAGATGAAAAGGAAAAGAACCATATACATGTGGAAGAAATTCCAAGAGGTGAAGCAGCACTCTTTGTAGAAGGAATCGACCAAACAGGCGCTTCAGGACCGAAATAACCTTGTACAGCTGAAATGGAATGGTATCAGCTGCCTCGCATAACGTATCCAAAGCTTTAAGGACGAGCTCACGCATGCCACTCATATCTGTGTGGTGCTCTCGCTGTGTCATGCTTCACCCTGACCACCACAGCTTCATAAAGAATGGCATCCCCTTCCGTACATACCACGCATTATTGCTCCAGCGAAACTGGCTGTAATGTTTGAGGTTCAGAAAAATTTTATCGCACCACGGGAACATGTGATCCGCTGTCTGGCACAACCTTGTTGTCTCCTATACGTAAGCTACTCTTATAAGCATAGAAGGGAACTGTCTGAACGGTACGCCGGAACGGCAAGAACGAGTACGATAGGGAGAATCCCCGTCCTCCAAATAGTAACAGAACATGTTTTGTTTTTGCCGAATCCTTGAGGCTAACGAGTACGAGGGTGCAATGGTTAAGGGGCCGCAGAGCGAGCACTTCACGGCAGCGCAAGTTTCCGGCGTCGTGAACTGCGTGGTGCAGTGGTGGAGGGCACGCCTCATGTTCGTGAGCTCTAGGGTTCGGCTCTCGTGCTACGTCGCGTTTTTGCACTTTCACCATAGTATCGGATTTCCATCGAGATTTCCATATCTGAACTTATTTTGGAGTTTGCTGCGGTAAGATGTTTTTTTACCTATTATTTCTCGACATCTCGTAATTCACCAGCCATGTCCGAAATATGCCAAATGCGATTTTGTGTGAAACTTTCACTCCAATAAATTGTTCTCATTGTCAATGTAAGAAATTTTGACGATGAAACAACATGAAACAGCGGCAGAAAGCTAAAAAAATGCTTCAAATGCAATTTATTAGTGTCGGTGAGGTGAGTGCCACCAGTGTACTCACAGTGTAGGAGGGGACCACATGATCTTCAACTCGACCTACCACCTCAATATCCTCTGTCTGTTTGCTTACAAATTCGCGCGGTCATAATAAGCTGCTGAACACTGACTCTGCTAACCCTCGAGTGGCCATTCACCCATTGACACTGAAGTGCGGATCTCCACTGGATGCTGTTCCTTCGAGAGACGAAATGAAGCTGGCGGAAAGGATAGCAAGTATCCTACAGGATTTCAAACTGCGATAGCTAGAAATCGACGAAGTGGAGAAGTTGGAGGTAATGTAAGAAGAGGACCAAGAGTTTCAACCAGAAGAGGATTGTGCCGGAGTCACGACACCACTAACAAGTGAATTCACTATCACGTTTTCGGGAGGACAGATCGTTTCGGAGGAAAAGGTTTGGCTATATTAGAATTGGGATATATACAAGTTTGAGAACTGGGGAAAGTGGGCTGTATCGCGATTCCAGGCTTGGGCTGCAGCCGAGTACCACTGGGCAGGAGCTGTGAAGCCAAAAACAAGTTCAGATATGGAAATCTCTATGGAAATCCGATGCTATGGTAAATGTAGAATGGGAACTGAACCCTAGAGTTCACGAACATGAGACGTCCCCTCTACCACTGCGCCACCCAGTCCACAGCATCGGGATCTTGCGCTGCCGTGAAGAGCTCGCTCTGCGGACCCTTAACCGTTACACCCTCGTACTCGTTTGCCTCAAGGATTCGGCAAAAACAAAACATGTTCTGTTATTATTTGGAGGACGGGGATTCTCCCTATAGTACTCGTTCTTGCCGTTCCGACGTACCATTCAGACAGTTCCCTTGTTAGGAAGACTACTAAAGCTGTGTACTTTCTATGAAGCGGACAGGTTTAAGCCAGTACTCTCGAATATGGTGACTATTGTGCATGGGAGACGACAAGTTTTTGTTCATGTTTTGGAGAAGTGGAACTGCTGAACCAGTCAAGGTCAGACCGCCGAAAATTTTTTGGATTTTTTTTTAGAGTTGCGTTCGCTCCACCCTGAATTCCAATGATTCCACCCGCGCAAGGAAGACGGCGTCGAATCCGACGCCAAAATTGATTTGGATGGTCCTATATGCTTCATGCACGTACACGACTAATGGTAAAGAGGGCCGCCAGGAAAGTAGCGCTCGGGAAACTTGGGAAGCATGGATTCAGGATAGGCGCCTACAGCACAGCCGGAGGTGCCGGGTGTCGAGTGTGCCCGATAGCAGGTTCCTAGTTCGGCCTTCCCGCCCAGGCCAACCAAGCTCTCCATCCCTCCGAGGTTGGTGAAATGGTAACCAAAGGAAACCACTCCAGCATGGGGTTAAGAGGAAGGGAAGGCCTGGCCCTTTTTACATGGGAAGGATAAAGCGCTGACTTGTTCATCGGCCGATCACCACTAGTCATTGTATGGTCTACGCATTCGAATTGCGTTCACAACATCCCATATAATTAGAAGGGCTGATCCCAGAAGGGATAGAGTAACTCCGATCCTTAATGTTTATCCTTGGTAGAACTTTAAAGAGTGGGGTTACCAAGGATCTCCTCCATAATTAGGTTTTATCCTAACTGCAATACACCTAAACGTCCTTTCCTACCTATCCCGTAGAAGTACACCGTAACAAGCAGGAGCATCGGCAGACGAAAGATATCTTCAAATAATATCTTTAAATAATATCGCAACTGGTTTTGAAGGGGCGAGACCCCTTCAAAACCAGTTGCGTCGTAAAACTTTTGATAATCTGATAATGATAATCTGATGGCGCTAGGTCAGGGTTATAGGGTGGATGTGGCAGCAGTTCCCAATTGAGCTCTGCTAATTTTTGATGGGTTATCAAAGGGGTGTGGGGTCTGGCATGCTCATGGTGAAACATTGCGCCTTTGCGATTGACCAGTTCAGGGCCTTATTTCTTGATCTCTTCGTTCAGCTTCGATAGTTTGCGACAGTAAACATTCGAGCCAATAATTTGGTTTTTTGGAAGCAGCTCAAAGTATCCTACGTCCTCGCATATGCTGATGCGTTTGGTGAGGTGGACTTCCTTTAATTTATAAGAAAACCAAACATCCGGTTTGTTCACTTAACCAAGCTGTTATAATTGCAAGTGAACGGTTGAATTCGATATGTCAAGCATCTGAGCCATCTCTCGAGTTGTCATATGCTGCTTAGCTTCCACTGACGCCTTTATTCTGTCGATTCATTAGTGATTGTACGTCCATCTGCATCTGTGGTGCATCTTCCACAATAAAATTTCCAGAGCGAAAGCGAGCAATCCAACAGCGACGCTAGTGTTTAGTAGGGCAGTCCGCCCCACAAACCTTACGTAATTTCTTCCGATCTTGCACCGCATTTTTGCGCTTTCGGAAATAAAACAGTAAAATATGCCGATGATGCTCTTTTTCGTTGTCCATTTTCAACTGAATCAAGAAGAGAAGATAGTCTAGAAGTTAGTCTAAAGTCTAGCCTTTAAAATACAATATAACCATGTAAGCCACGCAAATCAATTATGAAACAACTCAATAGAATTCGTGGCGCATCCTAGAAGGAATTGAATCTGGTGGTGCACAAAGGGGTTGTAAACGGATTTGTGTATATCCGAAGAGGCGAGTCGAACGATATCTGAAAGTTCTCACCGGAACTTGTATGGGAGGGGTGATGGGCATGCGACGGTTTCTAGGGCTGAGCGGGAGCAGCTCGCTTTGGGATCGTGCGACGCCGTATACGGCTTCCTCGTATACTTCCTCGCCGCGTCGATGTCGTGCATTGCACTGGCTGGCCTACGCGATGGAATTTCATTCCCTTCTAGGTGGATTCGAAGGTGTCACATTGACTTCCTCTTACCAGTCACTTCCTCGGGCATCGAGATGTAAACACTGTGACAACGAAAGCAGACTGATAACCGAACCTTTGGCACTTCGAGAAGACAGTGATTGGCCTCATCCTTCACGAGATCGGCCAAGGGCATCTCTTTCACCTTGTGGAACCTGCGCTGTTGAGATGAAACAGCTCACGGCTCGCGACAAAGTTCGCTAACAATAAGATCCTGCAGCTGAAAGAATTTTTCGAAATTTAGACGGGTAAGAGTCTGAAAAAGGTATATGTGTACCCCCGTTGTTGAAGCTCATACCTTTCTCGAGAATGCGAAAGCGGTTCTGGGTCATTGATAATGATTGAAACCAGTACCATACACTCTCCAGTTTGTCAGCGGAGGTTTCCACATATATACACTCCCGCCATGCATGTGGGCCGGCAGAAGTTTTGGATCTAGCGCTGTTACGAGCGCATGCAAATCAGAAATACACAGATTTTCCACAAAAACACACATCCAGTCTTAGATGCGTTCCAAAACAAAGAAAACTGTTTTGTACATTCTGTGTGAGGCACTGTTAACTGTATTTCTTCATTTGTTTATCTGTGAGTGCACCAAAAGTGCATTCGGGATGCAGAAAATGACACAGCAACCATCAAAAGCATTTGAATAAGTAACAAAACCGTAAGAGGAACAGGGATACCACTATGAACTACAAATGGGTTAAGTAGTTATTTAGAGTGTAAAATCTTTTACAGGTTTTCAACGAGCTACCGCTTTGTGCGATTGTTAGCAGCCGCCTTCTATGCATGCACGGTGGAATCTCTCCAGAGATTCAGAATTGGGATTCGTTGGTGACACTGCAGGTACGGCTAGAGCTGCGACTACATCAGAGTTTCCTTCACATATGTACAACGACTCTTTCAATAGTTCCTGCTGAAGATGAAACGGTGAAATGATAGCACGATGCGGTACCTGGGCCTAATTGTATGATTTGAAGTGCTTACACAAGTAAAAATTCGAATCATTCCTATCCTCTGATGTTTTCGTATTGCGACGCCTGTTAAAAGATTACGTAGAATAAAGGGCCAGCTGCTTGAGATGAGCCGCGAGATCTAGCTTACCACTTCCATATAGTCATGTATAGTTAAGCAGTGATTCGCCTTGCTACCTCGGAGCTAGATTTTCTATGAAAATTAGGATGAAGTAAGCCCTCGATTTCAGAAACCGAAGTCGCCTCGAGCATGTGACGAGGGTGTCGCTGTCGACTTAATGTGGTCTGATCCGTCCTCTGATGCGTGCACTGGCTTCCAGTTCAACGCAGTGGGTTTCCAGTCGAACACGGCTTCAATACTCGTATTTGTTGGACTCCTTCCAAGATTTCATTTCTCTTTCGTATCTATCCTAATAGGAAAGAACTTCGTAAGATTACTTATGTTTTCAACCATTGAAACGAAATCTGACACAAAACACTGGTATGTAAGGAAAAAATATAACAACTAACGCAAGGCTGAATGACGACATAGTCAACAGCAGAATAATGCTTGTTCCAGCACCACTGGAATAATGTTCGTAGTGGCTGTTCCTAGTGGTAGCGCAGTTGGAGGACGCCGTTTCGCTCACCCGATTCTTGGTTCTTGGCTCGGATTTCCCGTATAAGCCAACAAACCTCCCATCCTTTCGGGGTCGGTGAATTGGTGTCACACTTGTCTAGGATGGACAAGACACTGACTTGTCCGTCGTCTGGCCATCGCAAGTGGTTGTGTAGACCAAATGCTCAAACTGCGTGCACGACATCCCTTATAATCAGGATGCGTGAGTGATTCTTTATAGGTAGGGAAGGACATTTGAGGGCGGTGCGTGGCTGATCGCAGAAGGGGATTGAATAACGTCGTTCCTTACCATTTGTTCTTGGGGACGTCTAAAGAATGAATTCACCAAAATTGTCGTCCATAATTAGGTGTTTTATCCTAACTGCACTACACTCAAATGTCCTTCCCTACCTATAAAGAAGGTGAACCCCCTTCGACTAGAACAGATCTTTATAAACACCTAAGAAATACTAACTAGTTGGCAGTGTGTTTTGAGATGTCCATTTGTGCATCATCACACGGAGTTTGTGGCAGCATTACATACATATTCTCCTAGCCGCTCATAGTTAGCGCCAAATTTCAATGTAACGTCTAAGCAGATTTTATAGAAATGTTCTTAGATGCAACTAGCAGCAGCCGCTCTATGACGCGCTTTTTATGTTTCTTCAGCGCAGCCAGATAAAATTCCAGTGAAAGAAAACTGCAGGGAGGACTCGAAATGTGAAAGAAAACTGCAGGGAGGGTCTGTGCCTACGATCACTAACTATTGCTTCAAAGCAGCAACTATTGCATGAATTGATAGTGATTAATGACTACGTTTTCGCAGGCTCTCACAGTTATTCTGGAAAGGCGGTAGAACAATGTTTCAGCTCCATCAAGCCCATTTTATCGATCACTCTTCTAATTTCTTAAACTGATCTTACACGTCACCCACGCGTTTAGATTCGGGCAACATCTTACATTTTCGGAGGAGATACAGTCAGCAATCTCTGCGAACTACTAGACATTTCCATGGTTGTTCGAGCCCACGAAGTAGTCCGGGTAAGCTGCTTCTTGGCTAAACATATACATTTCAGTGGCGGTAAAGTAAACGGATTTAGTTTGGCAAACTTTCGCTTTCATATGTAACAAAGTCAGCAATATTACAATGAAAGTCATCCAAGGAACCTCAGCACAACCGAGAGAACGTTAAGAATGATTGCTGGTGCTCAGTGGGTGCTGCGCAGCAGTAGTTGTTTCATATGGCGATTGCCCAAAATTTGTGAAACATATATGGGTTCCTTACTTTTATTAGGCAAATAGCAATTTCGTTTTCCCCAAACTTAGAAGATATTGGAGCAGCAACGAGAAATCGCTTCAATGCTAGAGTTATTCACAGCGATGAAGAGCAATTTCTCTCCACGGTTGATAAAGTTAATGGGTGTCCCCTTGAGGAACCTCGCTAGATGCACCTCGATGAAGCAGGACAACCGTACCGTCCAAGTCCCTCATTCCGACAGACGGTTAAGCCCGGTTGATCCCACGAGGTGTAGTTCAGGGATGGTCTGAAATTTTGGAATTTCTTGGAAAGCATAAAACAGAAATTCGCGTTCCTCAGAAAACAGAAAAGCCGAAAACGAAAACGGGAACATAAAACAGAACACTTCGAAGTTGCCATTCGAACTAATTGTTCCATGCAGTGATGCATTTCGCAGGCAACAGATGCTTTTGCATGTCTGGAAATGTGTTCGCAGACCAGCGCTTTTAGTTGTTTATGCTCATACATGCAATTTTCACGTCAAACTGGACACTCATCCAAACAAGCCCGACGCTTTTGAAATCAAACTGAACATCTTCCAAATCACAGCGAGCTAATTGTACATTAGGATCAACACTCACCAAAGAGGTTAGAAAAACATTTGTTCAATGAAAATTTGAGCATGATTTTCATTGAAGTTTTAATAAAATTATCCATTAAGTGAACACATTGTTCGAATTTTTATAAAACTCTTTGTTAAGGAAAAATCATGGTTTAGGGCTTGTTTCAAAGAGCAGGAAGACTGCTATTTTTTGGTGCCAAAAGAAGAGACTACCCCACCCCCTCGCCAAGACGTTGCGATTTTTATTCGATTGATAGTAAAACTTTTGTTTTCATTGAGTTTCACATCTGTAAATGATACAACAAAAACATCATCACACGGAGTTTGTGGCAGCACAGATATCCTCACTTTGGTGCTTTACGTGAGCAACATTTACGCTATCAAAAGTCGCTACGAGCTTTTAAATGCATGGCGTGATCCCATCTTTTAAATAATTCACGCCAAATTTTCCTTCAACAAAGGTTATTTTAACCATCTTTTGGAGAATGTAGTTTAACCTTTAGGCATTCTCATTTTGGAAGAGGTTCGCTTTGATTTTAAAAACACCACGTTTATTTTGAAGAGTGTCCAATTTGACGTGAAAAGAGTACAATTTGAAGCGCAAATGGTATAGATTCCCACTACATTTATAGTTTGCAAATTCTTGGGTTCTACTTATACATCCAAGGTCACGAAATTTAAAGTACGTAACACAACAGCTGGCGCCCTAACATTGACGTCACTAACCGCAACACTGTGAGCCTTTCTTAGACGTCGACTCTTATCCCCTTCGAGACAATCCGTTTTTCGCTTGGCCGTTGCGCTAGTAGCGAGCTGTTATTATGCTTTCCTTTATTGTGCTGTATTCAGTCCAGGCTTGAACTAATGAGGCAGAATGATGCAATTTTGCTCCCTAGAGCGCCTTGAACATTCGCCAAAATTTTCTACGAATTCCCAAAGAATCAAATTTGAAGCAGGTGAGGACCAAAACAAACAACCATTAAACAACACCTTGTTCCATAGCATTTTTTTCCACGATTAGACGAATATGCTGCGGAGGAGGATGCCCTCCTCCGCAGCATATTCGTCTACATATCTTCTTTCCACATGGCTTACTTACAAGCTGGAAAACTGGGCTCATTGAATATACGGGAATAGTGGCATACGTTTACGCACACTTCTGAATTCATGGCGCTATGCCGTATTCTAGTGCCTAGTGCCACTAGTGCCACTGGTTTCCTGTCATCACGGGTTAGCACTTATACAGCCCCATTTGCCTAATTCTTACTCGGCCTGCTTCTATGCTACCTGCTTTGGACCTGCTTCTTCGTTGCCACTCTGCAGGCTCCTGAACCTAATAAATTCAGAGTCGTGTTTCGTTATATCCTTCGTTGTATCCTCCTGCCTCCTGCGCTCATTGCCAGATCTTACTCCGTTGCAATACTCCGCATTGCATTTATCTCCCGAAGTTCGTTGTTTGCCCATTTCGCCCTCTGCAATCTGCAGCTATGCTTGGCGTAGTCAATGTATAGCTTCCAGGGGTCGGATTCACCAACGATTTACATAACAGAGAATTCACAGCGGAAAACTCTGATAATGCGGCTTATCGCTCACCATGTCGCTCGATAAGCTACGCTATCAAGGATTTCGGCCGTAATTTTCTCTGCTAAACTGCTGTAAGTCGTTGATGAATAGGGCCTCAGGAATTGCCCTTATCACCACCCTTGATTACTCTTCATATCTGTTATTTTTCAGTCCTTTTGGTCTTCTCGCCTATCTTTGGTAGTGTTTTGTTTAGTTTGCAGTGGTTCTTCTGTTTTTTGCTTGCACTTATGCTTGTGTTTGGCACGTTTTTGTCAGACGTATTCATAAATAAATAAATAAAAATAAGCTTTGAAATGATGGAAAACAGCATGAAAATCTAATGATTTATACACAGAATGCAGTAGGTTAAAGAGTGATGTACGAAAAAAACTCTATTATTATTTTGTAAACAACCTTAATTTGCCTTCTACCCCATCGTTATTTTGTTTAATTTCTTAGAAGACTTTGTTTTCTTGAATTGTTTTAAAAAGTTTGAAAAAATCCCTTCGTGTGCTGAAGGATATAAAAATGTATTCCGGTAGTTGTCACCGCAGCTTTAGGATTCCTTCGGAACATAAAAGTGAGGTAAGAAAAATGAGTAAGAAAAGAGGTCGTCAAGTCAGTGCACTCCCCCCCCCCCCCCCCACCCCCCTCCTATTATGCATTGCGCCGACAACGCAAACAACAATCCCAACTTACCACACTGATATATCGATATACTCACGCTACATATGGGAAATGCTGCTAGGAAGAGGAACTTGAAGCTGCCATCAGTTCAGAGTATATGTAGTGCAATGGCATCGCTTTATTGTGTGGGAATGTGCCGAAATAGACGTGCGTCCAGAATGGCCACGCCCTTCGCCATTGCGAGTTTTTAATTAGGCTGCCTTTGAAAATTCAAATGTCGAGCCGACCTCCTTTTTCACAGAGTGTCGCTACGTGGAAGCACAATAGATGACAATCCTAACAATTTTTTTTTGCGCTGTGAGTCTGTTAGGAACACCAGCTTTTCCTGTTTTGGCCGGTGATGACCCTTCCAACTTTGCCGCTCGATGTAATGTTTGATTTCGTGAAGGACGCTTTACATTTCAGGGAGGACATCAATTTCTCTTCGATCGGAAGTTGGTGACGGTCTTTTCGGCTCCCAACTACTGCGGCACAGACGGAAACGCAGCTTCGGTTTGTCTTTTTTGCGCGAAAGTCACGGCTGCTCAAGAATTGGGTTCTTTGAGATCATGAAAGTGAGTCGCCGCCTGGAACTGTCGTTCATCACGCTGAAGCCTCGCCTTGACACAAATCGACTGAACGAAGAGAAGCGACAGCTGCTTGAGAAGATGATGGCAGACACAAACGCCAATGCCAAGAGCCCTGATCCATGTGAGTGATTGATTCAAAGCGTTGACTTCTAGGGAGGCACTTTCCGAATTCCCTATCATATGGTCAGAATCTCTACTCTTATCTCTAGGTGCTCGAATTCCAAAGTCGGCCAAAGTTTCCAGCAATGACGACTGGTCGCTCATAGGCCCTCAAAGCAGTACTTCCTCGGATCTGAAAGGTATGGGCCAAACGGGCTCAAGGCGCTTACTTTGCTTAACACTCGCTTCTAGGTGATCCACAAAGAAAGTCCAATTTGCTTGCTTTGGTGGACAACGAGGAACCACTGGTGCCGCCTCCGCCACTTCCCAAGAGCACATCTCCAACAAAGATGCCCGCAAAGCCGGCGGAGAGCAAAATTAGTCCACCAAAAGAGGCAGCCAAGAAGGAGGAAAACACCAACCGCCAGTCACCGTCGATTACCAAGCCGACTTCGGCCCCTGCTCCTCATCAAGTTCAATCACCAAGTAGGAAGCGAGATATTACGCCAGCTCCGCCTATCGCTTCTAGGAATGCGCAAGCACCATCCTTCAAAACTCCACCTAAAGACGCGGATGCGGCAAAAAAGACCGTGTCTTCGCCACAGTCCAGCGCCATGAATACAGCGAGACCTAATACTCCCAAACCGATCTCTCTTCTACCAGCATCTGTCAAGCCGGAGGTAGTTGCACAGAGGCCCAGCTCGGCTAGCGCCGTAGCTAAAACGGCATCGATCGCGTCCCCTCAGAAGAAAACGCCGAATGGAACTTCTACCTCGCATTCATCCTCCTTGGTTGAGAAGCCACCACAACCGCTCGTAGTGCGATCCAAGAGACAATCACCTGTTGTTAAGGAGGCAGGTGTTGGTTCGTCGGACTCCAATTCGAGCATCAAGAATTCAGAAAGTCTCAGTGGTGTGAATCCGAAGCCGAGAAGCGTGGAGGAGGCTGCGAAGGCGGCTATTGCGGCCACGACTACACCCACGCCCGCCCCTCCGAAGAGTCCGAATCAAATCATCAGCGCGACAGAGGAAGCGCTAAGGAACTCAAATCCAGCTGAGCCGAAGAAATAAATTGTTTCTTTTACGCATGAGTCATACACGCTACAATAATCCTACTCGGAAAACGGCTCAATCTTTGCTGTACACAGTTCCGGATAACATGCTTTTCAAAGCTTCCAGAGGCGACGATCCTCACGAATTACTTGAAGGACCTACCAGCCACAAAATAACCAGATTCGATACAAATTTGATGCTACAGCGGCGTCTAAAGTTTGTAAACGCTTGCATTTTTCGCCAGAATTCGCGCCTATCAGCTTCAAAAATGTAGAATCTGGACATGTTGACAATTAAAAAATCTTATATCGCATCATCACTGCTGTTCTATGTCGGTATTTTCTGTTTCAAGCATAAAAACGGAAAAGCCGTAAAATCTACCACATAGGTTGCAGAACTTCAGCAGACTCCTTTATTACGCAAGTCAGACAAGTGATACATGAGACAATGTAGCTTTATTAGCAGCGAATTGCAGAACCTTTGCTTTGTTTACAGCTTCACATCTCCTCGGAATGTAGAAGTTTGTTGATCACGTCGGGTCCGATATCTTCCCATTTCTGCCTTAATTGTTCACACTTTCCGGCCTTGTTCCTTGCTTTGAGACCTGCTAAACTTATGGCAAGGTGTTTCCAAAGGTGTTCGATTCGGTTCAGATCCAGTGACTGAGAAGGGCACGACATAAATGAAATCCATTTTCATAGAACCACTCCTCCTTCACCACCTTCGAAACATGTTTCGGGTCGTTACCTTGCTCGAAAATCCACGGCGTTTGGAAAGTTTTATTTTTCTGGTGTGTGGAACAAGGGTGTGCGCTATATATTTTTCGGCAAATTTTTAACAACCATTTTTAACAAAAAATTTTGCCTGAAAATCGGTAAACTCCGCAAATAAAATTTTCTTTAGCTGCAGTCGGTTTGATTGTATTTTAAATTGCAAAAAGCCGGACCTCTTTTTAATGATTTTTTTCGACTCTATTTACATGTTAATTACACTTCTGGACATAATGATAGATCCACTCAAATGTTTGTATTTTTTCTTGTTTTTCTAGGAATTGTGAGCCGCTTCGAACAACATTTCACTACAGTTACAATGTCACAGAAAGAGCAAAGATATAACAAGAAGAACTTCTAAGCTGAAAAAATAAGTTTTATGAAAACTTTATTTTCTTCACCAACGTCTTCTGCCTTCCTTAAGGGCCATACTTCAGACTCACAAAGCAATAGAAAGTTCTACATGGTTTACAACAACAAATTTAAACAGGAGCAACAATAGCAGTGATCTGTCTCCTCGACGTTCAATGACTTGAACTAAACAATTGGTCATAGTTGAAATCAGCTTATTCACGAGGTTGCCGTCAACGGCATGCCGGGCCTCCACAATCGCCTTTTTTAGCTCAGCGGTCTTATATTGCTTATTGTTCATGTAGATATAGCGTACCATAGCCCCAAATGTTTCCTACCGGATTGAAGTCTGGCGAATCGGCCGGCCAATACAAAGTCGGAATATGATGACGTTGCAGCTACCCTCTAGTGCTACTACTCACATGAATCGGGGCGTTATCCTATTGAAGTATCAAATTTCGTTGTGAATTTCTCCTCCAGAAGCGAAGAAGACCATGTTCCAATGCAAGCTGGTGCTGGGCCGAATTCATCTTCTTCGGAACGAAGAGTAATTTGACTCGTCCAGTCGAACAGATGGCTGCCCACACCATCACTCCATCACCACAGAGGTTGCGTTTTGAAAAAAAAGAGTTCGCCTTCCTCATATCGTGCAAGTAGTTGCGAAACCCATCGGGTCCTTCACAATTTAACTTCTTTTCATCGGATCACACAATCTGAAGCCGAGAAAATAGCAGACGCTATGAAACGAGAACTGCATTACCTTTGGCCAGTAGGTGCGTATGTTTTGACGTGCAAAAAGAAGTCGATTTTGACGATTCGCGGCAGTAATGAATGGGTCACAGCCCATACGTGTCGTACGATGTGTGTGCTCCTCGATAAGATGTGTCGCACTGTTCTGGAGGTAAATTCCAGGATGAGATTTGCTCTGATCTGGGCGGACGTCGACAAGGAGTTTGATGCTACTCGCTATGTTGCTCTTCTGTCTCGCTCTGTCGTGCTTAGTTTTCTTGCTGTGGGCTTCGTGGCACCGTACGCACGTCACATACGAGTTGACAACATGATGGGAACGGCCAATTCTCTTAGCAGTGCTACGGTTGCTCATGCCGCAGCTCTTCATGCCATTAATGGAGCCTTCCTCGAAATCCGAAAGGCGAGTTCCTCTACCAATCACAGATGGAGGATGAACACGACAAGTATTACTGAGTGGATCTATCATTATGACCAGCCGTCAAACGCAGTATTCCATAAAAATGGAATTTTTCTGGAAATTCGCCATTTACGAGGCCAGTTCTTGTTGTTATTTTTTAGCTTGGTTAATGGCCCGACTACTGGACGAAAAATACTTTACAGCTTTTGAAAAAATTTAGCTTTCGAGTGGATCTATCATTATGTCCAGCAGTGTATATGATTATATGGCGATGTCCTCATCTTTGCAGCAAATAAGAACAGTCCAAAATAACCATCAACCAAATTGTGTAAACGAGAAATTTATGAAGATTTTAAACTCAAATAGTAACAACAAGACTTTTCAAAATAACAAATGTCTTACCATGCCTAGATCGTTTAGCTTGTGAAATGTTGCCTATCCTTTTCATTTGTCTTAGCAAAACTTTATACAGAACTAGCGCTCGCTAGGTAGACTTTTACAGCCCAGCATTCTTATATACTGCTAAAATTGTTTCGGAAAACTACGCGTTTTAATGAGGGACTCTGGTCATGCAGTTGGTACGATTCATTTATAAGGTATTTAGAAAATCCTGCCTGTTTCAAAAAATGGTTTCTTTTGTCCCAGGAGTTCACGTTTTTACTGCAGACGACAGCAGAGATTCAAATAAACAGCCACAGATCGTTGATCAAATTTTAATCGGATCGGATTTTCAGCAATGAGTATTTTTGTGTTTGCTACCCAAGTAACACAGATTTCAATTATTAAGCTCTTTGACCAGTGAAGGGGGGACCAGCAATGGGGACCGGTGAGGGAGGGGATCCAGTGAAGGGGGACTGGTGAGGGAGGGGATCCAGTGAAGGGGGATCGGTGAAGAAGGGGAGAGGGGTCTGAAGGAGGACCAGTGAAGGAGGGGGAGGGGTCCAGTGAAGATGGGACCGGTGAGGAAGAGACCAGTTATAGGGACCGGTGAAGGGGGGGGGGGGAGTGGTGCCGTGAAGGGTGGACTGGTGAAGGAGGGGGAGGGGACCAGGTGAAGGGGAACCGGTGAGGAAGGGACAAGTATGTAATGGGGACCGGTGAGGTGGGGAGGGGTCCAGGGAAGGAGGGACCGATAGAAGGTTGACCAGTAAAAGAGGGAACCAGGTGAAGGGGGGGGGGGACCGGAAAAGGGTTGATGAATAAAAGGGGTACCAGTGAGGGTGGGGCCAGTAATGGGGATTGGTGAAGGATAGGATGACCAGCGAAGAGGGGACCAGTAAAGGGAGGAAGGTGGGAGCAGTAGTATGGACCGACGAAGGGGGAGGGGACCAGTGAAGGGTTAACCGGGAAAGGGTTGACAATAAAAGGGAACCAGTGATAAGGGACCAGTTAAGGGGGGGGGGGGTTCAGTGAAGGTGATGGACCTGTTTTGCCCTAAACCATTTTTAGGGCAAAACCATTTTTTTCAAAGAGAAAATGAGAGAAGGCCCAAAGAGGAGAAGACATTCGGGGAGTTCTATTCTCTAAGTTTGGGGCGAAGCCCCAACCAGACGCTTGGCGGCCGGCGGGCCGTTGAACGTCTGGTATTAGTTATTCATGAAACGTGCATAGGAAGGAAGGTGCGAATATGAACAGGAAAACCAACCGCGATGCGGGATCAGGGTCAAGCGTGGGGTTCGATTTTTGCTGAAAATTTACGATCCCCCCCCCTCCGAAGGGGAATTTGTACGACCCCCTGCCTCCCTCTTCCACTGTTTTATTCCTTATATTTCTTGATTTCTTCAACGTTTTATGTGCATTTTGAACGTTTTACTAGGTTCTTCTTTTCAGGAGCGGCTTCGACACAATAGAACAATGAAGAGAGGTCACTGAACAATACATACTTTGATAGCACAATAAAAAATTTAAACTTTTGAATGCTATTTTCGACACTTTTAAATAAAGGTTTTCTGGTAGCAGTCTTCTAATCATTACTGTTTAATTTGTGCTGGTTTTTTTTTCGGAGTTTCATGGACACGACACATTTTTCTACCTGAAGGAGCGACGTCTAAAATTGTGTTTTGAAATTGTATTATATAAAATTTCGAGTGCTACTTTCTGATGACGAGTTAACTGACTTTCCTAGATTTTTTAAGCGCTCATCATCGATTGCGGGCGGCAAACGAATGGTGGACGATGGAATGCCCATGGAAATAATGTTCTGCCATCCCAAGGAAACATCATAAAAATCAAAATGAAGCCTACAAAAAATTGAAGCCCTGTGTATCGTTCAGCAAAAAAAAACAACAAATTTTCATCAGCGGTGACGGAGCCGCGATGACGATATGATTAGGATGGATCGTATACAAAACCCTCGTTTTTCATGAAAAAAAATTTTTTTTAAATGTTGACCCAAATCACAATGGAAGATGTTACTTTTAAAACCTCTTTTTCAAAACATAGAAAAACACATTTACTAAAGCTATGTGACTTTTCCAGGAGCCCCAAAAAAAACCTCCGGGTTACGGCAGTTTACGTGCGGCTACTGCGTTCTCTGACATGATATCGCAATTGAAGGATGGATGGACTCCTCGCTGAAAGAATTTTCTGCCTTCTGAAGGACAGGACGACAGAGAGTGGAATTGTATCATATAAAATTTTAAGTCGCGCTTAATATACCGTAAAAAAAACTTAGCTTCTCCGCTGCGATGAAGATATGATTAGGATGGATCGCATACAAAATTCTCGTTTTTCATGAAAAAAATTATTTTTTAGCCGAAGCAGACCACTCATACGAATAAAAGAAAAAAAAACACAAAAACCTCATCGATGCTGATCAATTCACTGTTAAAAAAATCATGATTTTCTGGATCGAACAGGTTGAATCGATCTCTGGTCGACTTTGCAACAACGTGATCGGAGCATGAAATTGGACGTTCACAAAAGGGTTCATGACTCGGTAAGTTTTTCGAATTTTTAAAATTCTTTCAGATTATCAAAAATTAGAAGAAAAGCGCTTTCCCATCATGTAATAAACGTTTGCTAAAAAAGAGCTCTTCATGCGTGGTGAACGATGCAATTTTGAGCAAAAAAATTGCAGTGACTTCACAAAAATGCTCACAACTCGGTAGGTTCTTCGAATTTTCAAAATCCCGCTAGCAGTCAGAAAGTAGATGAAATACGCTTTCTTTCTGTGTAGGTAGCGGGAGGCAGTCTCCAAAAAAGGGGACTTCATGCGCGGCGGGAGGGGCCCAATTTGTCCATTTCGCGAAAATACGTACGTACCGAAAATCTCAACCCCCGCCGTGGATGAAGATCCCTTTTTTAGAAATCGGTTCTTCTATGGTTAGAAATCATATTTGCTCTTTTTTGTTGAAGAAGATGGAATTTGAATTTCGAAAATTAGCTGAGTTATCACTCCGGTGATGAAGGTGAAGGATTCAGTTCACCACTTCATAAAATTGTCATAACTCGGCTTGTTCTCCGAAAATCAAAAATCCCACTCGCTCACCAAAAAAAGAAAATATGGTTTCTAACCATATAAGGACCGATTTTCAAAAAAGGGGTCTTCATGCGCGGCGGGGAGGTTCGATTTTCGCTACACATTTTCGCGAAATGGATGTTGCCATCCGTTGCCCCCACAGGCTGAGGTGAACCTCTGCGCCTTTTCGGCTCCGTATCGCTCGAATGGCAGCGGAGAGCTCCCGGAGCTTACCTAACCCCACAGGACTCCCACGTATTGCCACGGTCGTACGTATTGCCTGCTACGTATTGGTCGAACACCAGCTGGGCACGCTGGCCTCTTCCCTCGGCCTCGCAACGCTTCCAACGACTGCAGGAGCAAACCCAATCCCGGGAAAACCCAAAGGCAACATGATATATGCACATATACAACCCATGCCCTTATATGAAGGGACTCACCCGGTTTCTCCACCAGCACACAGTATAAGCCATGAGATTCACTGACATTTTGCAACCGTAGATATCCACAATCCAGCGATGAGAGTAGAGAAATAGTCAGGCGTCCTCCGTGGCAGTCGTGGTTGAGACTCTTGAGGCCGCAGAGGTGAGCGTGATGCTCATTAGACCCCGCGGACCTCTCCCAACGCTTCCGTCTGTCGTGTCAGCAGCGAATATTGCAGGGACGAGGCCCCGCGGTAGCCATCCGGAATAAAGGGACGCTCCCTTTATTCCGGATGGCTACCGCGGGGCCTCGTCCCTGCAATATTGATAGACGGGTGGTAGACCTCGTCGCGGGAGCGCATGAACGTCGAATACGGCCGCGCGCCGTCGAGAACAGCGGAAACAGCGCGCCCGGGCCGGACACGGACCGAAGAGCGATCGCGCTCACGACAATAAACCATAAATTGGAACCCTCCCGCCGCTCACGAAGGCCCCTTTTTTTGGAGTTCGCTGCCTACATAGCATTTCATCTACTTTCTCAGAAGCTAGTGGGGGATTTTGAAACGACGAAAAAAACTTATCGAGTTATGAGCATTTTTGGGCGCAAATAGGGTCCGGGGGGGTCACCACAGCATGACGCGGCGGGACGACGTGGAGAGTAGCTACATACAGTGAATGCAAATGCAGTTTTATCTCTTCGTTTCGATTACAGATCCGCGTCTTATGTGCTTCCTAATTGAACAAGGGAGGGAACTCCAGGATGTGGGCAATTTTAACACGGATGCATCACTTGAGCCACACCCTGGAGTCCCTTTCCCTGCCTAAATCTGTGCTTTCCTCCGCTTCAGCGGAGGAGCGGATCTGAAGGAAACATCATCAAAAGTGGAATTGTACCCTACAAAGGGAAATTCTTTAAAGGGAAATTATTCACTGAGGGCAAAGCATGGTCAGGAAGGCCAACTGGATTGGACGACAGTGAACTACACCATCTTCTTCGTACCGATAGTTGGCAGACGACACGTCAGCTGGCAGAGAAGCTCGAAGTGTCTCATAGGATAGTGGGGATCCATCTGAAGAATCTTGGCTTTCATGGAAATTTGGAGCTTGGATTCCACATGCCCTGTCAGACACTCAGAAAGGTCGACGGCTCTCCATCGCTGCTTCTCTTCTGTCCAGATAAGGAAGGAAATCGTTTCTTCCGCGGATTGTGACAGGCGAAGAGTCCTGGGTTCTGTGTGCCAACTTCCGAGGAAAAGGCAATGGGTACAAAAGGGAGAGAGCCCTAAGTCTGATCTCAAGCCCAATGTTCACGAACGGAAGATTCTCTTGAGTGTTTGGTGGATATCAGAGAGTGATTTATCGGCAAACTCTCAGAAGTGGAGAGACACTTACTGCTGCCACATACAGTGGCCAACTCCACAAAGTCGCCGCAGCTTTCCAAGAAAAGAGGCCTGAGAAGTCGAAGGTGATGATCCTGCATGACAACGCAAAGCGACATGCTGCAAGACTCACAAGAGAAACAATAAAGAAGCTGGGCTGGGAGGTAATGCCACATCCACCGTATAGCCCTGACCTCGGCCCTCCCGAATGCTATTTCTTCCACGCTCTCAAGCAAGAAATTGGAGAGAAATATTTTGAAACGGACGAGGACCTCAAAAATTGGATTCAGCGGTGATTCGACTTCAGAACTGCAGTCTTTTACGCGAGAGGAATTAGAAAAATTACCATGTCTTTGGAGAAGTGTAGTAGAACAAAATAGAGTTTATCTCAATTGATTTGACTTTGTAGTTGTGAAGTAATAAATCTTTGAAAAAAATGAAAAGACTTTTTTTCCAACCTAATATTATAGTTTAGTTCAATAAGGGAGGATATCAAGCTACTAAGCCTGTTTATGAAATCATTTTTTTTGGTGCAATTACGTGATATGCGAAGGGTTTCCGTATAAATTGTGGCTTTTTAAGGGAATAGCTTATATATGAATCGTAGTGTGGAAACCTTATCACTTTAAAGTTGAAGTAATCTGTTTTATTATATTGTTTGGTATATAATACTCCTTCGAAAATATTAATTGCTAAATCCAAGAAATTACATTCAGCAGAATTTTCATTAGTTCTACTGACTTCTAGACAATTTTTATAAGTATTTGATATAATACCATTTATACAATTATCTTCTAAATTATGATTAATTAATATGTCGTCCATGTACCTGAAAGGGTGAAACTCCTTACTGGGGAGGAATTTATTAATTGAATATTTGTATTCAAAAAATGAAAGTGTTAAGTCGGCAATAATTGGGCTTGCATTAGCATTTTGCTCCACCTTGTGGAACACCTTTTATCTGTTTATAAACGGAACTTCCTACATAATATACATGTTAGATTACTTGTTAAACAATAGGAGTTGTTTAACAAGTAATCTAACATGTATATTACAGTCTTGCTTGCAAAGATTTGTAGTCTTGCTTAGCATATGATCTGTAGTTACCAGAATGTGAGGCTTCGTCGCTATAAAAACATCTGTAACGGTTAACCTTCAGAAATTTTTTATTCGAATTTTTAAAGCAAATGTTAATAATTTCGGATATGTTTGCAGTAATTATCTTGTGTGGAATATTTGTAAACATATCGACAAAATCAGATGTATAGAGTTTCAGATTATTGTTGTGAATGGAGCAAATTGAACTTGATATGTTGATATCGTTGATGCCCAAGCCTTTATTGTTTTGGGCGCAACAGGCATAGTTTTTGAAGTGCTTTTTTACGTGCGTGAGTATATTCATAAGTTCGACAGCCAAGGGCTTAATAGTACTATTTGATGCACCCGTTATAAATCTAAATTTGGCAGGAGGTTTATGAAGTTTGGGTATACAGTAACTTAACGGAACCGCACTCTCCACATTGGGTTTCAAATTGATGGAATTCAAAAAGTTATGATGTTTTTCTATGACATCATTAATGGATATATTACATTTAACATATACATTTGAAGAGCTACTGTTCATGTTATCTATCTCCCTGCTTATTATGTCTAGTAGAGTCGTTTACAAATAATACCGTAGTTTGAGGATGCTTTATCGAGAGGACAAAGGATGAAAGAATTTTTAATAAAGTTAGCATCATTATTAATGTTATTAGTATTAAGTGTTCTATTAGGTTTACTAGTACATAAAAGTTTTCTGTATTTTCGTTCTTTAAAGAGTTTATTAAACGTCGTTCTAATTGTATTAAGCTTAATAGAATTGAGCTTATATCTGTTTTTCATTTAAAGGATGACTTCGCTAAATAGGTTTTGCCAGAGAGTTTTAATGTCCTCAGTAGTAAATTTCGGCGGGGGTCTAAATTTTGTTCCTTTACTAAGAATTTTATGTATCTTCAAACCAATGAAGATTTCAGTATCACCTGTTAAAACATGGTTGTAATACGGATCTATAAAACTTTTTTTTGATTTTGCAGTTACAAGATATATCGTCACTTGTAGTATTATCTATATTATTTATAAAGAAATTGTAGTTAAATAACAATCTGGATAGTGGTTTTTCATATTCAAATAATAACCGGAAGGTTTTGTACAACTTTTCACTAGACTCCTTTATTACTCCTATAACTGGCCTGCTATTAACTATTTTATTCAGATTAATAGTGTCTAGTACATTATTATAATACGGCATTTTTAAATATGTGTAGTCGTTCTTAAATAATTTTTTGTTTTTACTACAAACTGTTTCAAAATTACTAAAGTGGAAGTAACATAAGGTGCTAAGTAATAGGACTTGCTTCTCTTTAGAAATGACAAAATATTCCATGTTACTTAGTGTAATTTGAAATAGGGTTTTAATGTACTGCTTTGTTTTTGATTTCAGTAATCTAAAGAAATCATACGGCGTGTTCGTATGATTATTGAGAAATATTGTTAATTCGTTCACAATATTGCTTAGATCATAACATCGTTCCTTATTTTTCTGTCTTCTATGATGTTTGTTTCTATTCGAGCGATCCTTTAGTATTTTAAGATTAAAGAATGGATGGTTCGATTTATGAGAAAGTGGATTATCTATATGTGTAAGATTGCCGTATCCCTTAATGTTATCATTAGACCCGAAAGGATAAGGAGTCATAAGAAGTTTGATCCAAAAAAGTTCTTTTTCCTTTAGTACACTTCTCAGTGTTTTCTTTCAAATTGCAAGTAGGCGCAAATAGGGCCGGGGTATGGCTCACCCCTACTAAGTGGTTGTACACCTTGGTGTGAAGGCAGGTGTATGTGTCTAACCGTTTTTAGCGTGCGCTCGACACCCTTTGGGCCTTTTATACTTGGCGACGTGAGTGACTCGTCGCCCGTGCATAACAGGCGAATTGATTAAAAAAGGGTGATCGCCGCCAAAATCTGATCGTAGTCGAGCGCTGTCGCTGTCGCTCTCATCCCTGCGGTCGCCTGTTCATACGACGGGAAGTACCGGAGCGGCATACGAGCGTGGACGTAATTACACCATAGCGCATTAATGTTGGAAGGAAACGATTCCTATTCTGTCAGTCTTCAGATCAAGGTAAGGCATGCTGGGAGGGAAAGCGTTCTTTCTCCCGATGAAGAAGAAAACTCATCGGAATCGTCATCATGAAATCGTAATGAAAGCGTGGATTTGTCGCCAATTATGATTTACAGCTTTTCATTGTATCTGTTATTTTTGGAAAATGTGTTTTTGCAGGCCTACATCTGCTTTTCCATTGTTCTGTTTTCGTGCGAATTCCTTTAAGTGTTGGGCTTACTCGATACAATTTTGTCCATGTAAAGTGTATTCTGACCACGGTATTGTACCATACTGACATCGTACCTTATTTTAACCTAGATGTTACGATATAAAAACAAAAAAATAAATAAAGCAACAGCGTTCATAATCCATAGTTCGATTGGCCATTGAGGAGAGCAGGCGGCTTTTCTTTGCTTAGAAAATAGATAATATTCTTTGTCTTGACCGTCTTTGGTAGGCATTGACGGTGGGATTGTCAGCACGACTGTACTTCACTACTCCAAAAATGTTGGAGAAAATGAAAAAAAATTGGATAAAAAGCCTTGTTTTTATATTTATTTATTTATTTATTGTTTTCCATTTTATTTTTATGCATTATATTTTATTATTATTTATTTCAAATAAATATAAAAATTGAATGAATCATTTGAATCATTTCTATCAAGACCTACACTTAACTGGTTCCATGCTGGTATCAGCGGCCGGCTCATCCCGATATACGGGTGAGCGCTGATGGGTCGCACGAGGTGTGGATGTAACGTTCGATCAAACAGCGCCGGTGGTATAATGGCGAGGAGCATTCCCGCCCGGTCAAAGGAAGGTACGGGTTCTAGTCCCGTCTGGCGCTAGAAGTTTTGATCGTTGTAACAGTATCAATTCTTTATAATTTATATTTTAATTAATTAATTTATATATTTATGTTTTCGACCCCTCTTCCACCTCTGGAGAGAAAGTATAACAGTCTGTCTGTCTGATTCCAATCTGTCTTCTTCATGCTCAACCAATCATATTGCTAGCGATCTCACGGCCGTCACATACAGCAACCTCGTCACCTTTACAAGAAGACGTAATACTACGAGCAGTCTACATCCTGCGCTTCGTTCAAGTCAAGCGAACGCCGCGAACGAGAGAACGACAATGGAATAAACATCAAACAAAAAACTACAGGGAGTGTTTCCTCCTCATCAGCACAATCAATATCTCCACACATAGTATTTTGAATTATGCCCCGTTAGGCACGCCGATCTCCCTAGGAAAAGGGGCTGAGTAGTCGGGAGGACGGCAGTAAGCAAGACAACCAATAACTCGTCACGGAGAACACATTGTATAATACAAGTGATATCAACTCTAGAAGGAGGTCTCGTGTAGTGTGCCAAGGATGATCACAACAATCAATCAGATATAAATATATACATTATTTAATTTATTAAAAATATAAATATAAATAGTAGGTAATAGTTAATAGTTAATACATAATAAATAAATAAAAATAATGATAAATGAATCGAAATTAAGATAATTTTTTATACTTTTTTCAATCTCTCCTCGACCTTTGGAGTCATGAAATAAGTAGTGCTGACAGGCTCACCATCAATGCCTAACGAAGACGGTCAAGATAAAGAATATTATCTATTTTGTAGTTGGGATAGGCCCTTGTATGCTACCGAGCAACTGCAAAGAAAAGTCGCCTGCTCTTTCACTCGTTATGTTCGCCTAACTTGAACGCGAAGCGCAACATTCAGACTGGTCGCCGGACGACGACGATGATGTCGGTAGTATTACGCCTTCTTGTCGCAGTGGGAGGTTGCTGTATGTGAGGTCCGTGAGATCACTAGCAGTATGATTGGTTGAGCATGAAGAAGACAGATTGGTATCTTATACTTTCTCTCCAGAAGTCGAAGAGTTATTGAAAAAAAATCAATCATAAATATAATAATCAACTGATTGAAAAAATAAATATAAATAATAAATAAATAATAGTAAAATATAAGGATAAGGATAAAGGATAAAGGACGGCGCTACTCAATCCCTTCTGGGATGCGCCAGCGCATTCTTCTTCTACGGGATGTCGTGGAGGCGACATGAATGCGTATTTGGCCATACAATGACTTGCGGTGGCCAGCCGATGAACAAGTCAGCGCTCTATCCTTCCCAGACAAGTCTGGTACCAATTCACCGACCCCGGAGGGATGGAAGGCTTGGTTGGCCTGAGCGGGAAATCCGAACCAGGAACCTGGTATCGGGTGCACGCGACAGTCGCGCCTCCTCCGACTGCGCTACACGAGCCCTAGTAGTAAAATATAATAAATAAAAATAATAAAATTTAAAACAATTAAATAATGAATAAATAAATAATTAAATCCTTTTTATCCAATTTTTTTCTCCCTTGTAAGTGCTTCCGTAGAATTTTTTTTTGAAGCGCTCTTTGAATCGATTGCAGAGTCGCAACCGAAGGATGGAAGATGGGCTTCCCTTGGAAATAGTTTTCTCCCATCTGAAGGAAACATCATCAAAAGTGGAATTGTACCCTACAAAAATTCAAGCACTGTGTATCATACAGCGAAAAAGAAACAAGCTTCTCCGCTGCAATGTCGATATGTTTTTCATGAAAAAATTATTTTCAGCCGAAGCAGACCACCCATACGGATAAAATTCAGCCACAAAAACCTCGAGGTGCTGATCAATTCACTGTAAAAAATCATAATTTTTTCTGGATCGAACAGGATGAATCGGAGCCGAGTTAGCCTAGTGGTTAGTAGTGTAGTTTCATGCACAAACGGCCACAGGTTCGACTCCTGGCTCCGGCACGCCATGCCCTGCAAAAATTGCAAAAATGACAACGGTTCCAGCGTCAGGCCCAGGTTGACAGGCCGGCTGATGGAGAAACCTCGTCACAAAATCATGATCACAAGTCGCAATAGAATCAGTGTAAAGGCTAGGACGTCACCCGGAAGTGGCGCACAGAACCCCCGCCCGAGTTCTGTGGTCAGTACGCGAGGGCTACCGAGGGCCGAACGACCTCGGCTAAAGAAGCTAGTTCGACTGAAGACTCTGAATGTGGAAACGCTGACTGGAAGATCTAGGGAAGTGGCTGACCGGATGAAGCGCAGAAGGATACAAGTCCTGTGTCTGCAGGAAACGCGATGGAAAGGGGCGACAGCCAGGGAGATCGGAGAAGGAGTCAAGCTGTACTACAACGGAGAGGACACCAAGAGAAACGGGGTAGGGATAGCTGTCGCGGAGTCCCTTAAGGATTCAGTAGCGGTTGTCCAAAGAATAAACGACCGCATCATGTCACTGCGGCTGGACACGAAGGAGGGTTACTGGACCATCATGTCTGTCTACGCTCCGTAGACCAGATGCTCCGAGCACGACAAGGATGACTTCTACCTCTCGCTCGAGGAAGTCATAAGGTTCGTACCAGAAGGCGACTACCTCTCCATAGCAGGGGACATGAACGGGCTGTGGGGAGTGGCAGAAGAGGAGTGGAAAGGGTTCATGGAGGTAAACCCGGATGGAGAACGAATTCTGGATCTGGCTATCGCCCACGACCTGGCTGTCTGTAGCACCTTCTTCGCGAAGAGGCAGAAGGTGACCTATGCTAGCGGAGGAAGAAGGACGGAAGTCGACCACATCCTGATTCCAAGGGCTGCCCTGAAAACAGTCCGGGATGTGAAGGTCATTCCGGGAGAAGACGTTGCATCACAGCATAGACGCTTGGTAGCCGACCTTAGCAAACCTCTACACACCAGGCCCAAAGTGAGGACGGAACCCAGGATCCGTGGTAGAGACTGCGGGGTTTAGTGCGGAACGAGCTACGAAGGGCGTGCTCGAAGCAGGCCTTCCAGATCCAGCTGCTCCCGTGAATGAGACCTGGAGGAGGGTAGCCCAAACGATCTTGAGATGTGTCAAGGAAACCCTGGGAGAAACAAAGGGAGGAACCAGAGGGGATAAATCGGCATGGTTCTGGAACGAAGATATGCAGGCTGCGGTGAAGAGGAAGAAGGAGGCTTACAAGCTGTGGCAGAAGACGAGGGCACCCGAGCATCTCACAGCCTACAGGAAGCTGAAGAGGCTGGCAAAAACAGCTGTAGCGAAGGCAGAGAACGCGGAAATGGATGTCCTGTACGAGAAATTAGACGGGCCAGAGGGAGAGAAGTTCGCCATCCGCCTGGCCAAGGCGCGTCATAGAGCTAGGCTCGACATTCGAGTAGTGAAGACTGTGAAGAGTGCTGACGGTAGGGTGTTACGGAAGCCGGTCGAGGTCAGAGAGAGATGGGAGGAGTACTTCAAGGAACTCCTGAACGAGGAGTTCCCTCGTCGGAAGGCCGAGGAAGAACAACCAACGGAAGGACCCATCCCACCCTGGACGCAAGAAGAGGTTCGCAGGGCCATAGGGAAGATGAAACTCGGAAAGGCAGCAGGGCCTGACGGTGTGCCAGTAGAGGCTTGGAAGGTGCTCGAGGACCTCGGAATCACTGGCTGACGCAGTTCCTCAACAGAATCACGAAAGAAGGTAAGATGTCGGATGACTGGAGGAACAGCACCATAATCCCCATCTTCAAGCAGAATGGAGACGCTTCCGAATGCTGCAACTACCGAGGGATCAAACTGATCTCACACACGATGATCTAGATCTACGAACGACTGGTCGACTCAAGGCTGAGGGAGATGGTACCCATCTCCCAGGTGCAGTAGGGCTTCATGCCTGAGAGGTCCACCACAGACGCCATCTTCGTCGCTCGTCAGGTGAGGAGAAATATCGGGAGAAACGAAAACCCTGCTACCCGGCATTCCTGGACCTGGAGAAGGCCTACGACAGGCTAGCTCGGACCGTAATCTGGAATGCCCTTCGAGGGAGGGGTGTCCCGGAACGTCTGATTACGGTCATAAGGGACATGTACAAGGGCTCGAAAGCGGCGATACGAACTCCACACGGGTGACAAGGAAAGTGGACATCACAGTGGGGGTACACCAAGGGTCTGCTCTGAGCCGAGGCTCACTTCCTAAGTAACTCGACAAGTGGTGAAGCGTGAGGATTCCACTATACACCGAATCACGTCGCTCGACGACCCAGTATAAACAGAACCTAGGAGGGTTACCCCTTTCACCCAGAGGCACTAAGAGACGCTCACGTTTATTCGTTTCGCGTACGACCGAATGGACACGGAATGAATAGACACGAAAAAATCAAAAACAAAAAAAGATGACGGACGCATACCCGGCAAGGATCAGTGGCGGGCACGAAATGTGGCGCCTCGCACGCGCTCGCACGCGCTTGCGATGGACAACTCGTCAGCGGCCGCCCTTCAAAATGGAGCGCATGGACACCGAAATGACAGCTTCAACAATAAGAAAGCTGCATCATTATGTTAATATGTATATGATGTTTTATGTTACAAACCCGCACAAGAGAAAACAACAATTGAGTGAGGAAACACCTCGTCGTTAAGCTGAGAAATAAGGTCTCCTACAAGTGAATCACAAAAAAGGACTTTGAGAAAGATGAATGATGCTATGGCAATTTGGGTTGAGATCGCAGCCAGTCTATACCCTTCCGACTGAGAAGATGAATATCATATAGTCCGCCCATGCGACACCTTTCGAAAGGTACGACTGGAAGATGGTCTCCCAGACACATATTACTATTAACCAGAAGATCGCTCCTATGGCACTCAGCGTGACATACTTCCGATTGGTATTGGTGGCCGGTGATTGCGGTCGAAGAAAGCCTCAACCAAAGAACCAGATTGTGTTCCAAAGCCACAAAAACGGTAGACCAAGCAAACCGACGATGAAGTACTTTCGACAGAGGTCGACCTTGGCAGCATCGTTCATGTTTCTCAAGTCCATTGGTCGGCCTTTAAGCTTGGGTAATTAAACATGTTTCCAATTTCGAATAATTTCATGGCTCCATATGAAATATGTATACCGAACGATAGAGCTCGAGCTGCTGAGCTCAAAAATATCCTTGGTTTTTCATATACTTGACTTTAGGCGAGTTACATCTAGAAGGCGCAAAAACTGACTCCCAGTAGTCTACCTCAGTAGCGTCGAATATATTCGAATATATTCGAATTTTGGGGCACGTTGAATAGTCGAATAACGAATATATTCGAATTTTGGACCTCAGCGAATTTTCGAATAATGAATATTTTCGAATTTTTGGCCTCATCGAATATTCGAATAATGAATATTTTCGAATTTTGGACCTCACCGAATATTCGAATAATGAATATTCGAGTATTCGAATTTATTCGAATATTCATTCGAAATTATTCGATTCGGTCCGAAGTATAATGTGTTCGCGCCTGTGCGGATTGTGACTGTGTCGGCTCGGTCAAAAGCTTGCACTCGGTAGACTGGGAGTACATCGTAAGGCGATTCGAGGCCGCCTTAAAAGTCTCGCCCCGCCCCTTCGGGCAGTCTGGTTGGCTGCCCGGAGTTCTTCGCCCGCACGACAGAGCCTGACTAGTTACCCTTGTTGTATTGCAGTCAAACACAGCAGCACTAAAGGGCCTCATTCCTCTGACCCCTAAAGAGCCTCCATTTCCGCAGCGGTGGGAAGGATGAGTACGGAGAGGCTGCTAAAATCTCAGGGCATAATCAGGCTGCGCAAATTGAAGGACTAGGACCACGATCTGTACTTACAACGCCCGCACACTTGCATCGGAAGCATCCGTCAAAGACTTGATGATGCAAGGCAGGAAGAGCAAGTACGACGTCATCGGACTGACCGAAACGAGAAGACACCACCTCCTTCACGGCGCCTACTACTCCGGAGAAGAACATGCGACAGCAGGGGAGTAGGCGGCGTTGGTGTCCTCGTCAACTTTCCTGGCCATGAACATCGATTCGTACGAGTCTCTGACAACCCGAATCGGATGACTGCGACTGAAGCGATGCGGCTCCGTGCCGGCTTTGGCTGTGTTCGTCGCGTATGCCCCAATATCCGAGTACAACGACAAAGAGATCGAAGTCTTCTACGTGGAGCTGGAGAAGTTCTATAAGGAAGATCACACCTTCTACAAGGTGATCGTCGGCGAC
Source organism: Heligmosomoides polygyrus polygyrus (assembly GCA_947396885.1). Lineage (NCBI taxonomy): Eukaryota > Metazoa > Nematoda > Chromadorea > Rhabditida > Heligmosomidae > Heligmosomoides > Heligmosomoides polygyrus. Next base: position 52,681,914 of record OX377204.1, on the reverse strand, counting down.
TTCAACGCCAAGATCGGGCTACGAAGGTCGCCGGAAGAAATTCACATCGGAACCCACGGTTTGGAGTGGAACGAGCAAGGTGAAAGGCTGTCTGAGTTTATCATGTCGACCAAGACCATCCATGGAAACTCTCAGTTCCAGAAGTCTCCCTCCCTACGATACCTGGGACCCCGGCGGCCAGTTCCACAACGAGATCAACCACATCATCTCCAATCGCAAGTATTGACTGACCGACCGACTGGTGCTTAACAATAGCGCGCCCCGATGACGATCGCGCCACCGCATCGACCGTCTCCGCTCTGGATCCCGCCAGAGCGGAGACGGTCGATGCGCAGAGCGCAGACAGACAGACGCTGGAGCGGCGCCGCCGGGTGGAATGATTCAAGTCATTTCCGCCAGCGACGCCGCCGGTGCCGCCGGTGCCGCCGGCCGGCCAGCGGCGCCGCCCAGCAGCGCCGCTGAAGGCGCCGCTGGCGGCGAGCTCTGCGTCTCTGCTTAACCATAGGGCAGCGGCGACGCCGCAAAAGTCTGCGGGGGCCTTTACGTTCATCGACCTGAACGACGTAAAGAGAGGGGGTCGGCAGGGGATACCATATCCCCGAAACTCTTCAGTGCCACCCTCGAAAACGTCATGCGCTAACTAGAATGGGAAGACATGGGAGTGAAGGTCGACGGCCGGCAACTACATCATCTTCGCTTCGCTGACTACATCATGCTCATAACACCGAGCATCAGCCAGGCGGAGCGAATGCTGGCCGACTTCGATCGCGTATGTGGGAACGTTGGACTGCAGCTGAATCTTACGAAGACGATGCTCATGAGGAACGGACAAGTTTCTGATGCCCCATTCTCGCTCAACGGAGCGAACATCTCCCAATGCTCCAGCTATGTGTATCTGGGTCGCGAAGTCAATATGGCCAACGATCTAGCGCCAGAGCTGAGCAGGAGGAGCGAGCGGCATGGGGAGGTTTTAAGAGCGTCGAAGAAGTCGCGAAGAAGGCGAAGAACGTCCGACTCCGTGCCCACTTATTCGACTCCACTGTTCTTCCTGCCCTAACATACGCCTCAGAGACCTGGGCTATACGAAAGCAGGATGAACACGCGATCAGCGTCGCGCAGCGTGGAATCAAGAGGACGTTGCTCGGAGTGACACGACTCACGCAAGTGAGAGAAGGCCTCCGGAGTTCCGAGCTTCGCCGACGTTCGAAGATCAGAGACGCTGCCGCGTGGGCCAAGTTATCGAAAATTAGGTGGGCCGGCCACGTAATGCGCTTCGCAGACACCCGCTGGACGAGAACCGTTACTGGATTCCGCGGGATGTCAAGAGAACACCGGGACGCCCACCAACGCGTTGGTCGGACTTCTTCGTGAAAGCCCTGAACGACCGCTATGACGCTCTTCGTGTCCCTCGAGCGAGGAGGATCCATTGGACCACTCTGGCACGCGACAGGGACGAATGGAGACGCTGCTAGCGCCCGCTCGAGGAAGTCGTTGATCAACGGGACTACAGATAATACAGGTGATAAGAAATAAAACAATGGTAGAAAGTTTTCAGCAAAAATCGAACCATACGCTTAACCCTAGGTCACGGCTGTTGTAGGCTTTCACAGGTTAAACCGACCAAATTCTACAGATACGAATTCCATTCAGCGCAAAAAAAGTGGAAGAAACTCTTTGAGAATAACGGCAATTACTTCACTTAAGTCAATCATTTCTCTCGCCAAAATCCTAATTTTTCGCTGAAAGACAAAGTTTGTTGCAAAATTTATTACTTGACTAATAATAGTAGAAAGCTATGTTTCATTTTCGCTGAGTCGCTGAACCGAAGGAGATATCACCTACTAACGATAAGTTTACTACCCGATCGGTCCGACAGCTAGTGTAGTATATGGCACGTAACGTTGAAATATATAGAATAGTCGGCGAACTTTGCTGAGGCGGGTGCCTTGGTGGCTTAATGGTAGGTGATGCCGCTTCATTTGGGTTTAGGTGATGAACACCAGTGCACGGAAACTTTCGTTAAATTTCGTTAATAATACGATTAGCTGCGAACTATTATATCAAATGAGAAAATCAGAGAAAGCGTTTAGAGAGAGCGCAACAAGTTAACAACTACATTTCAACAAATTGAGTGTAACGTGCTACAATGTTACATAAAGACTTCACTATCAACAAAATATGGACAGCAAGATAGACCAGCTAGGAAGACCATGACGCAGAAGAAGGGAGAACCATGACCATGACACAGCTTTCAGCAACAAACGCTCCTGAGTGTGTAAGAAGAACATGTACGGAATTACCACTCAAGAAAGGGGGTCGAGCGTTCTACCCCCTCGTCCCCCTGGCCCGCCCACCCCAAACCCCCTAGGCTTTCTCAAGAGTCAGTGGCTGCCTTACGAGATTGTGGAGACGCAGACATTTACCGCCTCTGTTTAAAGGGCGGGGGATAGAACGCCACTCCGCCCTCAAGAAACGGTGCTTCGCGGGCTGATGCCCGCATCGCACCGGCTGGGCATCTCAAAATGTATCTAGGCCGGCAGCAGTCTTGCGGCTGCCGCGGACCCCCCATGACAACGGCGGGTGGAGCGGCGCCGCGAGGGTTGCTGTACGCGATACTGCGTACTTTTGCTGGCAGTTGCGACCAGGGATGAGCGGAATTTCTGTTTTCTTCTGTTTTTTCTGATTTTCTGGCCATTTTGGGCAAATTTTTTCTGTTTTCTGGGAAAATGGCCAAAATGGCCAGAAAACAGAAAATAGAGCTGTGAACAAAATTATATCATGGAAATCCAATAAAATATATCCAAAAAGTATCATAGAATTCTGAGTTTCGTTCCAAAACATGTTTCTAGAAAATTTTAAATCAAGCATTGGCGTTTTTTGGATGTGGTTGTATAGATACAAATTTCGCCACACACTTGTGAACTATGCCGCTTTGTTTGTTTGATTGGCTGTACAATTGCCGCTGGCAGGTGCTTGTAGACTATAGACAGCAGGCAGGTCGGTGTCGTGCACGTCTCTCTTCCTGTGCAGTAGGATGGTCCTGATAGTCTCCCACTTAGATGTAATGTGGTATGTATATATGATGAGCAATGATCCTACTATATATAAGCGAGAACGGTCGTTTGTCTGTGTGTGAGTGAGTGCGTGTGTCTGTGTGTGTTTGTTTGTTTGTTTGCACAGAAGTGATGGCGGAGTGTGTTGGAGGAAAGTGTGGGGGAGGAGGAGTTGTAGTTGTGTGGTGTCACCTACGTTGTATTAAGAGGGGTCAGAAGACAGTGTCACGCAAAGGGCTTCGGAGTTCCGAACATGTGTCATCGACGTCGTGAAAGCGAGCGTCCGAGTTTAGAGGAGGTGTTATCGACGTCGTTCATCAGGTGCCTGGGTTCAGAAGAAATGTCATCGATGTCGCGAATGGCCATCTAGATTCAGAGGATGTGCCACCGATCTCGCGCCAGAGTTCCGGATTCACACGACCTGTCAACGATGCACGTCCGGCTTGAGAAGACATGTTACCGACGTCCTCATCACGATTCAGAAGAGGTGACACTAGTGTCGCGAAAGGCCTTCCAGATTCAGACGACGTGTCACCGATGTCGCGCAAAGCACGTTCGGGTTGAGCACACATGTCGCCGACGTTGTTCAACAGGTGTCCGAGTTCAGAAGAGGTGTCACCGATGTCGCGCGAGGGTTCCGGATTCAGACGACGTGTTACCAATGAAGGTGGGAGCAGTAATGGGAGACCGATGAGGGATGGGGTTCCAGTAAGCGGGACCGGCAAAGAGTTGACCAATAAAGGAGGGACCAGTGAATGTGGGACCAGCAATGGGGACCGGTGAGGGGAGGATCCAGTGAAGGGGAACCGGTGAAGGAGGGGGGAGGGGTCCAGTGAAGAGGGGACCAGTGAGGAAGGAACCAGTAATGGGGACAGGTGAAGTGGGGGGCGGGGGGAGTGATATAGTGAAGGGTGGACCGGTGAAGGAGGGGGAGGGTCCAGTGAAGGGGGACCGGTAGAATGTTGACCAGTGAGGAGGGGAACAGGTGAAGTGGGAGCGGTGATGAAGGGACCAATAATGGGGAACGGTGATGAAGGTATCAGTAATGGGGACCGGTGAAGTGGGGGGGGGGGGGGAAGTGATATCGTGAAGGGTGGACCGGGAAGGAGGGGGAGGGTCCAGTGAAGGGGGGGACCGGTAGAATGTTGACCAGTGAAGAGGGGATCAGGTGAAAGGGGGAGGGGTCCAATGAAGGGGAACCGGTGAAGGAGGGGGAGGGGTCCAATGAAGGAGGACCGGTAGAAGGTTGACCAGTGAAGAGGGGAACAGGTGAAGGGGGACCGGTGAGGAAGGTACCAGTAATGGAGACCGATGAATGGGGGAAGGGGTCCAGTCAAGGGGGGACCGGAAAAGGTTTCATGAATAAAGGGGGACCAGTGAGGGTGGGACCAGTAATGGGGATCGTTGAAAGATAAGATGACCAGCGAAGAGGGGACCAGTAAAGGGAGGTCCAGTGAAGGTGGGAGCAGTAGTAGGGAGCGAAAAAGGAGGAGGAGGACCAGTGAAGGGTGAACAATTAAGGGGGTCCAGTGAAGGTGATGGACCTGTTTTGCTCTATTCCGCTATACCATTCTATATAGCAAAAACCAGTTTTTTTACTGTAATGAATGAGAGAAAGCCTAAAGAGGAGAAGACGTTCGGGGTATTCTATTGCCAGGATTTTGGGCGAAGCCCCAACTAGACGTTTGGCGGCCGGCTGGCCGTTGAACGTCTGGTAAATAATAATATGATGGGGAGGGATGTGCTTGATCTCCATTCTATTGTGTCTATGCATTCAAGAAAACACTTTCACTTAAAAACTGTCGTAATCACACTGAAATACTAGTTTTCTTTATAATTGGGACTACTAATCTAGCGAATCATCTGTTTTGTGGTAACACTTTCATTTTGGAATGTGTCAGTGAGCAACGAATCCCTATATTTTAATACTGATGTGATAGGTAAAATTCATCCTTTATAAGCCACTCTTTTTTGTATGTGTCCTCTCTGGCCCTAACTTGGAAGAACGAAAGAATTTATTTTTCGCAGAAACACTCGTTGGATTGCGATTATTGGCGTAATCGTTAGGGGTTAGCTGTGAAATGGAGCTGATGAGTAATGTTGCAAACTTCAAATGACGAGAATCCTAGGATCTCTGAGTGAAGGCTTACAATTTGCTGATTGCATTGAATTTTGAATGTACTAGAAATTTTGATAAACGCCTACAAGTTAAAACGCTTGTCCTCGACCACATTTCTAGTCATATAAAAGCATCTGCTACTCGAAAAATGGATCGTTGGGTAGAAGAATTAGCTCGTCTGATAATTTCAAAATTTTGTGCCTTCTAATTTTCTGCTTTCTGGAGTTGTTGGCTTTTCTGTTTTCTGATTTCTGTTTTCTGACGAGAGCGATTTTCTGTTTTCTGGGAAATTTTTAAAAATTTCCGCGCATCCCTGGTTGCGACCTCTAAGAATGTCAGAGATGTTGTAAGCAAAACGCTTTGTTTTGTGATGAGGCGTTTTCTAAGTCAAGTTAGGAGTTCTTGAATGTAAGCCCCGAAAGCTAATAGAACACTTCTTATAACTCAACAGTTCTGTACCATTTTGCGCTTACTCTCACTTTTGTCGTTCTACCTCCACTAAAAGCTCCTCGGTTGACAAGCAGCTCGAAGATAACGTGTAGCCATTCCTTGTGATGATAGCACTTCCTCCAATGCCTTGTTGAATCCGGGAGGTCTGGCCGATGCAGTTATAGGTCATATTTAAAAAAACGGTCTGCTTTGTTGTTGCATTTCTGTGCAAGGGTTTTCCCTAAACCTCACACGGTTAACTTGTGACTGGAAGGTAACAGAGATTTGCAGTGAAATTAAGGTTACCTAATATCGTGTTAGGGTTGTTTGCGTTACGTTTTGAGTGCAGGATCCCATACACCTCCATTTGTCGACACTAACGGTGATTATATTGTTGGTTGTCGAGCTCCTTTATGGACAGAAGTTATGCACCAACCTTTTACATTCCTAGCATGTAGATTCGTTAAAATTTTTTTACAAATATGTGAACCATAATCGACACCCATCTATCACGCCCCCGGCGGGTCCCACCCGCAGCTCCTGGCATTGCGGCAGAGGGCAGCGCGACAGGAGGTACACCGTTGCTCTGCGGATCGGAAACTTTTGTTTTGCGTGTCAAAGGTTTCATAAGGCAGCCGTTAGACTCTTGGTGAAGCCTAAGGGGTTTGGGTGGGTGAGCAAGGGGGATGAGAGGAAGATCGCACGCCCCCCGGCAGGGGGCGGGTGTACCTCCTGACCCTCCCCCGCGGGCGAGAGCCGCCGTGAACTACTGCACCTCTCGAGGACCTTTGCAACCAGCGGATCCGCGACAACTCGTCCGCGCTGCGGCTTCCACAACAGTGGCAGCGTGGGTCCCCACTGCGGCGGGAGCGTCATGGACGAGTTCTACGGGTCCTGCCGCGAGACTCTGTAGCAGGGTCGAGCTGGAGGTTCGGGAATCGAAGGGGGGGGGTCGTACTGTGGCCTCGTCTGGAGGGGGAGAGTCCTACTCTTCCGGTTTTGGCAGAGGATTCTCTCTTATTCTTCAGGTTTTTGGCGATGTTTTTGATCCTGTTTTTTCTAGGAATGCCAACGAAGGCGTGGAGTCTCTCCATCGTCCCGCGAAGTTGTAAAAATTAATATAAAAAAGTTTCCAGTAATGATAGTGTTACTTGTTAAAAATAAAGATTTTCTGCACCCAGATTTGGAGTCAATGAGAAGCTTCCATTTTTCAGATTTTTTTAGGAAGTGACATGACATTTTCTGCCTGAACGAGCGCCTACGTCCTAAATTGCAGTTTATAAAATTTGAAGTGACTTGAAAGGTCGCCCGTCGCCTACGGGCGCCTTTCCCCCGAGAATCTCGATTACCTCTAGCGCGCGCTTAAATGGCCCCATACGGGCCGCACCACCGCTTCAACACATTGCCGCAACACTATTTTATTCACATGGTCCTGGACATGACTTCAGTCAGAGAATCAGATCACGAGTATCACAGGTACAGACATGGTGGTGGTAGACGTTCAATAGCCAGAGTCGGGCGAAGTCGGACGTGACGTCGGTGATGATCTCCCTGTTGTTGTCCCGGCTCGGTCGATGGTCTTATATGGATCGTGGTCCTCGCTCGTCTCCCATCATATCGTCGTCCATCTGAAAACAAAAGCCGAGAGCGACGAGGGAAAGAATTCTATGCTTCTAGATAAAATACCTAGATAGGCTAGAAAGAATTCTACGCTTTTTCTAAAGTTAATGCTTCACCTTTTCACAAGTGTCAATTCCTAAGGAGTGCTTTTCCTATAAGATTAAGTGCTTTTCCTACAAGATTTTTGGAAGCGCTCTTAGAAGCGATGACGGAATGGCAACCGGAGGATGGACTTGTCACGGAAATAATTTTCTCTCTTCTGCAAGAAACAGCATCACAAAGTGGAGTTATACTCAATAAAGTTTTAATCCACAGTTTGCCAAACGGCAATAAAACCTGTGTTTTTTTAAACCGGTCCTCTGTATGAACAGACGCTCTGATTTGTATCATTTGCCGAAGGTTTTCGACACCATTAATCATATGGAAGCATGGATCCTGCTTTTTAAAGCATAGGGTTCACACTTCTTATAGTTTTAAAAGCTCTGTGAATTTCTCAGAGACGTCGAACAACTTCCGAAATATGGTAGGTTACGTGGAGCCATTGCGTTCTTCGATATCATCGATTGCCATTGAGGGTGGTCTTCTCGCAGAGAAATTTTCTATTAGGTTGTAACGAATTAAATGGCATTGGCTCGCGCCATTTTTTGGCGCGTCTTTACGCGTTTGATCAAGAACAAACCGTAACATTTGGCACATCATTTAGAAGCGCAAACTTTGCTCTACCAGTGAGTACCAAATTTTCTATGTAAAAGTGTGAAAACTTTAGAGCTTTATTGACTTTTTTGCAGATGGACAAAAGGGTAATCCGAGGCATTTACTTGTATGAATTCAAGCTGGACACTACAGCTAAGGAGGCGGACGAGAAGATCAACGCCGCATTCGGTCAAGGATGTTCCACAATTCGGACGGCGTATCGTTGGTATCAGAAGTTCCGGAATGGAGATGAGAGCTTGGAAGGACATGAAGGTCGTGAGAGGCATAGTGATGTTGATGAGGACAAGCTGAGAGATGTGATAGAGGAGGATCCACACAAAGGTACCAGGGAGATAGCGAAGGTTCATGGCGTCAGTCACAACACAGCTGCCCGGCATCTGAAGGAAATTGGAAAGACCAAAAAGCTGGAAAGATGGGGGCCTCACGAGCTGTCTGAGGAGCAAAGAAACCGACGATATGAGATCTCGTCCGCACTGCTTCTACGGAACGAAACGGACCCATTCCTTGATCGCATCGTAACCTGTGACGAGAAATGGATAATGTACGACAACAGGCGACGATCGGCACAGTGGGTGGACAGCGATGAGAGCCCCAAGGTTTTTGCGAAGCCGGAATTGCACCAAAAGAAAGTAATGGTGACAGTATGGTGGTGTTCGCTGGGAATTATTCACCACAGCTTCCTCCCTCCCGGTGAATCCATCACGGCAGAGAAGTACTGCATTGAAATTGAAGAAATGATGAAAAAGTTGAAGGATATCCGGCCGGCCTTGGTAAACCGAAGGCGAGTTCTCCTTCTGCACGACAATGCTCGCCCCCATATAGCACGAATGACGTTGCAGAAATTGAATGAGCTGAGCATTGAAATTCTACCACATCCTCCGTTTTCTCCCGACCTCTCCCCAACAGACTACCATTTCTTCAAGCATCTTGGCGACATCTTGGTAGGGAAAATATTCAAATACCAACAGGATGCCGAAAGTGCCTTCGAAGATTTCGTCAATTCCGGAACTTGTGATTTTTATGCTACTGGGATAAAAAAAGCATGTGTCACGTTGGCAAACATGTGTAGAATCAGAAGGTTTTTATTTCGATTAATAAACTTGCCTACAAGCCGAGATATTAACTGTTTAAATTTATAGTGGTTCAGTGCCATTTATTTCGTTACAACCTAATATCTTCTCAAGGAAAGAACACGCGAGAGTGAAATTGTGCTTCATGCATTTCTAAGTCATGAGTATTACACAGTAAAAAGCCGAGCTTCTTCGCAGCGATTTCCGATGATTAGGGCGGATCGTATTTGAATTTTCCGTTTTTCAGGAAAAATTCATTAATTTGTACCCGAAGAAAATCACCCACGCAGTTGAAATCTGGCCACAGAGAGTTTTAAGTCTTGTTCAATGCACAATGTGAAAATCATAGTCTTCTGAAACGAATAGATTGGATCGACACCTGGTCGATATGGCACCGACGTCATAGCAGCGACGAAATTCGACGTTCACAAAAATGACTATAACTCGGTAAGTTTTTAAAAATTTGAAAAAGCCAATGGCATTTTAGATAATAGAAGAAAACTACTTTCACACAGTATAAAAATCTGTTTTCAAGAATAGATCTTCATACGGGCGGAGGCCTTCGATTTTTGTGCGAAGAAAAATTGAAGAGATTTTGTATAAATAATTATATCCCGGTAAGTTTTTCGAATTTTAAATAGATAATAGCTTTTTGGGAACTAAAGGAAAAGCGCTTTCGAACAATATAGAAATTAGTTTTCAACATGGAGGTCCTCATAGGGGGCGGTGGGGGTTCGATTTCTGGTCCGTTGTTGCAGAAATACGTGCCAAAAATCGAACCCCCGCCTCGTATGAAGACTCCTTTTTTGAAAACCGGTTTCTGCATGGTTAGAAAGCATTCTTCCTCTATTTTCAAAAAGAAATAGGGGTTTTTGAATTTCAGAAAACGAACCGAGTTATGACCAAATTTGTGAAAAACTGCTCGTACACTCTCCACCGTCGACATTGGAGTGATTTCATAAAATTGATCATAACTAGGTTCGTTTCGAGGGGGTTCGATTTCTGGCACGTATTTCTGCAACAACGGACCAGAAATCGAACCCCCACCGCCCCTATGAAGACCTCCATGTTGAAAACTATTTTCTATATGGTTCGAAAGCGCTTTTCCTTTAGTTCCCAAAAAGCTATTAAATCTTTTTAAAATTCTGAAAACTTACCGGGATATAATTATTTATACAAAAACTCTTCAATTTTTTTCGCACAAAAATCGAAGGCCTCCGCCCGTATGAAGATCTATTCTTGAAAACAGATTTTTATACTGTGTGAAAGTAGTTTTCTTCTATTATCTAAAATGCCATTGACTTTTTCAAATTTTTAAAAACTTACCGAGTTATAGTCATTTTTGTGAACGTCGAATTTCGTCGCTCCTATGACGTCGGTGCCATATCGACCAGGTGTCGATCCAATCTATTCGTTTCAGAAGACTATGATTTTCACATTGTGCATTGAACAAGCCTTAAAACTCTCTGTGGGCAGATTTCAACTGCGTGGATGATCTTCTTCGGGTACAAATTAATGAATTTTTCCTGAAAAACGAAAAATTCAAATACGATCCGCCCTAATCATCGGAGATCGCTGCGAAGAAGCGGCTTAGGATTTTGTTGGGTACAACTCCACTTTCTGATGCTGTTTCATGCAGAGAAGAAAGGATTAGTTCCGTGCCAAGTCCATCCTCCGGTTGCCATTCCGTCATCGCTTCCGAGAGTGTTTAAAAAATTTTGTGGATAAAGCACTTAAGTCAGTTTTAGAAATTAAGACTCGGCATTGTATAGAGTACAGTTTTGAATGCTGATGTTGCTCCAAAAATGTGACGTGTCCACGAGATGCTCGGAAAGCCTGAGAAGTTGAACTCGTTGCGATTAATTCGACTGCTCTGAAAAGTGCTTCATTTTCAACTGTAAACAAACAAGATATTATTATCAAAAGATTACATACACAAAACCTTTATCAGCGCTTTTTTAAACAAATTACTAAATTAAACAGTTACCCAGTAGCACTCTTCCTTGAACTAATCTGACACAGTGGATGCTGCACCTGGAAAGAAGAACCTATTAAACGGTACAAAAATCGCATAAAATTTTTTTTAATTGATGCGGAGATCCAGTCTGGGAGGGGGGGGTCGTAAATGTTTGGCAAAAATCGAACCCCACGCTTGACCCTGCTCTGTAGAGCCCCTTAGACCAGGCAAACGCCAGAGTAAGCTCCCTTTCCTAGTTCTGTGCGGAACCGTCTCATGTGACTGTTCTACAAGCGGAACCGTCTCATGTGACTGTTCTACAATCTCGATGCGGGCATCAGCCCGCTAAGTACAGAAAAATTAATAAAAATGCAATGAAAAGCCTAGCCAGTGGAAGGTTAGTACGCAGATTTCGTGTTCCCGGTATGCACATGAAACCGGTCCGATTGATTCGCACTTAGGCGGACGCTCTGAGTCATCGCCCCGACCAATGGCGCGCGGCCGGCCGGCAGCCGGACGACTCATACGTCTGCATCCACACGGGGGGTACGAGAGTCTGGAGATAAGCTGCCTTTAGGAGAACAGCGTGAAGTAAACGCAGTTATTTTCCAATGGCAGTGGCGAAAACTGCGCGAAAACGCCACTATAAACAAATTGCTTCAATTTTTAATATTACACCGCTCTTAATGTCGACCTTCTCGTCCTTAGTTGTGAAGGACAGATTGGAAAAGTAGTAGCGCTGCTGATCTTCAGTCCATCCTCCATCTATTCCTCACCACAGTTTTCGTCAAGAAGCGGGTGACAGTGAAAGCACTCTTGATATATTGGGGAGAAAAGGCATTCATCCTCGAATGCAATAGCACAAGCACCCAGGCTACTATCAGTTTTATCTAGTGCTCAGTGGTTTTGTTCCCTGAGGTGCCAATACAGATTCTTGCTTTTTTTATTATTTCCTTTTACTTCGTGAAGATCCAATCTCTATGTGTTGCCAAAGTTTTAATTACAGCTGGTCCCATATGGAAGGCCAAGAAATCAGTGAATTCGTGAGCAAATGTGGCTAAAGCTCTTAAAACGAGGGAGCACCATTTGTTGTCCTTGGATTAAGAAAGATTACTTATTTTAATGATTTGGATTTTATTGATCTGCAAGACACTAGTTCATATAAGACCTTTTGTGTAGCTTTCAGGACTGCCTAACCACTAAAAGTGGACAAAGAGGGGAGCTCTTCGTTCTCCATTATATTGAGCATTCTTTGTTCCCTAAATCATGAAAGAGAGATCATGATTCTTCTCCACTTCTGTGAAAGGGTATTGTTTACAAGTGCATAGAAGCCATGCGTACTCCTCTTCGGAACATAAAACAGCCAAGAGAACGCTTTCTCACCACGGTTTCTCAGGAAAACTGCTGTAAATCGCTAGGAGACGCCAGACAGTATGAGTCAGCGCCCGGCCTGGCCGCGCGCCATTAGTCGGGGCGATGACTCAGAGCGTCCGCCTAAGTGCGAATCAATCGGACCCATGAAACCAACCGATTTTCTCCAACGTCGAGAGCGTGGCACGACACCATGACACACGGTCCCACACGTCCGAAAGGCTGTGACTATACTTATGCTCTCTCCAAAATTTCGAATATTCGAATGGCTTCGAATACCGAAAATTTTCGAGCATTCGAAATCGAATATATTCGAAAAACGTTGTTTTTCTGAATATTCGAATTCGAATACATTCGAAAAGCGCGATTTTTTGAATATTCGAATTCGAATACATTCGAAAAACGCGATTTTTTGAACATTCGAATTCGAATACATTCGAAAATCGAGTTTTTTTGAATATTCGAATTCGAATATTCGATTCGAATATTCGAATTCGAATGAAAAATCAGGCTGGCTGATAGACATGATAGACAGCCTGGATGAAAAATGGAAGCAATACACAAAGGATTCCTTCCTAGTTAAGCACGAGGTTTTTATCGACAGGCTTCTCATAAACCCCTTATGGACGGTAAAAATGAGGCCGCCGTCTTATACATAGCAGAATCAAAAGGCTTATGGATGCATCTAATTTTCTTGTTTGCTAGAACACGAGTTTTTTCCAAAGAAGTACTTGTGTGTTGTAAAGTGCTACTCATGAGGAACAAACGGAAGGTTTACAAGTCAATTGAAGGGGAAACTATCTGCTTGAGCCACTGCAAGCTTCTAAGTCACTTCAAAATGGTCATTTTTGGAATCGGTGGGTGACTGAATGTTAAAGAACTCTCATGAAACAAGCTAAAGGAGCTAGTGACTGACCGACAAAGAAGTATTACCTGTAAATCTGGAGCAAATCTGTCCTGCTCATCCAAAAACGTGGAATATCACACTGTCAATTTTGCAACCACAACGTGTATTACAGATAGCTAGGAATAGGCCAGCCATGAGGGCCAGTCTCAATTCTTTCTGGTGATTCGCACAAATAAGTGGTAGAAGCAGATATTTCTTATTTGCGAAGAACTTGTTGCGCATTAATGCTACTTTCTCTCAGAATTTATCGCTCTATCTGACCAAATAATTTACGTTTCAGCGTTGTTTTACATTTCTTTTCCTGAAGGACTTGCTGAACTATGTCGAAGGAACAATTCGAACGATATTTTATTTTAACTCCAAATTGGGACAATCCGCGGCCGAGGCAGCTCTACACACTTCAATCAAGTGTGAGTGTCTAATAGTGTTGAGGAAAGCATTGTGCGCCAGTGGTTCAGTAAATTTCGGACCGGAGATTTCAGCCTCGAAGATGACTCCCGTAGCTGTCGACCTAGAGCAATCCTGGACGACGCGTTAACGGAATTAGTGGAAACTGAAAAATCCCAAACAGTTCGCGGGATTGCGGAAGAGCTAGATGTCAGGGAAACTGCGGTTGCGGATGCATTGAAACGCCTTGGGAAGGTGAAAAAGCTCGAAGAGGGGGTGCCCTACGAGTTGAAGGAGCGGAAGAATTGTCACGTTTCGGGATTTGTTCTTCTCTACTTTTACGCAACAAACTGACCCGTTTTTGGATCGAATCATCACTTGTGATGAGAAGGGGATTTTGTATGATAAAAGCGAACGTTCCAGACAGTGGATGGACGCCGACGAACCCCCTCGGCATTTTCCAAAGGCGGGCCTCCACCAAAAAAAAGGTAATGGTCACTGTGTGGTGGTCGGCGCCTAGTGTAATCCATTACAACTTTTTGGCACGAAGCCAAACGATCGCAGAGTCCTACTGTAAAGAAATCGACGAAATGCACCAGAAATTGCGCCAACTTCAGCTATTATTGGTTAACGGAAGAGGCCCGACTGTTTTGCACGATAACGCCCGCCCACACTTTTCACAAATCACTTTGAAAATTGAACGAATTTTGAAGTTCTGCCTCACCTGTCATATTCTCCAGACCTCTCACCAAACGACCACCACCTTTTCAACAACCTTTAGAACTTTCTCGCTGGTGAAACATTCTACAGTCAGGACCAAGCCAAAACAGCTTCCGTGGATTCTGTCGAATCTCGACCGCCTCATTTTTTCGCAAACGGAATAAGTTCACTGGTCGCCCGTTGGCAAAAGTCAGTTGATTCGAACGGTGTTTATCTCGACTAAATCCGATAAGCTTTGAGAAAGTTATCGTAGTTTAAAGTGAAGCACTCAAAACGCTGAAAAAAAACCTGAAGCGTTCGTTACCCATACCGACCGTAAGCACCCGGGGGAGTTTCCATACAACCTAATCATATAGCTTTTGCGGAACCGTAGTTGTAGAAACGAAAAGCAGAATAGCATTCAGCGACCACGGAGGAGCAGAAGAGCATAACGAGTAGCGAGAGGAAAATCACAAGGCAGACTCCATAAGGCACTGCTCTGCATGAGAATACATCGGACGTGGTATTAGACTGAAGCGCATCGCTGTTGACCCTCACTCTCATCCTGCAGACATTTGTTGGCCTATGGTCTCAGACTCCTAACTGCAGCGTGAAGGACAAGTAGCGTCCGTTTGAAACACCGTAAGAATCATAATTTCCAAGTTTCAATTGCAGTTAAGAATTCCTACTCTTCCTCGACCTTTTTGCACAGGCGATGATCAGAATCGACGAGGCGCTATCGTAACAGAGACCTGATTCACAGAAAGACCCGTTTTGAGGACCCTAATTACTCGAAAAACCTAACAAGCCTGTTTAGAATACGCCGCTACACAAATTCTCGTTGGACATTCGAATGACACTTTTCGAGTAGATGAATAATTTTGGCTTCCCGAGAAATTTTGAATATTCGAACAGTTTCGAATACCGAAAATTTTCGAGCACTCGAAACCGAATATATTCGAAAAATGCGATTTTCCTGAATATTCGAATTCGAATACATTCGAAAAACGCGATTTTTTGAATATTCGAATTCGAATAGATTCGAAAAATGCAATTTTTTGAACATTCGAATTCGAATACATTCGAAAAACGCGATTATTCGAATATTCAAATTCGAATGAAAATTATTCGAATACCTATTCGAATAGGTCATTCGAGCATAAGTATAGCTGTGACACGATCGCCAACGAGATAGCGTTCAGTAAAAGTAGCATTCCAAAATTTTCTGTTGTTAGGCTTTCTCTTCAATCATTTAAAATACGTCCAGCGCACGAAAACACTCTCCGTCTTGACTGTTTCAGGTGACGAACAAAAGTAGTTCGGGATAAACAGGTGGAGATAGGTATACCTTACGAGCTGGTAAGACCAGTCTTAGTGGATCCGCTGACGTGTTTGCGCTTCGACGAAGACCTTTTCTATCTCCCAATTTTCAAAATTTTAAACGCGCCGTAGAACGTATGAAAAATAGCATGAAAATATAATAAAAATAAAAAGGATTCGCGCGCTGTTCCTGACACCATGGGAGCAAGATCCTGGTCAAACTCGAACAGATTGGCATTCCCTTTTGCCTACGGCTTTGCTAGAACAGATTGCTTTTGCTGATTCCTTTAGTTTTCAGAAGCAGTCGTAATCGGGAAGGGAAGGCTGCGATATTAGTGAAGAGTAGGCGGAAAAGTGATAAATTCATTGAGAACAAAGTCCGTCAAAAATCCCATAAATTTTTATTTAAAAATTTCCGTTAACTCATTAAGCCAGATTTTAACGAAGAATGCCGTTAATTCGTTCAATCGTTAACCGTTACATGTGCACCTCTGATGGATAGAAGGCATGAAGCTGTGCACCAGTTCATATTTCGAGGATGTACATGCAGTCGTCATCGTCAGACAATGCCCTTGTGCAGATGTTCAAAGACTGCCGATCACTACACTGGAGCAGCTGCAGTCTTCCTCTTGAGGGTAGACGGCAATGATTATAGCAGAACACTCTTGGTAGCTCCAGATTTGGCCTTTGTAACCTCGAGGCCAGGAGATTACGCGCACCACCGCATCACGGCGAGTAGTCGTGGCCACCCTCCTGGCAAATCTCTTTACACCTCCTTTTTATCGAAAAATGCCTTTTCGGAAACCGCGCTGCCCGCTGGGTCCAAGATCAGTGTCTTCCTGCTGCAAGCAAGGTGGCGATGAGCTGAGTGCCACTGACTGTGGGTCCTGACTGAAAGAGCAAAACAGACTGTCACCATCTGTCTGCCGTTGAGTTGACTACCGAAACCACACGCCCATCCCGCCTCGTCGGCTGGTGGCTTCGTGCGCTGCGTCATGTTTTCCGCTCATGTATTATTGAAGCTTCATACATCATTTTGTGGACGGTCATGAGACAATTTTGCCTGATACTCCTACCTGGCAAAACAGCAAAATTTTTCCGCTGCAAGCGGGAGACACCATTTGTCTGGCAAAGACGACAAGAATTTATTCACGAGAATATATAAAATTTATCAATAAAACTGCAACGGCTGGGTGAAACCTGCAAATGCGGGGACATGGCTGTCCTGTAAAATTATAAAGGCACATTAGAAGCTAAAAATACAGCTATGATCTCTGTCAGCTTTTCTATTTACATATCACGAGCGCAGTGAGTGTCCCAACACTTGAAAGTCGTCCAGTTCTAGTCGAACACGGAACATTTTACAACGTCTGCATAGTCGAGAATGTGAGCAATACTAGTGGCTAACGACTAGGGTTCGATTTCGACGACGAGGTCTCCGGCCGCGCACTTCGTTCCCTGCACGAGATGGATCTGCTTCACCGTACCGGCGATGGGTGTATCAATGACCATCTCCATCTTCATGGCCGACAGCACAAACAGCGGCTGCTTCGGCACCACCTGCAAACGCCACGGTAAGAACGTGTCGCTTCAACGGAGGCACTTTTCCCGCCAACGGATGCGACAACGGAGAGGCCTTTGACGGCGTCCCCTTATAACGAAGGACTCACCTTGTCGCCCTGCTTCACCTTCAACTCGAGGATTTCTCCCGGCATGGGAGCACCAATGGAGCCTCGAACTCCAGGGAGAGCTTTTGGTCGCGTCACTATTTCCTAAAGAAGTCCCTCATTAGAGTAAGGAGAAGGACGACCCAAATGGTCGAATGATCATCATCCCGATGGCATGACAAGTGAACGGTTCCCTGATCATTCTCCTTTCCACTCGAAGCAATTAGCTCACTGTACTAAATACCCAACCCATGTACAGCAAGAGCGCCCGGTAGCGCGTTGAAGAGGCGTCTGCTGTCGCATGCACCCAATTCCAGGTTCTCAGTTCGGCTTTCCCTCCCACCAACCCATCCCTTCGGCGAATTGGTACCAGACTGGCGTCGAGAGGGAAACACTGGCATGTTCATCAGCTGGCTACCGCTAGCCTTCTATGGACCAAATACGAATACATGACATCTTGTGGAAACAGAATGCACAGCGCATCCCAAAACGGATGGCCTAACGCCGCTCTTTATCCTCCACAGCTAAAGCATCCACAGCCTAGGTGGATCATCGTCTACTGCCTCTCATGTTTTCACAGTTTAACCCCGTCATAAACCTTTGTAGTGCGCCTTGATCAACCTTTGATTCGACCATCTTCTCTCCATCAGAGCATTTATCAATAGCGGTAGACGTTGGTCCTCCGTCTCTACTTCATGTCGTGCTTTACCGTCTCTCCTGCTACGTCTAACAGACCAGGTGGAGCAGGTTTGTTAATGATCCCACGATTCTATGGGCTTTCCGGTCTTTTATGGGCATGGGTTTTTGTCAGTTTTTTTAAATCAGTAAGCTCTGATCAATAGCTACTAGGGGAGTAGGGGGAGGGTGGGGACTAACAGTCAGTAAGGGAAGGAGGTGCGGTCCATCTACGCTATTCGTGTCAAAATGATCGTCCACAGCCAAAGACATCCCTTCGTTTGTAACCAGCTATCATCTTCGTCAAGCCAATCGTTGTACAAAAGAACGGAGGAATAAGCAGTTCTAGACTTGAATTACATCCTTCACACTTCCCCGACGCTACGCGTTTGGTCTACCTCTTCCTACAAATACTGTTCGCATCAAAAGTGCGCACTTGTTCGCATATCCTGCCTGTAATTAATTTTCTTCCAAAAAGCACGTGCAAGTTTCGATATCTGCTGAGGTCAAAGAGAATAAAGGCAGCAACTGAGAGCGCAAGCTAGACTAGCAAACCTGACCTTGGACGCCTCTTTGTCTTGAATAAAAATGCTCCTCATCTGTCCGTTGAGATAAAAGAACACCTCGCGCTCGCCCTTACTGTTCAGCTTGCCCTCAGCTAGAAGCTGTATTGCCAACGTTTTTCCCTTCTCGATCTCCACCTGAAACCAGACAATTGCCATGGAAACTCGGAATTCAGCAGGATATGCCACAATGTCTCAATCGAAGCAAATGCGACTAAAAGGGCGAAAGTGTTACACAGTTTAGGAAACTGCAGATGACGGAAGGTCAATTGGCCTAAACGCAACGCTTACGTCTACTTCTTCAGCAATGTCGAGTCCAGTTAAAAATATTCTGGTAGGGAACTTGTCAACGGGACCGTAAGCGGATCGGAACTGCTCGAACTCGTCAAAGACACTCGGGAACATAGCATGGGACATGACATCTTGTTCTCTGAAGAAGGAAGTATAAAGAACGAAAAAATGGAAATGATGTGGAGTAAGAGAGTAGACACCTTAACGGTCTTCCATGCTTCTCTTCCAGCTCCGTCTTCAATTTGTCCAGATCCATCGCAGGCAGCTGTGCACCAACTCTTCCTTTTACCTAAGAATCGCAAACGACGTTCATCGATTTTCCATAAACGCGCAATAAACAACACACCTTTGGCTTTCCGCGAAGAACTTTAGTTCGAAGAGGTTCAGGGAAACCATACGGAGGCTGTCCCACGTTGCCCTAGATAGAAGAAATTCTCTCTCAGTGGCGGAGCCACCTGTTAGGATCAAAGCTATAAACAAAGACACAAACCTGCATATAATCCACAACACTTTTTGGGAACGACAGGTCGTCAGCACGATCAACTAGCGTCTCGCGAGTGAGGTTATTCTGCACCATAAACTGCGCCAGATCACCAACAATCTTTGACGAGGGAGTAACCTGCGATAGCAATACACTCATAGTGACAACCAAGATCTTCCGTATTGTCGTCAAGAACGGCAACTATATGAGTTGCAAGTTACCAAAGTGTCAATACCTTCTCTGTTGAAAAAAACGATAACGGAGTCAATGATGTTGTGCCAACTTTTTTTAGAAATCCTACCTATTAGAGATAACACATACTGCGACAGACGATCAGGATAAGGCTTTTGAAAAACTCGATTCACAGAAAGGCAAAATGAAAAAGGGATCTGCTTTGTTGGTTGCGAACTTAGAAGCTTGAGGTTCGCAAAACATCCACATCTACTTCGTATCCAACACATTACGAAGTGCTATAGTTAAGCAACAAGCAATCTTTTCGTTCGCTAGCTCAATCTCTAATCTGTGTGAGAAATCCTGTCCAACAATCTGTTTCGCTACTAGGATACAACCCCTGCATAAATTGTCAAGGACAATGCTAGCTCCATGGCAGCCAAGTCCGATTCTACGACTGAGAATAGCAGCTGCTTTCGACTCTACGAAATTTTTAAACTCGCAAAACATTTTGGAACATTTTTTCAACAAATGCTGTAAAATGAGATACAACTAGTGTCAGTGTTTCGAGTCTATCTTCGATTCTCTTAGCTTCCCAAAACACTCACCTTAATAATGTCACCCAGTGCAAGATTAGCCTCGCAGTACATCCGTTTCACCTCATCAAACTGACTTCCGAGTCCAAGGGAGAACGCCTAAAATGTCTATCTAGAACAGATGTTCATAAGTTCTGAGAGACCGGTTTATTACTGTCATTTCGCGCCGTAAGGGATTTGTTATGTTGAATATTAATTGGC
Source organism: Heligmosomoides polygyrus polygyrus (assembly GCA_947396885.1). NCBI lineage: Eukaryota > Metazoa > Nematoda > Chromadorea > Rhabditida > Heligmosomidae > Heligmosomoides > Heligmosomoides polygyrus. The sequence goes on along the minus strand of OX377204.1, from coordinate 52,661,623 downwards.
CCGAACAGCCGATGAAATTTTATGAGAAACAGTGACTCTCTTGTCACTGCATTCACGTGCAGCGAACGCAATATGGAATGGGGTAGGCTAGTTCTTTTGTTTGAGATTAGATGCAGGTCGAGGTGGGGGGGGGGGGGGCACCCCATTCTACCCCATTCGTGGTTTCTCGCGCAGCTCACAGCTCCCAAGCTCACTGGCTCGATATAGTGCTCCCTGCAAGGAGCAAACACGGTCCATTGCTGCCCGTCTAGCTTTTAGATAGATCGCTTCGCTCTACGCTGTCAGCCCACTGTCAATTAACGCCAATTTCTGTCAATTCCATCTTACGCTGCTTCTTTGTTCAAGATTTCGCTCCAACCTGTGGTATGATGTTGGTGTCGATTTCAAAGCCTTTAAATCGAGTTACGGGCTGGAACCCTATTATTACCTGGAACTGCAGATTGGTGTATTGTCCTCCGGGGATCTCGTGCTTGTACACGTCGGCGTTTCCGCTCTTCATCGTTGTAGCACATTCGAATGGAGCGTAAAGTTGACGCGCCAACTCCCAGTATGCGGAGTACTTCGAGATTTCATCGAGGCTCAAGCCTAAACTGCTGCCGATACTAATGGCATCTTAATCTCGTAACAGTGACCTTACCTGTATCATGCTCTGTCCCATGGAGACTGGCCACAATAGCACCCATGCTCGGCTGGCTGGTCATGCCACTCATACTGTCAACAGCTGCGTCGACAACGTCAGCCCCAGCCTTAGGAGGAGGTGATTAGAGGTGGAAGCCAAGAAACCTTGCCCTTTTCTCCTCTTAACAAACCTTGGCGCACTCGAGCATCGAGGCTACTCCAGCGCCAGCGGTGTCATGCGTGTGCACGTGGATCGGTATATCAGGGAATTTATCTCTCAACGCTCCAATCAAAAGCTTCGCAGCCTGAGGCTTCAAAACACCTGCCATATCCTGGAATAGGGGTGATTCCATTATCTTCTATCAGGAGCAAGAGTAGTACGACGGCCTTGTATTCCCGCAAACCTTAATACACAGAACATGAGCTTGTGCTTTAACCAGCTGTTCGGCCAGATCGAGATAGTACTGCAAGTTATATTGGGTCCTTGTTCTATCAGAAACATCACCAGTGTAGGAAATGGCAGCCTCGACCTGAAAGCTTTGAGTATGGCAAAAACTTAAAGGTGAATCACCCATTATATATTTCCTCAAAGTCGCCAAGCCATCAATCCATGTGCAGCGACGACCAAGAAAAGAAATCGCTGTTTGCTTTTCGTTTCATTGTTAACCAACGAACATTCCCCCCCCCCCCGAAAAACAGTGTTATGCTTCGATAAATCAAAGCTTATAGGACAGTTGCCTCCAGGTACTGACAATGGACGGCTTTGGCTTCGGCTTCTGAGAAAACAACAGCTCAATCTTTGCTGTACTAGAGGTGCAAGAGAGGATCTCCGCACAACCAACTGCCCTGAATAGGACTACCTAGCCAATCAAAAAGGATAAAGCACAAAGTCCGCCTCAACGAATTCTTTTGTGGGATGCGCCATGCAGTCCACTTCTCCGAGATTCTAATTTGGACGCGTATTTGCCGTAGAGAATGACCTGCGATGGCCAGCCGACGCAACCCTTCCAGACAAGTACAGTAAAAAATTAGGGGTCCTAGAGTGATCGAAGGCTTCATTGACGGGATTCGAACAACGAATCTCTGTTAGCGATTGATGCGAGAACCAGCGCTTCCTTCAGCTGCGCTAGAACGCCCCGCAGAGATGGATGTGTTGAAAACAACAATCCAATTCATCCGCCCTATCTGGCTGGGCAACCACCACTGTCCACTACATGCATATTTTGAGTGGTTTTCGGGAGGATCGAAACATCCTGGAGGGAGATCTCCAAAGGCAAGCACGTCCAGACCAACCAGCCCAGGTCAAGTCTTGTCGCAAGCGAAAAAAAGTTGAAAACAACATACACTAGAGCCAGGACGAGGAACAAAGACAAAACAAATGCCGCCAAGCCTTAAATGTCAACGCATTTAGATATCCAACGGACCTATTTGTGCTCTGTTACAAATCCATACGTTTCCTGCAATAATTCTGAGAAACGAAATGGAAACACGAGGTGTATTAACTCTCTAGTTATCAGAAATCGGCAGAGGACAAGTATAACGCCAATTAAGATCGACGCACCACTCCACCAGCCTTGCCAGCTGCTTCCATTCCCACCAACAAATTAGGGACATAGTTAAGGCAGTCGAACACTCGGAAGATATCCATTCCCGACTTCACCGCCAACTCACAGAACCTGAAATGAGCACTGAACCAAAGTCCTCTTATCAAACTGCGCGACGCCCACTTGTCAATGACGTTGTCCGGGTAGTTGCTGTAACCAACTGCATTTGCTCCTCTAAGCAGACACTGGAAGGAGATGTTCGGAATCAGCTGTCGGAGGGTCTCGAGTCGTTCCCAGGGGCATTCGTGCAAGAACCGCATGGCCACATCGAAGGTTGCACCTGAATGGAGGAAAGAAAAAATGCTCTCATTCTCAGCCACCAAAATCTACACTACGAGGTTGGATCCGTAAAGACTACCTCCCCAGTTTTCCATCGAATACAGCTGTGGAAAAGCATGGCTGACGAAGGGGGAGATCTTCGCCAGATCGTACGTTCGCACTCTCGTGGCGAGAAGAGACTGGTGAGCATCGCTGAAGCAACAACATTTGATATCAATTTATGAGGCGACAACCCAGTTAGGAACCGGCGATACGTCGAAACCATTCAGTGAAAATCTGTTGAACATTGTCATCCTGTTAGAATTGAGAGTCGACAAAACAAGCTTTACGAATAGAGCTCTGAGCAGAGCAACGTGTGGATTAATTGAAGGTTCCACTTCTTCCTTCTAATTTTATTATCTTCCTAGTGTATATCAAAAACAGGAGATGTGCACGCCGAGGGTATCGGAGGATGAGACATAGGTGTCATCTTCACGCAATAAGCAAAAAACACACGTTGAAAAGGAAAACACTGACAAATGCTTCAATGTAACAAGTTGTTGCAGCCTACTCAGCGGAAACTGATCTAAAGTTTTGAGCGAGATACCCAACAGGCTTAAATTAAACAGAACTTGGCTTACTTGTCACGTCACTCACCCTATTTGTTAAAGTTTTCTGATCCTCACCAGAGAGACAACAGTCAGATTAGTTATTTCATGTGTAGTAAGACACGTCTGGGCGCGTGCAGCGCAGTCGGAGGAGGTACCGGCTGTCGGGTGCACCCGACAGCCGGTACCTCCTCCGACTAGGTTTCTGGTTCGAATTTACTGCCCAGGCCAACCAAGCCTCCCATTCCTCTGGGGTCGTGAATCGGTTTCAGACCTGTCTGGCAACTGATAACGTGCTAACTTGTTTATCGGCTGGTCACCGCAAGTCACTGTATGGCCTAATAAGCATTCAAATCGCCGCCACGACATCCCTAGAAGTAGAATGTGTGGCGCATCCCAAAAAAGATTGGGTAACGCCGTCCTTTATCTTTTTTAGCCTTTTAAGGATGCCTCTCACATCAGAATGGTAATAAATTATATGCAGTGGCAGCAAAACCATTCCGGGAAACAAACGTACCGGAAGGTGGTGTCGGTGATCATACAACCGGGTGTTCGTCGAACGGCGCGTGCAAACGCTTCTGGACCGTCCTTCACCAACACCTGTCGGAGACCTACCGGAGGAGGAGCACCTGTAACTTGCCTTCTTAGAAATGTGTGAACATGTAGTCGATGGATTCAAGCTTCTGATATACTACACGCAACGTGCTGAATGAATAAAGCTTGAGATTAACATCACGTACACTGGCTTTCTTCGGAGGACGATGAGCATGATTTAGAGTAAAACGGAGCTAAAAAGCGAGAAAGATAGCTGTTGGGCGCCTTTTTCTCTAAATGACAGAAAATAACAATGCGACTACATTCGGGACCTTAACGAGGAGTATCATAATTAAAACCCTCAGTATTTACGCATAGCTAACACCCCTGTCAGATCATCTACAAGTTACGAGCTACCGCAAGCGCTTCATGGCGCTTCAAGAGATTCTCACGAGTGGTTCCTGTGCAATAGTGAATACTTCCCTTCTCTGTTGCAGAGCAATTCCCGGAAAGTGTTAGCAAAGCTGGTACCAGATATTGCACCGTAGCAGGCCTTGTATTGCCGCCGAATACCTTCACCTCATCGAAAATGAGCATGCAGTTGAGAGACTTGCCCTTCCTTAAGTACAAAATGAGGTCGAATTTCTCCTCCAACTGAATCTTTGGCTGGTGACCCGTTGTGATGCTTCTCCCCTCTCCATTCTCAAGTGAAAACAGGTTACGGAGAGGTAAGACCTACTTGTTGAACCACACTCTAGAGGCCACCTTAGCTTCCATCTACATGCCTCTTTCACATGGTCTTCTGTATCCGCCAATCATTTAGGACCTACACCTTCTTGAAGTATCGGGTTTTTTCTAAACAATCCCTCCTGATACCAAAGTTGTGTTGTTGCCTGCTGATGATAAGCAGTCTGAATGAGACTGGATTTGGGCCATTTACCCCCGTCCCTATAACACCCCTTCAAACTCGTAAGGAAAAACGACTTAGATCAGCCAGAAAGAGTTGTTGGGGTATCCAGGTTTTCTCAGACTGCATTGAACCCTCTGTTAGAGCGAAATTACGCACTCACACGCACAGAAACTTTTGAAATACTGTTAGTAATGTGGAACCTGACATGCAGTTCGAGCGTATCCGCACAGCACTGCAAGCAACCAAAACGTGCCCGCAACCAATTGTAAGCATTCTTTGGCCCTAAAAGACCCACGTTGCGTGTAGTGTGCCAAAAGCATGGCAGTCAAGGGAACATTGCAGTTTACGCTCCTCTGATACAACTCCGTGATTGCAAGTGGACGTCAAGCACACACATACATATGTTCAACTCAAAATACGGTGGGAAGAATCACGACTTGATTCGTTCACAAAAAGGAAACCTAATTTCACAAAGTTAGGTAGGAACTGAATAAGAAGACAAACAATGGAAACTTCACTAGCGCCTACTTTCTTGGTCCGTTGTTGACGTGAATCCTGCAACAACGATGCTTATTCAGAAATAGGGCTTTTGGAAAACCATCCGGCCGCCACCCCGAAACACCTTCGTACTTTGCATACGGCTATAGTGTCTGACTTACCTGCACGTATAGCTGGCACTGGCGGTTCGACGTAGGCCGGCTTGAGGTCAGTCGCAAGAGGAGTCGTAGGCCCATTCACCTATTTATTACATATGAACAGTGATGACAATATGTCAGAATTTGTCAAATGTGCCATTTACACTGTATTCCCCTTCCCACTCATCTGGAGCGCCTTATTTCTGGCTATTAGATCAACTACCCTACAACTGCTCAGTAAAAAACAAAGAACAGTAAAATGTAGAACCAAGGGTCGTGGAGGATCGGGTTGTTCTCACATACAAGGGAATTGTCACCGCACAGTAGTTTTTTTGCCGGCATAGACACACAACAGCCATGGAGAAGGAATTCTCAGACAAGAATCAGTTGCGAAATCAACGAATGGCTGCTACTATGTTCGACGGCAGAACGAGTAACAGCCCATCCCAGCTCAGAGGAATGATCTATGCAGCTTGGTGCCGTTGCTCAACTCCCAGTTACACATCGTGACGGTTTGTTGTTTGGACATGAGCCAGTAACCAGAAGATTCATATGCCCTTCATCACAGCTTGAATTAGAAGATTTAAGTTCCCGGACACAAGACAATCCAACGTCGTCGACTACATCTTCTGGAAAAACCCACAAGTTGTTCACCAGAACCACTTCAACGGCGAATTCTTTGGGAATCGTTTTGTGAACGTTTCAATCCTTGCTTAAAGGTGTTCAGTTTCATTCAAATTTGTTATGCTTACCACTAGTTTGGAAAAAAGCCCTCCTAAAAGGAATATGTATCAAAATACTACTATGAAGCACTGCTTTTTCACTCACCTGAACTTCTCCCAAATATGCCAGCAGCTTCTGTGCTCGATTTTGGCTTGGTTTAAATTGAAACAAGTCCGGGTGTTCGTCGATGAAGTAAGTGTCAACGGAGGCGTTCAAGAATTCCGGTTGGCGAAGGACGTTAAGCAGGAAAGGAATATTTGTCTGCAGAAAACGCATCACTAGCAGAGCGGAAACCTAGAAAAGGGAAACACTCACCTTGACGCCTCGAATTCTGAACTCCTTTAAAGCGCGAATCATCTTGGCGCAGGCATTCGGATGATTACGAGCGGATGCAATCACCTAAAGACTTCCTGTGAAAGAACCTGCCTAAAACTAAGCCTTCATAGTCCGTTGCGCCTCGTTCAGCGCACTGTCACCACTGTTTATTTAATGCGCCATTCACAGAAGACGATGCCCCATGGTGTCTTGTTTGTCAGTGAACACCAAAATGGCTAAGCACTCTATTTCGACAAACCTTCACGAGAAGCGAGTCATAGAATGGAGAGATCACTGACCCAGCGAACGCGGAGGCCGAGTCTAGACGTATACCCATACCTTCTCCAGATCGGAACACCTGCAACGCAAATGTTTCCAACCGACTCTTCCTCTAGAGTGTAAGGACGCACCTCGATTCTGCCAGAGTCGGGTTGGAAGCCACGAGCTGGATCTTCAGTGGTAACTCGGCACTGAATAGCGGAGCCGTGCGGAACAATGGCCTCCTGACAGAGCTTTAGATCTGCCAACCTCTTACCTTCGGCTATTCTTATTTGAGCCTGCACCAGATCCACCCTTGAATGAGAACCTTTGTCATTGAAGAGGCATAAGCAACAACTGCAGCGGACACAAACAGAACTTGCAATGAAATACCCTGTGATTTCTTCAGTGACAGTATGCTCTACTTGCAGACGAGCATTCACCTCGATGAAGAAGTAGTTGCCCTTCTGATCAACCAAAAACTCCACAGTGCCTGAAAGGGCGGAAGATTAGAGGATCACAGGAACACCAGATATGCCCTCGGCTCCTTTGTTGGCTGCTCAGTTTCACCAGAGAAGATCATCACATGCAGGGTGAAAAGTAATGTAATTCAATTCATTATATTCGCTTGTTCAATGTATGACGTGTACACGTCTTTGCTAAGGAGAATGTTACACCCAAAATGAAAAACAACTTTGACTTTGCGGATGACACAATAATGTTAAGTTGATAAAGTTCTCCGAGATAAGGAGCACAAAAAATCTGTTTCACAATGTTCAACAACAATACTGAGCTTCTTGTAGTGAGCATAATAAGCTGCAGTCTAGCTATGTCAAAGTTGGTCTGACTCTAGGACACAGGCTAGGTTTTGAAGAGCACTCTGCCTTCCTTTCGCGGATTGTGAAGTGTATACCATTCAAAGGGCAGAGTGAAGAAGTGATAGAGATCGGAGGTCTGGGAATGAGGGAGGATCCGGAAAGGCGGTTCTGCCGTGCTTTCACTGCCTTACCTACCCCACCAAAAGCACAGCGTCAGCTTTTTAAATACACAATGGGTTTCAGTATGTCTTTTTTCACGTGTATTTGATCGATCCGCTGTATGCGTAATGGATGGTAGTGTATCTAGGTCTCATACCTAGTGGTTAGACTGTCGAGGGAGAGTATTTGAGGGCGAGGAGAAAAGTCCCATGTTCGCCAGGCCCTCCATGTCGTCCAGGGTCAAAGTTTGGGGTGCAACCAAGCGTCTTCTTTCAACCCATAAATTACAACTGCCTGTGCAGCAACTTGTGATTGTTCTCGATAGAATAATCGCCAATGTTGAACATACAGGACGAACAGTAGGCCTTGAATTAGGAAGGAAACATTCTCTTTGCAAACCCTTTGTGGAAGAAACAATTAATCAGCTTAGAGGACAGGCAGAAATACGAATGGTAAGACGCTACGTATATTAGGTTCTGTTGTAGGCATTGAGCAGTAATAGCATATCGATACTTACCAAGTTACGTCACGGAACCTACGTCATAGCCCCTAACGTGTACATCATGTCAATGTATTGTCTACGTAATATCCACGTCACAGCCACGTAATCACTGGACCCTGAGTTGTCTACAAGTAGCCCCGATTGTTCTGTATGTGTTCTTCGTGCTTCCTGTCTGCTGTTCTTCGCAAAAAGCTGTTCTACCCTGGACGACTATAACAGGTTCGGAAGGCATAAAATACGAAACCCTAATACTAGCTAGGAACTAGATTGGTGCCAACGATGAATATTGTTTGTAGTCTTAGGACCATTGACCACAATGGCAGGAAAATATCTCATAAATGCAAGCAATCACAAACGTCAATGAAATGAGAACTTGTGCAACAGACTAATGCTATTTCTATTGCAATAGTGAGAATAATGCACCGGATATATAAGCGCAGCTTTTGGATGAAGTAACAATGACCAACGGCGCATTCTGCATTTGAAATCGAGGAAGAGAACAAACCGGCATTCTGGTATCCCACATGCCTGCCCAGTCTCACAGCATCTTCTAGGATCTTCTCTCGCACGCCTTCAGGGAGAGCAGCAGCAGGAGCAATCTCTACTACCTGTGAAAAGGAGCACAGCAGTCAATTAGATTCTACCTACAAGAAGGATAATGGAAAACCAACCTTTTGATGCCTTCGTTGAACAGAACAATCTCGTTCGTATAGATGTATGAGATTTCCGTGATTGTCTCCTGAAAATCACTGAAGTTTTGACAAGAAGACACCAGAGAACCAGGAACAGAGAACAACTCGACAACGTACCTAGCAGCTGCACCTCGATATGACGAGGCCTCTCTACAAACTTCTCCACGAACAGCGATCCATCTCCGAATGCGGCTTGTGCCTCAGAAAAAGCACGTCGGAATGCTTCTCCGACCTGAAATTTCCTAGCCATACTTTTGATAGGTGTCATGCTACTCAAGTCGTGCCCAAGAACATGATAACTAAGCCGAGAGCATATGAAAACTCAATTCGTCGACGTGGTCCACCCTGCGCATTCCACGACCACCGCCTCCATAGGCTGCTTTCAGAATGATGGGTGTTCCGTACTGTTTGGCAAACTCGATGGCTTCTTCACCTGTGGTGATTGGACCCGGTGTTCCGGGCACAACCTGTACTCCAGCTTCAATCGCAGCCTGACGCGCAGCCACCTGAAGAAGAACATGGCCTTGTATCCTGAAAAACTACTTTTTTAAACGGAAAGAAACTCTTTTATATGACAAGCATACTAGAGGGGACACTTTGCCTAACCAAACGCTTCCATAGTGCAGCGAGGAGGAAAAACAATGCTAGGGTACGATTTGGCCGACGTACCTTGTCGCCCATACGTGCCATGACATCTGGGCTTGGACCGATGAACGTGATTCCTGCATGGTTACATGCTCGTGCGAAATCCGCTCGCTCGGAGAGGAAGCCATATCCTGGGTGAATCGCATCCACGTTATGCTAAAAATGTCCACTTTCTCAGGATTTTTACCAACCCAGTTCCGACTGTCTCGCGAGCAGAAAAGACTGACCTGCAGGGCTGTGTCAATGATCTGGTCAATTGTGAGGTAGGCGGCAACCGGCGGCAGGCCTTTGCCGACAAGATATCCCTCATCTGCCTTCAAGCGATGCAACGAGTGCTTGTCCTGGAAAAGCGGATAAATGATATAAAACATAAAATAAATGCGATTTTCAATTCTCAATTGATGTACTGGTTGCAAGGAACACTGTGGTAGCGATTAAAATAAAGAAACTTCGGAATATTAGCGATCTATGTCAATGGGCGCGAGTAACGCAGTCAGAGCTGCCGGCTGTCGCGTGCACCCGATTCCAGATTCCTAGTTCGAATTTCCTGCCGAGGTCAACCAAGCCTTCCATCCCTCCTTGGAATTGGTACCAGACTTGGCTGGGGAGAATAAAGCGTAGACTTGTTGATCGACTGTCTACCGCAAGTCATTGTGTGGCCAAATGCGCATTCAAATCGCCACATACGGCAGAAGTAGAATGCGTGGCGTATCCCCGAAGAGATAGAGTAAGGCCTGAGTTATACTCCCGCGGGAGCATCCGCGGAAGGGCGGGAATTGCGCCGAGACTCCTCACCTGGCCAATCGCCGCGCCTCGCCACGCCCGCCTCCGCCGTGCACCATTGGTCCGCGGACGTTCCGCGGATGCTCCCGCGGGGGTATAACAGAGGCCTAAGGCCGTCTTTTGTCCTTCGCTTTACGCTTATGCGTACTGCAGCACAACCGGAGGACAGACTACCATGTGCACACCAACTCGAGGTTGATGGTATGGGTCCTGCCTAGACCAATAAAGCCGTCCATTCAAAGGCTTTTGAATTGATAGCAGGCTTGTCTGTGAAGGACAAAATGCTGCCTTGCACATCGGATGGTCATCCAATGTCACTGTATAAACCCACTTTGCAGCCAAATTGTCTCCATAATATCCTGTAGAAGTACAGTCCAGTACCACAAAGAGATTGATCAAAACGAATTTTGCCCTTCCTGTCTTTTTTGGCCATGCGAAGACTTGACGGGCAAGTCTCCATTGAAAAACTTTCATTGCTCCATTCCATTACTGGGAAGAAACCTACACCTCTTGCTGTGCAATAGGTTGTGTTTCTTTTCTTTTTATGACCCAGTAACTCATCTTACCAATTCACTAGTAATTTTCCAATTGTTTGCCAGTTTCACGCCAATGAGGGAGAGCAGATAACTTACTTGAGGCTCAGTGGTTTTCATTGGGTGTCGCTATCCTTTGGGAGGACACCCTTATTTCTCTTGAACCAGCACTAAAATATCTCGCAGAATATTAGTAGAATATTAGTAAGCCAATTTTCGTGTAGCACCGCATCCACCAGAACAGATTGAGGTGGGAGCGACTGGAGGCCTAATAAACGATATGGCTAGTCTAATCGGCTTTCTATGATTTTACGTAACATAGGTTTAGGGAGCTTTTAGTGGGAGTGCTGAGCTACAAGAATGATGTACCGACTGTCCCACGTTTCATTTAGTGTACTGAAAAGATTCATGATTGTAAGAATGCCAGCTATAGTGTACTATATCTGGCATAATTAGCTGTAAAACTTTAACAGACAACAACAATTCATCTGCTGCCTACCCTTCTACTACCAACACTTTCCTCCATGGGGTTCCGCTTACAGCAAGCAAGGCCTTGTGCCTTGTGTACAACTGTGGCGTAGTACACGGTAGTGACTACCTGCTGTTTCAGAACAATTCTAGGCACTAGTTAAAAGTCCCGACTCCACCGACAAGACTTCGGCCGACAAAATTTTTTTCGCTAAAACTTTGTCTAGGGGGGTTATTTGGGGTGCTGATCACGAATCGGATATCCGTTTTTCACGATTCGGTCGGAGGCCACCCATACCGATAACGAGGGTGGTCCAGGCAGGGTCACCGATTTCGCTGAAACTTCGTCTAGGGGGGTTATTCAGCGTGCTGAACACGAATCTGACATCCGTTTTTCGTTTTACGCTGGAGTACGGTAGGTTACGGTAGGTACGGGAACTAAGGTAATGGTCACCGATTTCGCCCAAACTCCGGCGTAAAACGAAAAACGGTTGTCAGATTCATGATCGGCACCCCAAATAACCCCCCCCCCCCCTAGGCGAAGTTTGGGCAAATTCGATGATTATGACCTCGGCAGCCTTAGTTACCTTTAGCAACCGTAATATACCGTAATCGGCCGCAATTTCAAAAACGGATGTCAGATTCGTGATCAGCTCTCCAAATAACCCACCTAGACGAAGTTTCAGCGAAACTGGTGACCTTGCCTGGATCACCCACGTTATCGGTATGGGTGGTCTCCGACCGAATCGTGAAAAACGGATATCAGATTCGTGATCAGCACCCCGAATAACCCCCATAGGCGAAGTTTGGGCGAAACCGGTGATTATGACCTCGACAGCCTTAGTCACTGGTACCTACCGTAACCTACCGTAATCGGCCGAAATTTTAAAAACGGATGTCAGATTCGTGATCAGCACCCCAAATAACCCCCCCCCCCCCTCCAAATAACCCCCCTAGACGAAGTTTCAGGGAAAAAAATTTTTTCGACCGAAGTCTTGTCGGTGGAGTCGGAACTTTTAACTAGTAGCCAATTCTTCCGATGTGTGCGAATTCAAAACGTAAGTTTTGCCGTGGAGGTAGCGGAGGCAAAACTATCTAGCATGTTGCCACAGCTTCGCTTCGATGTGATGTCGGAGTAATCAGGACTGGTTGCCGACTGGTTTTCTTAGCCAAGTGCTACAAGCCAAACCCTCGCCCTCCCCATCCCCTCCCCTTTTCCCAAGAGGAAGAGTGAGGGCGACGGCGAGGGCGACGGTATAAGCGACCACTGGTGAGGTGAGCATATAATGGTAAGAAGTTGTTCGCTTCAAAAGGCACCTGAACAAGTAGGTCAACGCGTACCTGCTCACTGTATATAGCGACTGACGTCATGTTGAGCTCTGTGAGAGCTCTGAACACCCGTATAGCGATCTCACCTCGATTTGCCACCATGACCTGAAAAGTCGGCAAAACAATACATGGGGAGCGGAGTGCCCACACTGGGCTCAAGCTAATTACAAACTGAATGCCTTCAGCCGAAGGAAACACTACTCGAGGAAAAGGATGGAAAACCCGTAAAAAGGGTAATAGGGTGGTTAAGGTGTGTGTTGTCGCACCTTCTTGAACTCTCTCTGCTTCGCGACGCTGTAACTCCTCCGATGCTGAAGGCACAGCCGCTTCAGCAGATGCGAAGTTGGTAGAACCCGCATCCTGCAACTTCTTCGGCATAATCAGCGCCATCAACACAACGACGGACGGCGACAGATCGGGAAATACGAAACAAATGACGTACGGACCACATAAGAGAAGCAACCAGGATGCGACTTGTTTGCGGAACAACCGCGGGCGCTATGCTACTCCGGGGGAGAGGAGGAGGGTTATCGGGCATGCGGGGCGCGCAAGCAGCGAATGTCCATTCACCCTTACCTCGTCTCTGCGGTTACAGATCCGCCTTTCATTTTCCTCCGCGTTGTGGATGAGAAGGAACTTGAGGAAATTTTTTTTTAATAGGCGCATTAGTCGGGCCACGCCCCCAAGCGCCTTCCTTACCCAATTCTGTGCTCTCCTTCCCATGAGCCGAGAACATAGATATATCAATGTTCTATTCTGTTTTCTGTCACTGTATCTCCTTTATTCTGCATTACTGAAATTTTATAGGCGGGTGGTAGCGCAGTCGGATGTTGCGCCGGCCGTCCACTCGACGCTACACTTACAACGATGAAATTTTCACGGACGAGTTGTCCGGGGCTGGTTACAACAACAACAACAACGTGGTGGAACGCCACCGTATCGATTTTTGCTTTCTTTGCCGCGAGAGCGATTCTCGGACAACCCGCGCCGCATACGCCACAGCCTGCATAGCGACGAGGGGTGTTTCGCAGTGCACGTTTTCGGGATCAGTGTTTCGGCGGTTGCATTGAAACCACAATTTTTGGTTGGGGTGCTCGTGGCATCCGGGCGGAGCAAAGGTTGTGGGGTTGTGTTGAAGGGCGGGGCATTCTTCCGCCCTCAGACCGCGCTCCACGATGAGCACCGCACCCCAAGCCCATCGGCGCGCCCCGGACAACTCGTCCGTGAAAATTTCATCGTTGTAAGTGTAGCGTCGAGTGAGTGCACCGACTTCGGGTTCATAGTTCGGATCTCGCGCCCAAGCCAACCAAGCATAAATTCCTCCGGGCTCGGTGAATTGGTAACGGACTTATCTGGAAGGGATAACCACTGACTGTTCATCGGCTGGCCACCACAATTCATTGTATACACTGAAGTCTGTGCTCTCCTCCGCTGACCGGGAAGAGAGCACAGAATTCGGCAGGGGGAGGAACTCAGGGGTATGGGTTGGTCCCACTAGCGCACCAGTGTTAAAATTGCCTTCATCCTGGGATTCCCTCCCTTGCCAAAATATGGAAGCAAATAAGATGCGGATCTGTAATCGAGACGAGGACATAGGACTGCATTACATTCGCTGTATGTTCGGGTTCACATTCCTTCCTCCCCCCTCCCCCCCCCCCCCCTCTGGGAGGGAGACGGTCGCGAATGCGTGGTCATAGGAGGCGGAGTCTCTGCGTCTCTTACCAGCGCGCGCTATTTCGCAATGCTTTGGGCAATGCGAACTTAATATAACGGACTTATAAGACATTTCCGCAAAAAACGACTATGATATTCGTTCTTCACATGGCAGATTACCCCTAGTGGGTACACTAAGTACAATAGTACCGAACCAATGTATTTTCTTTACAGTTGTTTTTGTTGTATCGTTAACAGGTGTCAAATGCCATGCCATCATAAATTCTCCTATCAAACGAATAAAAATCGTGTCTTGGACGAGTACATGGCACAATCTTTGTTGGCAATAAAAATGGCAGCCTTTCTGCTCTCTAATACAAGCTTTATACCATTATTTTTCCTAAAAAAAACAAAGTTTTATAAAATTTCGAACAATGTGTCCGCTTATTGGATAGGCGAATTAAAACTTCAAAGAAATTAGGAACTTTTAGGAAATCATACTAAAATCTTCCCTGAACACAAAATTATTCAAATCTTTCTAGAGAGTCTCCAGTTTAATGTAGAAGAACTCATTTCAATTGGAAGAATTTGCTTTGATTTCAAAATCTTGAGCTAGCTTTAAGAGTGTCAAATTTGATTCGAAAAGTATTCAATCGACGTGAAAATGGTGTAAAAGCGATGCGGTGCCGCCTAGCGACGCGAGAGTAGATAGATATGCCGGTCACCGCGTCGCGTAGCGGGGCGGCGCAAGTATAGAGGCCCCACACACTTTTGCGGCAAAGCCGCGGTCCTATCCTTAACCATACGGCAGGGACGTAGCGCTTGCAACTTGCCGCCTGCGTCGAGTCGCGGCGAGTGTCGCCATGGCGCAGCTGCAGTAAGGGGCGGATGGCGGCGTCACAAGTGCGGCGGCGGAAATAATGATTCACATCATTGTTTCCGCCGTCACTAATTTTCCGTCGATTTGCCGCCGGCAGAGACTGTCTGCGCTCCAGCCTTTCGCTGCAGGGAGCGGCCAGAGCGCGGACAGAAGGCGGGAAAGCGAATAGCAGCAGATCCCGACTAGAAATAGAGTACCTCGCCGCTCCATGCTTCTGCTGCTTCAATCTGACGCTTGCCGCCGGCAAGGCGAGTGTACATGAGCGGCGCGTTCCATTTGCCGCATGGCGAACGCCGCTTGCCGCAAAAGTGTGCGAAGGGCATAAAAGGCTCCTGAGGCGGCCTTTATACTCGCGCCGTCGCGCGGTGGTCGACATAGCTATCGATTTTTCGCGCCGCATCGCATTCATACTCCGCCGCCTCAAAACACCACATTCATTTGATTTGAATTTACGGTGTTCGACGAATCGCGTCGCTAGAGGAAAGGACGCGGCGCGGCGCGATGAGCTGCGGCAGACTCGGTGTGGAGTGGGGGATTCACCACCGAGATGAAAAGTTTTGCTATGTCCGCTTTGCTTTGGTTCCCCAACCGGCAGAACAAAAAGGGTGTAGCGAAATTATGGCACTTTCAGGACTCCAGGGGCCGTATGCTATTCTCGCCCGACTCGGGGACGGGGACGGCGGGAAAAATCGATGGCGCATGATGTGCATACCGGAGATGTGGGCGGAGTCATACCCGGCCGGGGACGGTTGGGGAGAGTAGCATACGGCCCCAGAGGTCGAAAAAATTTTTTGACCAAACTTCTTCCAGGGGGGATACTTAGGGTGCTAGGAAGAGCACCCTAAATACCCCCTCCGTAGCCTAGGAAAAGAATGGAGATCTGTTAACATTCACGAAGTTTTACCTACTACGCTAAAGATATGTTTATGCACAATGACCTCGCAATGGCCATATGAGAGAGAATTCTGAGTGATTCTCGACAATGAGTACCTTCCAGCAATTTTACTTCTGAACCCGCACATGTTGCAAAATAAAGAGTCGTTTAGTGTCATTTGCTTTGCAGGGGATTCGACTCAATACCACAGTCAACAATTTCAACCATAGGTTGGGCAGACGACTTCGACCCCAGCTTTAAGAGAATTTTCGTCGCTCCCCACAGAAATCCCACCCCTAACATTGACAAGATGCTGATCAGCCGGACGAATCCTTCATGTTTTGGTTCTTCAGTGACTCATGGACCGTCTCCTCCCTCATCCGCTATACACACGGACCGTAGTACGTAGAAATTGGTCGCCGCGCGTCGCTGATGCTCCCCTTTTTAACTGCAATCGCGCAGCGGCGCATCAAATTCGGAGCGCGGCGGGAGTATAACAGGCGCCTAAGGCCTATGTTATACTCCCGCGGGAGCATCCGCGGAAGGGCGGGAATCGCGCCGAGACTCCTCATCTGGCCAATCGCCGCGCCTCGCCACGCCCGCCTCCGCCGTGCACCATTGGTCCGCGGACGTTCCGCACATGCTCCCGAGTATAACAGAGGCCTAAGGTCTTGTTTAGTGTGCACGCGACGCGCGACGCGATGCATGCGTAGTGGCCAAATTGATCGAGCGACGCGACTGATCAATTCGACCACTACACATGGCATCACGTAGCGCGTCGCGCGCGCACTAAACAAGGCCTAATAGCGGCGACTCTCCGTATGAGTGCCTGCGGATAGGCAAAAGCTGATAGCTTTTTTGGTCACTAAAGAAGCTTTCCCTTTTTGATAAGCTGATCTAAATGTAAATGCGCTACCATTGCCCATAGCAAGTGATTGTATAGCCAAATATACATTCAAAACACAACAAATTGGGGCACTAATTAAAAGTTTCGACTCCACCGACACGACTTCCGTCGAAAAAAATGTTTCGTTTAACTTTGTCTAGGGGTGGGCTTACTTGGGGTGCTGATCACAATCTGACATACACTTTTCACGACTCGGCTGGATAATATAGATGCAGGAAGGCAAAGGATTACATTCTTAAAGTTTCTGCCGGTGACGACTGGTAGACATTGGTATAGCTAAGCGATCGGTTCATCGAGTTACGAAATCCGCGATATTGGCGGGAAAAAAACAGTAGCTGCTGTTTCGAGTCGTTCGTTTAATACGCTACAAACATGGCACTTCAAGCTCTCCAAAGGAATCGACGTCAAGCCGAAATGTGTGACTTCAGATTGGAGGATTTGTATGAGAAGCTTGACCTGGACAGCTCTGCTTTCCAAGAATGGTTGAGAAGTATGGATGTTGGATGCCAGATTCGTGATCAGCACCCCAAATAACCCCCTAGACAATGTTTCAGCAAAATTGGTGACACTGCCCTGCACCACCCTTGCTTACGGTATGGGTGGTCTCCGACCGAACCGTGAAAAAGGGACGTCAGATTCGTGATCAGCACCCCAAATAAACCCCCTAGACAAAGTTTAAGCGGAAAAATTTTTTCGACCGAAGTCGTGTCGGTGGGGTCGGAACTTTTAACTAGTGCCCAAATCGGCGATGTCCTGCAGATGTATTAGGTTGTCCCATAAGCCTCCGCCGTTTGTTTTTCAACGATTAATTGCTGATTTCGCTGTCGGTCTCTTGCATAGCGCTATAAAGCCTTCAAAAGAGAATGATTTGCTCTATCAGATCATGTGTTGCATTTCTTTTCTCATCCTGAATTTTGCCAACTTTTTGGCCGTTAAAGTGAAAAGTGAAAAAGGGAAAAAGTGGACATCTGCGCAGTCGCTTCTATCCGCTTAGGTTTGGAATTTTCGCGCAGTTTTTCATAGCATTTGGAAGACAATTTCTGTACTACAAGGATACTTGTTGGTCCTATTTGCTCACTTGTCTTTTATTGAATTTTAGGCTATCAAATTGGGACGTCCGACTTTTCTTTCCGAACTTTTAGGAAACTCCTGCTCTGTGGTAGGACTTTCTTGGTCAGGGTTACATGTCGTTCGAAAAAGAACGTCTTGCTCTATAAGAATTTGTGTCGCGTTTATTGGCTCATGCTGATTTCTGTCAAATATCAACAAAATTCCAAAAAGAGAAAAATCATCTTTACCAACAACTCCTCGTTCAGTCTGTCTTGCTCAGTTTTATATGACGCGTGATATGACACTCGAAAGTGCATGTCTTGTTCTACCAGGATATATGATTTGTTCTCCCGCCATTAAAATTTTTGCTAATTTTCAGGTCATCAAAATGGAGCATTACCGGGTCGACGGGAGCTTTTTTGGCACCTTCTTCTCTCTGCCTTCAACCAGAGTTCTAGTGCAGCTAAGGCACTAGAACTCTGGTTGACCGTACAAACACTATTTTTCATTGACAGTTACAATTCTGTGCAAAAATCGTTGAATATGTCCGTGTGATGAATGATGACGGATAAGCAGGCCGGTATCAATCGTTACTCGCTGGTTCTTGATGTTCATTCATCACACGGACATTTTCAACGATTTTTGGACAGAATTGTAACTGGCGATGAAAAATGGTGTTTGTATGGTCAACTAGGGTTCTAGTGCCTTAGCCGCACTAGAACCCTGACTAAAAGCAAAGAGAAGAAGGTGCCAAAAGTGCTCATCCTTCTCGATCTGGCGCTCCATTTTGATGACCTGAAAATTAGCGAAAATTTAAATGACAATAACAAATTATATATTCTGGTACAACAAGACATGCATTTTCGAGTGTCATATCAATCGTCATATAAAATTGAGCAAGACAGACTGAACAAGGAAAGAAGTTGTTGATGAAGATGATTTTTCGCTTTTTGGAATTTTGTTAATATTCGAAAGAAATCAGCATGAGCCAATAAACGCGACAAAATTCTTAAAGAGCAAGATATTCTCTTTCGAACGATATATAACACTGAGCAAAAAAATCCTACAACAGAGTAGGAGTTTCGGTAAAAGTTCTGACGGAAAAGTCGGACGCCCCAATTTGATGACCTAAAAATCAATAAAGGACAAGTGGGCAAATAGGACCAACATGGATTTTTGTAGCACAGAACATTGTCTTCAAAACGCTGTAAAAAACTGCGCAAAAATTCTAAACTTAGGCGGAGAGAACAAGTGCGCACATGGCTACTTTTTCACTTTTTCACTTTTCACTTTAACGACCTAAAAATTGACAAAATTCATGATAAAAAGAAATGCAATACATGATTTGATAGCGCAAATCACTCTCTTCCGAATGCTTTATAGCGCTATGCACGCGGTACATCTTAGGGAGAGGTGGTCAAGGACTCCCGGTGAAGCGGCAGGTGCATTAGTCGCAGTGTTGACGGTTACCGCAGTATGGTCAAATATATAATAGAGGAAGGTTTTTTGTCTCAACGTGACCGTGGGAAACTTCGTAAACTCCGCGGGTTCGATGGTTTAATCACCCAAGTTTGAGGCAGGTTCTCGACTTCTCTCTCCGACGGAACGCGGCTCTGCCCGCACACGTGTTGGGTGGCCACTGCCTCTAACTGACCCCCTTGAAGGCTCCTGTCCTTGCTACCGGTCAATTAGTGCTTGCAGTTAGCTGCTGCTACAGTTGTGTTACCGCAGGGTACAACTCTGCTGCCTGTGTGGCATGGTCGAGGTCACTGCTCATTCCTGTTCTTGCTACCTTCTCTGTGTTCGGGCATAACCTTCTGATGTGTACGAGCTTCCGCCTTCACTTTTCTGAGAACAGTTCCTGCTGTGTTAATCCATACTGCCGCTCTTCGTTACTGCCTTTGCCACCGTTTCACTTTGTTTCTCTTCGAGAGCCTTTTAAGCTGATGTCAATGTTGTGGTGAGAATCTGCGGCCCTATTCTAGTGCTCCTCGCTCTACACGTTAGAGTATGCCCTTTGGTGGGAAGGCACATGTATGACCATTCACAGCAGAAGTGAACTGACTTGATTCACCATAGGGCTAGAATGCACCAGTGCTGCTGATAATTTTCAATTTCATACAACACAAAACGACGGATTGGGGGTTCCTACATCGTGGCCCTCCCGCCGCAGCCTATTTGAACCCCACTGCTAGTTGTAGCACTTATATCTACGCTCGTGTGCTTCTTAAAGAGGCTGACAACCCCTTAACACGACGAGCCCTACCCACCCGAGCCGTTTTGCGCCTGATTCTGTAGGCTGTAAGTAACATTCTCCCATTCTAAGTTGGTTGGATTGAGCCCGTCAGTTTCTCCCGCCCACATAAACTTCCTACTTTCTACACCCTTCGAAGCTGCTGGATTTTTATTCGTGTGCAGAAGTTGAACAACAAACACAACGGTGAGGAACATACATACCCCACCTTTGTGATTAGTGATTAAGTGGCTTTTACACTATCAGTCGATTAAAAGCTGCGGTGAACTTTTCGAGGGCATGGAGCGATCTCGTCTTTTATTGCGCTAGTTTGCTTATTAGCTAGACTGTAAGTAAGATTCTCCCATTCGAAGTTCGTTGTGTCGAACGCATGCAACAGTTTCTCCCGCCCACTCATGATTCCTATTTATCGCTTAGGCCCCCTTCTAACACGTTGCGATATTTATTGATAGCGTAAGTTTAACAACAAATACAACAGTGAGGAACACATATATCATGGCGCGATCTCATCTTTCAATACGCTATATGTTTGCTTCTTAGCTGCGGGCTGTAAGATTCTCCCATTCGAAGTTATTTCGGCTGAGCGATTTTTATTGGATTGCTAGCAGAAATTGAACAACAAATACAACAGTGAGGAACACACATATCCCCACTTTGGTGGTTCAAGTAAGAAGCATTTACGCTATCAATCAAATAACCAGTGGTGCTATCGGTTTTCTCTCAGACCTAACCCTAACCTATCAGTATTAGAGTTGCCTGATTATGTTGGCCGACGGGAGCCACAGTAGATTGGGCGTTTTGATCAGGCAGTCGATATCGATCGATATTATCGATCATTTGAGTGGTGCTATAGATTTTCTCTCAAACCGAACCGACTACGATTTCCATCTGACACATTGGAGGTAGGGAAATCAGAGACAGAAAATCGCACCACATATATAAAGGAGGGAGGCATAAGTCACTGTCTGTAGTGGTTCGCCAACAGCGGAAACCAAGTTCCCGTCCCACCTCCAGTTTTCGAATACACTAGGCTCTCGGAATAATTCTTCCCGTGCGTTCCCTCAAAATTAGTGGGTAATGAAGTCACCTCCGGAATTCGCCACACCTAGCGGCTCGAAGCACGACGACTGAACAGAAGTGTCAGACATTTCTTTAGGCTTGACAAGCTGCAATAGGCTGTGACCTCAACGCTAGATGAAGAAGGAGTGCTGAGGACATTCTTCTGCGTGCTATACTGAGTGAGGGTACCAAGCTAGGAATCAGTCTGGAGTAGGCGCAAGCTTCAACGAGCTCGACGCTACGGATGCTCCCCTACCCAGCGTTGGTTGCCGGCGAAGCCGGCTAGCCTGACGTGGCCCGCACACTCCAGCGTCGGCGCCGGCCGAGCCGGCGACCGACGCTGGGTGAGGAAGCATCCGTAGTATACCTTTGTCCTTGGGAAAAATTTCGAATTTCGAATGATCGAATAATATTCGATTTTCAAAATTTCGAACTTCGAATGATCGAATATTATTCGATTTTCAAAATTTTGAATTTCGAATAATCGAATTTCGAATTGTCGAATATTCGAATAATCAAGTGAACACCTTACTTATTGTGGTCACGCAATGATTGACATTTACTTATTTTTTTATTACCCACTGCGTTCGACAGAGCGGCATATACGAAGTCTTCAGATTGTCATTACTCTTGTACCAGTTGGTTAATTGCGAAAAGGATGCCGTTGTTCAAGCGCCGCGAAGGCTGCTCCATCCATTCCCTTCACGAGACCAAAAGACGGTGACAAAGGTATAATGAAGCACCTTTGCTTCCCTAAGAATTCGTGCCCCGAGAAGAAAGAGTCACCTTGGATAGGCAGACCTAGACTTTTATAAATCTTGCTACATAGGTTACTGTCTTTCCTTAGGTTATACTGAAGCTTCTTGGTGGTAAAAGAATGGCTAGCACGGACGAATAAGTAACACAAAGGCGATCTGATGCAGAAAACGCACATCGGAGGCTCATGAATGGTTCAGACTGTGTTCTAGCTCCGTTGAAGAGCTTCGCTTCACTTGTAAGCAAACGGACCCGAAGTCCTTGGTTGTAACCTAATCTGCTAAGACGCTACGACTTGGGTAGTGTTATTGCGAAAATGTGGATGACTAGCTTTCATAGGAAACGGAGTATTACTGGCTCTTATACTCCATAGCGCTTGCTTGCTCTTACTCTGCTTGCTTGTACTCTCTTCTTTAATATCTTTGCTGGCAGAAAGCAGGAGCTTCCCAGGCTCCAGAATGTGCTACCTCCCTACCAGGGCTCCTTCCGGCTTTAATCGTTCCGTCGTTGTACGTGGGGTAGAAATACAAAACGGAGATCCTCCCGTAGTATACCGAAGGCAAAAGCGTTATTGAACAGCCATAACCCGATTCATTTGTTATTCGCCGACTCACGTGACTGGCCGCAGGACGCTCGATGGCGTTCGAAGAAAGCAGGGACGCAGCGGAGGTCCGCGTTTGCCCGCGCTTATCTCGCGTCGACTAACAAGGGAAGTGTCTGAAGCGTATGTCTGAACGGGAAGAGCGAGTCATATAGGGAGAATCCCCACCCCTCAATTAGTATAAAAATGTGTTTATTCTTTGCAAAGTCGCTAGACCCAAGGAGTAGGGAGGTTTTGTAGTTACAATGTAATCGGCGCCTCACGAGTTCGGCGGTCTTCTATGCCCGCGATGCCTCTGCCGCAAGCGGGTCGCAGCGCAGTGGATAGAGACGTTGCTTTATGCGAGGGAGATCGAGGGTACCAATTCTCCTACGCTGCTGCACTTTTGCTTTCCAACTGATTGTTGAGATTTGATGGATTCTCACGTCTATACCTTTTCAGAGATTTTCTACTCATTTTTCCAGCTGCATGCAGTGGTGTTCAACATAATGATGTATAAACGTTCAACATCAGTGATACGCAGGCACAACGTGCATGAAGAAGAAGCACTGGTCACAATACGGACGGCGTATAAAGGCTACAAGTTCCTCACAGTTTGTTTCCCTAGATGGACCGATGACCTCGGGAAAACCATGCTGCTCGGATTTTCAAAGACCAGGAATCGAGAGTGGTGTCGCAAGTGGTTAAAATGAGCAACGAGGTGTGCGGATCCCGCAAATTAAGCTAAACGGCATCGATACACTCTTTCCCTCATGTCTGCCTGTCAACTGGAAATCAGAGGTCTGCTGAAGGTTTCCTAAAACCTAACATCAACAATGTCCGCCGATGCTGGAGTGGTGATCCACCTGCTTACGCTGAAGTGTGGCCCACCTTTAGGCAAGGAACCTTCGAGGGAAGAAATCAAGCTGGCCGAATGGATGGCCAGCATACTCAAGGACTTCGAAGCACGTCAACTTGAAGTTGACGAAGACGAACAGCTGGATGTGGTGGAAGACGAGGATTGGAATCCGCAAGATGAACTGATGAACCGACGTGGAGAGGCGAGTAAGCAGTGGACATATGATAACGTTTTCGAGTGGAATGATTTCACTCCCACGTCATTGTGCACGACCCTGCTTTTCACCTTCAAAAGCGGGACAACATCCTTAAGGTAGATGTCGAAGCTGCGAGTAGCTGAAGGAGAACGGATTTGTTATAATGACATTGAAGGTGGTGTCGCTGGTATACCTGTGAGGAGCCTGTCGCTTTTATACGCTGCCCGATTGTGAGCGGTTCTTCTGTTTCATGCACTTTGAGCCTGTGCATCACTGTGTTGAACGCTTATACGTCATTGAGTAGCTTTCTCATTGCCTTGTGGTTAGAAAACCGGTCAGTAATAAACAAGTGGCAAGAAATTTACTCTCCACGGCGTACAGCTGGAAAATTAGGCAAAAACATCTGAAAATGGTATAGATGTCAGAATCGTTCAACTCTCAACCAAACATATGAAATGCAAAAACGCAGCAGAGCAGGAGAATCGAATCCCCGACCTCCCACCCATGAAACAACGTCTCTATCCACTGCGCTCCGAGCCACTTGTCGGGCGTACAATACCCATGAATTATATTGTAACAGACTCCCTACTCCTTGTGTTTAACGACTTGTCAAAAATAAACCCATCTTTACACTAACTGAGGGGTGGGGATTCTCTCTGTATGACTCGCTCTCCCCTTTCAGACATACGCTCCAGGCCCTTCCCTTGTCAGATTGCATACACACAATTCGCCCACTTTGAATGACGCGCGAAACAAAACACCGTTCTTATCAATAGGTCACAATTCCCTGCTTTTCGAAAAGGAGTGCCATTAACTTGTTAAGAGATTGATAAAGAATATTCGAAATTCGAAGCCTTCGAATATTCGAATAAATCAATAATTCGAATATTGGTCTTTCTCGAATATTCGAATAAACGAATAATTCGAATATTGGATATTCTTCGAATAGTCGAATATTCGAAATTCGAACATTCGAAATTCGAAAAGGACAAAGGTATAATCCGTAGCTAGGTTGGGCTACGTCCCTAGCGTGGCCCGCCATACCCGACGCCGGCGGAGCCGGCTAGCCTGGCGTGGCCCGCACACTCCAGCGTCGGTCGCCGGCTCCGCCCAATGGTAATTGTTCAGTCAGAAGAGCGTAAATCCACGTTACGGCGAATCATCGTGACAGACTTTTCGCAGATACTCCTACCCACCACTCCTATCCTTCTATGGCTGACAATTTTTAAAAGGTCGACTCAGCAGATGCATTTAAATACCAATGACGGTGACCTGTTGGGACTGCAGTAGCCACCTGCCTGCCATCATCAGCGCATCTAGTTGAATCCTCTCGAGGGCAGTGGAGACTTGCGCACCAATCAGCTGTTCTTCCTTGTGCATGTGTGGCACATGTCAGCTGACTACGAATGGAGACTTTCTTGTGGACTCGTGCTGTCATGGGATGCTCGTTAATGGCGCTACCCCACTTATGTCGACAGTTGTGAAGGTTCGCTCTCCTTCTAGCCATGGATCCCGCCAAAAATCAGCAGCAAAACATGAAGGTCGTATACTCTATATAGTATATATATAATAGAGGAGGGTTTTTTGTCTCAAAGTGAGCGTGGGGAACTTCGTAAACTTTGCGGACTCAATGGTTTAATCACCCAAGTTTGAGGCACGATCTCGACTTCCCTCTCCGAAGGGGAGCGCCGGGAGGTGAGCAGTCGCCGTTGCCGAGGAAGACGTGAGGCATTGCGAAATACGCCGCCGCCGCGGCTCCGTCCGCGCATGTGTTGGGTGGCTGCTGCCTCGAGCTGGCCCCTTGAAGGCTCCTGTCCTTGATACCGTTCAATTAGTGGACCTGCAGTATCCTAGGGTGCTGCTGCAATTGTGTTGCTGCGGGGTACGGTTCTGCCGCCTGTGTGCTCCGGCCGAGGTGACAGCTCATTCCGGTAACCTCCGCTGTGTTCGGGATTCTCCTATTCAAAGTTCGTTGTGTTGAGGGCATGAATTAGTCTCTCCGGCCCACTCATGCTTCCTACTTATCGCTTGGATCCCCAACTTGGTGGTTCATGTAATTGGCATTTACGGGGGTCGAGCGTTCTACCTCCTCGTCCCGCTCGGCCGCCCACCCCCAACCCTCTTGGCTTGCTCGAGAGTCCAGTGGCTGCCTTACGAGATAGTGGAGAAGCTGACATTTGCCACGTCTCTGTTTAAAGGGCGGGGTGACAGCTCATTCCTGTTACCTCCGCTGATTCCTGTTACATTTTATTTGATTTAGAGTGTAAATGCCACTCCGCCGGCATTTACACTCTAAATCAAATAAAAGCTGTCTGTCGAATAAAAGGTGCGGTGAACTTTTCGAGTGCATGGCGCGATTTCATCTTTTATTCCGCTACATGCTTACTTCTTTGCTGTGGGTTGTCTTTATTGAAACGACGTATTTTCTACCAGGCTGTCCAATAATTCATGTCCGAAAATTTCACCATTTTTAATTTTTTTCAACTTTATTGAAAAACAAGTCTAATCAACAATATAATCACCACAGTTATCCACAACAGTGGCCCATCGATTGGGCAGGTCGCCGATGCCCTTCTCCCAGAACTCCGGGGGCTGCGTTTCGAAGAAATCCGCGATGTCGGATTTGAGGTTGTCGTAGTTGGTGAATTTTCTTCCGGCCAAATGGTACTTCAGCGGGCGAAACAAGTGGTAGTCGGAGGAGGCGAGGTCCGGGGAATACGGCGGATGGGCAACCGTCTCCCAGCCGAGCGTCGCCAACTTCTGCTGGGTCTCCTTCGCCACGTTGGGGCGCGCGTTGTCGTGCAGCAGGTGGACCGAGGCCCGACGGGGACGCTTTTCTCGGATGGCGGCGGCTAGTTTCTCGAGCTGATCGGTGCAGATGGAGGCGGTGACCGTCCTGCCTTGCGGGAGCAGCTCGAAGTACAGCATGCCCTTGGCGTCACACCAGCAGCAGAGCATGATCTTCAGCGGGTGAAGGTCGGCTGTCGGCGTCGTCGGCGGCTCTTCTCCGCGCGGGATCCAGACGGCACGGCTGGCGACGTTGTCGTAGAGGACCCAGCTCTCATCCCCAGTGACCAGGTCCTCGAGAA
This sequence comes from Heligmosomoides polygyrus polygyrus, assembly GCA_947396885.1. Classification (NCBI taxonomy): domain Eukaryota; kingdom Metazoa; phylum Nematoda; class Chromadorea; order Rhabditida; family Heligmosomidae; genus Heligmosomoides; species Heligmosomoides polygyrus. The sequence goes on along the minus strand of OX377204.1, from coordinate 52,635,074 downwards.
ACTCCTTACGATGCAGACGACACTCGTAGTACACGAACGTAAGAATTCGACCTTGGTCCATTTTAGCTTGTCCTGGTAGCTAGACGCGGCGACTGCGCCTCACATACCCCGAGCGTGGAACTCTGCAGACCCTTCTAGAAGGTTTTTACACTCGCCTGATATTATAACACTTCTAAGGAAAATTATAGAATTTTGAAAATTTTCGGACAGGAATTATTGGACAGCCTAGTATTTTCACGTCCAATTGGAGGCTTTCAAATCAAACTTGACACTCTTCCAAACTTGCCTACAACTTTTGAAATCAATGCGAACAGCCTACCGAATAACATCATTTCGAATGCGGTCCATGCGCGTGACCCCAGCCTTCCAGCGCAGCATCTTCGTCTCCATAACGCTGGGGCGCGCTTCAACTTCCTTGGTCGCAGGACAATACTCAGCGCCGTACATCGCTACCGGCCGCACGATGGCTCTGTAGATCTTCGACTTCAGGTGCTCTGGTATCTTCCTATCGTAGAGCACGACAGTCAGCGAACGCCACTTGGACCAAGCTGCACTCACGCGTGAGTTCACTTCAACCATAAGACCGCCGAGACGCTATTGCTGGTCCCAGGTATTTAAACACCGAAGTGCGTGCAAGTTCAGTACCGTTAATCTTAATGGAGCCGAACTCGTTCACGTCAGTCGTTAGGAACTCGGTCTTCTCGACGTTCAATTTGAGTCCGAACCTCGCCAGACGGTCGCACCAAGCTTGCACCTGCCGCTCGAGATCGTCTTTCTCTTCGCAAGCGAGCATCACGTCTTCAGCACAAAGCAGCGTCCATGGAACAGGCTGCTGAAGATCTCGCGTAATGACATCCATGACGACAACAAAGAGGAGTGGAGAAAGCGCAGAACCCTGATGCACCCCAACAGAGATGGGAAACTCCATTGAGCTTCCAGCTGCAGCTTGCACTCTACTCTTTGGGCAAGAGTAGAGCATCCGCACCTACTCTATAAGTTCCTCAGGTACGTTGTGTTGTCGCAAGGCGTACCATATAACCTCACGCGGTACGCGGTCGAAAGCCTTCCCCAAGTCGAAAAAGGCGATATGCACCGGCTTCTGTCTCTCGCGATGCTTCTCCACCAGGAGGCTAGCGGCGTGTCATCAGCATCAATGGTCCCACAACCAGACACAAAGCCGCACTGGTTGTCGGAGAGCTTGACGCTTTCACGGATTTGTCTATCGAGGATTCGCTCGAAGATCTTCATGCTTTGCGAAAGCAAGCGAATCGGACGGTAATTGAAGCAGTCCGCAGGACTGCCCTTCTTCTTCCAAATCGGAATCTTCGTACTGTTGTGCCAACACTCCGGTACTTTCTTCTCCTTTATTACCTGGTTGAAGAACTCAGGCAACCACTCAGCAGGATACCAGACCTTCGACTTCCAAACATCGGCTGCCAGATCATCCGGCCCTGTCGCCTTACCGGGCTTCATCTTCTTCAGAGCCGCTTCTGTTTCCAAACTCTTGCACAACACCTATTTGTGGCCTGAAGTGAGGCATAAGCCCACGAAAAGTTGGGAAAATGATAAAAGCCAAACAAGGAATGAACAGTGAAAATGCAAGAATTCAACAGGGTACGGGAATCTAACACCTGGCCTCCCACCTGTGATGCAGCTTCACTCACCTCTCCGCCACCAACCCGCTTGAGACGGAGCGTTTCGGCGGTCCCTCTTAAATCAACACACGTGGCACACAGCGGTGAGTACGCGCTGACGGTCAAAACTTGGAGGGCCCCAGTTCCTTACGCTCAAAGACCCAGCGAAGCGATGTTTATCTATTAGGCTGACCCATAAGTTCCCCGCCGTTTGTTCAACAATTCGTTGCGGATTTCGCCGGCGGTCTCTTGCATACATACAAGAGACCGCCGGCGAAATCCGCAACGAATTGTTGAACAAACGTTACATCATTTTCCCAACTTCTATACAGCATTCGAAAGAGAATGATTTGCTCTATCAGAGCATGTATTGCATTCCTTTTTACATCCTGAATTTTGTCAATTTTTAGGTCGTTGAAGTGAAAATGGAAAAGTGTAAGGTGGCCATCGCCGACAGTTCCTTCCCTCCGCTCAGGTTTGGAACTCTTTTTTGCGCAACTTTTCACAGCATTTGGAAAGCAATGTTCTGTACTATAAGAATACGTGTTGGTCCTATCTGCTCATTTGTCCTTTATTGATTTTTAGGTCATCAAATTGGGACGTTCGAAGGAGAAGCTTTATTTTTACCGACAGCTCCTGCTCTGTGGTAGGACTTTTTTGCTTAGTGTTATATGTCGATCGGAAGAGAATGTCTTGCTCTACAAAAATTTGTGTCGCGTATAATGACTCATGCTGATTTCTGTCGAAAATCAACAAAGTGCCAAAAAGAGAAAAATCATCTTCACCTGTAACTCCTTCCCCTTGTTCAGTCTGTCTTGCTCAGTTTTTTTCGACACTCGAAAGTAGATGTCTTGCAGTACTAGAATATACGATTTGTCCTCCGGCTATTTAAATTTTTGCTAATTTTCAGGTCATCGAAATGGAGTGCCAGGTCGACAAGGATGAGCACTTCTGGCGCCTTCTTCTCTTTGCTTTCAACCAGGGTCATTCTTAACGGTGCTTCGTGTTCGTTGAATATGTCGTCATCAGGAACCTCATCAGGAAACATCAGGAAGCAGCCAGTAACGATTGCTGCCGGCCTGCTTGCTCGTCCTCACTCATCACCCGGACATACTCAACGATTTTTGCACAGAATTGTAACTGGCGATGAAAAATGGTGTTTGTGAGTCAACACGAAGCACCGTTAAGAATGGCCCTGGTTGAAAGCAAGGAGAAGAAGGTGCCGGAAGTGCTCATCTTCGTCGACCTGGCGCTCCATTTCGATTACCTGAAAACTAGCAAAGGTTTAAATGGCCGAAGAACAAATCATATATTGTGGTAGTACAAGACATCCACTTTCGAGTGACATATAAAAATGAGCAAGACAGACTGAACAAGGAGAAGGAGTTGTTTGTGAGGATGATTTTTCTCTTTTTGCATTTTGTTGATATCCGAAAGAAGTCAGCATGAGCCATTAAGCGCGACACAAATTTTTATAGAGCAAGACATTCTCTTCCGAACGACATACAACATTAAGCAAAAAAGTCCTTCCACAGAGCAGGAGCTGTCGGTAAAAATAAAGCTTCTCCTTCGGACGTCCCAATTTGATGACCTAAAAATCAATAGAGGACAAATGAGCAAATAGCGCGAACACGTGTTCTTATAGCACAAAACATTGACTTCCAAATGCTATGAAAAACTGCGCAAAAATTCCACACCTAAGCGGAGGGAAGGAACTGTCGGCAATGGAAACCTTTCACTTTTCACTTTAACGGACCTAAAAATTGACAAAATTTATGATGAAAAAAGAAGTGCAATACACATTCTGATAGAGCAAATAATTCTCTTTCGAAAGCTTATAGCGCTATCCAAGAGACGGCCGGCGAAATTCGCAACGAACTGTTGAAAAACGGCGGGGACTTATGGGCCAACCTAATACTGTATGAAGGATGTAGCTTCTCGCAGTGTTATCCATTACCGCCGCTCTGACGTAAAAACCCTTTTCCTGGTTAGAAATATTTTAGTTCACCTGCTCCAGTAAGTGAACACATAGTTCGAAATTTTATAACATTTTTGTTTTTAGGGTAAAATAATGAACCAAAATTTGCCCTCAAGCGCAGAAAGGCATCAGTTATTTATTAGAATCAAGCCATTGATTCATTTAAAAGACGAGATCATACCATATTGATGTACCGTTTACAGCTATGTTACTCCACGCAAACAGAACTTTTGCTATCTATCAATCGAATAAAATCGCGACGATCTACTCGAGTGCATGGCGCAGTCTCTTCTTTTAATACACTAAATGACTGCAGTCTTCCTACGCTTTGAAACGAAATTGAAATCGTTATGTTTCCTCGAAAAATAAATTTCTACATATTTATGAAATTTCGAACAGTGTGCTCACTTATTGGGCAGGTGAATTAAAAAAGTTCCAAACAAAGTTATACTAAATTGTCTTCGAACAAAAAATTATTCTAACCGTGCTGGGAGTCTCTAGCTTCATGTGCAAGAGGCTGATTTGAAAGAGGTACACCCTGATTTCATAAGTTCTAAGTTGGTTGGAAGTTTCCAATTTGACGTGAAAACGGCACATAGAATGGAAGGCCTTTGGTAAATACATTGACATTGGCGAAGTGGAACTGTCTCCATTGCTCACGCCCGAGGCGATGTTTCGGTGGGTGACTGCAAACGTTGGCAATGCCGGGACGCGCACGTGCCCCAGTGAGTTTGTAGCAAATCAGGATTCAGAAAAGGTGAAGCAGAAGAAGCAGTGACGAGAGGAGTTCCCAAGAGAGCGGGAACTGAACAAAATCGTAGATTAAACCGGTGTTCAAAATGGTTAGGAAGGAGGTCTCCTTATCTGTCTCTGCCAGCATAACAACACCGCAGATCGCGCTTATCGTGACGGGTGGTGGGGACGTGCAGTTGCTGGGGCGGCCGAAAACAGGTCAGAAAACCAACATCAGCAGCAGTATGACTTGCGTAATGAAGAAGGGGGAACAGCGATGTGTAGAAAAGATGAAGGAGATGGGAGAGATGAGCTGCACGGAAGCACTCGTAACAAGCGAACGCCCTTTGCAAACGTACTTAATAGAGGAAGGCGTTGTCGGTGATCATTGAACAGCGTTCATCTTCGGACTCTGGTTCGTTGATAAAGTGGTCGAAAGCAGCCGATGAAACAACGTTTCGAGTCGGCAGCTTTTTGGCTGAAGACAGACGTGAAGAACCACTGAAAACAGCAATTCTGAACTAGCCGAACTCGCAGGCCTGCTTACATTAATGCATAACGGTAGAACACTGACAGCGAAATCGGGTACAGCTTGGAAGAAGAATTTGTCGCATGAGCCGAGAAGGAGAACTGTGGAGGCATCATCAATAGCGAGCCACTTCTCAGTCCATGTCAACGTCTCACTATCAGGTATCCTCCAATTACACGGCAGCAAAAGTTTCGCTCATTACCTGACTTCGGGAACTGACTTACTTCAAAGCCACGCTGTCTGAACCCTCATTAGCGGAACACGTAGTTGCGTAGGCGAAGGAGGCGCCGGCTGCTGTATGCATGCAATGCTCTTGTTTTGGATCCCATCCAAGTCTACCACTGCTTTCACCCCTACAGAGTGGATGAGTCGGCTTTAGACCAGCTTGGAAGCGATAAAAGCCTGACTTGTCCATCAATTGGCCACCGTGAGTCAATGCGAAGCCATACACGCATTCGAAGTCTTCCACGGTATTCCGAAGGAGAAGAATACGGGGCGCATCCCACGAACGGGATTCATCGACGCCGCCCTTCAGCCTTTTATCCTTTGTCAGCCGACCAATCAATGACACTACATATCACTGTTCAGAGAAATCGAACGATGTTCAATCAAATTACGATGAAGTCAAGAAGATGACACATCCTACAAAGTCAGCGATCTCGTGAGCATAATCATCCACGAGCATAATCCCCCAAATTTGAACTCCATGTTGACATATTGTTCTCCTAATCGGAAGCTCCATGTCAGAAAATTAAAATTCATAGATGACACTAATGCCACCTTGGTTCTGTTGTTCCCCGTTGTGCTGAAACCGTAAGTTGACCATGGCTGGAAGCGGCATCAGTGAACACTCAGCAATTTGAATTCGTCGCCCGGTCTTATCATTGTTTGCGTCTCCTATCTATGGAAAACATTTATGCCTCGGGTTCCATATGCTTTTTCCCCTCCAACATGGAACACGCGACGGGCAGCAAATGACAGGCGAAAAAAGTCTGCGCAGCTCTGAGAGGACCTTGCTTATGAATAATTCATACATGCGAAGACTCTTTATCTCGATGAGCGTAGAAGCTGCACGTCAATGAACGTGGAGAAATTGCCGAGGAGGTCAATAGGGAAGGGGCCTTCAACTCGAGGCCTCACTGCGTGGACAAAACATGATCTCGTTATCTAATGACGTCAGGGGTCCGTTCGATAGAAATGGATCCGCAAATGGCGTTGATGTAGGTTCCCATGAATAACATGGTTCTAATGGGGAGAAATTCTCACAAAATCTGTTACAGAAACCGTGTGGTTCAGAGAACCTCGAAGTAAGTAGGCTTCCTCACATAGTACATGCTTACAGTGAATAGCAAACATAATAGTCGAGGAAATTCAAATCCGTGCTATTCGGGACCAGAACTCCTTGGATCACAACATATTCAAGCTAGCAGCGGGCAATCCGCTCGGTTCTGGCAGCCTCACAGAGCATCTGCCGCACCTTTACTGTGTGCGGCTCGTATCGTTGGTCCTCCTCTGTAATCCTACGCATTGTTTGCTCGCTGACACCCAACGCCTCTTCAGCGACGGCTTCGGATCCTCCAGAATCAGCGCTGAGCCTTTTCGACGACTGCCGCAGCCCTTGACATGCGTTACCGCGAATGGGTTCTCCTAGCCGGGCTTGCGGAACTTTCCTCGAATTCCTCAGAAACATGGTGCCTGGCCAGAACATCGTAAACGGTTGATACCGGATATACGAAAATCGAGTCATTTCAGCTTGCGAAAACCGAGCGCGATTGCTTTCGATAATAGCGGCTCTTCGGTTGTACTCCGCACCTGCGTGCAACATCGGGGCCATTCTGAGGCTATGACTGTTTATAACAGGCTTACGACTTTCAAGGACGCAAATCGCAAAATCTCCAGAAATTAACGCATGGCGGAAAACTTGAATCTAAATATGCCCGGATTTAAGCGCCGCACCCTATACAGTCCCCCGGTGGTGAGGATAGACACCACCAGATCTGCCACTCTTTCCACATGGACACAGAAATGAACTGGAGCGCTGCTGTCAAATAAAATGATGACGCGCAAAACAGCTCTGTTCTTGGCGAAGAGCTCTTTCAGTGTAGCCAAGATTGGTACAGACCTTTACCACGCTTCGGAGCTGTCGCCTTCTTCGGCTGCAAGTCGGAACATACGATTCTGGTCGCGCCCGGCGGTTTTTGCTGCATGCACAGTGAGCCGCCACTGACGTAGCGCTCCTAACTGGGCTGTTATGTCAACTTTGAGCTTTTGCAAACTCTCGAGTTTTGCTATATTGTACCCAAATATGTTGGTTTCAGAAATAAAGGCTCCGGTATAAAGGAACCATAAGCCTCACAATGGGAACGCTTGTCCTTGGTTAGTTCATCAATTCCCTCTCGAAATAACTGCTTTCTCTGATTAGGTGCACCGGAGGGCTCCCAAATAGTTGAGCAGAGGCATCAAAAGAGGTTTGTGGACAGTCACAAGAGCAGCAGACGCCGTGACTGTAGAAACACACATGTCCAGGAGGCGCGTGTCGCCACGCGCTCTCGTATGTTTAGCTTGTTTCCCGTTCTGTTCTGTTCTTCAGAGCCTGGAAAGCCGAAGTCTCACTTGAGGAATCACACTCCCAAATGCCATTTCAATCTGCAGAACTCACCCAATGCTAAGAGGCTGTGAAAACGACGCCGTAAGAAGTCGAAAACGATGCTAACCTTAACCGTGGACAGAACGCTGCACTGTCACCTTAGCTAAACGAATGAGCTCAGAGCCCTTAGGGCTACTTGTTCTAAGGACTCGATCACTCGTGACCCAGAGCTCAAATCTCACAGGCCGTGATGCGGCGGCAGCTCTTGGATCTCAGCCGCGCACTCGCCCTTCCTATTGATGGACGGACTTTGTCGCAGAGAACAACGCTTCGAACTCTGAAATCTCACCTCCACACGCGAGCATATTGAATTTCACCCCAGCAGCTGTTCACGTTCAGCCGCACCCTGCGCTCGCCCAAGGAAGTGAAGCGGAGAGGTGCGGAATTTCCGTTCCGCGTTCCGGATCCTGGTTTCCGGCCGTTCTCAGCCCTTTCGTTTCGTTTCGTGCTCCGCTTGCTTTGGACCGGACGGCGGAAATGGAATTGCTCACCGTTCAACACTACTTCTGTACTGAACGCTAATCACATCATCAATTTAAAAATTGTTCTCCGCACAGCCATAAGAGAAATACTGTTTTACTATTCAGACTATTATCAGAAAATGGCTATTAACGTTTCATCAAAGGGTACGCATTGTGTGCTAAAAAAGTGCGCTCAACGTTTCAATGATCGCGAGTTCTTGTTCGGTAGCTATGATTAGCTACAAAGACTTTATAAGTCAGGCGCTATGAACCAAAGGTCCAGTGAAGAATCTGCCATGCGCTCGTCTGATCCAAGTTTACAGAGTGTCCGTGATCGACGGTGTGAATTGCACCCACATGGAGCCATGAAATACGCCTTTGTAAATGAGGCGTTGTCGAACATCTACCTTTAGCCATTATTCTGATTGCCTAGGATTACTTGCCGAAGTGTAAGAGAAAGCCATCACTTTAAGAAGAAGCCAGGAAGAGTTCAGCTATGTACATACGTCTCTTCCATATCAGGAAGTTTCTTGGTGGTTTAACGCACGAAATATTCCTGCGGAAGCGTAGCCACTGTGAACAGTCAGTCAGCCACATATCTTGTTCCATTCCAAAATGGAATCGGAGCACTAGTTTTAATGATTTTAACATGACTGCCAATGCTGAGTAAGCAGACGCCTCTTCAGTCATGACGTCATCTATCACGCCACAAGTCCGTAACGTTTTTAGATCATTTAAGTGATGTAGCTGGCTACTCCTGTTTCAAACCTTATCTGAACAAATTTTGCTTAACGCTTTGCAAGCAATCCTAAGTAGTTAAGGTTACCGTGCAAAAAACTGGTGCTACAAAAAGTCAACGGAAAGGCTGTTGTCGGAATTAGATAAAGAAGGGGTGAAGAGATTGTACGCTGTTAAGTAGGAGAAGACTTTGCAACTGTTTTAGTGTGAGAGAGAGCTAGCTCCAGGTTAAGGGATAACACCATGTTCTGACGAGGGTGTGCATCACCTGTGGAATTTTTTTCCTCTGGATGTTTTGCGCGAGAAAATATGCAATAGAGGTAGTTTCCGACGCTGTTTTGAATGCGGTTTATAAACAAACAGCGAATGAATACGTGTTATTTCCGTTTCCGTGTTTCGCATTCTGGTCTCCGGAATTTTTTTGCCTTTCGTTCCGCCCTTCCTCTCCCGTTCTTTCCAATAGGTTTCTTGAGCCCTTCGCATGTCTCCCACTTGCCCCCGCACGGCTCCAGGACCTAACTCCAACGCGATGTCGCGGCGCTGAATCGCGGATGTGCGCTCGGTGACGCGTGGTTAGCCGCGGAGCACGAAATGTTCTCAGTGCTTAAGCTCCCAGACCACATTTCTAGCAAGGAACTTAAGATCCCACAGAATGTGGTAGGCAACAGTCTGCAGTAGGATAATTGATCCGAGAATGGGTGATAGCGACCTTTTTCCGTAGTATAATCATAATCACGGGTAAAAATTGACCTAGGAAGTTGTAGATGGCAAATACTGACGCTAGAAACCATCCACTTGACCAGGATTCCTGTATAAACTGTCACTTATCGTCCTATTGAAACCACATTCATATACCATCTCCAAGAAACGTTGAAATAAGGCAAATGTCGCATGTCCCTGTTGGAAGCGCTTCTAGCCGTCGGAAGCATCGGACTGCGACAACTCGTCCAATTTCGACGCGCACCGTGCGCGATCCCAAGGGGGTTTGCGCGGCGTTGGAGTTATGTCTGCCCGCCCCCGCACACTCCTCCCCGCATTCCAGAGTCGCGCACTACCGCGCGCTGCCTCTCGAAGGGGTGTGCGCAGCCGGTCCTACATGGGCTTCGGACCAAGTGTCCTTTAAGATCTGTAGGGGGGGGGGCACTGCTAGCACCTATTACTCATCTTGCACCACGGCCTTCTCAATGCAAGAAAGGCCCACTACAGTCACTGTGTGCGAAATGAGCGGGACACAAAACGTTATTTTTGACTACTCCATCCGCAATCCCCCAATGATGGTTGGTCATTCTTGCCCACTAGACCTGTTACGAGCTGCCTGCTTCGCATCACAGTTGTGCGCGCCGTGTCCATTGAGAAGGACCTGTGTGAATGGTGCCGCTAGTGCATCTCCCCGTCACAGGGATAGAAAACAAACTCTTTGAATGTCTCGGTTCTCTGCATGAACCCTCCTGTAGATGAGTCAAGAATGTTCTTACTGCCTGCGAATCAAGCGGGGGTGGTTTGGGAGCCTTGGCCTACATTTTTCAGTCTTCGTCATCCAGGAGGCCCGCTCGCACGCTCTTCTACTTGGCTCTTCTATTTCCCAGGTGCCACCTACCTAGTGTAGATCGAAGCCTCGTCCACTCTCTGCTCGGATAATTATTTGTCATTGTATCTGTTTCCTAAGGATCGATCTATTTCTTTGAATTGTACATTACAGATAAAAAGCTTAGTCTTCAGAAGTCTCGAGTGTTTATAAAGAAAAAGGTTGAAACCATCGTACCAAACGTCTCTCATAAAACAACTGTCCGCGTCTTCAGATGATACTACCCCAGCAGTATGGAACATGTTTTTGACAAAGTCTCTTTTCATACTGACTGGGTGGGCCGACGCGCAATGAAAGATGTTGTTCTTGTTTAAAGGTTTCTCCTACCACCTGGTTTGATAAGCTCCCCCCTATAGACGAGCCTGCATTGTGTAGGATGCGAGCCAGTTCTCCTTTGGCTTTCCACGCGCGAAACTAACGTGCTTTTACTGCTGGTTTCGCAAATCGAATAAAGCATCCATATCGATTCAGTGGGACAGACGATAAAGCAGTCGCCGACACCGGCAATTAATGAGAGGAACTTTCACTTCTGAAATGAACGCCACTGCGTATTGCTCTGATTCCTAGATGGTGGTGGAAAAAATGAAGACCTGCTAGAAATGAGCCTCCTTAGGTTGCAGTTGCATATATTCGCGTTGTGAGATTGGGTTGACATGGGAGAGACTGGAAGCGTACTTGCAATTTGCAAAGCTTTAGCAACCTGCCTCTTACGGAAGGCTGCAGTAATCAACCCTCGAAAGCTAACAGGGCCTGAGACCACTCTTTAGGAGGGGATTTCCTGGGAGCGCCTTAGGATCACCGAGCCGATGTGGATTGCGATCACTTTCCCGAACGCGAGTCTAACCTGCACCATCCTCTTCTCACCTTGACGCCGAATCATGAACGACAAGCAAGTAAGGCTGTCTTCACCCGCCAGCTAATCCGGATTTAGTTGCCGCTGATTACCTAGTGCTTCGAGCGGAAAGAGTAGCACTCGAGGCCCACAGTGTCGACCAGGGATGGGCGGAATTTCTGTTTTCTGTTTTCTGTTTTCTGATTTTCTGGCCATTTTGGGCAAATTTTCTGTTTTCTGTTTTCTGGGAAAATGGCCAAAAATTGACCAGAAAACAGAAAATGGAGTTGTGAACAAAATTTCATCACAGAAATCCAATAAAAAGGTTTCAAAAAGTGTCGTAGAATAGTGAGCTTTATTCCAAAATAGTGTTTCTAGAGTATCTTATATGGTAAGCATGTGGCGTTTTTTGGATGTGCTCATGTAGTAATTGCGCCATATGCTCATGAACTATGCCGCTTTGTTTGCTTGATTGATTGTGTAAGTGCTGCTGGCAAGGAGCATAGGAGTATATCGTAGAGCATTTTTCGACTTGCATAATTTGGCTTCGTATTCTTTCGATTTTAACAGTAGTTTGGACCATCTACGATCACTAAAAATTTTATTTTAAAACTATAAAACTAGTACTCTGAGGGGCATTTAACTATGTATTAACTAACCACTTGTCCTAGAGTTACTGGGGTAGGGTGGGCACCAGGGTGCTCCAGGGTGCCCCATGGATCTTTTTCGCTCGAGGGGCACGAAGAGCGTCATATTGTTTGTTCAGGGCTTTGGCGAAGAAGTCCGGCCAACGCGTTGTTGGACATCCTGGTGTTCTCTTGACATTCCGCGGAATCTAGTCGGTGTCTGCGAAGCGCATTACGTGGCCCATCTAATTTTCGACGACTTGGACATGCGACAGCATCTCTGATCTTCGAACGTCGGCGAAGCTCGGAAGTCTCGAGGCCTTCTCTCACTTGTGTGAGTCGTGTCACTCCGAGCATCGTCCTCTCGATTCCGCGATACTGATCGCTTGTTAATCCTGCCTTTGTAGAGCCCAGGTCTCTGATACGTATGGGCAGGAAGAACAGTAAAGTCGAAAAGGTAGGTACAGAGCCCCGACGTTCTTCGTCTTCCCCACTTCTCTTTCGACACTCTTGACAGCTCCTCAAGCCGCTCGTTTCCTCCTGCTCAGCTCCGGCGCTAGTTAGTTGGTCATGTTGACTTTGCGACCCAGATACACGTGTCTGGAGCATTCGAAGATGTTCGTTCCGTTGAGCGAGGATGAGGCATCCGAAACTCGACCGTTCCTCATGAACATCGTCCTCGTAAGATTCAGCTGCAGTCCAACATTCCCACTTATGTAAACGATCGAAGTCGGCCAGCATTCGTTCCGCCTGGCTAGCGCTCGGTGTTAGATGGTGTAGCTGCCGTCCGTCGTATTTCACTTCCGTGTCTTTTTTTCGAGTTCGCGAATGACGTTTTTGAGGGTGGCGCTTAAGAGAACCGGGGATACTCTCTCATCGAACCTCATCGAACCTCTCTGTTCACATTGGCATCGACTTGTTGTAGAATGGCGAAACCTTTGTCGTGAGTCCACTGTACAGCTCTCGAAGGATTCTGACGTACAGAGTAGTAACGCCCTGAGTGGGCAGGGCTTCGATGACCGCTTCTGTCTCGACAGCGTCAAATGCCTTTTTCAGATCGACGAACGTAAGGCACAGCGGCAGCTTGTATTCTCGCGACACTTCGATGAGCTTCGTAATGGTGTGTGTGTGGAGGATCGTGCTGAATCCTCTCTGAAATTCTGCCTGTTCGCATTGCTGTCCCTATTCAGGATGACTCGAGTGAACAGCTTGTAGACTACGAGCATCAGGCAGATCGCGCGATTGTTGCTAATGCCGTGCACTCCTCTGTACACCAAGGCGGTTCTTCTGGTCTTCCACTGAGATGTAGTATGATATGTAGATATAAGGTGAAATAATAATAATAATAATAATAATGTGATGGAGAGGGTATACGCTATGCTCAGTCTTCATTATATGGTGTCTACGCATTCAAGAAAGCACCTCCACCCAAGACCTGTTGTGCTGACAGCCCCCTCAGACACAATCTCGTGTTGTTCTGTGAAATTCACATCTTTAGTCGGCTAAGTAGTAAGGTGCTGTAAAGAGCATTTATGCTGGCCTGAAAATTTTCAGCCAGGCCACTTACAAGGAAAGGTACTCCCGAGGAACGAAACGAACTAGGAATACAGATTCTGGCGGAGCCAGTAACACCAACGAATCTCTGCACAGCTTTAGAGTATGTTGAGTGTGTCTACAAACTCTAGCAATTGAGTTGATGCAAACAGTGATCATTGAGCCTTCATCGTGTTCGGTACTCTAAAAGGCCAGTTTCTTACTGGTAGGACCATTATGATGAGTAATGTTGTATACTTCAAGGGTCGAGATTCCTAGGATCTATCAGTCCACATTTACAACTTGCTGATTGCAGTGCACTGGAGTGTAATAGAAATTTTTATAAACGCTTTCACATTAAAATGCTGGTTTACGACTACATTTCTAGTCATACAAAAGCATTTGCTACTGGAAGTATAGATCTTTGGGTATAATAATTAGGTCGTGTGATAATTTCGAAATTTTCTGTTTTCTGATTTCTGTTTTCTGATTTTCTGGCGTTTTTGGCCTTTCTGTTTTCTGATTTCTGTTTTCTGAGAAAATTTTCAAAATTTCCGCCCATCCCTGGTGTCGACATCTGCGCTCTCTACGAGTGGTATGGTATTTCTGATATTCACCATCTTCGCTGCCGTTCGGGGAAGAGTATGGGGAGCAGGTAGAGCGTCAGGAGCGCGTGTGACGTAGACAGCATACGAAGACTTGTTAGTGCCCTCTACACTGTTAAGCTACTTACCATTGGTAGACACTGCCTGAAGAAAATGTGTCTGAGGAAGGACCGTGTATCACCATAGGAAATAATGTTTCTACACCTCGTCCACGTAGAGAATTCAAGAAAACAAAGCTTCGTAGAGCATGCATGTACTATCTAGCTTTCTGCTACATAAGATGACCGCAATGCTCCTTATGAAGGAAATGGGAAATTACGCCGTTCTATTTATCATGAAGGGTGCGCTTTTATATGGCCTGGCGTACAGCTGCTAACAGACGGTTTGCGCCATATTGAGCGAATTCAGAGAAACTCGCAGAGATCGTTGAAGGCCACAATGTGGAAAATGCAGTTCGCCGACTGGCGATGTGCGATCTTCTCAACGGGAAATCGGTCTTTACACGAAAAAGCATTACGTCTGATAACGGAGACAGGCTGCCAGTGAGCCGAAGGTGGAATCCCAAAAACTCACAATACGACAGTGCAGTGCACGTAATATCAATAGTGCCAGGAACGTCGGACCAAGTAATTTAGAAGAAATAGGAAGAAAACTAATGGCAATACCACCTTGAGAAAGAATTGCACCGCTTCTGCTTCTGCCGCAAGCTTTAGTAGCCACTGGATGTGTTTGGGAACCAGCAGCAAGACAGCACAAGCAAGCATCAGCAGCAGTATGTTCTTCGTTAACGGCGAGCAAAGAACATGTGGAACAACTTGGCCGGGTTACTATAATTCCTTGTAGTCATGTGCCTACACTGCGAGCGTTCCTTGGTTGAATAGACCGCTTTAAACACTGCAGCTATCGGGAAGCAATCTTTGTCTTTTTCTTTGAGACTTGCAAAATAGAATACACGCTGCACAGGCTGTGTATGGAAGTTCCAGTAAAAGCTTGAAGACCTCTTCAGATGCAATTCGAAAGCGATACCACCACTACGAGTTCCAATCGGCGATAGCATGGCAGGACTTGCCGAGCAGGCAGGCTCCCATGCTTACGACCGGTAGGCAAGACTGCACGGGCGCTGTGAAGCTGATCAAGAGCAAAACAGCGTGTGATTGATATGCGAGAAGCGGAACGCCACGTGCCTGCGCCGCTCCAGAGAACGTCGGCGGTACAGATGCAACAGATAAAGGTGCTGATGGCCTGCACGACTCTCGCAACTATTCCTGTCTAGGATCATCTGACCGAGCTGGCGAGTGCCAAAGAGCTGGCAATCAGCAAAAACTTGGTACGTGGCTGTGGGCAGACGGCAGAAAAGGCAGCGGTGTGACCGCCCATTCCCACTTTGATCTGATTGCGCTCAACTAAAGGTAAGGGAGACCCGAGCCATTAGCGTTAGTGCGCTCTATGGTAAAGCCAGAATTACTACATTCGCACAAATTTCACTTAAGGGGATTCTTTGGGGTAGTGAGCAGAATGCGGTATCTGTCGTCAAAACCTCGGCCGGTTAAGATGCATACCCATAGGTATCATGGAAGTCGGGTAGTGAGGTCGAGCTCACTGACTTCGAAGGAAACTTTCTTTAAGAGGTTAAGGCGTTGATGAGGAGTGTGTATGACTCATTGCACAGAAAAATCCGACCTGTTCTGTTAATACACTCTGGCTTTCTAGAACACAAGGCTCAACAGTTACCGCACTCCACTACTACCAAAAACCCCGATACTGTCAGGGCCAACATGGGCAGCTAAGCGGCGCGCGTACGGGCGACGAGTTAGATCAGTGATGGGTCGACCAGGCGCGTAGGTGATCGGCGCGCAAATAATCTCGGGCCCGCATAAAAGGGGCGCCATCACTTTTCAGGTCTCACTCACCTTCTCCGCGGGTCGCCCTCTCCTCGGGACCAGGGATGGGCGGAAATTCTAAAAAATTTCCCAGATAACAGAAGTCAGAAAACAGAAAAGCCAAAAACGCCAGAAGACAGAAAATTTTCAAAATTGTCAGACGACCTAATTATTCTACCCAAAGGTAACCGGTAGCAAATGCTTTTGTATGACTAGAAATGTGGTCGAGATCACGCGTTTTAACTTGTAGGCGTTTATTAAAATTTCCAGTGCGCTCAAAATTCAATACAATCAGCAAATTGTGAACCTCGACTCAACGAACCTAGGATTCTCGACATTTGAAGTATGCAACATTGCTCATCAGCTCCATTTCACAGCTAAGGCCCTAACGATTACATCAATAATCGCAATACTGCGAGTGTTTCTGTGAAAAATAAATGCATTGGTTCTTCAAAGGTTGGGGCTTAAAAGAACAGATATGTACGAAGAAGACTAGCATATAAATGACAAATTTTACCAATCACATTCGTACTAAAATACAGCGGTTTAAGGCTCTCTGATGCACTCCAAAATGTAGACGTAATCACAAAACAGACCGTTCGCTATACTAATGGTCCCAATTGCTTAAAAAACTTGTATATCAGTGTGACCGCGGGGCTGTCAACACGACAGTTCTTAAGTGGAAGTGTTTTCTTGAAGGCGTAGACACTGACAAACGGAAATCAAGCATATATCCTCTCCATCATATTATTATTACTCATCACATACACATCATATTACATTTCAGTGGAAGACTACAGGACCCTCTTGCCGTGCAAGACAGGCCTATGTTATACTTCGGCGACGCGTCGCCGGCGACGTCGCCGAGAGCTCCGCAGAGGGTGTTATACTTCCGCCGCCGACGTCCGTGACAGCGCGTCGCCGTGCTGTGCACGGCGACGGTTCGTCACCGACGTCGCCGAGTCATCCAAGGGTGGCAGAAAATGCGCTCCGATGGAGTGTTATGACTGTGGGTTGGTTCTTCGTTCCCGGAACTGCCATCATCACCACCGTACTTCGAATTACGAAATCGAGAAGTGCAAAAGACACCGTCTTGCCAACACAAAAAGCACAATTGATTAAAACACTGAGTGTTTGGGAGGGAGTGGGACCCTAAACCTTAGCTCCCTTCACTTTGTCACTTTTCTTCCTTTTTGCGTCCTTCTCAGCCGTTCTGTTCGCATTTTCTAGGCCTATTTGCTTCCGTGTAGAGCAAGTAATACTAAATAAAACCGTGTAGAAAATAAGTAGTGTTTCTTTGCTTTCTCAAATAGTAATGCAAACCTCTGCGAAGAGCTTTTTCGAGATAGAATTCTTACTAAATAAGAGTAAAATTTTCCTTTGAACTTCGAGAATTCCGCGTAAATTTAATTTAAATACGATTTAACGAAAAAGGTCATCGTTTTTTGACGTATGATCTGGATAGACTGCGCCATGCACTCGTCTGTTATCTTGCATTTTACAATCTATTGATAGTGTTTCGCTTGAATGCTTCCCATAATCTCTTTACAAAGTGACCGTATCGATTGATTTGTGCTTCTTTTAAAGTTTAAAACCTAAAACACACTATGCCTTGCGAAAAATACAGGGCATCCTAAAAATACAGGTACTTTTGAATGGTTCTAACATTGCTACTAGTGAAACCTTTGAACACTTATCCATCCTTCTAAAAGCCAAATTTGGTTAGTAAGAGAAAATTCGGCAGATTAACAATGGTTGAGCAGACTGCCGTACATGCAGAACAAAAAATCATCATCAAGTCTTGAAGCATTAAGAAGAATTAAGAATTAAAATTTCTTTTGAAGATTAAGAAAAGCTCAAAATGTATGCAAATTCGAGGCAGATGTGATCACTTAGCCTTTCTATGGACAGACTGGTTACCAAATGATGACATTGAAAACCCTCTCCGATGCTAAAAATGCGCGCCGATGCTCTCCTGTCAACGTCGTTCCCGACGCCGCCACAGAATCTGTTGACGACGTCGCCGACGTCGACCACGCGTCTGTGCCGACGTCGGCCACGCGTCTGTGGCGACGTCGGCGACGTCGGTGGTGACGTCAGCGTCGGCGACGTCGGTGACGGGCTGTCGGTGACGGGTCGCAGCGTCGGCGACGCGTCGCCGAAGTATAACATAGGCCATAGCAGATGTGCACGACATGCAACAATCCCCCGATCTGTCTGGGCTCCAGGACCTAACTCCAACGCAACGTCGCGCGCTAGCCGCTACCTGTTTCCGTAGTACAACCATAATCACGGGTAAAAATTGACAGAAGAAGTTGTAGTGGGCAGTACTGGCGCTAGAAACCATCACATGACCAGGATTCCTGTATAAACTGGCGCTGATCGTCCTATTGAAACCACATTCATACAGTATCTCCAAGAAACGTTGAGATAAGGAAAGGCGTGCCGCATGTCCCTGTAGGGAGCGTTTCTAGCCGTCGAGAAGCATCGGACCGCGACAACTCGTCCAATTTCGTCGCGCACCGTGCGCGACGCCAGGAGGGTTCGCGCGGCGTTGGAGTTATGTCTGCCCCCGATCTGTCTGCTGTCCGCAGACTACAATGTGTTCGCTGGATTCATCCTGAATAGGACTAGCCGAACGCTGGACGAAGGACAGCCATGCGAAGAACCGGATTTCGGAGAGGATTCAGCACGACCGACCACATACACACCATTACGAAGCCGATGGAAGTGTCACGAGAGTACAAGTGGCCGCTGTGCCTTCCGTCGCTCATCGACGTGAAGAAGGCATTCGACCCCGTCGAAACTGAACTCGGTCGTCGACGCCCTCCTCGCTCAGGGCGTTTCTACTCTGTACATGCTGTGCAGCGGATTCACGATAAATATCTCACCATTCTACACAATGTCGTCGTCATGAACGTGAAGAGAAGGGTTCAGCATGGGAGTACCATATCCCCAAAGCCAACCATAAGTCCCCAAATCTGGACTTGGACGTTGGACCGCAGCTGAGTCTTGCGAAGGCGACGGGAAGCGTTCAAGAGCGTCCAAGAAGTCCGACTCCGTGCCCACCTATTCGGCTGCGCTGTTCTTCCTGCCGTGACATACGACTTAGACCTGAGAGACCTAAGCCATACGAAAGCATGATCAGTGTCGCAGAGCGGGGAACCGAAATGACGATGCTCGGAGTGCCACGACTCATGCAAGTGAGAGAAGGCCTCCGGAGTTCCGAACTTCGCCGATGTTCGAAGATCAGAGACGCTATCGCATGGGCCAAGTCGTCGAAAATTAGTGTTCCGGACACGAAATGCGATTCGCAGACACCCGCTGGACAAGAGCTGTGCCAGACTGGATTCCGCGGGATGTCAAGAGAACACCAGGACGCACCAGGACATCATTAGATATGTTGGATCGTAGCATTGCTAGGATCCAACATATCTAATGATTACTCGTAAGCTATGAAAAAAGGAAATAGGCCGTAGCGAACACTTTTATAACCGTGGTCGAAATCGGCCCGCGCGGTCGTCAATGGGTTAAATAACCTTCCATTTAATTTATGCGAAAATTCTCGCACAATTTTGAATTGACGAAGTATAAATAGAAATAGATCCTGTGTCCATCCTGACGAAGCGTTTCGCTGCGACTTAACGTGAGCGACTGCTGGGCCTTTTTAGATAAGTGGATGAGGGATATTTTACCGAGGAGCTGAACCATAAAGTCCTTGTCTCCCACCACATCGCTCCTCTATCCCCGGGAGCTCAGGGCATACCTCCGGCTAGCATTCTAGTCAGGGCACGGTCTTCGTTGGTACCCTCACGAGCATAACTGCCCTGATCGCCTGGCGATCCTTGGTTAGGCGAGGTCGATTGCTGTCTCCTACTCATCTTGTGTACGGCTAATTGGTCTCAAAATCCAGTAGGGTTGAGGAGACCCTTGGTCGAGTGGTCACACTTAGGCTTGTTTCCTTTCAGGCTCAGAAGAAGGCGATCTCGCCGAAACGTAAGCCCAATGAACGCTGTTACCAACCTCGCCTAGAGTTCAAGGAAGAACTACTACGATTTCGACATCATGCTGAGATTCATAGAAAGTCGGACATGGCAGCTCCTCTATCCACTGCGCCAGCACTGTCCAATTAACTCTGGTGTTAGAGATCCACTTCAGCAGAGCACAATCAAGGGGAGCGAAAATAGGCCACAATTGCGTTCCTCGATGTTTGCTGCAGTTAACGAATATATATCAGATCATGGCATATGAAGTGACCGAGTTTGACGGAAAGCTTTGACAGATCTTAACTTAAATTGGAAGCAATTTTATTATTCGAAATAAGCACCGTTACAATTAACATAGCCCTCCCAACGCGGCAATGGCTTAGACATTCCATCTTTGTGAAAATCAGAACTACGAGAATTAACAAAACGTAAGAGGTCAGTTTTGACATCATATTGGTCGAAGAATTTTTTATCCACCTGAATGCTTGAAAAAATGGTAACCGAATAGAGGACAGATCTGGTGAATATGCTGGGTGTAGCAGAGTTCCGTATCCAGTTTCTGGACAACAATTTTTGAAACGTGCGGACGCGCGTTGTCATGTAGTAGGATCGGGTTTCCTCGATTGACCAAAGCCGGCTGTTTTTCAATCAACTTCTGGTATATGCTGTAACTATCTGAGATATTTGCACAGTACCGGACATGCCGCTGCGTCCAACAAGCACAAGCGGAGCGCCGTTTTCCGCTCGCCACGCGTCGCGCCGGATGCAAATCGTTTAGGGCGCGGCGTCCTCAACTTCTCGACGTTAGGCTGATGGAAGGAGCCTGCCCATGCGCTTGGACGAGCAAGGCCTACTGTTTGGAGCTAACTGCCGGCATGGCGTGCTGTGAACAATGCATATAGGCCCGACAGAATCAATCGAGTGGGCGCGACAACCTATAGAGGGAGCGACAGGTTGTAGAGTGAGCGTATGGGGAGTTTTGAAGGAAATTCCTAGCCTTTCTACTCAGAAATTGCTCTAAGACTGCCCAGCTTGCATCTGGAGTGCGCCGTGAACATAGAATCGAATCTATCAATCGAGTGGGACGACAGCTTGTAGAGTGGCCGTTTAGAGAGTTTTATGAGAAATTCCCAGCCGGCCTACTCAGGAGTTGCTCTAAGACTGTCCAGCTTGCATCTGGAGTGCCCTGAGAACAATACATATACAATCGAACCTATCAGTCGAGGTGGCGCGACCGCTCGCAAATTGCACGCACGGGCGTGTTTGGAGCGCGACAACTCTGTCAAGTTTGAACCCTTCTGGCTACAGCTTATGCGTTTTGTAGTCAGTAAGACGCTCTAGCAGTTTGCCAAATCACAGCGATGTAGCCCAAGAACGGACAAAGTTACGGTGGTGCGAAATGCAGGCCAGACTTGTACAACCCTTTTTTTTCGAGTCGATCACTGCGGGAAGAGGCGATGAGTTGACGGTCTACAAATGCATAGGCTAACAGATCACTCAAGGTACTTTAGGACGAAGCGTTCACAGCTCTCCAGCTGCCTAACCTGCCTTGGTCCCATCTGTCATTTAGAGCGGCGGACAGCAGCGGTGAGCTTTCTTCCGCCCTTACTCGCCTACATCTGAGTCTTCGACGCCTGCGATGGCACCGTTCCGTTCGGCACGAAAATCTCTATCGAATGGTGTCAATTTCGACCAGTTTTGGAATTATCGATTTTTTGATAATTTCGCATCGAGGACAAGGCCGCGGCAGAAGGACGATGACGTCATCAAAATCGATGTCTTCGAATTGGGCCATGCTTAATACCATTTGACAGAGCCTTTCATGCTGAATTTAATGGTATTATTGAGTGTAGGAAGAAAACGGTAAACTGGGCGAGTAAGAGCAGGGAGGACATCGACTGTTATTGTGCTAAATTACACCCGCGGGCGTGTTCAGAGCACAATAACTCTGTCAAGTTCGAGTCGTTTCAGCTGCAACTCGTGGGTCTTGTAAGCAGTAAAATGTTCTAGTAGTGTGTTGAAAAAGTTATGTAGCTTATGATTGGACAAAGTTACAGCTCTGAGAAAATGCAGGTTAGTCTTGTGTGGCACGATTTTTTCCAATTTCAGTCGACCCCTGCGGGAAGACGCGGAGAGCTAACGGCCTACAAATGCGCAGGCTTGCAGAACACTGAAGGTGCTTTCAGGTGACATGCTCACAGCTTTCTAATTTATTAAATTGCCTTAGTTCCAGCTGCCATTTTAGGGTGACGGGCTTAGTGGTTGAAGTTTTCTGCGCTCTTACTCGCCCAGATTAGTTTTCCGAAACTCAACAACAAAGTTTTCCGAAACTCAACAAACAAAATTCAGCATGAAAAGCTCTATCGAATGGTAACCTATTTGGCCCGGTTCGGAAATATCGATTTTCGATGACGTCATCATCCCTCAGCCGCGGCCTTGAGCGGCCGACAAAAAAACGATGTTTCCAAAATCGGTCGAAATTGATACCATTCGATAGCGCTTTTCATGCTGAATAGAAAAGTACCATTGCGAGTGTCAAAAACTCAAATCTTGGCGAGTAAGAGCGCAAAAAACTCTAACCGCTATCTTCCACCGCTTTAAACTGCAGCTGTGGCTAAGGTAGTTTAAGCAGTTGAGGCATTCTGAGCACGTCATCGTAAAGTACCTTAAGCGCTTTGTTCGCATACGCATTTTAAGGCCGTTAGCTTACCGCGTCTTCCCGCGGTGATCTACCGAATTCGGAAAAAATGCGTCACACAAACCTCATATGCATCTTCGCATCTCTTTAACATTGCCTCTTCCTAAGCTACACCATTCTACTTTTGAGTACTACTAGAACATTTTACTGAATACAAGACCCACGAGTTGCAGCCGAAACGACTCAAACTTGACAGAGCTATTGCGCTCTGAACCCGCCCGCGCGTGCAATTTTGCACAATAACGGTCGATGTCCTCCCTGCTCTTATTCGCCCAGATTACGGTTTTTTCCTACACTCAATAACACCATTAAATTCAGTATGAAAAGCTGTATCAAGTGGTATAATCATGTCTCAATTCGAAGATATCGATTTTCGATGACGTCATCGTACTTCTGCCGCGGCCTTGTCCTCGACACGAAATTATCAAAAAATCGATAATTCCAAAATTGGTCGAAGTTGACACCATTCGATAGAGAGTTTCGAGCTGAACGGAACGGCGCCATCGCGAGCGCCGAAGACTCAGATGTGGGCGAGTAAGGGTGGAAGAAAGCTCACCGCTGCCGTCCGCCGCTCTAAATGACAGATGGGACCAAGGTAGTTTAGGCAGCTGGGAAGCTGTGAGCATGTCAATGTAAAGTGCTTTCAGTGCTCTGCTAGCACACGGATTTGCATGTCGTTAGCTCGCCTCGTCTTACCACAGTGGTCGACTGAATTCGGAAAAAATGCACATGCCTGACTGCATTTTCGCACCACCGTAACTTTGTCCATTCTTAGGCCCCAGCTTGTGGATCTTGTAGTCAGCAAGAAGCTCTAGCCATTCGCAGTGCTTTGGCGAATGGCTAGAGCTTCTTGCTGGCTACAAAACCCACAAGCTGCAGCCAGAAGGGTTCACACTTGACAGAGTTATCGCGCTCCAAACACGCCCGTGCGTGCAATTTGCGAGCGGTCGAGCCACCTCGACTGATGGGTTCGATTGTATGCATTGCTCTCAGTGCACTGCAGATGCAAGCTGGACAGTCTTAGAGCAACTCCTGAGTAGGCCGGCTGAGAATTTCTCATAAAACTCCACAAACGCTCACTCTACAAGCTGTCGCGCCCACTCGATTGATAGGTTCGATTCTATATGCGTTGTTCACGGCGCACTCCACATGCAAGCTGGACAGTCTTCCATTCAGCAAGCTCCTTCCATCAGCCTAAGTCTCGAGAAATTGAGGACGCCGCGCCCTAAACTATTTGCATCCGGCGCGACGCGTGGCGAGAGGAGAACGGCGCTCTCCGGCGCCCTTTGGCGCCGCTTGTGCTTGTTGGACGCAGCGGCATGTCCGGTACTGTAGCTCCGCCTCCGCATATTGTCTACATAACCTGCTGTGATGTGATATTCAGGATGTGATCTGCAGGTAACCAATGTAATAAAACCATAATTGCAAGCTTGGCCGCAGACGCATCCATTGGTGTCTACCAAATCCAGTGGTACATCAACCGTGGATTCAAACCCACGCAAAAGTTTCTGCGCTAGCTCTCTCCAATGAGAGACAAAAGCTAAAAAAGTACTCCAGTAAGCGTTTCTCGGGGAGCCAGGAAAGCTTTAATTAAGCCTTCCTATCGTGCTCTCTAGGGAGAGCCCTGGAAATCTCCGAAACTCCTTCCCTCCGCTAGGGAAAGAAACTTTCAAAAGTTTTCCATCAAGCGGTCCTCAGGAGACCAGGAAAACTTCAAAGAATTCCTACCGCGTTCCCTCAGAAGAGCTTTGGAAGTACCCGAAACTTCTTTCCACCGCTGGGGAAAGAAGCTTTCAAAAGTTTTCCATTACGCGTTCCTCAGGGGACCACGAAAACTTAAATTTCTTAACGTGTTCTCTCAGGAGAGCCCTGGAAGCACCCGAATTTCTGCAAATTAGGCTCAATGTGTTCTCATCTATATTATTTATACAGCGTTGTTCTTTGTGTGGATTTCCGCATTCAAATAAATAATATAAATAAAAAATTGATAATTGTGAAGCTCGATTTAGCCAATGCTTTATTGACAACGTTTCGGGCTTTAAGACCTTCTGATCTAAAAAAAATAGCAGTGTTTCCAATTATACACAACGACGTAAAGACATCTTATACAACTCATTACAGACCTGGGACTGCGAGGTGGGGTAGGAGGGTTGGGGGGGGGGGGGGGAGCAAGGGGTATCTGTTGCGCGGCTTGGCCGTCAATGAAGCGCAGTGCTCTTTGTGGTGCTTATATACATCAATGAGTAGTGAGCGCTCTCCCAAATCTTCATGTCACTATAATGTCAGCCGGTCACTTCGCGTGCCCTTATGCGGTGATAAGCCTCATTGCACACTTTACTCCCTCCTATTGATTGGTGGTTCCCAGTGCTTTATCTAACACGAAATGAAGAATATCAGAGGGTAGCAAAAGGCAAAGGCAGCGAAATGTGCTCGAGCCTTAAGTGAGAGTAGTTCTGCGGCAAAACAGATATAGCTCGAGGGAGTGCCTCAACGATCACCTGGTGGCTCTCCTTTGGTCGTACCTTTCATCACAGATTTCTTTGCAATGGACGTCAACCGCGTTGTAAAACGATCGGGGCGTCCAATAAGCTTCATATTCTCCATCTTTACGACGCCTGCTTACATTATCGCGTCCATATGAGAATCACTGTGAAAGACCAAATTGTTCGATCTGCGAAGGAGATGTCAAGACGTGCAATTTGAAGGGTGTGATCTACAAGATGGTCTGTGCCTCCTGCAAGGAATTTTACATCGGCGAAACAGGAAGGGCACTTGGAAAGAGAATGGATGAGCATTTAAGAGCTCTTCGTAGTCCTCAGAGCTACCCAGATAATTCATCCTCTAAGCACCGCACCTTAAAGCACACACGTGATCCGGCTCCGCAACTGCGAGTCTCGAATCTTCACAAGAATCTCGCAGATCCGGTGGTAACCGGTGGTAAGTAAGATCAAGGAAGGCTGGAGATAAAGCATTGGGAACCACCAATCAATAGGACGGAGGAAATGAAGTGCGCAATGAAACAGGCTTATCACCATATAAGGTCACGCTGAGTGACCGGCTGACAATGATGGCGACATGAAGATATGGGAGAGCGGTCACTACTCGCCAATGTATACACCATTTTCACGTCGAACTGAACACTTTCCAAATCAAACTGGACACTTTTCACGTCGAACTGGACACTTTTCACGTCAAATTGGACGCTCTTCTAAGCTCGCCTAAGATTTTTGAAGACTCTTCCGAATTGAAACAACCTTCATACAAGTTGAACTGCAGACTCAATAAAATGGTTAGAAAAAATTTATGTTGATGGAAAATTTAGAATGCATTTTTTTCGATTTTTTTACTTTAGCTGCTCAAATGAGTGTAATAATTCTATAAACTCTTTACTTTTGGAGAAAAATAACGAATTAAATTCTGTTTTAAAGCAGTTCAGTTTTGCAGTTCAAAACCATATGGAACAAACCGTATTGAAGAACAGGAAGGCGGTTATTTTACGTTGCCAAAACAGAGATTGCGCCATCCGAAACTTCACGATTTTTATTCGACTGATAGCAAAATTTCTGATTGCACGCAGTTTCACACCTGCAAGCAACGCAATATAAACAATTGCGAAAAACACATATCCTGACTTTCTTGCTGCATGTTGGCAGTATTTGCACTACTAATCAGTTAAACAGTGCGACTTGCTTTCCCAGTGCACGGCGTGATCCAATCTTTTAAGGCACTACATAATTGCTGCCTTGCTGCGCTTCAAAACAAAGTTTGATTTATTATTTTCTCTAAAATAAAAATTGTATAAAACTATTACACTCATTCGAGCAGATAAAGTAAAAAAAATTCAAAATTCAATTCAATAGTTATTCTAAATTTTCCTTGAAAAAAATTATTTTTACCATCTTGGAGATGGTCTGTAGTTTAACCTGTAAGAAGCTCGTTTCCACTTGGAAAACGTCCACTTTGATTTCAAAGTTCATAGGCCAGCTTTGAAGAGTGTCCAATTTGATTAAAAATGATATTCAGGCACCACAAAGAGCACTGCGCCTCACTGCGGCGACCTTCCCCCTCACCCCCTCCCCCCCCCCCCATCCTCGTACCCCACCCCGCAGTCCCAGATCTATCATGAGTTATATGTCTGTATGTCGTTGTATATAATCTGCAACGCCGCTATTTTTTAAACCTGAAGAAGGGCTTAAAGCACGAAACGTTGTCAATAAAGCAATGACTAAATCGAGCTTCACAATTACAAATCCGAAGTTACAGTCATGAAGCTCAGAAAGCCAACGATTCTACGAAAAATATTTTGCTATTTAATATTATTCATCGCACAGTCGCTTGATCCGTCTTTAAATTGCAGGTTTATTTTGAAAGGAGTCCTGCTCCAGAAGCGCTGCGTTTGATTTGGCGTTTCATAGGCGTCATTCTTGAAATGTGAACATTTGGGCAGCTGTAGGAGGAGTTATTGAGAGGATAACAACGCCTTAGCTTTTTCCAGTTGCTCTCAAATGGAATTGGCAATGAACACTTTCTGAGCTGCACTTAACAGCATTTCCTTCCTTTTGACTCGCTACCCATATCCGAGGAAGTAGTCCCGTAGGGTAATGTGTTACGAGGCGTTGTTCCGCAAATTTCAAATACGTTTGCAGGCATAGCACCCGCAGCTTGCATTGCGAAGTGCTATAAACTCCAAACAAGCACCTCATCCGTCAAGAAGATTTTCTACGTTCTTCACCCCTGTTGAGTGAAGCAGTGATCATTGAAACTACAGTACCGGACGCGCCTTTTGAATAAACGCCGCAAAAACCGCGATTTTGCGGTTTTTGCGTCTTTTTGATAAAACTCGCCTAAAATTCGATCGTTTCAAAAACTAAGGATATATTTGAGCTCAGGAGCTCGAGCTCTATCGTTTGGTATACATTGTTCATATGGATCCATGAAAATGTTCGAAATTGAAAACTTGCGCTTCATTGCGAAGGGCGGTCGCAGACGAGCTGTCGGTCGCAAGCCGCCGAAGACCGTTGCGTGCTCACATTCCTCTAATTTGAGGTTTCTTGAGGAACGGTTGGTACCGTTCGATTTGCCTCTTCGAGATCTACACAAACGACGACGTATCGCGACGTCGTCTTTTGTGTAGATCTCGTAGCGACGTAGCTTGTGACTGAACAAAGCAACAGCGGTGCGGAAATGCAGTTCAGCCTTGTCTGAGACGATTTTTTTCCGATTTCAGTCGACCACTGTGTGAGCAAGCGATCAGTTAGCGGCCAATGAATGCGAAGGCTAGCAGATCAGTTAAAGTACTGAAGATGAAATGAAATGCGATCCACGACGAAATGCCCATATCCCTCCAGCTGCCTAACTTGCCTTAGTCCCAGCTGCAATTTTAGGGCAACGGAGGGCAGCGCCGAAGTTTCTTCCGCCCTTGCTCGCCTAAATTTGAATTTTTGACGCAAGAGATGGTACCGTTCTGCTCAGCTCGAAATACTCCATCGAACGGTGTCAATCTCGGCCAATTCTAGGAATAACGATTTCTTGACAATTTCCCTCCAGGATGAGGTCGCTCTTCGCCTAGCTAACGATGAGGTCATCGAAAGTCGACGATTTCGAAAATTTCCAAATGTTCTTGTCCAAACTTTGATCAAAATCATCTAGGGGTTATTTGGTGCGCTGATTACGAATCTGATGTCCGTTTTTGAAAATTCCACCGATTTTGGCATGTTACAGTCATTTGAGGTTGGTAAGGTCAGGATCACTTATCACCCTCAGTTATCCGTATGGGTGGTCTCCTGCCATAATTGGCCAAATGGACTTCGGCATCCTATTCGGCACCCTGAATAACCCCTGCGCTTAGACGAAGTTTGGGCAAAATCGGTGTTCCTGACACGACCATCCACAGTTGTCCAGGAGAAAATCCAAAACCTACCAAAGTCGGTGGAATTTTCAAAAACGGACGTCGGATTTGTCAAACAACCCCATAGATGATTTCGGAGGACGAAATTTGGGCAATTTCGAAAATATTGATTTTAGATGACGTCGTCGTCCGGGCAGACACGGAAGAGCGTTCTCGTCCTCGAGGGAAATTGTCAAAAACTCGATTTTCCCGGAATTAACCGAGTTTAATACCGTTCGATAGAGCCTTTCGAGTTGAACAGAACGGTACCATTGATTGTGTTAAAAACTCAAATATGGGCGAGTAAGGGCAGAAGAATTTTCACAGCTGCCCTCCGCAGCCCTAAAATGGCAGCTGGGACTAAGGCAGTTTAGGCAGCTGGAGAGTTATGGGCACTTCATCGTAAAGTACCTTAGCTGGTTTGCTAGCCTACGCATTCGTAGGCCGCTAGCTGGTCGCGTGTTCCTACAGTGGTCGACTGAAATCGGAAAAATCTTGTCGCATAAGCCTTACCTGCATTTTCTCACCGTCGTAACTTTGTCCATTCATTACCTACATTGCTGTGTTTCAGCGCACCTAATGAGCTTTCTACTGCTCACAAAATGCACAAGCCGCAGCAGGAAAGATTCAAACGTGACAGAGTTATTGCGCTCAGAACACACCCGCGCGTCCAATTTAGCACAACAACGGTCGATGTTCTCCGCGCTAATACTCGCCCAGGCTACAGTTCTTGCTGCTCGCAGTAACACGATTCAATTCACCACAAAAAGCTCTATCGAACGGTATCAGACTTGGCCCGCCAAAAATATCGATGTTCGATGACGTCATTGTCCTTCAGCCGCGGCCAGGGTCAAGCCTGAGGTTTGGGAATCGAAGGGGGGGGGGGGGGGGTCATACTGTATCCTAGACTGGAGAGGGGGGGGGGGTCGTACTCTCTCGGTTTTGGCAGAGAACTCTCTCCAAATTCAGTTTTTAGATGATGTTTGCATCTATTAATAAGTTGTTTTTCCAGGTGTGACTACGACAATGCGAAGATATGCAAGCACTTGCGTTTCCTGGAGTTTAAAAAATACGATTGAATATCAAAAAAATTTAATGCCAGTTACTATGTAGTGAAAAATAAAGATTTCCTGTCTGCAGATTTAGAGTCCATGAGAGATTTTCATTTTTTCAGGTTTTCCCAGGACGTCATGAACACGGTAGTTTTCTGCCTGATGAGCGATATCTATTTCCAGAATTGCATTCTATAAAATTTCAAGTGTTAATTACTGAGGACGACCTAAGTGCTTTCCCTACAAGATTTTTGAAGCGCTCTTCGGATCGATGACGGAATGGCAACCGAAGGACGGAATTGCTCGAAAAGTAATTTCTCTCCTGCAGGAAACAGCATCAGAAAATGAAATCGCACCCTATAAAATTTTAAGCCCGTTGGACACACAGTGATAATACTATGTTTCTCTGAAACGATATTCTATATGATCAGACGTCTCGATTTACCGAAAAAAATATCGACACACTAATCACATGGAAGATATTACTTTTGGAACCTGCCTTTTAAAGCATAGAAAACACATCTACTAAAGCTTTATGAATTTTCCAAGAGCCCCAAAAAATCTCCGAGTTACGGCAGTTTACATGCGGCTACTGCGTTCTCTGACATGATCGATCGCAATTGAAATATGGATGGACTCCTCGCTGGAAAATTTTTTTCTGCTTTCTGAAGGACAGGACGACAGAGAGTGGAATTGTACCATATAGAGTTTTAAGTCGTGCTTAAAATACAATAAAAACTAAGCTTCTCCGCTGCGATGAATCTCTGCTGAGGGTGGATCGCTTACAAAATTCTCATTTTTCATGAAAATATTATTGTTTAGCCGAAACATATCACCCATACGGATAAAATCCGGCCACAAGAATCTCGAACTCCTGATTAATTCACTGAGAAAAATCGTGATTTTCTGGATAGAACAGGTTGAATCGACCTCTGGCGACTTTGCACCAACGTCATCGGAGCATAAAATTGAACGTTCACAAAAAGGTTCATAACTCGGTAAGTTTTTCGAATTTTGAAAGTTTTTTAGCTTTTCATAAAGAAGATAAAACGCCCTTTCTCATCGTGTAAAAATCGTTTTCCAAAATAGGAGTCGTCACGCGTGGCGGTTGGTTCGATTTTTGAGCGAAAAAATTGAAGTGGCTTCACAAAAATATTCATAACTCGACCAATTCTTCGAAATTTCAGAATCCTGCTAGCTATTCAGAAACTAGGAGAGTCCTTTTTCGCTATATAGATATCAGTTTCCAAAAATTCTGTCTTCATGCGCGGCGGGAGGGGTTCGATTTCGGGTCCATTTCGCAAAAATACGTACCAAAAATCGAACCCCCGCCCCGCATGAAGACCCTTCTCTTGGAAATAGATTCTTATATCGTAAGAAAGCATACTTGCTCTATTTTTTGAAGGCCGAACGGGATTTTTGATTTTCGGAAAATTAGCCGAGATATGATCAATTTTCGGAAGTCGTGAACTGAATCTTGGATCGACTCTTCACCGACGTCATCGGAGTGATCTCACAAAAATGCTCATAACTCGGTAAGTTTTTGGAAGTTTCAAAATCCCGCTACCTTTTCTGAAACTAGATGAAATGCGCTTTCCTACCATGCAAGAATCGATCTTCAAAAAAGGGGTCTTCATGCGCGGCAGGGGGATACGATTTTGGGTCCATTTCGCAAAAATACGTACCGAAAATCGAACCCCCCCTGCGCCCCGCATGAAGACCCCTCTCTTGGAAATAGATTCTTATATGGTAAGAAAGCATACTTGCTCTATTTTTTGATGGCCGAACGGGATTTTTGATTTTCAGAAAAATAGCCGAGATATTAGTGAAGTACATTGAGACAAATGGGATTTTACCTGAGAACCAACATGGGTTCAGAGTCAAACGGTCAACAGAGATATCCATGTTGTCTGCCTTAAATTACTGGACCAAAGCACTTGATGCAAACAATGATATTGATATCATCTACCTCGACTTTAGCAAGGCGTTTGGCAAAGTACCGTTTAAAGAATTGATTCAAAAACTTCAAGCTGTTGGAGTGCATCATCGAATTATCGCGTGGATAAAAGGTTTTATCACGAACAGAACTTTTCAAGTGAAAGTCAACTATTCCTTTTCAGATACGTATACGGTGACCAGTGGAATACCTCAGGGTGGGGTATTATCACCAGTTCTTTTTATTATCTACACTTCCGATCTACCAGACCAAATAGACAAGTTCAATGTGAAGTATAGTGTGTTTGCTGATGACGTAAAACTATACAAAAATATTAGCAAACCGGAAGATTGCTTGGCTTTGCAAGGTGCCATTAAAGATATTGCTGACTGGTCTGACAAGTGGAAACTACCTCTATCTGCTTCAAAAACTAAGCTTCTTCATCTTGGTAAATCGAAGACAGCAAGATACAACTACATGCTTGATGGAACCCGTATAGTTAGTGTAGATACTTTACGAGATCTGGGATTTATTAAGGGGAAAAAACTCACTTTCACTGACCACTGTGAAGGCATCTTAAAGAGAGCTGAGAGAATTGTTTACAACATATTTAAATCCTTGTCTATAAAATCAGCACCACACTTTTTGATAGCATATAAATCATATGTTCGCCCTCTACTAGAACACGGTACCACAGTCTTTAGTCCCATTTGAAGAGTAGTATACAAAGGCTTGAAGCGGTTCAAAATGGT
Organism: Heligmosomoides polygyrus polygyrus; assembly: GCA_947396885.1. Classification (NCBI taxonomy): domain Eukaryota; kingdom Metazoa; phylum Nematoda; class Chromadorea; order Rhabditida; family Heligmosomidae; genus Heligmosomoides; species Heligmosomoides polygyrus. The sequence continues at coordinate 52,602,983 of OX377204.1, read as the reverse complement.
TTCACTAGAAAACTCTGGACACGCTTACATGGGTGTGACTACACCACCATACCTCCTGCCTCTAATCGCAATAAAATTTTCAAAATCCCCACTCTTGAGACTCGTAGGAAACGGAATGACCTGCTCATGATTTTCAAAATGATTACTGAACTGGTAGCTCTAAAGCTTGATGAGTTTTACACGCTACAAAATTCCAACACAAGAGGTAGTCAGAGGAAAATCCATTTCTCCAAGGCCAAGAGCTCCATCCGTGCTTCCTTTTTCACCCAAAGGGCCGGCTCTGAGTTTTTAATACTCTCAAAAAAATATGCGCTCCCTAATTCATTAGCTCAGTTTAAAAGGCTCATGGACAGGTATCTCAGAGTAGCTAAGTAGTTATTATGCGTTGTGTTGTAGTGTTGTTTTTCTTGTTGTTGAATGTTTTGTATTTCACAGCGTGTAATTGTATCTATTTGCACGTCTAAATAAATAAATAAATAAATATGATCAATTTTCGGAAGTCGTGAACAGAATCCTTCACCGCCGTCATCGGAGTGATTTCACATAAATGTTCATAACTCAGCTAATTTTTCGAAACTCGAAAATCCCGCTCGGCCATCATAAAATAGAAAAAGATATGCTTTGTAAATATGTAACAATCAATTCTTAAGAAAGGGGTCTTCATGCCGGGCGGGGGGGGGGGGGGGGGTTCGATTTCTGGTCGATTTTCGGCACAAATCGACAACAAATCGTCCCTTTATTGTGCCATCAAAGTATTATTGTTCAGTGACCTCTTTTCAATTTTTTATTGTGTCCAAGCCGCTCCTGAAAATAAGAACCTATTAAAGGGTTCAAAATGCACATCAAACCTTGAAGAAATCAAGATATATAAGGAATAAAACATTTGAAGAAGGAGGGAGGGGGTCGTACGAATTCCGCTTCGGAGGGGGGGGTCGTAAATTTTCAGCGAAAATCGAACCCCACGCTTGACCCTAGCCGCGGCCCTGAGCTGCCTCGCCTTTTATGCGAAATTATCAAAAAATCGATATTCCCAGAATCGGTCGAGATTGACACCATTCGATAGAGCTTCTAGAGCTAAACAGAACAGTAACATTGGTAGTGTCGAGAACTCAAATGTCGGCGAGTAAGGGCGGAAGGGACTTCGCCGTCGCCCTCCGCCGCTCCAAAATGGCAGATTGTGTTAAAGCAGTTTAGGCATCTGGAGAGCTGTAGGCACGTCGTCGTAAAGTGCTTTTAGTCTCGTCCTCGCCCATGCATTTGCATGCCGTTAGCTCTCCTTGTTTCCCCGCAGTTTCCGCACTGAACTCGGAAAAAATCGTGTCATACAAGGCCAAACTGCATTTTTGCCCCGCTGGAGCTTTGTTCAGTCACGAGCTACGTCGTTGTGTTTCAGCGTACTTCTTGAACATTCTACTGCATACGAAATCCACAAGTTGCAGCCGGAAAGATTAAAACGTCACAGAGTTATTACGCTCAGAACACGCTCGCGGTGCAATTTGCGAGCTGTCGCGCCCAGTCGATTGATATGTTCGATCTTATATACGTTGTGCACTCCGAAGTTTTGCCGGGACAGAGTACAGCAATTCCTGAGTGGGGCAGCTGGGAATTTCTGTAAAACTACCCAAACGCTCACTCTACAGGCTGTCGCGCCCAGTCTATTGAAAGGTTGGATCCTATATTCATTGTGCAAGGCGCACTCACAGAGAATTCGTGGCATGACAGAACACTTTACGCCATGCTGGAGATACTCCGAGAACGTGCAAGTCCTGGAATATAAGCTTCTCCAATCGCAAAAGGTCTGCCCCAGTCATTTTTGACCAACCACTGCGAAACCGCGGTGGTTTGGCGACGCTGTATACATGTATGTGCAGATCTCGAAGAGACCAATCAAACGGTACCAACCGTTTCCCAGGGAACCTCAAATTAGAGGAATTGCGAGCACGCAACGGTCTTCGACGGCCTGCGACCGACAACTCGTCCGCGACTGCTCTTTGCAATGGAGTGCAAGTTTTCAATTTCGAACATTTTCATGGCTCCATATGAACAATATATACACAACGATAGAGCTCGAGCTCCTGAGCTTAAATATATCGTTAGTTTTTGAAATGAGTGAATTTTATGCGAGTTATATCCAAAAGTTATATCCAATCGCGGTTTTTGCGGTGTCTATTCGAAAGACGCGTCCGGTACTGTATGTGGGGCGCAGTATGAGAAACCAGCCGCCGGAAAGCCTGTGGGGGAGACTGGCATCATTCGAGCTGTCACACCGCGAATCCTTATGATAAACGAATGCAATGGCGACAGCCGGTCAGCTAGGAGGGCAACAATGATGCGAGCAAGCGCCGAACTAAAAGCAAGCTGTGGGAGAGGCATGCTTCTGAAGTCCGTCCACGGTGGAGCTGGGAGTCCCAAACAGATGCCACATGGGCGAGACTTGAGCGCTGAGAGATGCAGCGGGCAGAGGGCGGCGACACTCGAACAATTGTTCGATTGGTAGACGAACAAGCGCAAAGTGCACGAGAGGTGCTAGCCCGAAAAACCGGTACCGCGTATCCGACGGCCAAACCGAAGGCGGCACCCGGTCAGCCCCGAAGGCGTTGTGGCTAGGACAACTGACCTCCCATGGATCTCCTAGTTCACTGCAAAAGCAGGTAGAACTTCCTCCTCCAACTCAAGTCACACACAGCGCAACCTTCGTTCACTTGTCAGAGCGACGCAGGCCGTCAATAAGTGGGCACGGAGCACTGAAATACGACTGGAGTGCCAGAAAATCGTCTCTCTTCACGAAGGCGCCACTGTCATAGGAAAGGAACCAGCTCACTCACAATACTGAAGTGGCGATAGCAGCACCAGGCACAGTGCCTATTTGTTCACCCTTCTATTTATCCTTACAAAAAAGGATACAACACTAAAAATCAACTTAGACCGCAGTAAACGTAGAGCGGAAAAACCGGAGCATACATTCAGTATATCAATGTAATCGATTAGAAGGAACTAATAAGGAACTTCCTGCACACACACACACCTGTCAATAAGAATTTTGTGTTGCCTTACCGAACTTTGTAACCCATTCTCTTAAAGAATTTCATGAATTCCGTACCAGCGGAATTTGCGAAGAAACATGATTACATACTGCTATCAGCTCTAGGAACTTGGATATTCTGCTGGCCACCCCTAGCGTTTGAACGGAATTGATTGATTGATTGATACTGAATACAAATCGTTGAGGGAAAGGGGAAAAGGGGAAGAAGGAAAGGAAAGGGGACCCACCCTACCATTCAGCATCTTATAAATGGTGAGTATACCACATCTTCTTGAGCGGCATGCTTGCCAAAAAATACAAAAACAAGGACTGGAACAGACTTCCTTACCTGGACGACCGCTAAGCAGTTCCATCTTTTGCCCCTTGAGCGTGACCACTGGTGAGAATAAATGAAGAGTGTTGTAGAAGGGCCACCGCATAGCGGATATAATGCACATAATGACCGAGCCCTCAGTGTCATGTGATTGAGGGTTACTTGCTCGTTCATGTCTCCTTCTGATCCCCTTTAGTGCGCTCAAGACATACTCCATGCTGTCAGACTGCAGTAATTATTCAAAATGTGCCCCATGCAGGCATTTCTACCGTCAACTTAGATGCCTCATGGGGAACTAAAGACCACTAGCAAGCAGGTCACCATTGCAAAAGTGAAGCAGTGCTCCAAATTAGCTTCGTCAGGTGTTGGCTTCCAGGACATGCGAAGAGGCCGCTGGGAAGACCGCGGACAAGATGGACAAACTCACTCCTGTGATCATTTGTACAACACTTTGTGGCGATGTTCGTTCCTCCACGTGGTGCTACTGGAAACTGCTCGCTTTTGCGAGCCGAGCCGAACACGGACATTCGAGTGCATGCGACAGACCCTTGTGACAGGTCGGCCTACGAACATCCGTTGTCACATCACATGGTTGATGGTGCTACATGTATCGCGAGATAATGCTACGGCATCCGCGAGAGCCGACGCGCACTCGCAAAGCCCGGCGAGTGTGAAAAGTATACGAGGGTCTCTGATGCGAGGACGGCATGGGGGGGGGGGGAGGAAAGAAACTTTGTTAGTCCAAAAGTCTCGCAACGTGGGAAAGACCCGCGTGGCAACGCTGAATGTTGGTACGTTGTCGGACCGCTCCTTTGAGTTGGCAGAGGCGCTGGAGCGAAGAAAGATTGATTTCTGTGCGGTGCAATAGACAAGGTGGTCCTGTAGCAAGTCAAGGGACATAGGCCGAGGCCATAAAGCCGTTCTCTGTGGCAGTCACAGGACCACCAGCGGTCTTGGTATTGCCGTCTCCGAGCGCTTCCGAAACGCGACTGCAGGCATGGAGCGTTTTAGCGACCACTTGAGGAAGATCGTTGTCGCTGCTGAACGGCGAATGTACCACCTCTTCTCTGCGTATGCTCCGCAGATTGGCTGCTCCGAAAAAGACAAGGACGAGTTTTGGAGCCTCCTTGATGAGAAGACAGCAGAAGTTCCGTCACTGGACGTAATTATTGTTGCAGGTGATATTAATTGTCACGCTGGAGCAATGAAAGGCGGTTACAGCTGTCGTGATGGTTTCGGATAAGGGTCACGTAACGTCGATGGTGAGCTCATACTTAACTATGCAGAGTCACACGACATCACCATCGTGAACACGAAGTTTCGAAAACGTGACTCACACTTCATCTCGTTTTATAGCGGGAACACAAAAGCGCAAATCGAATTTGTCCTTGTGAGGAATCGAGACCAAGGACTAGTCAAGATCGTGCCGTACGAGACGGTCGCCGCGCAACATTGACCGCTGATCTGCACTATGAAGATCGCTCCTCTGAGCACTAGGCAGATCGAACGTTGCGGTGCAGTAAGAATAAAGTGGTGGCGATTAAAGAAGAATGAAGCAGCTGTGACACCTCGCATTCGGTTACCGATGGCCGTGTTACCGATGACCTGACGGGATGCTACAGAAGCCATGATAGCTGTTCTACGCTCCGAACTTGGCACGAAACCGGGACGGCGTAAGGTCGACAGGCAGTCATGGCTGTGGACTAACGAGGTTAAAGAAAATGTCCATGAGAAGAAGAGGTTGTACCATGCATTCTTCAGCGACAAGTCAACGGAAAAATGGTATTTGTATCAGGAAGCGAAGAAATCGGCCAAGAGAGCAGTGATCGTATCAAGAGCCACTCATTATGATGTCAACGAGAGACTTGAGTTGCGCGATGGTGAGGTTTCTGGTTTCTTTATCGACTTGCCAAGTTCCGTCAACGCCAGACCGAGGATGTTGAAAAGTTTTTCAACATCAACGATGAGAATGATCATCTCCTAATGGACCGCAAAATAGCCTTGAATCGATGGGGAAACTACTAATAGGAAATCTCGACGGTAGAGTTTGCCCATCTAGCCATTCCCTCTGTTCCTCCCGTGTACGGTCCCGTTCAGAAAATCACTGTTAGGAGACAGAAGCGGCTATAAGGAAGATGAATCCAGGCAAGGAAACGGGCCCTGATAATCTGGCCGTCGATTTGTGGAATTGGAATCCTGGTACTCATCTGAGTGGCTAACGATGTTCTTCAACCAGTTGGTTGTGGAGAAGAAAGTACCTGACAGCTGGCAGATAAGTACGACGATTCCGATTTGGAAGAAAGGCAGTCCAGCAGACTGCGCAAGCTACCGTCCAATTCGCTTGCTTTCGCACAGCATGAAGATCTTTGAGCGAATCGTTTATGGACACATTCGTGACGTCGTCCAGCTTTCTACCAACCAGTGTGGCTTCGTACCTGGGTGTGGCACTATCGATGCCATACACGCCGTTCATCTACTTATATAGAAAGGCACCGCTGGAAAAAGAAGCCGGTACATCTTGCCTTCCTCGACCTGGAGAATGCCTTCGACCGTGTACCGCGTGAAGTGATATGGTATGCTTTAAGACAGCATAACGTTCCGGAGGAGCTTATTGTGTGGGTGAGGTTACTCTACTCTTGTCCGAGGAGTAGAGTGCAAGCGCCAGCGGGTACGTCGATGGAGTTCCCATCTCTGTCGGAGTACATCAAGGGTCTGCGCTTTCCCCACTACTGTTCGTCGTCGTTATGAGTGCCATATCAGTTGATCTTCAGCAATCTATTCCATGGACGCTGCTTTATGCTGATGACGTGATGCTCGCTTGCGAAGATAAGACTGAACTCCAGCGGCAGGTATTTGGTGCGATCGCCTGGAGAGATTTTGACTCAAACTTAATGTCAAAAAAAAACGAATATTTGACGATTGACGAAGATGAGTCCAGCTCTATTGAGGTAGACGGTATTGAGCTGCCACGTACTTCGGTATTCAAGTAGCAGTCGTCCGACCAGTAGCTATTTACGGAGCTGAGTGCTGGCCGTGACTAAAGAAATTGAAAGGCGCCTCAGAGTAATGGAAACGAAGGTGCTGCGGAGGACAGCCGGAGTAATGCGTTTGGACCGTGTGCACAACGACTCCATTCGGCAAAGATTTGGTGTCACCCCGATAGTTGAGAAACTGCGTGAAGCTCGTCTGAGATGGTACGGCCGTGTTCTTGGGCAAGCGGTGACACTGACCGAAAGACTGGTCTTAACCTCGAGGTTTCCAGAAAGCGGCCACGAGGGAGACCAAAACAGCGCTGGCTTGATACGCTGCATCAAGACTTGAAGACGGCTTGGTTGCACCCTGCTCAGGCATTTGATCGGGGAATGTGGCGCTAGCATTCCAGAAAAGCGGACCCCGCAACAAAGCGAGACAAACGCTGAAGAAGAAGAACAAGAAGAAGATTTGTACAACACTTGCTGGCCGGTCAGCTTCAATCCATCAACTTACCACAAGAGCTGACAACGAAACTTCACAGTCCACATTAATTGCTTTCGTTAAGCCGTTTTTTTTTTGGAAGGAAATCTTGTATTTGTCAAACGTTTATAAAAAGAGTTCATAGGAAGTTCACCAGCGAGTCCCAACTTCTCTCTTCTTGAAACCTCGGCTTTGTTAGTTGTTAATGTCAGCAAAATATTGTGACATACGACGTTTTAGGTGGACTACTTCATGCAGCAAGGCCTGTCGTTTCGACCCTATGTTGCCTTCAAAGATCTAAGCATGGTGCAGACCGCTTCCTCTACTCCAGCATTTCGGACCTACCTCTGCAACCACTCCAAGAGCACACATGACAGAGACGAGATCACCCAGGTCCATCGATAACGGCATAAAACCAAGCCAGCCAAAGACGTGGGTTGCGATCCAGCCCACTCGTTAAACATGGGATTGATGCACATGACGGAAACGAATGCGAGGTGAAATGTACGATGATGACCACTGAGAGCGATCGTTCGGCGCGAAAAGAATTTTGGATTTTTTCAAGAAATCCCGTAGTTTAGTAATGAACTACCAAAATGAGTGTCTAGCCGTAACAGGTGACCTCTTGCCGTTTGGGCTCACTGTGAACTGTAGAAGAACAGAGGTTCATTTGTTCCTATGGCTTGCTCACCACGCACAAGGCGAGCATATGGCCTTAAGAGTGGACCTAGTTGTGTTCGTCTCTCATGTGTCCTCCTGTGGTGAGTGAAAACGTACGTCGAAGGTGCCAGAGTAGTTGAGGCGCTTGATGGGGCAGAGTGCAAATTTAGACCTTTACACCTTGTTTAGATCTCCAAAGGTGACGGACGTCGAAATATCAGGCCCTGTCGAGTAAAGAATCCACTTGAAAACCTCGTGTGGCACAATATTTCACTAACATTAACTCACCAAAAAAATCTGAATTTTTAAAAAATCTAAAAAACGCCAAAGAAGCAAAGGCCTCTAGTTCAGCCTCCAAAGCTCCTTTTCTGCGAAGAATTTCGAATGAGTTGCGACAATGTGGAGCTACCCCTTGTATCAACGTATTAAGGTTTCTATGCACAGCAGCTCAAAGCAGCGCCAATCGCGCGATCCCATCCACTTCCTCGCAGATAACAACGACAGAGCACAGAAATCAACATCGGAGAAAGCAATCCCACGTGGTTGAATGCTACACGGAACTCCTCTAGCGAAACGCACTTATCGACAGTGTTGAACATATTATACATCTCGAAGCCAGAGTGGAGATACCTCACTTCGCCCCCCCCCCCCCTTTCCACCCGACGGATGACTATGCGTATTGTAGCACAACTATCACCACCTAAACAGAGTTGCGCGTAAACAAAAGGGCACCATCAATTGTGACATCCTATTTTTGGTGCAACTGTCGACATTGTTTTGCATACCGCATCAAAAATTTCTGGCAGCCGCCCTGGCTGAATCGCGTGCGGTAAGAAATCGTGCTTATAGGATCTATCACACGCCAAAAGTCTGAGAGTGACAGATGAGTCACTATACTCGTGGTAGAAAACCTAAACTTTGAGCCAGTTCATCAAGCATGCACTAACCTCAGATAACATCAGCGAAAACGCCCAGCTAAATTCACGATGAGAATTTCGTAGGCCGCTGCATCTACCTACAGTAGACGTACAATTGGATGTGTTTATACTAGGTCTAGCGCAAAATTACACTCTGTTCCTATTTCCTTCAGTCAGATGGTCAAAATCTACCAGGATTGCAAATTTCTAGCAGAGTGCTGCAGAGGCGTCGCCACATTGCAGCCCTCTCCACAAGCGGATGGACACTTGAGAAGAACGCCATGCGCAAAGTGACGGAAGGAAACGAAGCCGGCGGTCGATTGACGCGGCCACTCCGGGTTGACACCTGGGGACGTCCATGGTGGAGCCCAAGCACAACATGCAGCGATCGATAGCGTTGTTGTCCACGAACTCGGAAAGCGGGAAGTCCTGCCTATCGAAGGGGAAGGCGTCTATACTGGGACCATCCCAGTCCGCACACACCACGGGTCACACCTGCACCCCTTCGCACCAACCTCAGGCTGGACAGAGAGAACGACCTGCACCCTTCACCACAGGTTTGCAGAAGTACTTCTATTGCCTGCGCAGCTGATAAGGTGACGTCTGTGATCGAGCTCTGCATCAACATCGAGGCGGAGGGCAAACTCGTTCGGCGGGAAACCATCAACGACCTCATCACAAAGCGAACCTTCGTAAGTGATACACACAGGCCAGAGTACACACAGTACGCCAGAGTACTCGGATACACACAGAAATGATCTGCCTCCAGTACAACTAATATTTCAGCGAGACAACTAAATCCAAGCCGCGGGAACTGCTGAGAAATACGTCACGGCTGAGCTACTTCGTGCTACCAACCATCATCTGCAGACGAGGGAACGTCAAAGAATGTTGCCTTCATCACGAACGACTTCTCCAATCCTTCAGTTACTAAAAATGGTGGAAAGAGGGTAACAGGGGCAACTGGAGCGGAACGCTGACCATCGATAAGAAAGAAGCGAGAGACTTGCGTGAGAGACCTACAGAGCTAACTGCAGGATTCAGATTATTCCTCTCACTGCAAACGGTGTTGGCGGAGGAAGCAGTTCCGTCAACCACCGAATAAGCCGCTCGTGAATCTGCACGGAAAACTGGCTTTTTTCGTATTTCGGGGTTCTGCGCAGCACATACAAGGTTGCTGCGGGCAACAAGCTTCAGTGCCGGCGCTGAGATACACAAGAAACTGTGGACGACATCTTGTTTAGGAGGATGAAAATGACGAACCATATGGCATAGAAAATTAGCAGGTATAGCAAGCTGCTGGCGCAAACCTTACCGGGACGAACCGAGTTCTCAAGGCAGCTGTTCTTTGGAGCAAGAGTTCACGAGGACTGGTACGTTACGTTGGTGGAAAGCGTCGAGATGTACCTGCCCACCCACGCAATTCCCTTTTGAAGCAGAAGTCGTCATACACGTTGCTTGATGTCGCCTTATAAGCGTCCACAGAGAAAGCGAGAATGCAGAAAAACGCTAACCACAACTGAGTATGAATTTTGTTTCATTCTCCTGAAGTTTCCAACCTTTGACCATTGCTGACCATGCCCCAAAAAAATTTCCGACACGGCATCACTAGGGCAGTTAAAATGAAGAACCTTATCGCTAGTCATTTCGTTACGTTATGTGACTTCAAAGAGTCCTACACTGCACCATCCCGCCGAATTTGCTTCGCTTCGAGGACGTTGTCGGTCTCATTTCGACACTGCCTACGGAAGGTTCCCGCTTCTGATAAACTCCCATCGGATAGCGCTGGTAAGTATAGAGAGAACAGCTCCGCTTTCACGACAGCAAACGGGGGCCGTCCCTTTCTAGGACTGATCCAGCCTTTTCATCTCGCGTTAAACTCTAGTTAGAAGCTAGTTAAAACGTGCTATAAAAGGAGATAAAGAGCGCGAGTAAATGGAACAAAGATTTCGAGCACGGATGTGGCTGGTGACGGTGTACACACGGCCTGGAGAACGACGGGCGCTGGAGAATCATTGATTTCTGCATGCAAATTCGGATCATGACGGTGTGCATGACCACTTCGGAGGCGATCCGCGTGGAGCCTTCGCATGGGACCGGCTACACGTCTTTCGGGAGATAGCAGGGCGCCCAATGACCGAGGCAGTCACCACCACAACACGGTGTAAAAACGGTCACACAAACACACTGCGCGATCCATAGCGCAAAGTTCGCTCCGCAATGCGAGTGCCGCCTGGCGACTTCGATGCCTAAGCGAGAAACCTGGATGACAGCGCCTTTAGGTTAAGGACTGGGACTGAAACTGCTGGGATCGAAAAGAGGACTGTGCGCATTTCCGGCCGAAACGTCAACCACGATTAAAAGCTTGAGGAGAAGGCATTATTTGATAATTAATTTTTAATTTAAAAATCTAAAATGGGTTGGATTGGAGCGGACGAGCACGTCAAGTGTCTTGAGCTCGATACTCTAATGAAGTGGAAGACCAGCCGCATACAGCTTCGACGTACTCTCTTTTCTTCGTGTGTTGCTTCTCTTTTCGTAATTTGTGCTTCGATGTTGAGTGCTTATAAAAATTGAGCCTTGGCTGGATAAAGGTGGTACTTGAATATAGCAAGATCAGCTCGCTCTGGCGAAACTTAAAAAACGACGAAGGGGCAACTCAGAAGCCGATCTGATGCTTACTTGGCGGCACTAATTAAGGGCCAGATTTGTCAACGACTTACAGCAATTTAACGGAGAAAATAAAGACGAAATCTCTGATAGCGCTGCGAAATGTTTCACCATATTCACTTCATAAGCCGCGCTATCAGGGGTTTCGACTGCACTTTCTCCACTAAAATGCTGTATGTCGTTGATGGATCCGCCCCTAAGTGTTCCAATCCAAAGTGCTTAATCTGCAGAAACATAAATGCAACCTATCGATATTGGTAGACCGCTCGATACCATTAACTGTCCGACAGCAATAATATTCCTCCAATTCCTTTGGTCATTCTCTTTATCCCCACCCCCTCACCGCCAATACCCCTTAAGGACTCCGCACACTTTTGCGCTAACGTGGTAGCCCTATCTTTAAGCAGAGAGGATGCCGCTTATGTGCCGCCTGGGCGGCAGGCGAGCCGCCAAAGCGGCAGCGACAATAATGATTCAAGGCATTATTGCCGCTGCGGCCGACGATTTCTGTGTAGGCTCTAGCTCATCGTGCCGGGATCTAGAATGGAAACTGATAACGATAATTGTAATGAAACCGCGTTGGCGCTGGAGTGGGGCTGAAAAGCTGAGGGTGAGTGCCGCCTAAGCGGCAGTTTTGCCTCCTTCGAGGCAGTTTGCTGCCTGCCGTATGCCTCGTTGCCGCAAAAGTGTGCGGATGCCTCTATCCTTGTGCCGGAGTGAAATGAAAACAGAGTGAGAGTCAAGTAGGCGCGCACTCGTCGAACGAAGATTTTAAAAAGCCTGCTTACGGATGGCGTGGAAAGTATGATACGTGGAGCGTCTTCTGGATCTGGACGCACGTTGTGCGACGTCTGTGTCACGCGTTCTGAATCCGCACGCATGTTGCATAACGTCTGTGACACATTTGACTCGATGCACGTGTAGCGACGTTGCCACGACGTGTATGAGACGTCTTCTGTACTCCGACACACTTAACACTACGTCCGTAGCACGTCTCCTGAAGCCCTATACATGTTCGACGATACTGACCAAAATCCCGTCCACCTTTACTGGTTCCCTTCACTAGTTTCCTTTGCTGCTCCTCCCCCCCCCCCCACCTTTACTGGTCCTCTTACTGGACCTCTTACTGGATTCACCTTACTGGTCCCCGCTTCACTGGATCCCTTTATCGTTCTCCGCCCTCACTGGACTTCTCTTCACTGGTCCACCACTACTACTCCCACCCTCACTGGTCTTCGCCTTACTGCCCCCCCCCCCTTCACTGGACCCCCCCCCCCATCAGTGGTTCCTCCTTCACTGGTCCCCTCTACTGGTGTCCTTCTACTGGTCCCCGTTACTGGTCCCCTCTTCACTGGCCCAACTTCTGAACACCCCATTAAAGGTCATACATTTAATGGTCCATTTTTACTGATCCTCCCTTTACCGCCATCTCCCCCCCCCCCTTTCACTGTGCCCCCTTAATTAGTCCTCCTTACTGATCCCCTTCACTGGTCACCCATTTATTGATAACCTCTTCACTGGTCCTCCCTTCACTGGTTCCCCCTTGCTGGTTCCCTCTTTCCCTGGTCACCAGGGATGCGCGGAAATTTTTCTGGAAAATGCGGAAGACGAAAGACGGAACGGAAATGCTCAAAAATGGCCGGAAACCGGAATACGAAACGCTGAAACGGAAATGACACGTGTTCGCCATTTCTTCAAAAGTGCATCTGAAACGGCGTCGGAAGCGGCTTCTATTGCTCATCACTTTGCCACCAGCAGTATCTTCCACAGCTTAATGTTCATCCTCATCATAACACAACATAACGAAGCATAAATTCACAATATTGTTGTGATAACCTTTTAGCTATGGCTAGAGCAATAAACGAAAACAAATTCAGGGCCTTATCTCGTTATTTCTTACAATTTCAGCATGCAGTCTTTCAATATCTAGTTCCTGCGACGGGTTTCTCGTCGACTTTTTTGATGCTGATATTTTCTGAACGGTAGACTTAACCGACCTAACCACTTGAGGTTGCTTACAGACCCGCATAAAAACCGACTGTGGGAGTAGCCACCTAGATCATTTTCCGACCAAAAAAGAGACTCCTCTCAACCCTTTTAAAAACCAGTGGCATCATGGACGACCTGGTGACTGCACAGATATCTGCATACTCATCATTAGCAGTTACATTACAGTCATCAAAGCTAGTACTCAGAAATCATTCTGGGACCTAACCATAAGATGATAACTGGATGACTGATTAGTCATGGTGGGTCCACACTTCTACACGAATATTCAGTCTGTGCCAGCCTAGAAACCCTACGCCCAAGATGACACAGCTGGACGATTCCTAAATGGTTCTCGAAGCAATACGATTGTGTGAGAATTCAATAAGTCACCATAGTCAACCAAAATAACAGCTCATGGTAGGTATTCGTGATGCTTCATTAAAAAATGAATCCATAACTCCATATGGATGAATATCACACCTAATAAAATTAAAATTTGAAATTTGCACCTTTGATCAGGAATACTGATGTAATCTTGGAGCAGACAACTGCCACAACCTTCACTGGACCCTTTGTTTCATGATACTCATGCTTCATGCTATATGCTTACAAAGTTTTTGTGGCTATTTGTAACTAATGTATCAAGAGTTTTATGATCATTCAAATGTTGCGTGCATTTTCATAGCATACAATACATACACAACTTTGTGGCACGTTAATTTTGCCCTGCGCCCAGCTTGCCATTTTTGAGTGCTTTTTTGTTAGGCTAACCAATTTCAAGAATATTAATGCCACAATTGTCAAACAGTATTTCTCTCACAATTCCATGAAGAACTTTTTTAATTGATACGCTGATTGTGTTTAATTGAAAACTAGTGTGGAACAGTCCCCATTTCCGTTTCCGCCTTCCGACCAAAAAACAGGCGGAACACGGAACGGAACGGAAGGCCCAAAATGACCGGAAACCGGAATTCGGAACACGGCAACGAAAATTCCGCACATCCCTGCTGGGCACCCATTGGTGACACCCCTTTTAAACCCAGACACCCATTGCGCGACATTGGTGACGTGTCGTATGAATCCGCACACCCCTTATGCGACATCGGTGGTGACACGTCGTCTGAACCTAGACACACATTGCGCGACGTGGATGACACAACTTCCGAACCCAGACGCCTGTCAAACGACGACGGTGACACGCCCTCTAAAGCCGATCGTCCTTTGCGCGACATCGGTGACATGTCCTCTGAATCCGGACACCCCTTGCGCGACATCGGTGACGCCTCTTCCAAATCTAGACACCCACCGCGCGACATGGGATACACAACTTCTGAACCCGAACGCCTGTTGAACGCCGTCGGTGAATTGTCTTCTCAACCCAGACGCCCTTTGCGCGACATCGGCGACACGTCTTCTGACGCTCGCGACACGACGTGGATGACACTCGGACCCGGACGTCTGTTACTCCACGTCTACGAAAGGCCAGATGAACTGACGAAAGGACGGATGGAGAGACGGATGGAGAGGCGGATGGACAGACGGAGGGAAAGACTGAAGGGAAGATACAACCGCTGTCTCTTTTATATATAACAAGATCGCTACTATAAAGTGAATGGAAAACTAGCTCTCGTTGCCAGTTCGAAGCTCCCTTCAGTTCTTTGACTGGATATGTGTGCTCCACCATTGTCCTGCCGGAGAAAGGCCCCTTAAATCTGCACCAATGCCGGATAATGTCTGCCTATATTTGCGCAATCGCTTTTCGCATTCGCTCTATGTGCGCTGATTGGAGTGAAATATTCACAACATGCGGAATGCAAGTTCAAAATTTGTTGTTCCCTCACGGCTTCACCAAACGCACACTATTTTTTAAACTTTTCAATCTCTTTCAAGCAGATGTGTGCGGAAATTTTCTTCGAGAAAACGGAACATGGAATACGGAACGGAAAAGCTAAAAAATGGGTGGATACCGGAATACAAAACACGGAAACGGAAATGATGCGAAACTCATACCATCATTTAATTTTTCATTAATATATATGTATATCCATAATGGTAGTAATAATTGTTGCCGTAAACGAGTTTATGAAGGGGCAAGGCAGCAAGCGACTCTTTTTCCAGTAACGTATAACAATAAACAAATCTATGTATTCGTACCATTATTAAGAAGAATTTTCATGACAGCGATGTTCGTTCCCCAGATGCTGCCACCGGAAACTGCCCCCTTTGGCGAGCGGAGCCAAACACGGACACCCGAGTGCCCGTGTGCAGGCGACAGGTCCTTGTGAACGCCGACACCCGAGTGCAGGCGACAGGCCGGCTTACGAAGACCCATGCCACATCACATGGTGTATGACAGTTCATGTATCTCGAGATAGTGCTACGGCGTCCGCGCGAGCCGACTCCCACTCGCAAAGCCCGGCGAGTGAGGAAAGTATGCGAGGGCCCCTGATGCGAGGACGGCTAGGGAGCAGTTGAGCTAGTCCGAAAGTTCTGTATCGTAAGCAGGACCCGCGTGGCAACGCTCAATGTACGTTACGTTACGGTACGTTGGCGCGGCGCTCGTGCGAGTTGGTTGAAGCACTGGAGCGTAGAAGAGTTGATTTCTGTGCGGTAAAGGAGACGAGGTGGTCCTGCCGCAAGTCAAGGGACATAGGACGAGGCTTCAAGGCCGTTCTATGTGGAAGTCCCAGGACCACCAGCGGTGTTGGTATAATTGTTTCCAAGCGGTTCCGAGACCCGATTGTAAGTGTCGAGTGCTTTGACGATCGAGTGATGAAGATCGTTGTCGCCGCTAAGGAGCGACTCTTCCACTTCTTCTCAGCGTATGCTCCGCAGACTGACTGCTCGGATCAAGCCAAGGATGAGTTCTAGAGCCTGCTTGATGAGAAGAAGCAGAAGTACCGTCGAGATACGCTATCATAGTCGATGGTGATCTTAATGGCCACGGCGCTAAGAAAGACGGATACAGCTGTATGATGGATTCGGCTATGGATCGCGTAACGCAGATGATGAGCGTATTCCTGAGTTTGCGGAATCGCATAACCTCACCGTAGTGAACACCGCCCTCCGAAAACGTGACTCCCACCTCATCTAACACTATATGGAGGCACCAAAACTCAGATAGACTTTGTCCTTGTGAAAGATCGCGACCGAGGTCTTGTCACAGGTGCTATAGTGGAGGCACCAAAACTCAGATAGACTTTGTCCTTGTGAAAGATCGCGACCGAGGTCTTGTCACAGGTGCGAAGATCATGCCGTATGAGACGATCGTCCCGCAGACATCGACCGCTGATCTGTACTTTAAAGATCGCCCCTCCGAGGCTGAAGCAGGTCGAGCGATGCGGTGCACCGAGAATAAAGTGGTGGTGAATGAGAGAGAATCTCGCGTGCGGTTACCAACAGTCACGACTGTCGATGAAACTTGGAAGAAAGCAACCGACGCGATATGTCAAGCAGCACGGTCAGAACTCGGCACTACGAAGCCTGGACGACGGAAGGTTGACAAGCAGACATGGCTGTGGACAGATGACGTGAAATCCAAAGCTCTATCACGTGTTTGTCGGCGAAAAGACAGCCGATAATGGCTGAAGTACCAAGAAGCGAAGAAAGCTGCAAATAAGGCCGTGGCTGTTGCAAAAACCACCCGTTACAATTATGTCTACGAAAAGCTCGAGTCGCGCAATGGTGAGCGGTATCTGTACCGACTTGCCAAAAATCGCCATCGGCAGACCGAGGATATTGAGAAGTTCTTTGGCATCAATGATGAGGACGGCCATCTTCTCATGGACCACAAGAAGGCATTGAAGCGATGACGCGATTGCTTTGAGGAGATTTCCATAGCAGAATTTCCTCATCCAACTATCATCTCAACGGCTCCAACCCACGGCCCCGTCCAGAAGATCACCGTGGAGGAGACAGAAGCGGCTCTAAAAAAGATGAGGCCAGGCAAATCGACTGGGCCCGACGACGTGGCAGCAGAACTGTGAAAGTCAAAGTTTTGGTACCCTGCTGAGTGGTTGGCGAAGTTCTTTAATCAGGTTAAGTGGAGAAGAAGGTGTCTGAGCCTTGGCGCCAAATCACGGCGATTCCGATTTGGAGGAAGAAGGGTAGGCCTGCAGACTGCTCCAATTACCGTCCGATTCGCTTGATTTCGCACAGCATGAAGATCTTTGAGCGAATTGTCGACGGACGAATTCGTGACATCGTCCAGCATTCCAGCAATCAGTGCGGCTTCGTGGCTGGCTGTGGCGTCGTTGATGCCATTCACGCCGCTCGCCTCCTGATAGAAAAGCACCGCGAGAAACAGAAGCCAGTGCATATCGCCTCCCTCGACTTGGAGAAGGCCTTCGATCGCGCACCGCGTGAAGTGATATGGTACGTCCTACGACGTCATGGAGTTCCTGAAGAGCTCGTAGAGTGGGTGCGAATCCTTTACTCTTGTCCAAAGAGTAGAGTTCAAGCTGCAGCCGGAACCTCGATGGAGTTCCCCATCTCTGTCGGGGTACACCAGTGTTCTGCGCACTGGCGTGCTCTGCGATAGGAAGATACCAACGCGCTTGAAGTCGAAAAATGTATAGAACCGTCGTCCGGGTGTAGCGATGTAGGATGCTGAGTGTTGGCCTGCGACCAAGGAGGTTGAAACGCGCCTCAGCGTAATGAAAACGGAGATGCTGCGCTGGGCAGGAGTTACGCTCCTGGATCGCATCCGAAATGATGCTGTTCGGCAGAAGTTCGGTGTCGCGCCGATAGCGGACAAGATGCGCGAAGCTCGCTTGCGATGGTACGGCCACGTTCTGCGTGGAGAAGAAGACAGCATCCGCAAGATAGGCCTTAAGTTCTAGGTAATTGGAAAGCGGCCTAGAGGGCGCTCAAAGCAGCACTGGTTAGATACGTTACATGCGGACTTGAACATTACTGGTGTCCAGCCTGATCTAGCATATCGGAAAGCTGTATCGGAAAGGTGGCGCCATGACACCAGAATAGCGGGCCCCGCTACGATCCGGGACAAACGCTGAAGAAGGAGGAGAAGTTCTGTGCTCATAACATGTCTTCTTCCGTGAACGAAGCTGCGCGAATCTCTACGATATAGAAGCCACACGTGGATAGAACAACTTACGAAGAGGTGCAGACATCACCTAAAATGTTGAGAAAACAAGACATACAGGAAATAAAACAGTTATGGAGACAGGGTGCGGTTCGTAGCAAACCCACTACGGAACGGGGTGTAAACTTTCGAAAAAAACCGAACCCCACGCCTCATCGCGCCCACAAATCCAAAAACCAGGGGAGGGAGGAGTGCATTATACTTATGCTCTCCCAAAAATTTCGAATATTCGAATGGTTTCGAATACCGAAAATTTTCGAGCATTCGAAATCGAATATATTCGAAAAACGCGATTTTTTGAACATGCGAATTCGAATACATTCGAAAAACGCGATTTTTTGAACATTCGAATTCGAATACATTCGAAAAACGCGATTTTTCGAATATTCGAATTCGAATATTCAAATTCGAATGAAAATCATTCGAATACCTATTCGAATGGGTCATTCGAGCATAAGTATAGAGTGCATCACATTGACACAAGGGCCGGTCCAACGTCGTCCCTGCGCGTTTCGGCCCCGCTCGGGCTCAAGAGGGACCCTGAGGCAGGTCGTTCATGGATATGGGCCCGCTCACCTACCCCAGTTAACCTCCAGCTAACCAGGATACTATCTCAACGGTAGGTCGGAACGGCGCAAATGTTGTATATGGGCAGAACCGCCTTTCTCTGGGGAGTAACAAACTGCAGGTATCTCAACCCCAATACAACTCTGCTCAGAGTTAGGGGCGACGCAAATCGCGTGTTGGCGCCCTGTTGATTCACGTGCTCCACAGCTGACGGGCGCGCGCGGGATGAGGGCTCGTATCGCAACTCAACGCAGTGCACAAGTGGCGTAGTAGGGAAGAGTCCGGGCTCGTAGACGATGGGTCGGGGGTTTGGATCCCGTGGACTGCGTTTGTTTTGCGCTTTTGCAAAATCCATGTTTATCATATAGGTAATCCACCTAGGGATATTATAGTGTGTTATAGAGCGTGTTTACATATAAGATATGCTTCAAACTACATATTAGCTTAAATGTCTACTTCTGTGTGTCACTTGTTTTAAGCCTAATTTGTGTGAAGCTATACTTATGTAACGATAGATATTTTGTGGCACTAGTTAAAAATTCCGACTCCACCGACAAGACTTCGGTCAAAAAAAAATTTCGCTGAAATTTTGTCTAGGGGGGGGGGGGGTTATTTGGGGTGCTGATTACGAATCTGACATCCGTTTTTCACGATTCGATCGGAGACCAGCCATACCGTAAACAAGGTGGTTCAGTCAGGGACACTGGCTTCGCTGAAACTTCGTTTAGGGGGTTATTTGGGGTGCTGATCACGAATCTGACATCCGTTTTTCACGATTCTGTCTCTACCTGCCGTCGCCGGAAGAAACTTTAAGAATGTAATCCTGTGCCTTCCTGTATCTATATTATCCAGCCTGAAGAACGGATATCAGATTCGTGATCAGCACCACAAATAACCCCTAGACAAAGTTTCAGGGAAATCGGTGACCCTACCTGGACCACCCTTGTTAACGGTATGGGTGGCATGTTATACGTAAACATGCTCTATAACACACTATAATACCCCTAGGTGGATTACATATATGATAAATATGGATTCTACAAAAGTGCAAAACAAACGCAGTCTGCAGGATCCAAACCCCCGACCCCGCGTCTACGAGCCCGAGCTCTTCCCTACTACGCCACCTGAGCACTGCGATTGGCCGCGATACGAGCCCTCATCCCGCGCGCGCCCGTCAACTGTGGAGCACGTGAATCAACAGGACGTCAACACACTACTTCCGTCGCCGCTAACTCTGCGCAGAGTTGTATTGGGGTCGAGATGCCTGCAGTTTGTTACTTCCCAGGGAGAGGCGGTTCTGCCCATATACAACATTTGCGCCGTTCCGACCTACCGTTGAGATAGTATCCTGGTAAGAGGGGATGGTGGATCACTCCGACCCTACCGCCAAGGTTAGCGTTACTATGTTCTACGAGATTACCTCCTGACTCTGTTTCCTTCGGAATTCTCTCCTGATGTGTGAGGTTTCGGCGTGTAGTTCCTCAAATAAGCTCGACTTTTCCAGCTTCTGACGAAGACTACTTCGAAACGTAAGTCCAGTAAAAGCTCCAGATCAGTATTGGTCTGCAGCTGAGAACAGTCTACGGAACGCCAGTGCCGACAATGTCAAGATTCATCGAAAGTCGGACTTGGACTATCGTAACGCCATAGCTCCTTGGACACAAAAACCTAGGCGTTGAAATTTTATTGTGAATTCACTCAAATATTGAGATGACAAGCTCTAAACAGCAGAACGAGCGGTGGTAATCGACAACGGCTTCAGTGTCTTAGTTGCATGTAAACCATGGAAAACTGGGAATGAGTTCTTGAACAAACACATGACGACTCCCAACATTTGATGAGGCACCATCGAGCGCCATTTCTGTTCTGCCCACCGAACTGCACCCTCACGTGTGTGAGGCCAGGTAGGCACCACAGGAATGACAACAAACGCCCTCATACCTTGGTAAACGACACCTTTAATTAATACCAAACTGTCTATGCGTGCGTATAGAACAATCTTAGATCTATGAAAACTATGAGCTGGACGAATTCCGCGGGAGGGACATGAAGAACAAAGCTCTCCTAGACGGCATACATCAGGACTAACCAAGAACGACTAATAGCAACAGATGCAAAATGACATGACAGCAGCTGTAGAGAAGCTGACAGACAACAATTCGCATAGTATATACATGTGTACATTGTATGAACAAAGAGCGACACCCATGACATCAAGAACAGCTCTGCGCGAAGAATATGCCAAATGGTGCTGCACTGCAACGCCCGAGGCGACGGCGATAGCTTACAGGTGCCACCCACGTCTTCAACTGAAAAGAAACACATCATAACCAACAACATTCTGTCCCACCAGTGTACAGGATCTCCAAAAGAAGGGGACGGATGCATCTTCAGCGTTCTCACTAGGACAGGGTTTTCCTTTTTATGTCCTCTCTATGCGAGTTTTTGGAGTAAAAACCTTATACTGGACAACTAGAGGTGTTTCTAACAACTTTAGCATTCATTAAATAAAGAAAAATGTGCGAAGCAAACATGTTGCCCACACACGCACATCCCACCATATCCCATATATCTTATATAAGGATGGTGATGATTTTTGTACACATTTGGGTTTATTTGGACTTTATAGGGGACGTTTTAGGGGAAATCTTGAGATGAGTGCAATATCGCGTAGAAGCTTCTAGAAGCTTCGAAGGACACGGTCGATCAGATCAATACTGCATTTGAGACCGGCGCGACTACCGAACGCACCGTGCGGCGTAGATTCAACCGCTTCGATGAAGGAAACAATGTCGAAGGTCGTCCTCACACTGGTCGACCCAGATCGGCGGAAAAACGACAGTAATGACTCGAAGTCGCCCTCCTCCACGGCAACGCAAGACCACACACGGCGAAGTCAACTCATGACTTCCTACAGAAGATTGGCTGGACGACGATGCCTCGTCCACCATACTGTACTGCCATGGCACAAGGGATGTGCGGAAAATTTTCTGGAAAAAGCAGAAGACGAAAGGCGGAACGGAAACGCTCAACAATGGCCGGAAACCGGAATACGAAACCGGAAACGGAAATGACACATATTCGCCATTTTTCAAAAGTGCATCTCAAATTACGCCAAAGGCGGCTTCTGCTGTACTTTTTCTTGCTCAGATCTTTGCGAGCAACAGAATCTTCCACAGATTAATGCTCATCGTCACCATAACATAACAAAGTAAGGCATGGATTCATAAGATTGTTATGATAATCTTTTAGCAATGGCTAGAGCAATAAACGAAAACAAATTCATGGTCCTGTCTTGTTATTTCTCAATATTTCAGCAAGCAATCTCTCCGCTGTTTCCATATCCAGTTCCTGCGACGAGTTTTCGCTGACTTTTTGTTGCTGTAATTTTTTGAACTTTGAGTAGACTTAACCGACTTAACCACTTTAGGCTGCTTACAGACCAGCTTTTAAAAACTCACTCGGGTGAAGTCTAATACTGGAGCATCACCTAGATCATTTTCCTACCAGGAAAGACATTCCTCTCGAATTTTTAGAAGCGTGTGGCATCATGGACGACGTGATGACTGCAGAGATATCTGCATGCTCAACACTAGCAGTTGCATTCTAATCACCAAAACAATAATAGTACTCAGAATTCATTCTGGGATCTAAGATGATAGCTGGATGACTGATCAGTCATGGTAAGTCCACACTTCCGTAGAATTACTCAGTCTGTGCCAGCCTAGAAGCTCCCTGATATGAAGGTGACACAGCGGGACAGTTCCTAAATGGTTCTCGAAGTAATAGATTTGTTTCAGAATTCAATAAGTCCCCCTAGTCAACCAAAAATAATAGCCCATGATAGATATTCGTGATGACTCATTAAAAATGTGAACGTTCGATAATTACGACCATAAAGAATTTGTAATGGACTATGCCAGCCATTGTCCAACATACGGTTACCGTGGTCTTTTTTGGATGGAGGCTTGGTTAAGCATTTTCCTTGGGACTCTCATTCTCATCCTGCCATTGTGCAGAGCGACGGCGATTGTCATTAAGGATCCGTTTTCGCCGCATATCCCGATCCTGTCCAAAAAGGCTCCATTAGATTGCGCAGCCTTAACGAAACAGGTGTCGTGGCGTTTCAGCATCTGCCCAACGCCAGCGTTTCGTGCGGGATCCATCTATCCAATTTCTGTACTTTTCCGATAGCATTCAAGTGGCGACTGATAGGGCTGCCGCCGAAATGCGGTGCTGACTCTCTCACAGTCTGACGCGGACCCGCTTCCACTATGGCTTTGAGTTGGTCGTCGTTAAGGAGTGATGGCGGCCTACCTCGGTCTTCGTCTTCGACACTTTTACCGCCAGATCGAAGCCCTTCGAACCAGTGACGAATTGTGCGTTCCATAGCGAAATCCTCCCCAAATGCAGCATTGATGTTACGAGCCGCGGCCGCGGCGTTGTGTCCACTTCTTCATTCATGCAAGTAGAGCACCCGAATATCACTTAGATTCATACCGCAAAAACGACGTCAAAAACTCGGCAAGAGGCAATTATGTCACAAAAGCTACAAATAGTAAGAAAGCGGAGATTCTGCGTTTTCAGAAACCACATACAATGCCTGAAATGGGAACACTCGTAGCCACGAAAAATCGGCCAGAAGATGAGGTACCAAAATTGGTCATTTCACATGCAACGACCTAATACACCAACCTAAAATTATATTGGCGCGTAGCTTTGGTTCATAAAAGAGCATGATTTAAAGTTTTATTTTCCTCTAACAAAACAAAACAAAACATTGCATTTTCCAGAGGTCAAGGAGAGGTTGAAAAATACGCAAGCTTCGCACAAGGGGGTTTTATTTGGGGTGCTGATGACAAATCGGACATCCCTCTTTAAATTTCGACTGATTACGGTAGCTTACGATAGCAGCAGCCTTAATCACCCGCGGCTACCGTATCCTGCCCCATAATACCAAAAACGGATGTTGAACCTCGACCACTGATAGAGTTGTGAAAGTACAATAAAGCCCGTTGTCCATCTGGTTCAAACTGAACTCGTGTTTACCATGGCAAATGACCTGACTCTTTCATCGAACTGAGGAAACAGCGCTGGGTGGGACGTTGGATCAGCGACGAGGTAATTTCAAACACATGGTGAGAGATGGTTATGATCGTGCGCACCTTTGGGTACAGCTTTCTCAATGGCCTCTTTGTAACGAAACGATGTCCATGAGTCCAGTAAGAGGTGCATTTCTCGAATAGCCCTTGAATTACATACACAAGTTTTGCCCCAGTCGATCATGACGTCCATGGTAATTATGTGAGAAGTACTCGCCCTGACCACAAGGTTTGGAGTTGGTTTGTACTGATGCGAAGGTATGCTGGCCGGTTCCCGAAGAAATCTAACGAGGAAGGTCAAAGAGGTCACCGTGGAGTTCCTCAAAGCTACCTATATAGGGTTGTAGGGCGTTGTCTGGGAAGCACCATAGTGGTTTCCAAATTTCCTGCGGACCTCTGGGTAGGTCAAAAATGGCAGAAAACTGTCCCGCTTCAGTGCGGGACGATAACGCAGGACTGACTCCTGGAAAACCCTTGTAGTGCCCACAAATAGTCCTGCAAAAGGTTTGGAGCTTTAATCATTGCTAGAACCTAGGAATTGATTAATTCCTAATTGAAGCAAGACGGCGCATTCACGGGAGGCGCGCCACTAGAGCTCCAGCGACTGGATGGCCGTGTGGATAGCGTGGCGGACTCGCGGGAAGAAAATCGAGTGTTGGATTCCGGCGGTGTGGTAACTGCATTGCTGGGCGCACATCTTGCATTTTTGCCGCCGTAAAGTGCTTTTCTGTCACGGGTAGGTGTCATATTCGATTTCCAACCCTGATTTCAACCTTCTGTGATTTGACTTCAATACACAAGTCACGCTAATGAATATGCAATAGACTGTTAACAGTTGTGGTAACGTTCTATAAAACACGCGAAGCAAAGCAGCTTCTGACACCAGCAGCAGCGGATAAATGCCAAGGAAGAGCGGCCGGAAGCTTCCTGGCAGGACGTGTCGACAGGCACTTCATCGAAGGCGTAGTCCGCCGGTGTGAGTAGTGCCCTGGATGCGTGTCCACATATTCAGCTGCCACCCACGCGCGCTACATGTAAGCATACGCTGCTCGCCTACTCAAGCTGGCACCTATTGGAATGAAGCAATCCCTGTCGTCACTGACCCATTCGTACACTGCTATTCCAGTGCTATACGCCGACAGCCGACTTGGAGACAAGCTCTTTTTGATTTTGCAGGAGGCTATTGGATCGTTTCCTCAATGCGGTCACTGGTTGGCACCAAACCTTCTTATAGTGGCAGGAACGAGCCACATCATGACGAAGCAGCAAGTCCCGCGTTTCTTTTGAGAATACGTGGTTGGCTCTTCGGCAGCACCTCTAACCACTGTCCTCCTTTACAGCTGGCATGGGTTCAGGGATCACGAGAACCCCGTTTCCGAGGTGCCTGCTGGAAAAGAGCTTAAGCTGATGACAATACCGCCAGGAGCGACGAGCCTTTGCCAGCCTCTCGATGTATACTTCTTCCGGCTTTTCAAACGGTTCATTCGGCGAATTCATGAACATGTGCTCCACTTCCGTCCGGATTTCAACTGCTTCTCAAGAGGCAATACTTTGAACGTAATCATGAATCGCTTCGGACCAGCTCACTTGATGTTTAAATTTTTAAGGGAATTTTTAAGGCACCCGTCCTTGCAGGTGGTCAGTCAGACGTATAGGCAATTCTGCGCTCCAGTATTCCAAAGGTGCTTTGCGTACGCGTGAGTGGCAACTGGATATGTGGACACGCATCCGGGGCACTTCTCAACACCGGCGGACTACGCCTTCAATGATGGGCCTGTCGACACGTCCTGCCAGGAAGCTTCCGGCTGCTTTTCCTCGGCATTTATTCGCTCTGCTGATTTCAGAAGCTGCTTTGCTTCGCGTGTTTTATAGACTACAGCTGTTAAACAGTTTATTGCATATTAATTAGCGTGACTTGTGTTTTGAAGTAAAATCGTATCACAGAAGGTTGGAATCAGGGTTGGAAATCGAATATGACACCTAGTCGTGACAGAAAAGCACTTTACGGCAAAAACGCAAGATGTGCGCCCAGCAATGCAGTTACCACACCGCCGGAATCCAACTCTCGACCTTCCTCCCGCAAGTCCGCCACGCTAACCACCCGGCCATCCAATCGCTACCGCCCTAGTGGCGCGCGCCTCCCGTGAATGCGCCGTCTCGCTTCAATTAGGAATTAATCAATTCCTAGGTTCTAGCAATGATTGAATCTCCAAACCTTTTGCAGGACTATTTGTGGGCACGACAAGGGTATTCCAGGCGTCAGTTTTGCGTTATCGACCCGCACTGAAGCGGTACAGTTTTTTGCAATTTTTGACCTACCCAGAGGTCCGCAGGAAATTTGGAAACCACTATGGTGCTTCCCAGACAACGCCTTACAACCCTATATAGGTCGTTTTGAGAAACTCCACGGTGACCTCTTTGACCTTCCTCGTAAGTTATATCGATAGTCACGTCATAGCCAGAGGCGCTATAACGGGAGGGGACTGTATTCACCTGCACCTCAAGAAGGTTCTTCTATGCTGCTTCTGGGACTCGAATGGAATGTTGTACAGCGAGCTACTCCCACAAGGGCCCACGGTCACCGCTTTCGTTTGCGCCACTCAGCTCGGAAACTCGAGGAAGCTGTCTGGCAAAGACAACCTTCAGTGCACCTTCTTCTCTGAATGAAGAAATAAAGAAGAAAAATGAAAACTCTATCAAGACTTTCCGATCCACCTAACACATCCATGGTTGGGCCCTTGACCAGATTCAGGGAAGGGATGGTTGCGTAAAACAGATTTGATCTCCCAAAAATAGAATCGCGCCTGAACTTACTACCCTTTTAGCTACAGTGCATTCGGCCCAGTAAACAACTGGAGCCAATTTAAAAACCAGGAAGCAGTAGTCACTTGAGACATTCGATGTTGAAAGCGGGCCATGCGTTGTCCACTGCCGCAACTGAGTGTCACGTTAAGATGCATTTTGCAAAGTCGAAGCGCAGAGAATTCACAACGTCGAGCTGGAAACTATGCGCTGCTGTTATGAACATAAAAGGCGTGTGAACGCTATGCCTCCTGATTAGGAAAAGCGCTTTCTCTCGAAACAGCCTTAAAATCTAAAGCCCAGTAGGAAAATGTACACAAAAAAAAACGACTGCAGGCACACTTACCATCGAGGCTACCTTCAAGTGTATCCTCGCATCGTATACTCCATGAGGATAAGAGGGAAATATGACGATACTCAATCCTTTCCAGGATGCGGTACGCATTCTACTACAACTGCATGCTGTGGAGGCAATTTGGCTGCGCACTTAGCCTACACAATGACCTGAGGTGGCCAGCGAGTGTTTCAACTCAGTGTTTTATCCTTTTCAGACGAGTCTGCTACCAATTCCCCAAAAGGGATGGAAGGCTTGGTTGACTCCGCGGGAAATCCTAACTAGGAACGAGGAGGCGGGGCTGCACGGTTGGCAGATCGGTCGGTACTCTGCTTGTTATAGTAGGTTGGCGTGCTCCTACATCCTACTGCGGTGCGCATTTCCGACATGTACCGAGGAATTTAATGGCTATCTATTGCTGCTACGAAGTTGGACAGATGGACGGGAAATCGCCACGTCTTTTTCTTTTTGCTGTTAGGATCGTCACCCTACTGTAACGTCTGATTCACTCCTAAACAAAGAGTTGATGTCTGCGAAAACTGTGTTATAATCTTTGGCCATTCGAACAAAGTTTTTACCGATTCTCACACTTGTTATACGAAAAACTAGAGTGTGTGAGCGACACGATCAGAAAATCGTGGCAAACGAATTACTTCTACGCTCAGCCAATCCTCGTCTCCCGT
This sequence comes from Heligmosomoides polygyrus polygyrus, assembly GCA_947396885.1. NCBI lineage: Eukaryota > Metazoa > Nematoda > Chromadorea > Rhabditida > Heligmosomidae > Heligmosomoides > Heligmosomoides polygyrus. The sequence goes on along the minus strand of OX377204.1, from coordinate 52,575,346 downwards.
CGAGTTCCTTAGAAGTAGTCTTAAAAATCCCTTTATTTTAACCTTTCTAGAACAGCTCAGTTATGAAGAGGTTCATCTTAGGAAGCAGTGACTGAATATCATGCTCGTGCGACACTCTCCATCTCCACTAACACATTTTCCCTTTCCACTCTCTTCTGCTCACAACTGGAACCTAATCTCATTAGTGGTGTCGTACGGCCTTGCTCTTGGTTTAGTTTTTCTTAAATACACACTGCATATGGTAGATTACGCACACAGCTAAATAGCGAGTTTGTTCCATTTCATTGCTGTATCGCAGGTGAACGTTAAACTGATGGCGCTTTTGAATTGGAGCGCAGCTGCCCTACTCGCATGTTTACCTCGTTCTAATCAATTCTGTCTGCGAAATACTTCTCGAAAGATGTTCATTTGAAGAATATCGTGGGGAGCACTTACCAACCACTCGATTGAAAGTGGAGGCGAAAGGAGCCTTCCTTCGACCTCTCGTCGCATCTACTCTTGTACCCCACTTTTTCTCTCATTAGCTCTCACCCTCATTCACTTCTCCCATACAGACTGTTAGCAAGCATCACTTGCCCCTCCACAATGTCGTCATTCTACGCCGCTCTGAGCGAATGAAGCGTGATTTAACAACAAATCCTCGGCAGCAAAACATACCTCTTACGACTGTGACGCAGGAGAGTGGTTGCCCCTAACCGGCCACACATCTATGGGAACACCGCCTTCACATACAGCAAACTCGTTGTCCGACGAATCACTTGAGTCTGGAAAGCTTTCACATCGAACATCTGCCAAAATCGAAACAATAGGATTTCGCACTGCTATTGAAAGATGAAACAATGACAGTAAGAGCAACGCTAACAATTGGAACTACTGAGATCCTGCATTTGAGGAAGGTTAAGACCTAAATAGCTCCCAACCTGTATTCCTCTTTACTCGCTTACGCGGTCCCTCGGTGTCATCATCGGACGAATTTTCTGCATCATCGCGACCGTGTACCACATCATTAGGGGAAAAAATGTCGTCCAAGTTCTCCGAGGCTTCTCGCTCGTGACTGCTCCTCCGCATCATTCGCCATCGGCGCCGACGTAGAGCTAAGAAAATCCGTAGAAACATTGAAATACTGGATTATCCATCAGCTGTACTATTCGTGTCGTCAGTTGCACAACCACTGCACTCCAACAGCGAGGGAGGTAAGAGGGTTTTGCAGTTTAAGGGAGAAGAAGCTGCGTCGGTCGCCAAAGACTAACACTGTCAGCATTTATAATGCTCAGGATGACAACACAAAAAGACAGAGCAAAGCTGCATGTCTTCATCCTTCACAGACCAGCACCGCACAGCGTAGCACCCGCTAAACGCTGTCGCCGACGTCACCGAGAACAGCGTCGCCGAAGTATAACATAGACCGTAGCCTAGGCAGCTCCTGAACCTTGAATCGATCCGGAGTGCAATCGACAGGGTGAACCACAAGTTCTGCAACAAAATTCGGCGAAGTCTTTTAGTCGCATAGAAACACAGTCCAACTGTTACGTAGCACATAGTCCTACTGCTTCGCAATTGGTGCCAAAACTAGTGGCAGGATTCCGAAGTACAAATTACAGAATGCTGCCCTTAAACTAGAAGATGTTGGTGACCTGGGTTTTTTGATTGGTAAGGTTCTAACTTTTGGGACACATTACAAATCCTTGGTCAAAATGGCGAGGTTTCGAAGAGTAACAGCTTCTTTCAGCGGGAAACGCGTCAGTATATAGATGAAGACCAAGTGCCAATCGCCGGGAATCAGAAGACGTGCTGCAGACGTGTAGACGTCGTTCAAAGTGCGTCGGGAATCAGAACACCTGATGAGGACGTCGCCCAACGTGCGTACGGATTCAGAGTAAGCGGGACCAGTAAAGGGGGATCAGGGAAGAGGAGACCAGAAGAAGGGGACCAGTAAAGGGGTTCAGTAAAAGGGGGTCAGAGAAGGGGCCACTAAGGGGGAGGGAGTGCAGTAAGAGAGATCCCGAGTTTTCTCTCAGTACAGTGCGTTTCAAAAGTATGTAGCCACCTTAAATTCAAAATTTTCTCGTTTCGCGTTCGTTTCTAGGAACTGGCGCTGGCAGCATTGGATTCCCCGTAGGCGAAAATAGCTAGCTTGCTCTTTCCAGAAAAAGCTTGGTCTCCGGCAAAAACTAGGCGTTTTTGAATTTTTTTGTTTGTTTCAAAAGTATGTAGCCACTCCAGAATATCGAGCATTTTTACACTCCTATTCAAATTTTGCGCTCTTCTTCGCGGGAAGTTCTTGTCATAAATAGCCAGCTTAACCAGTTCTTCGAAAATAACCACTATGCCAGTCCGTGGACGTGTCCTGATTATCGAGGAACAAGCTCAGATCCGAGCGCTCAAGGATGCTGGTTTGACAAACCGCGCCATTGCTCGTCAGCTCGGACGTTCGCAAGATGTGTCGACCACTTCCTTCGAAATCCCAATGGTTATCGGTCCGCACCTGTACTGGGTCGTCCGCGTGTGATTTCGAGCCGGAATCGTCGACGAATCAGCCGCATGGTGTCGAACTCCACATGGAGCGTCAACCAAGTTCGCGCTGAGACGGGTCTATCTGCATCAAGAACAACGATATGGCGTTGTATTCGGTCGAACGAACACATCTGCAGACAGACCATGCAGAAAGCACCTCATCTCACGAACATGCACAAGCAGGCGCGAATGGAGTTTGCCCGCAAAAACATGGCACGCAATGGGAAAATGTAGGAACTTTCTGGTTTCGTCGACGTCATGAATTTCACACCCTTATTGGTTCAGGTCATCTCCGGTGACGACAAAAAATTTAATCTGGATGGTTCCGATGGTTACCGGTATTACTGGAGAGATCTACGACAGACTCCCATCACCTTCTTTCGACGGCACTTCGGAGGCGGGTCTCTGATGACATGAGCAGGCTTCTGCAGTAGGGGGAAGCTGAAGCTCAGATTCCCATCATGTCGTATGGACAGTCTAGGGTATCAAGCCGTACTGGAGTCCAGCCTGCTACCCTTCCTAACGATGAGAAAACGGCAGACACATGTTCTGCAGCAGGATAGCGCTGCACTTCATGTGTCCGAATCGACCACAGACTGGCTCCAACCTAATCGACTCCGAGTAATGGAAGGGCCAGCTTGCTCACCTGACTGCAACCCAATGGAGAACATGTGGGGTATCTTGGTCCGGCAGGTCTACTTGAATAACAGGCAGTTCAACAATGTTGGAGAGCTGAAAACTACTATTTTGACTGCCTGGGACAACATCGGTGACGAAGTGATCCAGAAACTTGTCAGTAATATGCGTAGAAGGATATTTGATGTAATAAGAAATAATGGTGGTCCAATTGTCTACTAATTTTTAATAAAAATTGTATTTTTTGAGAGTGGCTACATACTTTTGAAACAAACAAAAAATTCAAAAACGCCTAGTTTTTGCCGGAGATCAAGCTTTTTTCTGGAAAGAGCAATCTAGCTATTTTCGTCTACGGGGAATCCAATGCTGCTAACGCCAGTTCGTAGAAACGAACGCGAAATGAGAAAATTTTGATTTAAGGTGGCTACATACTTTTGAAACGCACTTGTCCAACTCGTGTTGGGTTTCTGAAGACGTACTACAGACGGCGTGCCACATGTGTATGGGTAAAGAAGACGTTGATAGACGTCGTTGTAACGTGGTGACACTTGTTCCGGGACTCAGCACATGTGTCACATACGTTATGCAGCATGCGTCGAGATTCTAAAGACGTGGCAAGAACGTAGTACAACGTGTGTTCAGACGTGAAGACGTGTCACAGATCAGACTTTAAGCGGCATGCGCTGGATTTTCAGCACATTTTTTACTTCCTTCGTGTAACTAGCGTGCGCATGTTTGACTCTAACTCCGTTTCTCTGCCCGCAGGCAAGCTGGGCGTGGGCGAGGGAGCTAGTGAGAATAACTACAGGAATCGGAGGAGTATTATTGCCGTTGGACATTAAATGGCAGTGATGGTCGATTAATACTGATTGATTTTTTTGTTTCTGCAGATTAAGCACTTCGAATTGGGACTCCAACGACCTGTTTCCTGCCACGTAGAATGGGTATTTTGGAAAATAAACGGCGTTCTAGAGATAGATGGTGGACAGGCTTTCTAGGAGCATTTTTGAAGGTTCTGTCCAACCAAATCCGGCCATACTATTTATATAGTAATACAGTTTGTACTGTAATTAGAGTAAGAAGGTCTAAAGAAGAAAAGGGGACGGGTGGGCTGTTCTACTCTCGAGCTTGGGGGCGAAGAACCCAATCAGACGTTTGGCGGCCGCTAGGCCGCTGAACGTCTGATAACAAATAAGTGAATATCATTAGGTGTCGCTCAGTGTGAGCGATGGTACAACAAAGCCTTTCATTTGATGAAAAATTTCTTAGAGCTGAGCGGTCCCAGAACGTTCAAAATGATAGTGCCCTTAATACTGCCTCTGGGGAACTTGTAAACAATGGCCAGCAGATGTTCATCTTATACGCAAACAATGGCCAGCAGATGTTCATCTTAGACGATTTTCCAAAATGCCTTCCCCTCACAATCCAAATTTTTGGGGCAAAAAGAGTGAAAATCATCAGCAAAACTGTTTGTTCGGTGGGCACAGAAATATACACCATATTTTCTGGACCCAATCGTGCTGTCTAAAGGCAAAATGCTAGACCTTACCAAAACGCAGTGCATACTGAATATCATGCTTTCTTTGCTTCACCAGAGTGGATTTTTTAAATGGCGCACCTTGTGCATAAACAAATAAGAATAAACAAAATGCACATACTTTTCTTTAGATCTTAGATTTTTATGATCGTTCATCCACCATATTACAGAAAATGTTCTGCTCTATATAGCATAGAAAAATTATTGTTCGATAGCTTCTTTGGAACAAGCGAGGTATCAAATTCCGTAAGAGGCCCTCCGACGCGGGCTGCAAAGCTACCCACACGGTCTGAAGGCACTTTTCAATCCAGCAATGGCCCCTTATGAATAATACTGCTCAGCCATAATGTACATACCATGTACAAATAAAGGATATAGGATAAAGGACGGCGTTACTCAACACCTTTTGGGATGCGCCACGCATTTTACTTGTACGGGATGTCGAGGAGGCGATTTGAATGCGTATTTGGCCATACAATGACTTTCGGTGGCCAGCCGATGGATAAGTCAGCGCTTTATCCTTCCCGAACAAGTCTAGTAGCAATTCACCGACCCCGGAGGGATGGAAGGCTTGATTGGCCTGGGCGGGAAATCCGAACCAGGAACCTAGTATCGGGTGCAGGCGACAGTCGGCGCCTTCTCCGACTGAGCTACAGCGCCCTACCATGTGCAAATAGGGTTCCAAATTGTGTCAAATTTTGTGCATTTCTAGCCATTCTCACTGCATAGGCCACCACCTCTATAAGCCACGCCCCTACTTTGGTCAGATGGTTGGCAGTCTTCAGGATTGCATACTTTGTATATGGTTGCAGTATAATATAAACTAATGGCAAAGGTTTGTAAATCCTCACTCCCATCTCACAATCAGACAGAGACATGACACCTTTTTATGCGACTAAGTTTTTGTTGCAGGAATTATGGTTCACCCCATACAGCCGCCGCCTATAGCTCCCTTAAGTGCACCCTTGCTGTGTGCAGAATCACTTAAAATGGTGCCAGACAAATTCATTTCTCATTGTCTCCCCCTCCTCAACTATTATGTGTAAAGCCCATAATAAAACATCCTTGAGCTGCCATTGAGGTAATGGGGCGAATTCAAGGGATTTGGCGCCCATACATCACCTCCTACCAGTCGCAACTAAACCTCAGGAAAACGAAAGTGCTAATTCAATAATTCTGATCGGCCTTTCCTAAATGGGAAACTGACAAAAAACTGCGCAATACAAGCCCATTATTCCTACGATTGCTATTCAGCATTAAAAGTTGCACAAGGTAAGCCTAACCTAGGTCCAGCACTGCAAATGTAGCAGAAATAACACGTGATCTGGAAGCCAGCAGACAGCGTATTAATTGCCCATTCACTCCTAGACCACAACTTTCCAGATCAGAGAGCATGCAGAGTATGTCAAATACCATTGCACTAGCGGGGTCCTACAGGGAGCTGTTCTTTCCCCACTATTATTCCTTATTTATACGATGGAACTCCCTTCCTTGCTTAAAGTATCACCGAATGTAAGAGTACAGTTATACGCCGATGACACCAAATATACGGCATTTATAATAGTGCAAATTGTGCAGCAGTTAAAGATTCTTTAAAACATGCTACTGCAAAGCTTAGTGCATGGGCCACAGAAATGAGCCTCACAGCGAATCTTGGTAAATCCTTTCTGATGCACTACGGGGATCTACCTGCAACCCAAAACGAAATAAATGGTGTCTTACTAGAGGGTTGCCAAACCGCTAAGGACCTTGTCGTTCTAATCAAACCCTCATTAAGCTTTTCATCTCACATTAACTAAATCGCGAAGAAGGCGTATAATACACTTTTCTCTATTTTTCGCATCGTCCACAGCAATAACCTAACAATACTTGTCCGTCTGTATAAATCCTACGTTTTGCCCCATCTCGAGTATTGCTCTCAGGTCTGGAGGCCATGCACTAAAAAGCAAATACGTACACTGGAAAAGGTGCAGCAAACCTTCTCGAGACTGTGTACTGCAGGTTACATCCCCGTGTGGGTTGGAGGCACTTGCCGACGTACAGTGAGCGCTTAGAGCTACTTGGCTTAAGGACATAACTGTATAGAAGGATATCCGCGGATCTCACATTTTGTTTCCGCATTCTTCGTGGAGAGGTAAGACTGGCACCTAACAAGTTTTGGATCTTTAGACCTTCCAGTGAACGTTCAGGTGGGTTTCAACTAGATTACGTCAGAATTCGGAATAGAAAGAAATCGCAGTTTTTCAACTCCGTACTGTTACGATTTGCAAGGTGGCTTCACTATTTACCTAGCGATGTGTTAACATCTAAGGATAGTCGCACATCTAGACGAAACCTGGGAAAAATTAACCTTTTGCGATGTTTAAGAATTGATAGCGACGAATAATGTTATCACGAACCTTCATTCAGGGCAACTCCATCAATCCAGCCTGGAAGCCATTTGACTTGTTGTAGGTTTCAAATGTATCAGGAACAGCCGACTTCATATTAAGTGCTTTATGCTATTATTAACTAGGTGAATTTTTCTCTCTTATTACTGATTTTGATGTATTTCTACGAGTTTATTCTTTTTATAACATAGCCAAGTTGAGTTTTTTCTTGATTTGTTACATGTTCTCACGTACTCTTCCTCGTCATGTACTGCACAGCCTACACTCCAGTACCACATGGGTTGTGAGAACCAAAATATTTCTAAACAAATCTGCGCTCTTGTCCTTTGAAGGTTATTCATTTTCACAACTTTTGTGAGTTTGATGCTGCGGATTTCTTGTCCTAGTTGCCGGCTCCGTGGGGCGGCCAGCGTACCCATGTGCCGAAGCTCCGGTATCTACCTAAGGGCGTCATAGCTGGCTGACACGGACAAGCAAGCTTCGTTGCCTCAATAATATCCTGATGCTCATTTGCGTCTTGCCTAAGAGATGGATATGGGCGTTAATATAGTTTAATGAAGTAAGCAATTACTAATTTAGGCTAATATAGACTACCGGCAAGAATGTATGTGTTGTAGCCTGCTTCAGTCCTGCTTACGTGTAGTTATGTCTAATTACACTTGTCCTCTCAACCCGTGTGGATTGGTCCGCTTATTGCTGATTTGACTGTGTGTTTTCTGTTTCGTTTCTAAGCGTCGCCGTAACTACCTGTTTGTTGTAAACTTATTCACTTTTTTCTCGCTTTTCTTTCTAGACTCGTAATTTAGTCACATGGCTTATTTCTGTTTGGTTCTTCGTTTTACACTTATGACACGTCCCCGAGATGTATTTAAATAAATAAATAAATAAAATCGAACTGCTACGAGCTCTACGGAGCACAAAATCGTCTTTATGGCTGTGAGAACACTACCACTCCCAGGTTCTATCAGCAGAAACATAAAACCCGAGACTGTCGTGTAGAAAAATAGAAAACAGAACACAAACCTCTCAACGAGCCCCGCGCTGAGGCTTCGTCTTCTGCACTTCCGTCTCCGAGATTTTGGAGGAAATCGAAATCATCTCCGTCACTGACACTCCCCTCACTACCCTCATCCGATGTCTCCAACCCCATCAAATGAGCTTGCAGTCCATCCAGGCCAACATTAACGGCGAAGTTCTCTGGAAGGGAGGGTATCTAGAAACTGGTATTCGCTAAAAGCAAAAGGACGCTGTATTGTTTGTAGAATAGAAACATGGACCATACCTAGAGCTACATCAGCGTCTTCCCCCATTTCGTCGCTGGAATCGTAGGGGTGCCTAGGGGGCGCCTGAAATCGAAAAATCTTGTTACCGCGAAGAGAGCATTCATATTCGTTTTCATTGTGACACTCTACGATGCGCTCATAACGATAGCAAACTAACAAGGGAGGCCCATGAACTTCCCCCAAAGATTCTCAACTTGACCTATATGGTCTTGCAGACCATCGGACGAGGATGACAGAACTGTGCTTCTTTTTTGATACGGCCCACTGGGTGGTCCGAAAATGGCAAAGAATGGTACCGCTTCAGGACGGGCTGATAAGGCAAAAGTGACACCTGGAATGACCCTGTAGTGCTCTGAACTTAACTTACAAAAAGTTTGGAGCTCAAATTAAAGTTTGATTACATTCAAGTGATTCATTCGCCGCCCCTGCGCCAGCGACTGGATTGTCAAGTGGATAGCGAGACGGACTTGCGAGATGGGGTCGAGTATTCGATTCCGGGTGTGGGGTTTCTACGTCCCTAGGTGAACTATTAGTGTTTTTGCGATTGCGACGATTACATTTTGGCTCCGGTAGGGCACCTTCTCCGCGTCCCAACCCCGCTTTCAACCTGTTGTCAGATGTGGAAGAAGCTAGCTTTGTTGTGTGGAGCGATATCGCACGTCCATTAAACGATGCTTGTCTCGCTGAGGAAGGTTCCACTAGATGCTATCCCATATGTCCTCTTCGGTATGTTCTCAATTACTTTTGGAAGTGTTTTTCACTGTCACCTCATTCGTAAACAAGATCGACAAGCATTGACTTGACCCATCATCAAGACAAGCTCACTGCTCTTCGGATTTCTTTGCGGACTGCTTTTTATTTTTCTCGCAACCTTCATTATTTCAGCTAACTGTTCCCAAGTACTGCATATTTTATCCAACTCGTGTAATTGGTCGCCTTGCTGTGTGTTTCTTCCTCACCATTCTCTTACACACTTACGGGAGACGGGTCGGGGCATTGCAGATAGAAGCACTTGCACTCACTCCCTCTATTCTAAAAGTCGAGGAAAATTTTTGTCCAAAATTCATCTTTAGGGCTATTTGGGATGCAGAGCACCAACCTGGCAACCAATTTCCGTGAAACGATAGACTACAGAAGGTTACAATGGATATGTGTAAGATGAAGGAGTATACGCAGAATAACCGGCACTGCTGCGTATCACGACTGCACAGGTCGAGGAGAGGTCGGAAGAAAATTTTCCGTTCAAAACATCGCTCAGGGGGTTACTTGGGGTGCTGATCCCGGATATGACATCTATTTTTAAAATTTCGGTCGATTACGGTAGGTTACGGTAGATGTTGGTGACTAAAGCTGTGCACGTTAGAGGGATCGCTTCCTTCTCCAATGTTGTCGGACACATTTTCCAACCTTCGACTTCAACTTTGACGAAAAGTAGTACAAGCAAAATGATAATTTTAGAAAAAGAGTGACAGATTCGTGGTGAGCGGCTTGAATAGTTCCCGACAGGGCCATTTTAGGTGCCACTTATGCCTTATCAACCCGCTCTGATGTGATACCATTTTTACCATTTCCGGACCACCTAGTGATCCTTAGTAAAAACGAAGCACACCTCTGTGATCCTCGTCCGATGCCCTACAAGACCATATAGGTCTCGTTGAGAATCTTTAGGGGAAGTTCAAGGGCTTCCCTTGTAAGAGCTAACAATAACTAAAAGCAATAAAACAAAGCGCAGGAGTTCAATATACTGGTGGACGGGAGCCGAAAAAAAAACTAATCCGAGACCGGAATGCTGAGAATAGGTTCTCCAGATGCATCAAAAGCCAAAAAAGGGTTCAAAAGAACGTCTATTTGTCTTGATTACTTATTCATCTGTTTTCAGTCTTGCTTTCATCTGCTAGCAATATTAAAAACACAGAAACACCGACGAAATCAAGACATCCAAAGAGTACCAGAATGTTGTAAAGCTATACCGTGCACGCTTGGTAAACGGTAACAATATCGGTACTAGTTATCTCAAACTCTACCACAACAGGAACGATAAGGCTCGAAATTTCCTTCTTTGAAAATCACTTACACTATCCAGCTGATCAAAGTAATTCAACATGTGGAGATCCTCGGCAGTGTTATCAACCGCAACTCCTTCGTCGAAGCTTATTTCCGATAGAAAAGTCTTCTTAACACGAATCCTTGGCTTATCGTAGGAGGAAGGGATGGGCAGCGCACTCCACACCTAAATGTCCGTCACTGATAGAACGACAAATGCAGAACAACACAACGTCGAAGCTCTGACTGGAAGCAAAACCTTAATTATCTTCTCGACTCCGCAGGAGGAAACGATCCTGTTGCAGGGACTGTATCGTACGTGGTTGACGATGGATCTGTGGCCTTTCAGCACGAAGGATGCCTCTGAGACGCACTCACTCTTTCCTGAATGCAAAGCTTTAGAAGCAGTCAGGGTGGACAGACCTAGGAATTACGCGGAATCAATGAGCGAGACAGAAGCAAATACCTCCTGCCTCGCTAATGCTCGGAATTCGCCAGGCGTATATGTTGAAGTCATCACTGCCCGTCATAACCGTGCTATCATCCATGAAAGTCACGGATTTTATTGTGTGCACATTGCTGTACTCTGGATCCTTCAGCTCGATACGACGGCGTTCGGTGAGCTAAATAGTTCACATCACAACCATCTCGACCAGACCTCCATGGCTGCGAACTTCCTTCCAGCTAGATTGTGGAAGGAACCACCTCCTACTTCCACCTGCCCTCTTTCTTCGACTGAAGCAAGATAGAAGCAGGTGGAGCCAGCAAGTCTCTTAAATGTTGCGCTGGATATTGTACTTCTTTGATGTTCCGAGATACAGTCCTCCCCTTCCTTAACCACTTATGTGCCGAGCGAGATTTGTACGGGATCTGCATTACACTGCCTGACACTTCGTTGTGGTCATCGTCTTCAGAAGCTTAAAGAGGGTACAAGATTACAAGACTTTGAAGTGCACTGCACTGTTTTATGAAATTTGCGAAAAGAGGAGCCGAAATATTATTCAGTGTTCTATGTCTTGAATAAATAGTAGTTTTCGGTTTAGATAGCTTTCCACACAATAGTATAGCAATTTTCGGTACTTAGCGGGCTGGTTTCCGCTCTGACAAGGAGAGCCTCCAAAGTGGCGGCGAACTTTTGCGGTGGAATTTTTGCAGGATGTAGGGCCCCGTGTAGGGAGTCTAAAACCATAGTTACTTTTTTCGGAATGCTCTTCTGTGGTCGAAAAAAAGCGTGTGGACACCTGAGCGCGAACGACGCCCTGCTGCCACGCAGCCCAATGTGGTCGGTTGGCGTAGTGGTAGCGTTGTAGCTTCACAGGAGCATGGTCGTGGGTTCGATTCCTTCTGCATTGTTGATTTTGCGTTTTGCGATTTATCGTCAGTTGGAACCTTTATCCCCACTTCCAACATATTTTTGAACAAAAACAACAAATGTTGTTTACGTTCATCGAGCTCTTTGAAAGTGGAAAGGTGACAATTTTTGACTTCCAGGTTAAGCAAGTCAAAAACTGATGCCAGATTCGTGATCACCACCCAAATAGCCCCCATGCAAAAAGTTTGGGCGAGGTACATCCGACCTCACCGCCCACTTACTCACACTTTCTCTAACCTGTCATAAGAAAACGGGAATTCCAAAAACCGATGCCAGATTCATGATCAGCACAAGTAACACCCGTAACCGAAGTATGAATAACTTTTTTTCGACCTTGCTAGTACAGTGCATGGGTCCCTTTTGATTTTCGAACAGTCGAGCTGTTTCAAGATGATGAGGTGTTGTAGATAGCAAACTCTATATTCTTTACATGGATGGAGTCAAAAACGTAGTAATCATCCAGTAAGAATAGCTAATGATGTACCAACCTTCTTCAGCGACGATGGAGCATTGCAAAACAGCATGTAAGCGAAATACACTGCTCGCAAACTAAACATCTACGCTTCTCTCTATCACCCGTTCAAAAAAGGACGTAGTAGCACCGATATTTTACTTTCTTTGTAGCCCTCCACCGCTTAACGTATTAGTTGGTTTCTTCCTGGGATGGCTTCACACCTCAATGACCGCCCTTAAGGCCCCGTTTATACTTCGACGCAGAGAGAAGCGACGCCACCCATCGTGGCCACATTAATCGGGCGGCGTAATCGATCAATTTGGCCACTATACATAAATTATCAATTTGGCCACTATACAATCGAAGTACGACCCCATCCACCATGAGTCAAAGTACGGCCCCCTCTGCGATCCTCGCACACAACGCTTGAGCCTGGCCCAGGATCGAGTGAGGGTGATGAGGTGATGAGGTCAGAAGCACCAATTTTGCCCAAACTTGTGCGTGGGGGTTATTTGAGGTGCTGATCACGAATCTTGCGTCAGTTTTTCACTTGCTTAACCTGGAAGTCAAAAATTCTCACCTCTCCACTTTCAAAGAGCTCGATGAACGTAAACGATATTTGTTGCCGCGTTTTTGTTCAAAAATGTGTTGGAGATGGGGATAAAGGGTCCCACCGATAAATAGCAAAATGTAAAAAAAGAACAGTACAAGGATATCGAACTCACGACCATGCTCCTATGAAGGTTCAACACTACCACTACGCCAACGGACCACATTGGGCTGCGTGGCAGCAGGGCGTCGTTCGCGCTCACGCGTCCACACGCTTTTTTTCCGACCACAGAAGAGAGTGCCGAAAAAAGTTACTATGTTTTTGGACTCCCATACGGGACCCCCTGTAAAAATTGCATCGCAAAAGCTCACCTCCACTTTGGAGGCTCTTCTTGTGAGATTGCAAATGATCGTGAAACATTCACATAACCACAGTTTCTGTGTGCTCCTCCGCTGACGAGGAGGAAAGCACAGAACTAGGCAAGGGAAGGAACACCGGGATCTGGCTGATGTAACTTACCCATTTTAGGATGCATTGCAGCGCGCACCAGCCCGCTTAGTACCTAATTTTCTAGCAATGTTCCTCATCAGCCGCAACAATATAGAGGCGCTAGCTTAAAAAATGCCATTCACCGCTTTGCATACCGCATCAGCACCTTTAAAAAATGGCTGATCGAAAGACTTACATCGACGAGTATCGGATTGGAGTTGGACTGCAGAGCCGCGAGAGCGGTGCCGGTGGAATTCCACTCAACGTAGATGGCTTCGCTGACAAACGCTCTCAGATCGAGCAAGGGTCTGAAGAAAGAGGCTAACAAGAACTGGCTTAGAGACGGAAACTAGTCGAATGATCTGCAAGTCGTACTTCCTACGGTTCCGTAGATCGTACAGGCGAACACCCCGGTTGGAGGCCGTAGCGAAGAAAAGGGCATTAGCCGGATTATACTGTCCACGGAACAATTGTCCTAAAAAGGAAAATGACGGAGTTGTGCATGGTGGACACAATAAAGCATACCTTCATCAATGAGGCAGAAACAGCCCTCCTTGTTTTCCCTGCGATCATAGAAAGATACGACGCCGCCCTCACGAGATGCAGCCACAACGTTGATATCAATAGGCTAAAAACAAGTACTGAAGCGCAAATCGCAGGTTAAAGAGCAGGACTTAATAGCGATACATAACAAGGGAAGGGTCTGAAGCGTATGTCTGAATGGGGGAGCGAGTCATATAGGGAGAATCCTCATCCCTCAATTGGTTTGAAAATGTTTTATTTTTTGCCAAGTCACTAAACCCAGGGAGTAGGGGATCACAAAGGGATACGGCGCAGCACGCGCTTGGGGGTCTTGTACGTCCGCGTTGTTTCTGCAGCCAGTGGCTCGGAGCGCAGCTGGGTAGAGAGTTGACTCATGGAGAGAGGTCAGGGGTTTGGCTCTTCTGCGTTGCTGCACTTCTGCATTTCAACTGATTGGTAGAGATTTGGGATTCTGACGTTTACACCATTTTCAGACGTTTTCTGCGCATTTTTCCGGCAGTATGTTGTGGTATTCAACATGGTGATGTATAAATGTTCAACACCAGTGATACACAGGTACAACGGGCAAGCACCACTGGGCACCTTATGGGTAGCGTATAAAGGCTACAGGCTCCGCATAGTGTGTTTCCATACATGGACCAAATGTCTCGGGAAAACCCATCCTGCTCGGATTTCCAAAGGAGGCCACGTTGTGGCTCGGAGGTGGTTCAAATGAGAAACGAGGTGTGCGGATCGCGCAGAATAAGCTAAACGGCATCGATACACTCTTTCCATCATGTCTGCCTGTCACCTGGAAATCAGAGATCTGCTGAAGGTTTACTAGAACCTAACACCAACAATGTCCGCCGATGGTCGAGTGGTGATCCACCTGCTCACGCTGAAGTGTGCCCGCCTTTAGATAAGGAACCTTCGAGGGAAGAAATCAAGCTGGCCGAACGGATGGCCAGCATATTCAAGGACTTCGAAGCACGTCAACTTGAAGTTGACGAAGACGAACAGATGGAAGTGGTGGAAGAAGGAGAGGACGATTGGGATCCGCAAGATGAACTGATGGAAGTGGAGAGGCAAGCAAGCAGTGGGCATAAGATAACGTTTTCGGGTGGAGGAAAGGGTACGCCTTCAATTGGATTTCGGTTGCGTGCTCATAACCATGGAGGAAGACACCGCGATTCACTACACAGGCACTTTGTACCCGTGTATCGCTGGTGCTGAACATTTATCACCATGTTGGATACCACAGCGTACAGCTGGGAAAATGCGAAGAAAACGTCTGAAAATGGTATAGACGTCAGAATTCCCCAAATCTCAACCAATCAGTTGGAATGCAAAAATGCAGCAGCGCAGAGGAACAAAACCCCTGACCTCCCTCGCATTAGTCAATCTTCTACTCACCTGCGCTCCGAGCCACTGGCTGCAGGAGCATCGCGGGACCCCCAAACAAGACAAGACCCCCAAACGCGTGCTGCGTCGTATCCCCTTGTGACCCCCTACTCCTTGGGTTTAGCGACTTGGCAAAAAATGAACACATTTCCAAACCACTTGAGGGGTGAGGATTCTCCCTATATGACTCGCTCCCCCGTTCAGACACACGCTTCAGACCCTCCCTTGTAGGAGGGGATTACGATGACGCCGAGAGCGCGGTGAAGAATCCGCTCAATTTACGCTTTTGGCCGCATCAATAAGGAGGCCGACGAAAAAGAGGAGAGCTATGTTCGCAGGTGAAGGCAGATGAACGCGCATCGTATTTCAAGCTATTAACCGCTATACGTACTAACCAGTTTTCCCGGCTTAAAGTGACCGCAACTCTTCTTGTCGTGAAACAACTATTCACTTCTCATTTTGAAGAAAATATAACCTCATCCACGGATCTCCCTCGATAGAGAGCCTTCGGGCTCTCTTGTTAAGAGGGATCTCGGGCCGCTTGTCGCAGGGCCACGTGGCGCGTCCCCGGGTGGTGGATAGGGGAATTAAACGCGAACCAAATGCGACCGTGTACTGCCCAGAGACGCAGGTGGGATGCAGGGGATGGACTCCTTGCTCCTGCTGTGTCGGGTCGACGCGTTCCTTGTGCGTGGGAGCGGCATGTTCGTGCACAGGGTGCGTGGATGTGTCCGTGACTGTGCGGATTGTAACTGTGTCGGCTCGGCCAAAAGCTTGCACTCGGTAGACTGGGAGTACATCGTAAGGCGATTCGAGGCCGCCTTAAGTCTCGCCCCGTCCCTTCGGGCAGTCTGGCTGGCTGCCCGGAGTTCCCCGCCCGCACGACAGAGCATGACTAGCTACCCGTGTTGTATTCCAGTCAAACACAGCAGCACTAAAGGGCCTCATTCCCCTGACCCCGAAAGAGCCCCCATTTCTGCAGCGATGGGAAGGACGAGTACGGAGAGGCTGCTAAAATCTCAGGGCCTAACCAGGCTGCGCAAACTGAGGACTAGGATGACGATCTGTACTTACAACGCCCGCACGCTTGCGTCGGAAGCATCCGTCGAGGACCTGATGATGCAAGCCAGGAAGAACAAGTACGACGTCATCGGACTGACCGAGACGAGAAGACACCACCCCCTACACGCCGCCTACGACTCCGGAGAAGAACTGTTCCTCGGAACATGCGACAGCAGGGGAGTAGGCGGCGTTGGTGTCCTCGTCAACACGCACTTGGCCATGAACATCGATTCGTACGAGTCTCTGACAAGCCGAATCGGACGTCTGCGACTGAAGCGATGTGGTTCCGTGCCAGCCTTGACTGTGTTCGTCGCGTATGCCCCAACATCCGATTACGACGACGAAGACGTCGAGGCCTTCTACGTGGAGCTGGAGAAGTTCTGTAAGGAAGATCACACCTTCTACAAGGTGATCGTCGGAAGATCGGGCCACGATCGGGCCACGAAGGTCGTCGGAAGAACTTCACATCGGAACCCACGGTTTGGAGTGGAACGAGCAAGGTGAAAGGCTGTCTGAGTTTATCATGTCGACCAAGACCATCCATGGAAACTCGCAGTTCCAGAAGCCTCCCTCCCTACGATGGACCTGGGAATCCCCCGGTGGCCAGTTCCACAACGAGATCGACCACATCATCTTCAATCGCAAGTATTGCCTGACCGACGTCTCCGTTGTCCCCAAGTTCTACACGGGATCGGACCACCGCCTCCTTCGCGCGAGGTTCCGCTTTTCGCGTCAAGGAGAGAAGGCCGCGAAGTTCAAGAAGAGGAATCCCAGAACGACCATCAACTGGGATCTCTACACCTCTCTTGTCGGCCTTTGGGAAGATGCCGTCATGGACAACGTCGACGAGGAATACAATCGCTTCGTGCACCATCCCCACGATAGTGCTAAGGGAGCCGAGAGCTTGAAGACCACCAAGAGACGCCTGTCTCCGGAAACTCTCGAGCTGATACGCCAGCGTGGAGCAGCACGAGCGTCAGGCAACTACCAACTGACGTCCGAGCTTGCAAAGCTATGCAGAGCGGCGATAGAGGATCTTAAGGAGAGAAGGGCGGAAGTGTTGGCTGAAGCAGCAGAGGCAGGGCTGAGCATCCGCAATGCCCGCCGGAACTTCGCCAACTTCAAGACCAAGATGACCGCTCTCCGACGTCCTGACGGAACCATCACCTCTTCCAGAAGGACCATGGAGAAAGTCATCCACGACTTCTACTCCGATCTCTTCGATAGCCACGTCCACCTGCCCCCATGCCATCTTCCGCAGGATGGATACGTCGTCCCCTCTCTTCTCTCTTCTGAAATCCAACATGCCATCTCGTCGGTGAAGAAACGTACAGCACCCGGTTCTGACAGAATCAGAGCTGAACACCTGAAGAACCTCCCGCCAGCGCTCATCAACACCTTGGCGCGGCTCTTCACACGCTACCTGTCCGAATGCAAGGTTACATCTCAGTGGAAGACCAGCAAGACCGTTTTGCTGTACAAGAAGGGAGACGTGCACGACGTTGGCAACTATCGCCCGATCTGCCTGTTGTCCGTAGTCTACAAGCTGTTCACTCGAGTCATCCTGAATAGGATTAGTAGAACGCTGGACGAAGGACAGCCATGCGAACAAGCAGGATTTCGGAGAGGATTCAGCACGATCGACCACATACACACCATTACGAAGCTCATCGAAGTGTCGCGAGAGTACAAGCTGCCGCTGTGCCTTACGTTCATCGACCTGAAGAAGGCATTCGACTCCGTCGAGACTGAAGCGGTCATGGAAGCCCTGCTCACCCAGGGTGTTCCTACTCAGTACATCAGAGTCCTTCGAGAGCTGTACAGTGGATTCACGACCAAGATCTCACCATTCTACAACGACGTCGTCATTGACGTGAAGAGAGGGGTTCGACAAGGGGATACCATATCCCCGAAGCTCTTCAGCGCCACCCTCGAAAACGTCATGCGCGAACTAGAATGGGAAGACATGGGAGTGAAGGTCGACGGCCGGCAACTGCACCATCTTCGCTTCGCTGACGACATCGTGCTCATAACACCGAGCATCAGTCAAGCGGAACGAATGCTGGCCGACTTCGATCGTGTATGTGGAAGCGTTGGACTGCAGCTGAATCTTACGAAGACGATGTTCATGATAACGGATGGGTTTCTGATGCCCCATTCTCGCTCAACGGAACGAACATCTCCGAATGCTCCAGCTATGTGTATCTGGTTCGCGAAGTCAACATGGCCAACGACCTAGCACCAGAGCTGAGCAGGAGAAAACGAGCGGCTGGGGAGCTTTCAAGAGCGTCGAAGAAGTCGTGAAGAAAACGAAGAACGTCCGACTCCGTGCCCACCTATTCGACTCCACTGTTCTTCCTGCCCTAACATACGCCTCAGAGACCTGGGTTATACGAAAGCAGGATGAACACGCGATTAGCGTCGCGCAGCGTGGAATCGAGAGGACGATGCTCGGAGTGACACGACTCACGCAAGTGAGAGAAGGCCTCCGGAGTTCCGAGCTTCGCCGACGTTCGAAGATCAGAGACGCTGTCGCATGGGCCAAGTCGTCGAAAATTAGGTGGGCCGGCCACGTAATGCGATTCGCAGACACCCGCTGGACGAGAGTCAGATTGGATTCCGCGGGATGTCAACAGAACACCAGGACGCCCACCAACGCGTTGGTCGGACTTCTTCGTGAAAGCCCTGAACGACCGTTATGACGCTCTTCGTGTCCCTCGAGCGAGGAGGATCCATTGGACCACTCTGGCACGCGACAGGACGAATGGAGACGCTGCTGGCGCCCGCTCGAGCAAGTCGATGATCAACGGGACGACAGGTGATACAGGTGATAACCTCATGGACACAATCCTGTGCTGAAGAGAGGGAAAACTTCCACTCGGTAGTCGTCTTTAGCGTTCTAGTAGCACACATTATGGAAAGTCTAGTTA
The DNA here is from genome assembly GCA_947396885.1 of Heligmosomoides polygyrus polygyrus. Taxonomy (NCBI): domain Eukaryota; kingdom Metazoa; phylum Nematoda; class Chromadorea; order Rhabditida; family Heligmosomidae; genus Heligmosomoides; species Heligmosomoides polygyrus. The sequence continues at coordinate 52,556,163 of OX377204.1, read as the reverse complement.
AACGGTAGTGGTAGTTACAGGGAATTTCCAATCAGAGAAATCGCTAACACCATTCCAAAAATGCTTTAAACTAAACCACGAGAGCTAAGGTCAAAATGTGTCTTTTGGAAACTGCAAAACAACGCCAAGGGGTCAATAGCGTCACAGGCTCGACCTTATGAAGAGATATTGCTCTATTTCTGTATTAACATATTTCTCCTATTATGACTACAAATTTGAAGGAGTAAAAAGTGGGTCTCGCCTTCAAGGCTGTGCTAAATGGAAGGAACAAATGGGAGGATAGAAGTCACTGTACGTGTCGTAGTAAACTGTTTTTATTGATCTTCCCAGCGTCTTCGAAAAGAGCAGCTTTCGCCCTCCCAAAATGTTTCCTGATCGTTCAAGACACCTGTACCACCTGTATCACCTGTCGTCCCGTTGATCATCGACTTGCTCGAGCGGGCGCCAGCAGCGTCTCCATTCGTCCCTGTCGCGTGCCAGAGTGGT
>OX377204.1:52239595-52555477 GCA_947396885.1 Heligmosomoides polygyrus polygyrus | reverse complement strand
CATGGGGGCAGGTGGACGTGGCTATCGAAGAGATCGGAGTAGAAGTCGTGGATGACCTTCTCCATTGTCCTTCTGGAAGAGATGACGGTTCCGTCAGCTGGTAGTTGCCTGACTCTCGTGCTGCTCCACGTTGGCGTATAAGCTCGAGAGTTTCCGGAGACAGGCGTCTCTTGGTGCCTTCAAGCTCTCGGCTCCCTTAGCACTATCGTGGAGATGGTGCATGAAGCGGTCGTATTCCTCATCGACGTTGTCCATGACGGCATCTTCCCAAAGTCCGACAAGAGAGGTGTAGAGTCCCAGTTGATGGTCGTTCTGGGATTCCTCTTCTTGAACTTCGCGGCCTTCTCTCCTTGACGCGAAAGCGAAACCTCTCGCGAAGGAGGCGGTGGTCCGCGTTCAAGACAACGTTCTTCAAATGTTTGTTCGAGCACGTCAATCACGCCCCTTCGGAGCAAGCCACCCTTCACACAATCTCAACAATACCACGCATGTTTGAGTGAGCAGTTCTCACGATGGTAGACCAAAGCGAGACCATTCAATAACCTCAATGCATGACATCACCAACTCAGCACTACTGTCCTACTACAAATTGAGACGAGGCTGCTTGATCGACCTTGACTACGACCTATACTCAATGATCACACAGTATCTTCCGCCAGAGTGAAACATGCTATCGCTCCTTGCTACTGAATTGCTTCGTGATAAATCCTCTAGCTGAAGCAAGTAGAAGTCTAACGAGAAGTGCTAAAAGGCTTAATCGAGTTCTAATGCCGGAATAATCGAAAAGATGTGTTGGAACTACTACACTTAGGTATAAAACCTTGAGCAGGGCAGCCTGGGTGCTAAACATCTGGACTAATCCGTTGCCCAGTCGTGTCGCTTGTTCGTGTCGTTCCCCGCCGGCTACGTATAGAGGTACTAGTGTGAATCGGTTGCGTTACGCAAACGTATTAAACACTGTATGTAAACCTACGTTTGCAGAGATGCTGTAGACGGGATGAGATTCCTCGTAAACACTCAAAGGTTTGCGAGTCGCAACGTCATGGCGTATCACTATGCCATCATTGCCACCAGAGAACAGCTCGCCACCACTAAATCATGTTGTGCTCGGGGAGAAAAATTCTAGAAAGTGAAGCGATAATGCGATGGAACGAACTCGAGTGAAAACTGGTAGCAAAAGATGTTCGAATTGTGGTTCCGCTCCATGACCACGGCTGGCTTTGGCGCAACCTCAAGTACAAGATCTGCAACTCGCCAGACGAAAACACGCATGTCGTCGCCTCCTGGAACGTCGCGTCAACACAATCCAGTTAATCGACAAAAGCACTACCGTGGCAGAAGACGAACTGACCGCTGGCTAGCATTATTTCGGTCTTGTCGAATTCGACGGCATTTACGCATCCTGTATGTCCAAGAACATCCTTCTGGTGAACAACGTGCCGTTTTTCCGCTCCAATACGCAACACGTCGCTCTGCAATATCACCACCTCATTTAACGCACCCTGAACGACACTGTCGGACTTCTACGGATTCTTCTGGCCCACGAGGTCGCTGATAACGTTTATGCGCTTCTACAGTATTCCTGACGCACTGGATATGGAGTGCATCGGAAAATCGTCTGTAAATCTCGCCATCATGATTTTCTATCGTCGTTGAGCGGTGCAAAGCAAGCAACAAGTGAGGGGTTAAATAAACGGTGAAAATGTATTTGCTGCTTAATCACTTCGAAAGGATCCATATGCACCGGCTGTACAGGCAATAGAAAGATTCTGAAGGTGTCACTGACCTATTGAATGCAATTCGGCGGTCGGCTTATGAACAAGGTAGTCCCTTAACATTCCCAGACAGACCTGACGACAACTAACGGAGGACCGAACACGAAGGACATCGAAAGGCGCCATCCACGTTAATGATGCTAATGACACCGCACTACATCCCATTTCTACTGCATACAACGGAGACAGTTTTAATGCGCAATGGGCCCACACAATGACTTGCCGTGCACACCCGATAGCTACGTTAGTGTTGTATCCTTCCCGAGCACCACTGGAATTTGTTCACTTATTACGGAAGGATGAAGCACTTGCCCAACTTGGGCGTAAAATAAACGTATAATCGATCCATAATGCAAAGCGATCAGCTCCCTTCTCCATCATCTATGTCTAGTACAAAACCATGAAATTAAAATTATATTGGCACTAAAGTCTTACACTTAGAGCGAGTCGACATTAGCTATAGTTAAGAATGCGTAAAAGCTGGACCAGTAACATGGACCTAACAAAAACAACCTAAACCCCTTCTAGTCATAACTGGGGGCTTGTTTTCACTAGATACATTCCATTACTGCCCATTACTATCTGCGGTACAATCAGTCAAGCGCAAAGCGATTTAGTCGACGGGTACAACTGGTCAACAATGCCATTTGACCAAGGACTGACTTCCAGGTAAAAAGATCGTTCTCGAAAAGCCCACAACGTGATAAGCAAGGGCTGCAATGTTCAAAGTCTTTAGAAAGATGTCTTAAGAGACATGTTTAAATAATCGACGTCACGAAGCTCCATACTTATGACAGCTGTGATCAATAGACAGAACACAAAGGAATGCAACTAGCGAGCGGACGAGCTGGGGGACCTAAAGCGAACACCTTCCACTCGGAATCTTGTTCTAGTTCAAACACCGGTTAGGAGTGAGGGATACACCAACACTGTGTTTCCTGATGGAGGAAGATTTGAGAATACGCATGTGTAAGGAATAATGTGTTGAATAAAATAAATAAAATATAATAGTACAGAATACAAAAATACATAAAAATAAAAATACTCAAAAATAATAACTAAACTCATCGAAGGGAGGAAGCAGATCAGGTCGCCAATAAGAATTATCGAACCTCCTTTACTCGCACCTCCTCGAACCCTTATTGCGACTAAACTTGTTTTAAAGACTGGTACTGAGCAGTTGGCAAAATGAGCCTGCTCTCTCTCCCCCCCCCCCTCTTCCTACGTCTTCGATTTCGGGGTCCTTTCACACTCGGTTGTTCTTAAGCTTTCCTATTCCTTCGGAATCGATGAGATGGTACTACACCAGTCCGGAGAAAACTAAACGCTGACTAATCTAGCGACAGCTAATGCAGCACTCTGTGGGAATGATGATACTAAACACATGAGTTCGCCCGGTCGTAGTAACAGAGAGTTGCAAAAGCACTCCATAGGTGGATCAAACGCCTCTGAAGAAGACGGGAGCGTCGAAACGTTAGGCCTGGCAATAAAGATCCACCGTAGCAACCTCGAGCGGCACAAACAAAATATTGACAAATACTCAACACAATTTTATGATATTCCCTAAAGGAATGTATGGTTAACCCAAGGAGCGGCCGGTAACGCAGTCGACGAGGGCATTCCGAAATGAGGTGGTTCGGATCCTGAACAAGCCAAGCAAGTCTTCTACAACGGACCTTGTTGAATTGATAACAAGCTTATGTGGGAAGGACAAAACAGTGATTTGTCCATCTGCTGGCGAGAGTAAATAATTCTATAGGGAAAACAGACATCCAAATTTCTCAACGATATCCCACAGAAGCAGAATGGGTGGCGCATCTTAAACGGCGAAAGCTGTCGTCTATCCTTACGTTTTATTAGAAGAAGGGTTGACTCGTTTACAATACCTTTACAACGGCAAGCCAACGCCTTCCCAAAGCGCACGTTCAGTTAAACGACGCCAACCCGAATGTACCTAACGCTTCACTACGACTACTGTCCACTGTTAAGTGCAATGCAGGTCTAGAGCAGAGGGCAGAGGCGTGGGGTGGGTCCACCCAGCGCGTTCTCCATAACTGGTAGCCTCACCCTAGTTTAAAACAATGCTGGGGTGTGTTTTCTAAATCACAACGTACGCGAAATTGCTTCTGGCTCTGTACGTATAGCTCTTGTAAGAGGCCACGGTCCTAGGGTTGTGGCCCATATCTCTTCCATAACGGTAGCCTTATAGGGACCTGCCTTATGCTTCACGATTTCTTGGGATCTATCCTAGTCGGAGGGGAGGGAGCACATAACTAAATTATGTAACTAATTGACTTGAGACTCACGGAGCAGTTTCAAGAGGACAAGGTAGGACGTAAAAGCAAACAAAAAAAAATCGCGACGATTGTAGAGACGGCAGGTAAGGCGCATTCAAACACAGCTGACTTTCGCCCGACATGTTATAACCCTAATTATCATAGTGAGGGAGCCATACAAAGCCACATGCCGCATGCTGACCGCCACCTGACATCCATTATTATGAGTGGGGCAACTTTGATTACAACCGCGACGAAGCCAATGTGTCGTTCTTGTCCTTTGTAAATTTTGACAGTATAGATTTTATTCTGTCCTCTAGAAGCCGCTCCGTCCCATGTCAATTTGTTAATAAGTTTTAGATAAGTTTTATTTTAGTTTTTTTGTGCCCGACCCCCGACTAGGATAGATCCATTCTTTGTGTTCCGTAGAGGCCACTCAGCCCAATTTCAATTTTATTAATTCGCACAGACTTCTTCGGTGCAAAGGGCAGTGCTCGATATGTTTGCCACCTATACGCTTTTTTCACTGAACACCTCCTAACCCGAGTTGCGCCCCTAGTTGTCATCCATCTACAGTTATAATGCATACTTATTAGTGTTGACGGCTTTCACTTCAAATGATCTGGGGCAAATTCTCCTATTGTCATAAAGTTGAAGAAGCGTGGACTCACCTCTTTGGACCTGGGTCCGGATTCATCAACAATTAAACCCGTGGGTATGCGGGGTATATGGGGTAGAGATAAGGCAAGAGTCAGAGACGCGGGCTTCATCGTGGGTATCTCTACCCCCTATACCCACAGGTTAGTCGTTGATGAATCCGGCCCCTGTACGAACTCTGTCATCATTATGAAGGAAAGTGGACCCCCCCCCCCCCCGCCCAGACTTGCACCCGCTGTTGCTACTCTTCTACACAAGGAGCAAAACGGTCACCGGAACCATGACCACGCCCGTGTCACGACATCCATATCTCAGCCACTTCATCGCAAAGTATTTCGGCTGTCTCGTAGTTGTTCAATGCCAAGCAAAATGAGTACGCGGGATAAAGCGGAAAGCTTACGTTTCGAGTGCTTGCTCCGAGCTGCACGCCCTCGACGAAGCGTCGTATGCTCCATTTCGCTGGGCTCGATGGTAAAAGCACTGGTTCCGCCTCTGAATTCCGTGTTCCACCAGCTATCTCCGCAGGAGACGCCATACGTTGGCAACAACGATTGAGCTAGATCCACCTAGAAATAAGACCCACTACACCGGGAACAGCATCCGAGGAAGCACTGCAGCAGAGCGGTCCAAGCTGCGAACAACAGCCTCAACAGCCAGTCCCCCGCTGCTCGAAGCAATCCCAAGCAAGTCACCAAATCGGCCGAGATCGCTGGAGCCGTCGCGCCCACCGTGCGGACGTTTGGTGTAATTACGGACGCTGCGCACGCAGAGCGAGAGGGCGGATCTACGAGCGGACGCCGGCCGCGACGTCCGCGCTCCTGTGGCTCGCCGCTGATGGCCAGCCGCAGCCGCCAAGGGTTGACGGGCAACTCGGCCCCGCTCGTCCCCGCTACTGCTGAGTCACGTCGATTTGCAGCGCGTCTGCCACCTCTCGCTGCCTCTCCGCTATTTCGCGCGCCTCTACCGTCTCGCGTGGGAACATGCTCTTTCTTGAGCGCTTTGCACAACCGGCGTCTCATCATCGCGTGATATATTTCCACACCAATCGTACTGTTGGTGATGTCACTGAGGAAATAAACCGTTCCAGCCACAACGGTCACTGAGCTTCTGCAGGATGTTTAGAGACATGTTTGAGACTTGTCTTCTGTTTGAGATAAGTATTTCAGAACACTCTTTATCAAAGCGTTTGAAGTACGAATGGCAACATACGAATAAAAACAACTGCATCGTGTGAAGCATGAGATTGCATTTGTGAGCAAGCATATACCTGAATACAAAGGCAAGTGTGCTAACAGTTCCCTCACGGAATGGGCAGGATGACATGCGTAGGGCTCTTCAGAGGTACAACGAGGGAACGGGGTCACATTGAGAGCTAACTAGTGGGCAATGTTGCTGGCTAAGGTATCAAGGTGATTCTTACACTCTCTTGTGGTAGGTGGGCGACTATCCGCCTGGAGGAACTCTTTGAAGCGTCTCATCTCATCGTGTATTTTATTTTGCCTGCAGGCTTCGCGACTTCAGATGTATCTTGTCGCCATTCCCCCATATGCTATAGGCAGGATCTGCGATTTGGCCATAGTTAACTGTGAGGCCAAAAGCTGTAATGGAGCTGCCATAGCAGGGGTGTCAGTAGGAAACGCCCTTCGAAGTTTACTGTGAAACCCTTCAACGAAGTTCGCAGATTATCCTGCCCCTTCCGTGAGGGAACAGTTAGCTGTTTCACCATTGCCATCCGCCAGGGGCTGTGAAAGTATCGCCTGAAACCATAAATGTCGTTCTCTAAACAGTATTTGTTCTCATGCGTCGCCTTAGGCCGGGGGCATACTTCCATCGCCGCGATGCCATCGCGGCGCTCAGTTCATGGCCATTCCGCCGCACGCGGCCGAATAGTCAAAGAAAACCTCGCCGCGGCCGCCGCAACAGTGGCGGTCGGCATGCGCGATGGCTTCCCGCGCCCATCGCGGGCATGGCATACTTTTTCGCGCCGCGCGCGGTGTTTAGCGTTGATCCTGGACGGATCGCCGTCGCGCTCCCTTGCAGAGCGATGGGCGATGCGACGAGCACAGAGAAATCCAAATTCTTTCGCGTCGCTCTGCAAAACTCATCGCCGCGATTCAATCGCGGCGACGGGAAGTATGCACGAGGCCTTACCGAAGCGTGGCTTGCCATATCAGCTACTAAGCCTTGGATAACGTTGGTTGGAGTTCCCGTATAGGGTTGTGCCCTAAATTCGTTGCACCTTTCGATCACACTACGGCGCATAATAGAACGAGGGGCGCTTCTTGGCCCACAGAAGTGGGGGCGAACCGGATTTGCAGGATCCGTTATGAAGTGTCCACTTCTGACTTTGCAGGAAGGCACAGGCTGATTTTACACCTCGCGCTCTCGATCCTTAAGCGATCGGTATCCACAGCACACAAAGGTGCTGGTCTCTCCGTCTGAGAGTGTCTTCCTATACGCCCACTCATACACAGCTGACGATCTCGAGGTAGGATATATATGGCCATATCTCCACCCCTTTGCCGTGAGGGAGCAAACATCACTCGAACCGGTTCGAACGACGCCATTTCGCAATAACGGTACTTCCAACATCTTCTTTCTTCTGGATCTCATGTGAAGCCTCTCCATCGTGGGGAAGCAATCGCATGAATTGCACGTGCGGCTAGAGATGTGGGGTCGGCGGAGGCGCCGGCACTCTTCCGTCTGGGATCCGCCCCGCGGCGATGACTCAGCATGCTCGGGGCCGAGCTGCCCCGTAATCGGGGCCATATGCTCGTGTTCCCCCAATGGGGGAAATTCAATCAATGTCAGCATATCTTATCACGCCCCAATCCCCCATCGGGGGAGACTCAGGGTAGACGAGCATACGGCCCCTGGTTTTGAACGGGCTGGTGCCTGATGCGCAGCGGCAAGGTGTCTTAGGCATCTGGCATACCTCCGAGTCGCTCCAGCGACTGGTCGCGGAGATAAGGCCCATGCACACTTCTGCGACAGCGCGGCGCGGCCATGATGAAGTATAGGGCCGCGACGGCAGCGGCGCGACATTGCGACACGTGCCGCGGGAGGGGGAATGCACACTCTTGCGACTGTCGCGGCGGCTATCGCAGGCGACGCCGCGCTGACTACCGCAGGCTGGAGTGGTTCAAACCATTCCTGGCGGCACGGCATCCACGGGGATGTCGGTTCCGTTGTCTAAAACGGTGCTCTAACGCGCCCGCGCCGCGACCGCCGGATTTCGCGGAGGTAGCCGTCGCCCCACTTGTCGCGCCGCGGTGTCGCAGAAGTGTGCATGGGCCTATAGTGTTGCACACCAGTCGCTGAAGCGACTCGGAGGTATGCCGAACAGTTTAAGGCGAGTAGGCTGGAGGGCGGAACTTTTACGCACTTTTGGCCGCGACGTCGCCAGTCATTCGCTGGCGGCGCGCACAAGATTTACTTACATGAGTTCCATCAGTGGGCTTCTTGCTGCCTAGTATTGCATGAACTCGCGAACGGGAACTCCTACTGCGAATTTTTGCTGTTACTAACAGCAAACTAACTAACACTAACAGCTGGCTATTATTGTAGCTACTATTGTGGTAAGATCCTTACTATTAGTAGGAAGTTAGTGATAATAGTATCTCTGATAATCTAAGACCATCAGTAGAAACCTTATTTATACCATTTTCACGTCAAATTTAACATTTCTCACGTCGAATTGGGAATTATTCTAAACAAGCGTGATTATTTTGAATTCAAAGTGAACATCTTCCAAATCAGAGCGACTGTCTTCTTGTCAAAAAAAAAAAAAAAATTGGAAAATCTCTGAGGAAAGCAGAATTATTAATTGTTTGTTCAAGGAAATTTGGTATAATTTTCTCTGAAATTTTTTAGTTGACATGCCCGAATGAGTGTGATAATTTTTTAGCATTTTTATTTTTTGAGAAAAGGGAACAAATTTAATTTTGTTTAAAAGCGCAATAGGGCAGCAATCATTTATAACATTAAAAAAGAATTGCGCCATGCATCCTATTAGCTCGTCGCGTTTTTTATTTGATTGATAGTACTAGTTACGGTTACATGAAGCTTCAATGTGAAGATATGTGTGTTCTTTACAATAGTTTCTTGTTGTCTATTACAGGCGTGAAATTGCATGCAAACAGAAATTTTGCTATCGATCAACAAACATCGCGACGTCCTGGACGAGGACGTAATCTCTTCGTATGGCACAAAAATGGCAGCCTTTGTACTCTTTAGACAAGCTTTAAACCATTATTTTTCCTCGAAAATCAGAATTTTATAAAATTTCAAACAATGTCTTCACTTATTGAGGAAGTAAATTAAATATTAAAGAAATTGTTCTGAAAATTTTCCTTGAACAAAAATTATTCTAACCTTTTTGTAGAGTCTCCAGTTCAATGTGGAAGTAACTCGTTTTGATTTGGAAGATGTTCAGCTTGATTTCAAAAACGTTCGACCTGTTTAGAAGAGTGTCCAATTTGGCGTGGTAACTGTATGGTACTGGCAATTTGCCAGCCGTCGATAATCGGTATAGGATCCACGCGCACGGAGCTAACAAGCTGTACGCGTTTTCGGCCCGCCATTGCGGGCCTGCCGCGGACGCGCCCGAAGTGCGCGGCTGAAAGTGAGTAAAAGTTCCCGCACCCGGGTAAGTTAGATCAGCCACTAGCCCGATCCTGACGAACACACCCCCGAATGACTACCGTATCATTTATGCGCGCGTTGGCGATGGAGCGCGAAATCCTTCATGCGTAGCGTTACACACGCGAACCTCCGCTGCGGGACATTACGTACGAATGGTCGCCGCGGGCGGGCGTGCGCGGCAGAAGACGTCGCAGTTGGGTGACTTCGGCGGCCAGTGATATCTACGCCTGCCTCAAAACTTGCAGATCAAGTGTTAGAAAGTGTATACAAAGTCAGTTTCACTGCGATAGTGTGTAATATTTTCAGCATTTCCTGAAGAAGCATCATATAAAATTGAGCCTTAGAACGTTGTCTAGTTTTCTAACTCGAACTCAATTTCTGAACCAGAACATGTTTTTCCCTCAGCTCCTGCAACAGGAGGAAGGGATATCAACAACTCAAACCTAGCGACTGCAGCAGATCGTGAGGCACAACTCACACGACCGCAGCGGAGCTCATCGCGCATGCGGCAGTCGCCGTCGCGGGCGCGGCGACCATCCGTACATAAAGACCGCCACTCGCGAACCTCCCGTCGCTCAGGGAACGCGGATCTGGGGCCGTATGCTCGTCTACCCCGAGTCTCCCCCAATGGGGGATTGGGGCGTGATATAATATGTTGATATTGATCGATTCTCCCCCAACGGGGGAACACGAGCATACGGCCCCTGAACCTAGATCCGCGTTCCCTGAGCGACCAAGCCGTTCGTGTGGAAACTGCTTTCGTCGCCCAGGGGAGTCCGCGGCTGGGTTCTGCTCTGTTCGAGCGGCGAGACGCATCCGGCTGGAAAAAGTGTTTGATAAACATACAACCGGAAAGAAACCCGTCTGAGTTGTCCACCGTAGTTTTGGATTGAAATCCAGGGAAATCGTTACGGGACCGGGTTGCCTATTCCTCTGCTAATCAGTCGCTGCAGCTAGTGATATTTGCTTGCGTGCTTCTCCGGCGCAAATAGGGTCGGGGGGGGGGGGGCTTCTGATGGGCAGAAAATCCCATATAGCGTCGTAGCGTCGTTAATGTCCTTCATCTCAGGCTCCAACGTATAGAGCCTGTAGTAAGAACGTTACATGGTTGGTAATAACCAGGTTTGAATCGCGCGGCTGTGGGCGTTGCACACCGCACACTCGGACGGAATTTTTTCCGGTTGTAAGTGTATCGGCGAGTGCTGGAAAACTGCGCAAAAAAACCCTCAGAACTGTGTACACGTCGAAGTCCCTCAAACCCCAAGAAGTCAGCTGAAATGTAAGTATGGCACAACGCTGGGGAACCGAACCCTCCACCTTTCTCGCATGAATTGAACTCCTACTGCCCCACGACCCGCTTGCCTGCTCTGCCATCGCAGGCCCACAAGACATCGATCGAACGTGGCAACATGGACTCCGACGCGCGATCTCTGAGCTAGGGGCGCAGACAACCGGAATACGGTAACCGTTCGGGGGTGAATCCGTCAGAATCGTTTTACAAGATCAGTCAGACCCCGGAGTTCCTTCCCTTGGAACCGTGCTTATGTGAGTGTTCCACGACCATGTGCAATCTCGGAGCGGGCATCAGCCCGATTAGTACTGTCCCTTTCGCTTTCGTTTCCGTTTCGGTGTAAGGCTATGCTCCGGTCTCAGCCTAAATGCAGCGTAGCGGTAACGGAGCGGCGTGTGCCCGTGACTCGATGATGCTTACAACGATGAAATTTTCACGGACGAGGTGTCCGGGGCGCGCCGATGGGATTGGGGCACCGTGGTGCGCGGAAGAATGCACCGCCCTTCAGCACGACGGTTACAGGGTACGGGTCAACCATGACTCATGTTTCGGCGGTTTTGTCGTGCCGTCGGCGCCCTCTCGGTTAGAGATCCCGCTCTCCTGCCTCGCTGCATCTCTCCACCATTGCGCTAGAGTCCAGACAACGGAGCACCCCCGCGCTTCTCTACCGCAGGCTAGATAGGGCAGCTCGAGGACTGCGCTTCATAAACCATTATTTCGCATACGAACGATGTCGGTTTGGCGACCTCTTTTATTAGAAACATTGATGCGATGGGATAGTCTATGCTTACCTTTTCGATTTTTTAAAAAGAATATCACGCCAAGGACATTGGTAGTAGTACTCGCAATCAGTGTTCCAGCTCAGAGGTGAGATCCGATGCCTCCTGCGTTGCGAGTTTGGGACGAGCCATGAACTTGCCAGAACGTCACAGTGGTGTGTTTGATTGGTTGCATAAGGTTACACGCAAAGTACTGAGCGGCTTGGAATAGGTTATATCGCTTTTCTTGTGTAGACCAATGGGATTTCAAGCCCGTTACTTCTCAAAACCCGGCTTCAGAACGCCTCGGAGATCAGTTACTGCAGTGCTGTGTGAACACTGATTGGTTTTTATCTCAAAGCGAGGGCCTTTCTCAGAAGTTTTATCGTAAGGCTCATTGCTTCTTGCTGTATGCAAATGAGTATATTCCATCACCATCGTCTATTAAAAGAAACAGACCTACGGCTACCACAAAGCTTAAGGATCAGAGATCGGACTTAAGGATTGTCATCTGTTCATAAACGCAAATGTTCTGCCTAAGGAAGGCGAATAAATAGAATACCATGAGGATGATCCACTTAATTTTCTTGCTCCCTGTCTTCTACTGACATGTGCTTCTATGAAAACCTTGCCATTATGTAAGCAGGACCCAAACGTTGTCTCCCCAATTTCTTTTCACAAATCCAGTTTTGCTAGACCTGCGTACCTTCACTAATTGATGTCTGTCGTGCCACCCAAAACATAGCAGCCTCCAGACGTCTGTTTCGTGACCTTTAGGAAGGTGTGTAGGCTGAGAAAGTTGCATCCCTTTCGCTTTTATAAAACTCAGCCTTCTTGCACTAAGCGCCTCCGCGACTGCTAATGGTTATGGAGAAGCAGGCGACGAGAGGGTACTCCCACCCGCGCGCTGAGTCAGCTCATTCGGCCGGCAGCCGTCGGATCGCAGCCGGAATGTCTGTTTCTCTGCGCTCTCGCCTTTCCCCTCGCCTGGTTGACCCGTGTCCTTAGACGCGCCGAGTGTGCCCGTGTGTCTCGCTCCGCGTAACCTCTGTTGTATATTTTGGGTGATAGAGGTAGAAAGCATATTCCAGTATCATTCGCCAAGCACCAAAGAGAGACTAGCGATTGATACTGGCTTTCATATCATTCGCTCTGCATAAATAGCAGGGTAGCGAATGATACTCAGCAGAGCGAAAGCTCTGACTCAGGTGTATGTTTAATATCTCCCGCCTCAATAAATATTGAAAGGAAGTGGAGTACATCACCAGGGCGATAACCAAGCCCAGCGAGCTGAACCCCACCACAGGTTCACCGTGGTCGTCATGGAAGTGTTCACCCAATCGCGCTTGCTCATCACGCTGGCGAGTTTTCCGGAAAAGAAAGCGGCCGCGCGGTTCAGCTCCACGGTGGATCATGGTCTGTAGCCTGTGAGCCGGCAGGCCGGCCATTCGTGCATTGCGTCCCGCAGCCGAATCGGTCAGAGACCCGCCGCGGTCAAACGAAGAGTTCGAAGGCCTGCGGCCCAGTTGACCGCTGGGATGTATTGCGCCTCGTTCTTCTCCGTTTCCTGTGCTATTACGTCCATCGTAGTACACCTGCGGAATATACCAAGGGCGCATGAGTGCACTAGCATATCGATGAGGCACAAGGTGGCCTGAAGGTCTCGCGTTCGGCTCTTCGGAGCATGGCGGTGTCTAAGATTCCGGGATTCCCAAGTTTCTGTTGCTATATTGTGTTTCCGTCACGTTTATGTAATGTGGAATCCTTGAGCTGTCCAGCTCCTTCAGCATACCTTTCACTCTCTTCCGTCGGTTTTACTCTCATTGTCTACACTCCATTTTATTAAGCAACACCACACTCTGTAGGCTTGGCAATATACCTCGTTTCGTTTGTTGTTTCCGCTACCTTTTCAAACACAACTCGACTGCTGCATGCAACACTCCCTGAAGCAAAGATCATCGGCTTGCCAGCGTTGTCACAGTCTCTCGAGCAAAACAAAGCCGAAATACAAGGCAGCACATCATGAAACTGGTCATGAAGAGGCACGCGCTGTTTCATCCAACATGCGTACTTTGCAGATAACTCCGAAGAGATCCCGTTATGTGCTGCTCATCTCTAGTTCTGTGAATCGCGGTTCCGTTGGACTTCATCATGGCGCCTGAAAAGGATGGTACGAGGCCTTCTCTCCTCTTGGCGGGCTTCGCTGGAGACAAGGTTACTTCTGGATCTGCTTGCAAAAATAGTGACTGCCGACAAATGCCTTCCTTATGCCCTAGTGCGCTTACGCATCATGGACTTTCGTGCGAATTCGACCTTCTTTAAGATGCGCAGTCACACCTGAATAATGACACACACGAGAAGCCGATATTTCCTCCATCGAGACAAGTACTACCATTCCAACTGACGGACAGCGGACTATGGAATGTTAGCTGATGTGGGTGCGAATCGATGAGGATTGCACGCGTGCTCCGGTGCTCCTAAGTACACTCAACTAAGCATGCTTGAGGAGAACTTAGCATTGTAGTCTAAAGGGGAAGGTAGGGCTCTTGGACACCGCTTTTTCAAACGAAAAGAGAGTGGAGGTGAATATCAAGAGGAAATCTCCCTGTTGTGTGCTGCTCGTGTAATGAGCGTTGCGATCGAAATTTAGGATCCTACTATATATAAAGCAACAAGCGTGTGTGTGTGCGCGTGTGTGTCACACTGTCCGTCCGTCCGTCCGTCACACCTGAGTTGGGGCGCGGCAGCCGAACACCTCGGCAACCGTGCATGGCGAGCTGCAAACGTGCCGAACACGTCGGCAACCGTGCATGGCGAGCCGTAGACGTGCCGAACACGTCGACAACCGTGCATGGCGAGCCGTAGACGTGCCGAACACGTCGCGATTTTTTGAGGATGCCGCTCAAGTGACGCGAAACTTCGGCCCTGGGGGTAATCGAGGTTGCTGAACACGAAACTGAAGTCGTCCAATCGATATCGATCGATATTATCGATTTTTGAGGATGGCGCTCCAGTGGCGCGAAACTTCGGCCTTAGAGGTAATCGAGGTCGCTGAACACGAATCTGAAGTCGACCAATCGATATGGATCGATATTATCGATTTTTTTGAGGATGACGTTCAGGCGGCACGAAACTACTGCCCTGGGGGTAATCGAGGTCGCTGAACACGAATCTGACGTCGGGTCAATCGATCCATCTCGATTAACATAAAGGTCAGAAGGCCTAGGGAAGAATAGGAAACCCGTAGCGGCCATGGCGTCCTATTCTCGGGGTTTGGGGGCGAAGCCCCCAACCAGTCGTAGGCGGCCGCTAGGCCGACGTACGACTGGTTTTTCAATAAAACAAAAGTGTTCCAACGCTTCCGGTTTACAACAACCTTCAAAACAAGCAGAGCGTCTTACTTTTCACTTCCCTCTTTCCGCTAGTATTACTTTCAAATCACTTTCAGCATCCCTTAAAGGCGATCAGGAGTTGTTAATATTATGGCTGGTGCCCGCTTCAGACCGGCGGGATATCTAAGAACGGTAGCGCTAGATCAGCCAGATCCCGGAGTTCCTTCCCTTGCCTAGATCTGTGCGTCAGCGGAGGAGAGCACATAGACCGTGTTGATCTAAGTGTTCCACGACCATGTGCGATCTCGGAACGGGCACCAGCCCGCTAAGTACCGTTATGTAATGAATCACAAGGAACGGAAGGTTCAAGAACTCACATCGCTTCGATATTGTAGAGTTCGAAGGTGTGAACGTTCTAAGCAGCACGTTTTCCAAGCCAAACGTTTCTCTTCCAGTATTCGGTACGTCGACTTCAACCTGTAAGTCCAATCACAGTTCACAAAATTTCTCTTAAATGCCCATAATTTGTTGAGTGAGTTTTCAGAAAATCAGATTTTTCCGGAAAACACCAATGAACTAGTTGATCGTTGTTAGTTGTAGAGCAGCTGTGGTACACGTGCTGCATTAGCAGAGGCCGCCGTTTGCTTCTAGCCCATCCAAGTTAAGCCGCTAAATATTTGGGCCATTGAAGACTTCTTATTAAACTCGCAAAAACGCGTTTTTTTCAGCCCGTGTGGGCAATGTGGTGAATTTCCGAGTGGCTAAAGGGTAGAAGGGCCTGTGTAGCGCAGTCGAAGAAGGAACCGGCATTCGGATGTGCACCGAATCGTTCCTGAAAGAATAAAATGCTTAACCATGACTGGACGACGGTGCACCTTACATAAGCCAGAATCCTGCATATTGCGTCCACGACATCCTTTAAAAGTGGAATGCGAGGCACATCCCAGAAAGTTGAGAGCCAGCCATTGTATTCTTGCAAAGTAGCATCGTACTGCAGCGTTGTTTCCAGCGCTGCTTTCCCGCTCCGTACAAGCACCTGCCAGTGTATCCACTGGTGTCGCCCGCTGTCGACTTTTCTTTCCGTAATGTCAGCAAGCTTCGCTCCTCCTGCGTCAACTGCTTCCCGCAAACATCGCACGGTGATGCTCACAACTACGTCGATCTGTTCGAATTCTCGAAGGTGAGTTATGGAAGAGTGATTTCAGTGGTTTGTAGGGTAAGCCAATCGTGTCTGTGCATCTTACAAAGAACCCGGTGAACAACAATGGACGGGTAACAGAATTCACTAGCGTCCAGCATCTCGTTCCCTTCTGATCAGTGCTTGCTATGTGGCCTGTAGGCTTTCTCAGATTTAATTAGTTTCAGTTCGGTGGGATGCCGTATCCCGTCCTACCCGGCGCACGCGCTCCATCTCCGTGGTTTGCCGACCTCCGTTACACTATCGCCACTCCCCTTCCCCACTCCTATCCAAGTGTCTACGAAGAAGTGCTTGGCTCAGAGAGGTTGGTGTGCTAGGTCTTTAGTGACGTAGAAAATTCGGCACCATTGTGCTTTACGGACTCCAGAGGACGAGGGGTCGAAAAAAATTTCCGCCCACACTTCGCCTAGGGGGGATATTTGGGGTGCTGATCACGAATCTGACATCCGTTTTTGAAATTTCGACCGATTACGGTAGGTTACTGTAGGTACCGGTGACTAAGGCTGTCGAGATCATAATCACCGATTTCGCCCAAACTTCGCCTAGGGGGGTTATTTGGGGTGCTGATTACGAATCTGGCATCCGTTTTTCGTTTTACGCTGGAGTACGATAGGTTACGGTGGGTACGGGTGATTAAGGTCATGGTCATCGATTTCGCCCAAACTTCGGCTATAGGGGTTATCTGTGGTGCTACGGGTAAGCACAGCATGCAAGCGGTCCGGCAGCGATCGCCTGAAAATTCGCAAATCAGCGGTATACCATTTTTGCGAGAAACTCTTCGATAGGCGAAGGCTTAATCGAGAGATATCAATCTAAGCATCATGGCCCTCCACGCACTGTTCCACAACCGCCGCCAGGAAGAACTGCGCGACTTCAGCCTGAACGACGTCTTTGACAAGCTAAACATGGACGCATCCGATTTCTAGGAATGGCTTAAAAGGATAGGATTGCTCGCAGTCGGTGACCATGACCTTGGCAGCCTTAGTCACCCGCACCTACCGTAACCTACCGTACTCCAGCGTAACTCTAGAGTAAAACGAAAAACGGATGTCAGATTCGTGATAAGCACCCCAAATAACCCCCTAGGCGAAGTTTGGGGGAAATCGGTGATTATGACTTCGACAGCGTTAGTCAGTGCTAACCTGACCAAATAACCCCCTAGGCGAAGTTTGGGTGAAATCGGTGATTATGAATTCGACAGCCTTAGTCACCGGTACATACTGTAATCTACCGTAATCGGCTGAAATTTCAAGAACGGGTGTCAGATGCGTGATCAGCACCCCAAATAACCCCCTGGACGAAGTTTGGGCGAAAAAGTTTTTTTCGACCTCTCCTCTTCCTCTGGAGTCCGTAAAGTACAATAGTGCCGAAAATTCCTTCATTTTTCACAAGAGGGCAGTTTGAGCTACAAAACGTGTTGTGAGCATTGTAAGGCGAAGCAAACTTCACTCTTTCAGGGTAACTGCTGCCTCGAAGGCTGAACAGTCGAAAAATGTCGACATGACGGATCATCAGCTGAAAAAGAAAATGACGGCGTTCTACTTCGAAATTCGGGCCACTTTGTCTCGCTTCATTTGCAAAATCTGTGGCTATCTCCTTTTTAAGGTGGGCATATGTATATTCGCATAGGTTCATCTGTAGGCGAGGTCACCTACAACATACTGCAGCTGCTGTGTTGATTTTTCCGTATCTCGTTCAGCCCAACTAGCCGCTCCATTTTTGCGACTCTTTTGCTATCACTGTTTCAGTGGTGGGTTCCTTTGAGAGAAAAAAAAAACCTGTTCACTGTGAAGGTTGGTCCGCTATGCCAGCCAGAGAGCATGGCGTCTCCAACCCTCTTACCTTGGGAACCTATTAAGGCAGCTTCTTTTTTGCAGTGGTAACCAACGTGCATTGCAGGTGTTCCGCAGATTGATGACCCGTTTACTTGTGAGTCCACACCAAATGAAGCAAGTTGTTGAAGCTGAGAAGGTGATCTCTTGTTTCCGTCAATGTTCACATCGATTCTGTCTTACGTGAACTGTACTGAGTTGTGTATTTCAGTCGGGTATACCTCTTGTTTATCTTCCTCTGCATCGCTCACACCTCGATTACCTTCTGATCACGTGGACGGCTTGGCATTTCGGGCTTCGTTTGCCACATATTGCTTCCGGAGACAACCTGAACCTTAGTGGACTCGGGTTCGTTTGTTTCAAGAACTAAATGTGGAAGACGAGTGACACTTGAGATGAATAAGTAAGAGTTTAGCTGGCTTTTGCGGTCGACTGGTGCGTTCTTCATTCGCAGACGTACTGATGAGAATGATGAAAGTGGAAAGGACGCTTCTTATCGGTGGGTATATAGGCCTCAGGCTGCTTTGAGAATTGCACTGCTCGGTGTCGAGCAGTCTTCAGAAAAGCAGACTGCGAACGAGATTGAATTTGTGGCACGTTGGGGCAAAAGTTTCGTCCGGTTGAGTTCTGAGGCTTGGTTTCTCTAAATCAATCAGGTGCTGGATTTAGGTCATGGCGGGCTGTTTTACGTTCTAGCGTTTCGTACTGGCGCTCCTGTTCTGGCTTAAAATAGTTGATTCTTTATCATTACTGGATCGTGACAAATTCTCAAAAGCAGCGCTTTGACTGCGGTTTCATTCCAATTGGCCTTAATTCCTGATTACAGGGCTGTGCTTCATTCGTACATTGAACAGCTTCTGAGGAAAGGACTAAGCGTAGAATTTTTTCTAGAAGGAACAAGGTGGGTTGAGACGGCTTTAGTTTGTTGTTGGCGTTGTTTTTCAGATGAGCTGTTTAACGAGAGAAGTCATACATAACTATTTAGCGAGAGCTAAAGCAAGACGCTTGTTCAGATGTCGATTTGGGAAGTCGCAGCTGCCGAAACATGGACTCATCTCAAATGTGGTGAAGGCTGTTCAGGAAAGTGAGTGCGCCTTTCTTTGTGTGACGGCGTGGCTCTTTTCGAGCATTGCTATGTTACTCGTCTTTTCCTTTGGCAGTGATGCTTCGTTAAGAGAAATACCAGATTTTCGTTCTTGACGAAGATCTTTTTGGAGTGATCAATAACAAGCTGATTACATCTGTAGTGTTTTTTTTTGGCTAAGCATCAACATTCTTCTCTCAGTTCTAGTTCTGAGCCAATTGTGTTGTGAAGTTCATTTTCAGAGATCATACAGGATTGTTTCTTGGTGCCTGTGTCCTATACCTATGATCATGTGGCCGAAGGTGTATTTCTTGATGAATTGATGGGAATTCCAAAGGTTCGTTGGTCTTGCAGATATGTCGAGCGAAGTAGAGTAAAACAAAATAGATGTGTAAGATTCGCAACAACCCTGAGATATCTGAAAAAGGGCGGAATCCAGTTATGTGTTCACTACAACCTCGGCCAATTATGTATCGCTTCACTACTAGTCGTACTATTTTTTTGTGATAAGGTTACTGTGATTTGGCATTACCCTCAACGACCTCGGGATTGTTCTATTGTGGTTACTGCGTATGCCGGAGCAAGCTTGCCTAGTAGGAGTGAAGCATGTGCGCTGTAGGCGTCAGATCAATAAGATGCTTTTCGCATACAAAGTTGGAGCAGTGCTGTGCCTTGTTGATACCGTAAACGTTATTCCCAGATAGCGAGAAGTGTGTGCGCTGAGCATGACTATTAATGTAATTTTTTGTAGAAACGAGAAAGCGTCCTTGGCGTCTTCTGTGGAGTGCTGAAGAGCTTCGGAAAGCCTAGACGTTGCGGTGCTGTTAGAATGCACTTTGGGGAGCCTGTACTACTCTCGGTTAGTTATTTCTCAGCCCTTCTAGGCCTTATCATTGACCTCGTTCCTCTAAACTGATATTCTGAACAGGACTACATGAACGCTCTTCAAGAAGCCCTTGCGGTTCGCCGAGCTGTCCCGCAGCTGAGCCGCATACCTCACGTTTTCTCTTATAGGTCTGCCTTCGCTTCGTTTTTCGTTCTGTGCCGTTGATTCTGCAGATATCTTTTGCAGAGAGCTAGTACCTTGGCACTCGGGGCACAAAGAAGTGACGGATGACAGAAGTTTGATCCGTGCTATCGGATACCACATAGTTTATGGTGATCGCTTTCTTCCCTACTGGGCTCTTCGCCGATTCTCAATAACTTCGCTTTCCAGAGGCTCAGTCGATTGTCTCAATCTCCTTGGTTTCCGTTGTCAGTGCGTTACTCCTCTGCAAGTTTCGACAGGTTCGTCCACTTTTCACATTATAACGACGCTGGCATAACGTTTGCGACCTTGCGATTTTCCGCCTGCACCATTTGTGAAAAAGGGTGAAACTGTGTTGCAGCGTCTACACGGAAATTCTCTTCATCTTCCTCTCTTCCGATAAAATAAACAAGGGTTCCTGCAGCAAGTCTGCCCAGGATTGCATATCGCTCAGTGTATTGGTGCGTCAGCGTGTTGAGGTAGAAATAAAAGAGATCACTGTTAATCAGTCTTTTTGGGATGCATTCTGACCTGTACAGAGACTTGCGGGTTCACTCGATGGAACCCTTATCGTTAGTATTTCCTAGGAATGTCCGGCATGGCTTAAAGATGGAGCGCTTGTTCTGGAGCGATTCGAGCCTGGATTTGTTGCCCTCGTGAGAACAGGCCCGATTGTCACCTTATTCAAATCCTTTCTGTTCTTCAAGGTTCCTGGTACGCTGGCAGTTTTGCTTCGTTGGGGCTTCGCCTACTAATCTGTTATCATCGTATTCAAACATCGAGTTCCTGCCAGTAACAGTATCGGTTTACTCATCGTGTTCGCTATCGTTCTCCATCACCTTATCTCTATTTTTGGCTTGCTCAACAACGTCCACTACCACTTTTTGACTATCATTTCATTATACGTATCCGTAGAAGTGACCATTCTTTCCGAGTCTCTCTTGCTGTTTGACAAGCCTGCTTCGCGGCTGGATTTCCACCTGTGAGTTAGAAAGACGGCATTGGTTCCATTGAGCGGGTTATTATATTTGGTACCGTGCCCTTCTCTTTGAACGCGAACCTGTATTCATCGTTCTGTTGGATAACTCACGTTCTTCAGGTCATGAAGTGGCGCAGGTATTAAGAAACAAGTGCTCCGTCACGCCTATCGGCGTGCCTCGCAGCTAGCTACTCTACTTGTACGGTTTTCCTTACCTACTAGTGCAAAAGGCTCGCAGTACGTACAGTGTATATAGTAGGATAATGCGATCTATTGGTTCCTCATTACTGGTCCCATTACTGGTACTGCTTCCTCTCAATGATCCACCCTTAGCGGACAACGTCTTCGGCACGTCTACCTGAATCCCCAAACACGTTGAGCAACTTCTTTGGCACGTCTTCTGAGTCCCAGGCACGTCATGCGACGTATTCCGCACGTCTTCCCAATTCCTTTGCACGTAGAAGAGTCTGGGTTTTTTCCGCTATTTTCGCGCATCGTAATTTGATCAGTATCGATTGACGGTGATCGATACTGCAAAAACGAACTTCAGATTCGTGTTGAGCGACTTCGAATACTCCCAGTGGTAAAGTTTCGGACGTCTGGACGACATCCACAAAAAATCGATAATTTGATCAATATCGATTGATGGCGATCGCTACATCAAAAACGAACTCCAGATTCGTGTTGAGCGACCTCGAATACTCCCAGGGGTAAAGTTTCGGACGCCTGGATCTTCTTCTTATTCTTCAGCGTTTGTCCCGCTTAGCAGCGGGGTCCGCTCTTCTGGTATGATGACGCCACTTCGCACGATCAAACGCTTGATCGGGGTGGATACCAGCTTCCTTTAAGTCCACGTGCAACGTATCAAGCCAGCTTCGGACGCCTGGATGACATGCACAAAAAATCGATAGTTTGATCAATATCGATTGATGGCGATCGATACTTCAAAAGCAATCATCAGATTCGTGTTCAGCGATCTTGATTGCCCCAGGGCCGAAGTTGTCATGCAGGGAGAAGACATCTGGGTATTTTTCGCTATTTTCGTGTCGTAATTTTCCCCCCATTTTTCCCCTATTTTATGGCTAAGTTTTGCGGCGGCGCCGATCGATAGTATGACTCATCGCTTAGCGCATTATTGTAGAGTACGATTGTCGGCGACGTCGCCTTTATTGTCCACGCCGCATCACCGCCATGTGGTCGCTGTCTGCGCCATGTTCTCTTATGTCGTTGAATCGTCGATCCCTCAACAAATCGAAAAATGTTGCGATGTTACACTTGTTTTGAGGGGCGGCGGTGCAAAATATCTGCGCTCCAGTTTATTTAGCCATTTAACGGTCAAAATAAGTTGGCCTCCGGCCTCCCATCCGAATTCAAGGTTTGGGCCTGATTACGTATGTTTAGGGAGTGCCGATGGATGTGCTGTCAGCCGACTGTCAGTGGCTTTGCGACCAAATTGTCTACGATGGCTCTGATGTGCTAGGATGGCACAGAGGAGAGACGTCAGGTCGTGCAGCAGTAGAGGTACTTGCGTTCCTTTTCTGCATTTTCTGGAATTTGACTTCTTGCAGTAGCCCTGCTTTTTAGTACGCGTTGACCTACATCAAATACTCAGTGGATCGCCACTTGGAGGCGGATACTGAGGAGTTCACCATTCTTCCCATCCAGACCCATCGCCAGCTTCTGAACTTGGCGTTCAACAAAAATGCTCTCGTTCCTCTGTTTGCTTTACGATCTGCGATAGGTTAGTCGAAGTAGTGGCGCTTCCTCGCCAGGCCAGGCGATGTCTGTAAGGTCATCTTTTCAGGTTTGGCGATGGTGTCTCGCTGCCCGGGTGTATATGCTTTCAACGACATTGCTGCGGATGCGGCGCAGATATGCGACTGGATGCAGTTCGAAGTGATCTTCTGTAGGGTAGGTGCATGCCCGTATTTGCCGTCAGTTCTTCATCACGGGTGCTTCCAGCCGTGCGAAGACCTCAAGGCTCTAATAGCAGTGGCCCTTGGAAGGGGTGGCCTCAGCCATGCTCAGTTCGGGTTGCTCAGCTTCAAAGGCGATGACGAGGAATTCTTTGCCGCTGGCGATCAGCCTCATCTCGAGGTAATCTAGAGTCTTACTGGCTTGCCACATCCGTTTGGAACTGTTTTGATGGGCCGGTCGTATACCAATCGGCTTCTATTCAGGTGCGGGATTCCATGTCGCGAGGCTTGCTCATGTTCTATTCGAACTTCTTACGTCCTTTCCTGCAGTCCTTATACGTTGCCATCGATCGGCTGCTTTTGGGAGATGTCGTCGCGAAAGGTGAGGCATTTGCTGAAAGCAAAGCGCTTTAG
This sequence comes from Heligmosomoides polygyrus polygyrus, assembly GCA_947396885.1. Lineage (NCBI taxonomy): Eukaryota > Metazoa > Nematoda > Chromadorea > Rhabditida > Heligmosomidae > Heligmosomoides > Heligmosomoides polygyrus. Next base: position 52,532,294 of record OX377204.1, on the reverse strand, counting down.
AAGGGTGGATTTCGAATTGGAAGGACATCAATGTTTCAGAATCGGATATGATTCGGAGATGGTGCACCGCTTGTTCAAAGGAAGCTTCCCGTATGCCTTTTCCGCTCCTGTGTCAGTGGTTTGCTCTTTATTTTTGTTTTTCTTAGAAGCGGGAACATTTCATCACCTCGACAATTCCTTGCAGCATCTGCAGCAGCTTACATGTGGTTCTGCGATTCCGAGGGATCCATGCGCAGTAGTTAAGCTGCTAATAATGCTAAAATGGCTGACTTGCTTAACGCAAGACTAAGTACTTCTCATCTTATTAGGGACCCAAACGAAGCAAATATATGCGGAATTGGAATTTGTATTAGGTTTCCTGAAATTAATGCAGGTTTTGGACCTCAACCTTTAAAACGACATATCTCAGCTCAAACACAAATGTATTAATCGAGGTAAAAACCATTTGAGTCTACGCATCTTTGCCAATGAGATGTTATCTTACTTATCCCTGTTGCAAAGAAGTCTGGAGTTCGGGAGCGAATGAATTCGTCAAAGGCAATTTCCACGTCGGCTCGGTTATTGAAGCATTTCTTGCTCAAGAACTTATCCAAATGCTTGAAAAAGTGGTACTCGATTGGCGAAAGGGCCGGCGAATATGGTGAGTGTGGTGGAATTTCGTAGCCCAGCTCGTTCAACTTCTGCAGCTTGGATGCGCAACATATGGTCGCGCGTTGTCGTGGAGAAGGACCGGTCTTTTTCTGTTATCACTGCCGGGTGCATAAGTCGGAATTTTTCGTGTATTTCGTCGATCTGTTGGACGTATGTCTCTGCCAAATTCAGAATCTGTGGTGAATTAATCCAGAAGCAGACCAACAAACAGTTATAATGATCTGCTTTTGATGCAGTGCAATTTCGGTTTCGGGAACTGCTGTGGAGCTTCGTGGCGGTCCACTCACTGAGCCGATCGTCGCCGGTTATCGTAGAGGATCCATTTCTCGTCACAAGTCACGATACGGTCGAGAAATAGATCGTTCTTGCTGCGAAGAAGCAGCGCTGACGACACTTGGAACCGACGATTTTTTCGATGGTCGTACGACTCGTGTGGTATCCATTTATCGAGCTTCTTCGTCTTTCCAATTTTCCGCAGATGTTCCCAAACACATGATTTGCTTATGCAGAGTTCCTCCGTGAGTTCTCGACGGCTACACGTGTATTTACTTCCACCAAGGTCTTCAACTCGTTGTCATCAATGCCAGAGCGACATCCGCGACCTGCCTCGTCCTGAAGATCGAATTCACCTCGACGAAATTTTTGAAACGAGCACATCACCGTGGATTCGTCAACACTTCCTACCTGGTTGATGTTCCGAGTTGTTCTCGCCGCGTACGACCGAGCTTGAACTCATAGAAGTAAATCTGCCGAAGTTGCTCTTTGACACATCCATTCATAGCCTATAAAATCTGCCGTGAAGTAATCTGTATCAAAAACGAATAGCACAGTGAGAAAGCGCACAAAACCAGCTTCGTAACAGTGTTTACAGTTATGCACAATTCCAAGATAAAGTTTTGCCAAAAATCCTGCTTTAAAGTGGAGGTCGAAAACCTGCTTTAATTTCCGGACAACCTAATGCAATTGTCACGTTAAACTGGGAATCTTTCAAGTCAAAGTGAATATCCTTCAATTTATACCGTACTCGTAGAAAAGTAAAAACAAGATTTTGATCTCAAAAAGTTTTTTTGGGAACCCTCCTAGCACAAGGTCTCGAAAAGTTGACGGCATTATTTGAGTGGTCGTAAAGTTCGTATCCATTCAGGTGTAGGGGACTTTTGGGGCTTTTTTGAATAGCGAAGAAGTACAGCGTTTTTCGACATGCCAAGGAAAGAGATCACGCTATACAGTCCACTACGTCGCTGCGTTTATTTGACTGGTAATCTAAACGCCGTTTATCTGAAATCTCTTAATGAAGAACTGCGTTTTTGTCGACAACAGACTTATGAGGAACTCCATGCAAATAGCGCTTACGCCATCAGCCGGGTAGCCATCGTAACATACTGCCGCCTGGCACTTCCTCTTCAATTTCACACGCAGGACAGTGTTTGTTTTATTTTAATTGGGACTTCAAAAAAGGCAAGAGGGGTAGGGATTTTAGGAGCTACATGTCGCGGAGGTGAGCAGCGGCAGGGTGCAGCGGACGCGCATCGCTTCTACCGTAATCGCGGCAGCCAATTACGGCGCCGATCGCACGCAGCTCCTTTACATGGCACTGCTTTCGAAGGTGGTAGTGATCAGATGCACAAGGCTGCCACCTGAACTCGCAGCCGTGGCCTTCCGGCACGGATCTGGGCAATGGAAGAAATTTGAGGTTGTGGGCAATTTTGACACGTGTTGCTTAGACGGACCGCATGGCGAAGTTTGTTGGCTTGCTCAGGAAAACGCAGTCGTGTTCTTCGGACTGCCCTTCTGGCACGGACTTGGGCAGTTGAAGGAACTCCGGGTTGTGGTCAACTTTTACGAGTGTAGGTTAGATGGACCGCGTGGCGAAGCTTCTTCACGTGCCGAGTTTCAATCTCTCCCCAACCTAACAGCTGAGTTCATGAACATCCTACGTATTGGGCGTTTCATAGTTATTCTTAGAAATTTCGTTCCTTTTGCTAGGGAGGCGTATACCAGTTGTTTTAAAGCATATGATAGCCGTTTTTTAACCAACCTCACTAGCAGACATCTAAAAATAGGGCTTTTAGCTGCCTTGTTGTTGGTGATCTTCATTTTGAAAGAGTAGTCCTGTGATGCTGGTCCGGGTCGGGCTCACCACATTCGCACTCTTCAAAGTTCTGAAGATTGTTCCTCCAGCACTATGTGACATACTTGCATATGGGCTATTCGAAGGCTTTTGCCAGCGTGTATATCGAATGAGCCTTCTGTACTGTAACTGAAGAATATCGTCAGTAGTTTGTCGTTGACTTGCAGTGCGACAAGAGACGTAAAAGCTGGCTAGAGGGCTGCGGGTTTCTGCTGCCATTGTATTCGCTGAAATCCACACCTGGTGCTCTGCAGAGGCCGTAGCAAATCAAGGATTCAACTTTGGCGAAACGTAGGCTTCGCGGTGCCGTGGCGTGCCGCTCAGAATGAGCGTTTGGTCTCTGCTTGGCTGTGTGTATGCATATACCGTTTCCACGTCAACTGGACACTTTCCAAATCATACTGGACGCCCCCGTGCTAGCTTGACGCTTTGAAATGAAACAGAAAAAATCCAAATCAAAATGAGTGTGTTCCAGATTAAGCTAGAGACTCCAACACGGTTAGAATTAGAATAATTTTCCTTTAAGGAAAATTTAGCATGATCTTCTCTTGAAATTTTCTAATTCACCTGCCTCAACACGTGAACACACTGTCTCTTAGAATTTTTAAGGAAAGATAGTAATTTAAATTTTTTAAAGCGCTGGCATGTAGCAATCATTTAGTGTGTTAAAACCAGAGATCGCGCCATGCACTCGGCAAGATCGCGATTTTTATTCGATTGATAACAAACCTTTTATCTGCGTGGAGTAACACACATGTAAACAACACGATAACACAACACAACACACAACAGTAACACATGAAACATTTATAAAAACACATATACTCACAGCTCTGTTGCAAGTAAGCAGCACTTATGTTATTAATTAAATAAAAATTGCAACGATCCGGTCGAGTGCATGGCGCGATATCTTTTCAATATGCCAAATAATTGCTACCCTTGTGCGCTTCTTTAAACCAAAATTTAGTTAACATTTTAGCGAAGACGCCGTGAATATGGGCTCGCACAGCGCCGGTGGTATAGCGTCCGTATAACGGTAACGTGGGGAGGGGTACGGGTCAGGCTCAAGCGTGGGGTGCGAGAATCGTACTTTGATTCAAGGTGGATGCGGAGTCGTACTTCGATTTGGATCCTAAGGCAAAATTCCTCGGAACGATCGTTCTTTTGCAAGTGTTGTAAGTAGAGGCCTGTAATTAATGAATTTATTATTATTATTCAATTAAAGGATAAAGGATAAAGGACGGCGTTACTCAATCCCTTTTGGGATGCGCCACGCATTCTACTTCTACGGGATGTCGTGGAGGCGTGTTGAATGCGTATTTGGCCATACAATGACTTGCGGTGGCCAGCCGATGAACAAGTCAGCGCTCTATCCTTCCCAGACCAGTCTGGTACCAATTCACCGACCCCGGAGGGATGGAAGGCTTGGCTGGCCTGGGCGGGAAATCCGAACCAGGAACCTGGTATCGTGTGCACGCGACAGTCGCGCCTCCTCCGACTGCGCTACACGCGCGGGGCGCCATGTCGTTGCCATGCCTGAAAAGTCTCTTCATTGTTTTGTTTCTGTCAAAACTTTGTTAATTAAATATTAACAAGTGGATTATTTTCTTTTTTCACATTTTCTAAAATCGTTTGGAACACTGCGACAACTTAACATTGAAGTCCATTGATTTTCTCCGAGAGGGTCGTAAATTTTTCGCAGAAATCGCGGCGCACGCTTGAGCCTGGTACGGGTTCCAGCCTCGTCTTTCGGCGTTGTTTCGCAACCAAGCGTGCTTGTGGGGCTACTCTCACCGTCTGATAGCTGTCTCGAAGAAGGAACACAACAGATTTGAACAACATTTCTCCATAGTATGCGTTATTGTATTGGCAAACTGTATTTTATGTCTTGTTATCTTTGTTGTAGCGTTATGAGTAGGTGGTGGCTTTCACTTGCACTTGGAGTTGACTCAACGTTCGGCACCTTTCCAAGCTCATGTCCTCTCGTGCTGGGTGAGATTTCTCTTGAAAGGATAGGACCATGCCTTGTCCGCCTAATCTGTCGGCATCCGAGTGTAACTACAAGGGCTTCATATGCTTCGTTAAGGTTTGAAAAGGGCTGTTCCGTCGAAACAGCCGAGTATAGTGTGATTAACCGTATTGGTTCACCAACTTCAACTCAACATCACTTTCCCTATCGCTGTTCACTGACTTGTTTAATGTCAAGAGTGGATCTCTGTAGAGTCTTTGCAGAGTCTTTAGTCAGCCTGACGGTTCGACTTGGGTTCTTTCAAAGCATATAAGCTGCACCGCAGCGGCTGATATTCGCTGACGCTGATTAACCAGTGACGAATATCAGCCCCTGTGATGGTTCCTTTGTGATTCTGAACACGAGAAGAGGTCGATATGTCATGCCGCCGTAGTAGAGATCCACATAAAAGTTCTCATGTGGCACATCTTTCTCCGACACGGACGAATTTTCCGTGGACTGTGCACCGTGTGTGTGGACGAAATGCGCATTTAATGCCTCCACCACACCCAACTAACTAGAGCTCATGACACGCTCCACAAAACATTACAACCTTGCGCTATCCATTTCCCTCAGTTATCGGCCCTTCTGTACGTCCACTTCTTGCACAGTGGCGGTGGGAGATGTCCTTCAGATGTGTATGTCCTTCAGCATAAATGTTCTTTCAGCGGAGGCAGTCAACTCGGACTCGCTGCGAAACTCCATCCGTTTGCTACGGCACAAAGGCATTGTTTCCGACGACTCGCAGCTTCTGCAGAGCGGTCAGGCCGAAGCAATGCAAGCCGAGCTTCTGAGACTGCTCGCTGTTCAGTAAGCGAAGGCCCATCAAGTGGTCGTAATTCAGCAATTACTAACCGCGTGTCATAGCTGGATCCAGCGTCTTGGTATTAGGCCTCTCTCGTAGTTGTTTCCTTATCGGAGATTTATTTTCAGCGTAGTCTAGGGTATAGAGGGACTGCCACTGTGTAGTTTTTCATCAGTTGTTCATATGAGATTGTGCCTAAGGAGATTCAGTGCTTATATTTTGCATAGTTGTCGCAAGTTGTATCGAGATGTTGTTACTGTTCTTGTTCTTTTCGTTGTTGTACAGCTTGGTTGTTTCTCTGCTTTATTTGATGAACATTCTCAGTCGTGTTGTGGACCCAGCACATGTACTGCATTTTTTCCATGAATCAACTATTGGACATGCAGAGAAAGCCACGAAGGTACAGAGCAGTGTGTTTGAGGAGTCCTCGCTCGAATCGAGTCAGAGAAACCTCATCCTTTTCGTACGACAGGTGAGGGGGTGGGTGGCAAGCACCTTTCGTGTTTACTATTTGACAAAAACATGTGAACTTCGAAAAATCGAACATGCGGGGTCTTCATCTTCTGAGGGCTCGCTCGCTTGCTGTGGATCGGTATCCTGTCAGCCGCTACCGTCTCATGACAATTTAAATGAAGACTAATAAAAACTGGACAGTAATAATGAAATAGCAGCAGTAGATTCCGTCGAGTATAAGACGATTAGCGGAAGAAACGTTTTCTCGGACAGTGACTATCTCTGCATTATGTCGGGTTGTATAGTCGAGCCAGGACTGGGCGGAAATTTTGTGAATTGACTTCGAGAGAACAGAAGATCGAGTTTGCTAAAAAGTCAAGACGCCGGAAGACATGCAGGATGCTGTTGTAACTATGTTTTCTGTAGCAAAGCATCGTCATAACAGCCTTCAACCTCGGCAACATCCAACTGAGGCCAGGGTCAAGCGAGGGGTTCGATTTTTGCCGAAAATTTACGACCCCCTTTTGTCTAAATCACCGTTTTATTTCTAATCCTTGCTGAATTTTTTAATTTTTATGCAATTTCCTACCTTTTTATAGGTTCTTCTTTCCAGGTGCAGCCTCCACTCGACAGTTCCAGATTGGTTCAAGGAAGACGTGCTATAGAGTAATTATTTGATCGAGTTATTTGTAAAAAAAGCTGATTTTGAAAAGGTGAAAAGGTTTTGAGCATGAAATCTTTTGATAATAATATTTTGGTTGTTTACACAGTTGAAAATAATTTACTTGCGGGCAATTTTCGAATTGATGACAACGAGTTCAACGTTTCATGCTCTTCGAGGATCTCATGGACATGACACAGTTTGTACCTGAAGGAGCAACATCTGCATTCGAAATTGTACTCTAAAATGCCGAGTGAGTGTTAGTTGCTAAAGCTGACTTAAGCGGCGCTCTCTCCGCAAAGTTTTTGAGACACTCTTCGAATCGATGACGGAGGCGCAGCTGAAGGATGGACTTTTCACGACAAAAGTTTTTTACCTTCTGAATGAAGAACATCAGAGAGTGAAAATTGTGCCATATTAAAGTATAAGATGTGGTTGATACACAATAAAAACTAAGCTTCTTCGCAGCGATCTCTGATATAGTTAGGAAGGATTGAATTCCAAATTCTCATGTTTCATGAAAAATAAACTTTTAACTGAGGGAGACAATCTACACAGTTAAAATTCAGCCACAAAAAATTTCAGCTCTTGACCCATGCACAGTGCAAAAATCATGGTTTTCTGAAACGAACAGCTTGGATCTACCCTGATCGATATGGCACCGACGTCATTGAAGCAACAAAATTCGACGTTCACAAAAACGATTATAACAAGTTCTTGGAAATTTGAAAAAGTCAAGTTCTTTTTGAAAACTAGAGAAAGAGCGCTTTCGAACCATATAGGAATTAGTTTTCAGCAGGGAGGTCTTCATATGGGGCGGGGGGGGGGTTCGATTTCTGGTCCATTGTTGCAGAAATACGTGCTAAAAACCGAACCCTCCGCCCCGTATGAAGACCCCTTTTTGAAAATTGGTTTCTATATGGTTAGAAAGCATCTTTTCTCTATTTTTCAAAAAGTCAATGGGATTTCTGAATTCCAAAAAATGAGCCGAGTTGTGATCAATTTTGTCAAAAACTTCTCGTTGACTCTGATCGATTCTGCACCGACGACATTGGAATGATTTCACAAAAATGATCATAACTCGGTTCGTTCTTCGAAATTCAAAAAACCCAGTGGCTTTTTGGAAAATAGATTAAAAGCGCTCCTCAATGGTTATAAAATCAATTTTCAACAGGGAGTTCTTCATAGGGCGGTGGGGTTCGATTTCTGCCAAAAATCGACCAGAAGTTGAACCCTACCAACTCCTATGAACCATACGGGCGGGGTGGGTTCGATGTTTGGAACGTATTTCTGCAACAATGGACCAGAAATCGAACCCCCACCCCCCCCCTTCCTGGCCCCTATGATGAAGACCTCACTATCGAAAACTAATTGCTATATGGTTCGAAAGCGCTCCTTATCTAGTTTTAGAAGCTATTGGCTTTTCCAAATTTCAAAAACAACCTACCTAAATATAAATATTTATACAAAATTACTTCAATTTTTTCGCTCAAAAATCGAAGACGTCTACCCTGTATGAAGGCCTCTTTATTGAAAAACAATTTTTATACTAGATAAAAGCTTTTCCATGCGATACCAGATTCCTGGTTCGGATTTCCCGCCCGGGCCAACCAAGCCTTCCATCCCTCCGGGGTGGTGAATTGGTACCAGAAGTGTCTGGGAAGGATAGAGCGCTGACTTGTTCATCGGCTGGCCACCGCAAGTCATTGTATGGCCAAATACGCATTCATGTCGCCTTCACGACATCCCGTAGAAGTAGAATGTGCTGGCGCATCCCAGAAGGGATATGTAACATTTTTAATTGGTCGGCTCACCAGAGAAGTTTCAAGACCAACGTGCCGCCGCCTAGCGATACGTTAGAACATGACGGTGACCTATACTCGCTGACCTGCGAGGAGTGCAGAAGCTACCAGCCCGTCATCATTAGTGTGTCTAGTTCATCAGTACACCTTCGACGGGCAGTAGGGCACAACTGGATTTGTGCAACGATCGGATGCCCTTCTTTGATCATGTGGAACACATGCTAGATGACATGAGATTGACTGGACAGCCATCCTCGGCTTGTGTACTGGTGCCATCATATACTCTTCTAATTGCTTTATTTATGCCTAGTTGGGAAGGTTCACTCCTCCTTCCATGTTACCAAGGGGCCTATCAAAAATCAGCAGAAAATACAAAGTGTTGCATATAGAGGGGTAGCTGATGAAAATATCTAACTGAACACGTACTGCTCAGCCTATAGTGAAATACATGAATGGGAAAAGTTGGGGAAGTGATTGATACCAAACAAGGAATGAGCACTAAAAATGAAAAAATTCTTCGAGGTCAAGGGATCGAACGTCCGTCCCCTTGCGTATGAAGGGCCGTCACCCCATTGAGCCACCGAGGGCAGCTTCGACGTCTTCCACCCGGGAGCAGACATAACTCCAACGCCGCGCGAACACCCCTGGCGTCGCGCACGGTGCGCGACGAAATGGGACGAGTTGTCGCGGTCCGATTCTTCCGACAGCTAGAAGTGCTTCCTACAGGGACACTCGGCACGCCTTTCCCTTATTTCAACGTTTCTTGGAGATGGTATATGAATGTGGTTTCAATAGGACGATCAGCAACAGCTTATACAGGAATCTTGGTCATATGGATGGTTTATAGCGTCAGTATTTGCCATCTACAACTTCTTCGGTCAATTTTTACCTGTGATTATGGTTATTCTACGGAAAAAGGTCACTATTACCCATTCTCGGATCAGTTGTTCTACTGCAGACTGCTGCCTACCACATTCGGTGGGATCTTAAGTTCCTTGCTGGAAATGTGGACTGGGAGCTTAAACACTGAGAACATTTCGTGCTCCGCGGCTGACCATGCGTCACCGAGCGCACGCCCGCATTTCAGCGCCGCGACGTCGCGTTGGAGTTAGGTCCTGGAGCCTCTTTCACCACTTCTCCTATCTCAGCGTGCAACACCCACGTACGATGCTGACAGTGCAATACAGTACTAGTACTGGGCGTTTAGGAGCCCTAGCTCCTCGGGTTCAATGACTTTACAAAAATGGAACATCCCTTCCTACTATATGGAGGGTAGAGAATCTTACAGTGGTATTCGTTTTCGCAGTTCAGACATACGCCTGAGAGACTTCCCTGGTAAGTTCATTTCCTTTTCGGATCCCTTCGAAATAGTCCACTGTGGACGCCCTTCCTATGATTAGGCCCATTCAAAAATTAACTGAACACACTCACCCTCACTCCTTCGGAACCCTCAGCCAAGTCGATTTTCTAGGCCGGTCCTATAAATCGACCCATTTCAAAATTATCGGTTTATATTCCGCCTTTGGATCCCCTTGACCAAGTCGATTTTTCATCTCTTCCTTTCCTTCGGCCCATTCAGATATTTCTACGTCCTTCACTTCTTCCGATCTCCTCGGCCAACTCGATTTTTTTAGTTCATTTCCTATGAGCCGTCCCATTCCCTCCCCCTGGCCGAATTCCGAAACAATTCACAATAAAACACACACCACACAGCGTCGATATACAGCGGCAATTGAATAATATCACGACAACACAATTCGAATAACAAAACATACAAAAACATTTGAAAGACTCACCAACGGCCCGGCCAGAGTCCGTCGCGACGATCGATGACGATGCACCGACCACTCCCGCAACCGCCGCCTCGTCGCTCGCGTCCGTGAGCGTGATTTCGCACGGAATTTGCTCCATATCCGAGATTCCCTTCCCTTTGGTTCCCACCCCTTCCAAAGTTCCCCTATGTGGGGCCCAAACAACGCTAAACAACCCTCGGTTTTTTCCTTTCTCTATCTCGAAACTTCGCTTTCGGGTCATAAAATCCGACCCGCCCCCCCCTTCCCCGAGCTGCCCTGGGAAGAGTTTGTCTGAGGATTCAGATCAGAATATTTCGAAGCAGCATCCACCCTAAGATTTCGTGCAATTTTGCGTTCGCCCTGGCCGCCTCCATAAGGTATGCACCTTCATGCGTGACTGAGAGCGGGGGCAACTGTGCAGGTGCTTTTTCGCCCCGCTTTTTAGAGCTGCTCATGAATTGCTGTCAAACCACGCCGAACGAGCCTGCTGCTTTGAGGAAGCCGTACAACATTTATAAAGGCATTTATAAAGAGAGAACGGCGTTAGAGGACTTCTGTCCCGCGAGCACCAGAAACGACTACTCTTTCGCAGCAAAAAGAGGTTTCACGAACCGACCGCCAAAAGAACCAAGGTCTACATCGCACTTTGTTGGTTTGGGTAGTCATTAGAGTTGAGCTCGATTAATGTGTCCGAATAATTCGCTTTTGGTCGAACAATTTCGGTAAAATTTTTATACATGATCCGGCGACAATCGTAAAATGCTGTTGTTCGAATATTGTTCGAAACCGAACATCAAGAGGAATCATTTTTCGAACACTGTCCGAATGGGAACATCGAACCAATGCTATCCGACCACAGCTGTGCGTCACCCGTATTACGTCTTCTCAATTTGGGCACTCATTGCACGACGAAAGTGACGTTTGTTCTGAAGTCGAACTCTCGCTGCACCACATCTGTCCAGGTTTAAGAGCATATGGTGCCGATCTGATGCACCAGGAGTATTGTGGCTCCTTTCTGTTTCCTTCGCAAGTGTGGTAGCTCAGCGAAAGGTTTAATTGGACGGCAGCGGTCAGTGGTAGAAAGTAGAAAGACGGGAGTCAATATAATCTCACACATGCGTGGTCTCCCCTATCAGGCGAGGTCGCGCCAACAGAGATGGTGACGTATGACGCTTAAGTACAAGCATGAGATAGAGGTCCTTAGTAGTGGATCAAAGAGGAGGCCGACAGTTCTGGTTGCAACGCCTGCAATACGTATTCTGAACACGCACACTCGAAGTGCGACGTCAGCGAGGCGTCTTTTGAATAAGGACGCTCGTTGTGTGACCAAAGTGTGACTTCTTCTGGATTAGGACACAGAGATCAAGTTCATCTGCAACGCACTATAGCAATTCTTACCCTAAGTCCAATCCATTTTCAGGCGTTACCGCACGAAGAACCTATTTGCGGGGTTTCGTCCCGCAGTCATTGATGCAGCGCAACAACAATGACTCTAGATGTGTTGGAGAACAGAGTGAAGAACAGCGAGTGCAGTAAAGCAGTTGCACAACAACAATCTGCGTTGCTTGGTGGAGCGAATAAGATAAAGGTTCTGGGGAATGGGGAAGAGAAACACGTTGTCCTGAGTTCTGATGAACTGCACGCGGAGGTCTCCTGATATCCAGTTCATCATCGAGGGGAACCTCTACCACACAAACAACTGGAGCTGAACTATCTCTAAGCTTTAACGTACCCTATTATGTTTCTCCTGTCAGAAGCGTGTTGAGCACTTCATAGGTGTATTAAGTAACATAAGAATGCATATGAAGAGCGGGTGGTTGGTTTTCCTACCCTTAGTACGTCGAATAGGATGTAAGTGGAGTTGTTTTCATATCCGTTCTTCTTGGGAGTGTATTTAGTCGAAAGAAGGTACCATCCAGGTTTTTCCGAACCTGCTTATTGCTGGCTAGGGGTTCAACTAGTAGAGCCAGCGACAATGTTTTCTAGTTTAGCAAATCATTTTATCCTGAAGAGGACAGTGCGATTCACTTCTGTGCCTGTGTGAGAGGTGTAACTCAAAGTATCGTGGAGGCAAAGATGGTTCTGCGCATTCCACAGAAACCTCTAACACTGTGCAGGATATCCAGTGAGTTGACGCGCCAACGTTTATTGAACTTCAAACATGGATATGGTCGCCGTTATTAAATTTACAACGGATAAACACAACCAATACTTCGTGGCGCTGACGCAACTTCATATCGCGGTGACGGCGCTGAAAAAAGGCTGCCTGGCAAGCGTGTTTGAGAGGAGGAGCGTGATAAATGACGCGAGCATAGAGAACTCCTGCTGACTTATGTTGTTAAGACACGCGCACATCCCGTAAAAGGAGACCCGGACCAGAACGTGATAGAGCAGCCCGCCACAGAGTAAGTGCGTTACCGAAAGCGGACGGTCCACAAGAAGTCTCTATTCGAGGCCAGCTTTCGCCTCCCAAACAAGGCCTGAATAGCCACCGTTACGAAGAAGAGATGGAATCAGGAATTCCTGCTAGTCCGAGGATTCCCGCAGTCATTCTAGAGGCGGCGCCTAACACGTCCGGCTGCATTCCAGTGCGCTGAACTTCGCATGGCAAACATCACTGAAGAACTCCAAGCCTTTTTTGTCCTTGTTTCTGTCGTGTGACTTCGCCTTTGGTGCGATTCCTCAAACTTGGATGATTAAACCAGGGGCCAGATTCATCAACAATAATCTCACCGCGAATTCACCATACCGTCTTACGTGTTAACCGATGAAGAGAGTTCGACCCCAAATTTACCACACCACAAGTTGATGAATCGCGGTATCAGTGGGTTTGGCGATACTTTTCAGAGTTACCGGCAGGTAAGCAGTTGAATCTGGCCCCAGTTGGCTTAACTATCGTCAATCCTTGTTTGCAATGTTACTACAAAATCTCTGAAAGCTGTGGTCCTGTTGGCATCACTGAATCCTTTTACTAATCCAACCCTTACAGGTGGTTAAGCCACTTGATGGAAGTTGCGTGGGCAGTTAGAGACACTCGTGCGGTTTCCAATGGTTGATGTCAGCGGGCAGAGAATTCGCCCTTTCTTTCAAAATGGCATACTTACACTATTTGCAGGTCAAACTGGACACCTTCGATACAGAGAAGGGCTGCAATTACACATACTTAGCAAATCTGACGTTTGGTTTCATTCCTCTTGTGAGACCCTGGTGTTGTGAACTTTCTATTGGGGACAGGTTTTGTACGTTACGACTACACGTTGCTCTTTATCTTAAGCGCTTGGCGGTCCGCAGATAGGTAGCTAGGACAAGTTTTACAACAGAAGTTCTTACCACTTTAGGCTTTACCACGGCATACCCAGGTATAGCAGAGGGTAAAAAGGATAAAAACTGGCTAAATAATCAGTGCTTTGTGAGAAGTGTCACGCGAGCAGGATATCGTGACGCTAGCGCTTTATCCATTCCAAGACCAGCACCCTGTGACTAGCCCACCCTGCGGGGTGGAGGGGCGGTGGGAGTAAAGGAAGACTCGGTTGGCCTGGGCGTGACCCGCACTTTAGATCCATTCCCACTGTGAGCGACAGAGCGCGACTGGCAGGGTGTAGTCGACTGCGGGCACTGTCTTCACTCCCGCAAGGAACTCGAGGAAATTGGCCGTTCCATGACACGCGTGCTTGCATAGCTTACTACCCATCTACGAAATTTCCTGTAGGGATACATTTCGAGCAGAGTTCATTGGGAACGTTATTGCTGTATTGTAGTTTAGTTTATTGTAAATGTTACTGTTGTATGGTAGTATAGTTTGTTGTAACTATTGTTGTTTTTTTGCCTTTGGAAATGAACAGCTTTCAGTATGGAGGTAAGCTGAAACTGCCGCATTCTATGAATGCTCAAGGAGGTGTGGGGAGGTTAGCATGATGGATCGCTGTTTCCTGCTCCATCCGCACGCCTCTTCTGCTCCTGGCGGTCCCAGCGCGGTCGGCGAGGATTCGCAAGGTTTTCGTGTATGCGTTTCGTTGCTTCTTCCTCTTCAGTGTACATCAATGAGGTGAAGAAGCTTGGAATCCGAGCTACCATTAATCACAGCGTTTGTTGGTCGTGAGAATCTGTGAAGCTAAATTAGCGTTTGCGACGAGATGAGAACGCTTCAGTTCCACTCGTCCCAATTGCGCCATCCCCTCTATTGCCGTTCACTTTTCGACCACGTCACCAATGGAGATGTGTTCCCGCTCTCAGCTCGACTGTTGCTTGTTTGGAGTGTAGAAAACGATAGTTTCTTAGTATCGTCATGGACTAGTCAGTGCAGCACAGAGGGGACATTCGTGGAGACACGAATGGTAACGCGAAGGTCAGTGATGGAATAGTAGAGTACAACAAGTTACAGATAGCATCGAGGTGTTGTGATGGTTGTGAATTAGGTCGTCTGTAGGAGAGAGTTGCTCTCTTCTCGATGAGTACTCCTTGCTCGTGCCATCTTCCAACCTCCGAAAGGATATCGGCGTTTTGTCCAGTAATCCTCCTTGAGCACCTTCTGTTCCGATCGGCTCCTATTCCATCGTAAACAATGAATGCATTGCCTACTTGACTGTGCACACCGTATGCGTCATCACCGAAGTGTGTGTAGATGGAGCAACGCAGGGAGGCCGGCCGTCTTTTTCACTCTACGCTACTAGGATGACAATTTCAAAAGAATGCGGGAATACAGATGTCGTTGATACCTTTCACTGGGAGGGAGCGTCTGAAGTACGTTGTAGTTCGAAAAGGGTTTGAGGTGCTACACTGCACTGCAAGCATGTCATTGCGGCCGCTACGCTTGGCCTTCCATCTCCCAGAATCGGTGCTTTGCAGTAGACGGGTCAAGGGTGAAAGGTGAAACAGTGACCGAGGGCGCCAAGATCTTGGCAACGTCACATGAATCCTGTCAACCGTTGACGCTCTTGACGACATTATCACTCTTTTTCAAACCTGCCGCTGGGTGGAGTACAGGGTGCGCATTAATTATGGGTCTCGGCGAAAATTTACGGAACTGAACCGCGAGCGACTTTTTGTATGAACATTTAGGTGCTGTTATTGCGTGTTTTGGCTATCAAATTCACCAGATCTGAACCTGCTTGACTATTCGATCTGGTTTAGAGCGCAAGATCTCAGCTACAAGATACAACAACTGGGATTCGCTCAAAGCTGCATTTACGAAAGCGTGGAATGATCTCGATGATGACTAACTGCGTGCCACCTGCGACGTCTTCGTGGCTCGTCTGAGAAGCTGCATACGCGCTAGAAGAGGGCACTTCGAATAGGGATTGTAGTTTTTGATCGATAATGACCTTAGTAATGGTTGCGAAGTGTTTTTCTTCGTTTTGAACACTTTGAGTTACTATAGCACTTCAAATATTTGAGGCCCATAATTAATGCGCACCCTGTAGTGATGCTGCTGTCCCGATCATAACTGCAGCCTCCAGCCGCGGCCTTCCACATTCGCTGCGTTCTACGAAGAGTTCGAAATTCTATAGGACTAGTAACCCGAGCCCACTTGTCACGTGCGCCGAGTAAGTGGCGTTTCCAATTATGTAGCTCTGCAGTAAAACTTCGCATCGTCCCAATCTGATAGAGAAGGTCCGACCGTGAAACGGGTCTTTAGTTCAGAAATGGTTGCTTACTTTTTACAACACCATACTTTGTTGCATTCATTTCCCAGAGCGCACGAAACCTCTGGTCTAAATCAACTCATTTCATAGGGTTGCGTAGACATGAGTCTTCTTGAAGAAAGCGTTCAGCAGCCAAGGCGTAATGCGGCTCTTTCACCTTCCATCATCTGCAAGAGCTGAGAGGAGACATATTATGTCTTATCACATGACAGAGTACTCCCACCAGTCACTGCATGTTCGTCAGGGTGTGCGTAAATGAAATCCGAGGAGCAAAAAGCAAGACTTTCTCTTCTGAAATCCGAAGCTTCCAGAAAAGAAAGTCTTGCTTACTCGTTAACCTTGCGGATCATTATGAACAACGAGTAGAATACTTAACACATAACGAAAAGGTTTGATGCCTGCAATTTTAAACAACAACGATTTTATCCTGATTTTCGAGTTTGCCCTGCGTTCGATCGTTAAATTGTTTGCGTACCACTCGTGAGCCCGGTACCAAGATAATATTTGGATCAGATGTTTTCGCCGTTTTTGGGCAATGAATGTTTCCGCCTTTGTTTAAGCTTTTCGGTCCACGACGAGATATGCGTTTATGGTACCATTTCGCAGGGAAGAGTATGTACATTTAAAACATTCTAAAAATATAAGATGCCCCCTGAAAGCTTAGGAGTTTAATCCACTTTTCGTGACAACCGTACACCCCGGTTTTCATGTTATGAAACTCTGAGCCGTGAATTTTGTAGGTACTATCTCAGGATCAAATCGAAATTTAGGAGCTATGTCGTCTTTATCAAATTTTGAAGTGATGTAGTGAACGAGACACTTTGGACGATAATACAAAAACCTTAAAATGTGGAAAACCGAAAACCGAATTGAGGATCGCCCAGAAGAACAGGTAAAAGCAAAGCCCATTCATTTTCTCATAATTTAGCCCGTCAACTCTATGAGAAAACAGTATAACTTCAAATTTAAACATCTTTCCAATTCTGCATAATTCCCCTTCACATCGTTATTTTTTGGATTTCTCAAAACACCTTATTCGACAGATTATGAGCTCTAACTTCCCAACCATTCAAAATTCTTATTTGTGTATTTCATAGGAAGAGGAGGCGTGCCATATGCCAAATCAAAAATTGCTTAACATATTCAAATGGCTAGTTCTAGACCAAATGATGGTTTTTTGAAATTTGAAGCCGAAAATGGCGGAAAGTTTCGGTCCGTCCTGGTATTATGTTGCCCCATATGTAAGTCCTTGCAGTTTTTTCAACGATTCACTGCAGATTTCGCCGGCGATCTCTTGCACAGCGCTGCATAGCCTTCGAATATTGTATTTATTTTTCATAATGAATTTCGTAAATTTTTAGGTCGTTGAAGTGAAAAGTGAAGAAGTGAAAAAGTAGCCGTTTGCGCACTTGTTCTCTCCGCTTAGGTTTGAAATTTTTTGCGCAGTTTTTTATAGCATTTGGAAGACAATATTCTGTACTACAAGAATTTGTGTTGGTCCTATTTTCTCACTTGTCCTTTATTGATTTTTAAGCCATCAAATTGGGACGTCCGAAGGAGGATGGTTATTTTTGCCGACAGCTCCTGCTCGTGGTTGGACTTTTTGGGTTGGTGTTATATGTCATTCGAAAGAAAATGTCTTGCTCTATAAGAATATTTGTTGCGTTTATTGATTTCTATTGAATATCAACAAAATGCCAAAAAGAGAAAAATCGTCTTCACCAACAACTCCTTCTCCTTCTTCAGTTGTTGATATTCGACAGAAATCAGCGTGAGCCAATAAACTTCTTCTTCTTCTTCTTCAGCGTCTGTCCCGCTTCGTAGCGGGGTCCGCTATTCTGGTGTCATGACGCCACCTCTCCCGATCCAGCGCTAGATCAGGGTGGACACAAGCAACCTTCAAGTCCATATGTAACGTGTCAGACCAGCGCTGCTTCGGACGCCCTCTAGGCCGCTTTCCTATTACCTCGAAGTTAAGGCCTATCTTGCGGACGCTGTCCTCTTCTCCACGCAGAACGTGGCCGTACCATCGTAAGCGAGCTTCGCGCATCTTGTCCGCTATCGGCGCGACACCGAACTTCTGCCGAATGACATCGTTTCGGATGCGGTCCAGGCGCGTGACTCCAGCCGTCCAGCGCAGCATCTTCGTCTCCATGACGCTGAGGCGCGTTTCAACCTCCTTGGTCGCAGGCCAACACTCAGCACCGTACATCGCTACCGGCCGGACGACAGTTCTATATATTTTTGACTTCAAGCGCTCTGGCATCTTCCTATCGCAGAGCACGCCAGTCAACGAGCGCCACTTGGACCAAGCTGCACTCACGCGTGAGTTCACTTCAATCATCAGATTGCCATCGGATGCTACTGCTGATCCCAGGTACTTAAAAACCGAAGTGCGTGGGAGCTCGATGCCGTTAACCTTGATGGAGCTGGACTCATTAACGTCAGCCGTTAGATACTCGGTCTTCTTCACGTTCAATCTGAGTCCAAAGCACTCCAAGCGATCACACCAAGCTTGCACCTCTCGCTCGAGTTCACCTTTATTTTCGCTAGCGAGCATTACGTCATCAGCATAAAGCAGTGTCCAGGGGACTGGCTTCTGAAGATCTCGTGTAATGGCGTCCATCACGACAACAAAAAGGAGTGGGGAAAGCGCAGAACCCTGGTGCACCCCGACAGAGATGGGGAACTCCATCGAGGTTCCGGCTGCAGCTTGAACTCTACTCTTTGGGGAAGAGTAGAGGATTCGCACCCACTCTATGAGCTCCTCAGGAACTCCATGTCGTCGCAGGGCGTACCATATCACTTCACGCGGTACGCGGTCAAAGGCCTTCTCCAAGTCGAGGAAGGCGATATGCACTGGCTTCTGCTTCTCGCGATGCTTCTCTAACAAGAGGCGGGCGGCATGTATGGCATCAATGGTGCCACAGCCAGCCACAAAGCCGCACTGATTGCTGGAAAGCTGGACGATGTCACGAATTCGACCATCGACAATTCGCTCAAAGATCTTCATGCTGTGCGAGAGCAAGCGAATTGGACGGTAATTGGAGCAGTATGCAGGACTGCCCTTCTTCTTCCAAATCGGAATCGTCGTGCTTTGGCGCCAACACTCAGGCACCTTCTTCTCCGCCACAACCTGGTTAAAGAACTTCGCCAACCACTCAGCAGGGTACCACAACTTTGACTTCCACAGATCAGCTGCCACGTCGTCGGGCCCAGTCGCTTTGCATGACCTCATCTTCCTCAGAGCCGCTTCTGTCTCCTCCACGGTGATCTTGTGTACGGGACCGTGAACAGAGGCCACAGAAGGGATGGCTGGGTGAGGAAATTCCATAGTGGAAACTTCCTCGAAGTAATCACGCCATCGCTTCAGCGCCTTTTTGCGGTCTGTCAGAAGATGGCCGCTCTCATCATTGATGCCAACGAACTTTTCAATGTCCTCGGTTTGGCGATGGCGGCTCTTAGCAAGTCGGTACACATACCGCTCACCATCGCGTGACTCGAGCTTCTCGTTGACATCTTCATAATGAGTGGCTTTTATAACAGCCACGGCCTTCTTTGCAGCTTTCCTCGCTTCTTGGTACTTCCGCCAGTTATCGGCTGTCTTGTCGCTGAGAAACACGTGATTGAGCTACTTCTTCTCTCGAACTTTTGCTTTCACGTCATCTGTCCACAGCCACGCCTGCTTTTCGACCTTGCGTCGTCCAGGCACCGTGATGCCGAGCTCCAACCTTGCAGCTTCACGTATCGCGTCGGCAGCCTTCTTCCAAGTTTCGTCGACAGTTGTGACTGTCGGTAACCGCACGCGAGAAATCACAGCTGCTTCCTTCTCTCTCATTCACCACCACTTTATTCTCGGTGCACCGCATCGCTCGACCTGCTTCTGCCTTGGAGGGGCAATCTTTAGGGTGCAGATCAGCGGTCGGTGCTGTGGGGCGACCGTTTCATACGGCACGACCTCCGCATCTGTGACAAGACTTCGGTCGCGATCCTTCACAAGGACGAAATCTATCTGAGACTTGGAGCTCCCACTATAGTATGAGATGAGGTGGGAGTCGCGTTTACGAAATGCGGTGTTTACTATGGTGAGGTTATGCGATTCCGCATATTCAAGGATACGCTCACCATCGGCGTTACGCGACCCGTAACCGAATCCACCATGACAGCTGTACCCGTCTTTCGTCGCGCCGACGTGCCCATTAAGGTCACCAGCGACTATGATGACATCTTTCGACGGCACCTCTGCTGTCTTCTCATCAAGCAGGCTCCAAAACTCATCCTTGGCTTGATCGGAGCAGCCAGTCTGCGGAGCATACGCAGAGAAGAAGTGATAGAGTCGCTCCTTAGCGGCAACAACGATCTTCATCAATCGATCGTCAAAGCGTTCGACGCTTACAATCGAGTCACGAAATCGTTCGGAGACGATGACTCCAACTCCACTGGTGGTCCTGGGACTTCCACATAGAACGGCCTTGAAGCCTCGTCCTATGTCCCTAGACTTGCGGCAGGACCACCTCGTCTCCTGCACCGCACAGAAATCAACTCTTCTACGCTCCAGTGCTTCAACCAACTCGCACGAGCGGCCCGTCAACGTACCCACATTCAGCGTTGCCACGCGGGTCCTGCTTACGTTACGGGACTTTCGGACTAGCTCAGTTGCCTCCCGATGCCGTCCTCGCATCAGGGACCCTCGCATACTTCTCATACTCGCCGGGCTCTGCGAGTGCGCGTCGGCTCCCGCGGACGCCGTAGCACTATCTCGATACTCATGTAACGTCATCAACCATGTGATGTGACATGGGTCTCCGTAGGCCGGCCTGTCACAAGGGCCTGTCGCCTGCATTCGAGTGTCCGTGCTTAGCTTAGCTCGCAGAGCGAGCAGTTTCCAGTGGCACCACGTGGAGGAACGGACATCGCCACCCAGCGTGAGCCAATAAACGCGACACAAATTCTTACTGAGCAAGACATCCTCTTCCAAACGACATATAACACCAAGCAAAGAAGTCCAACCACAGAACCGGAGTTTCGGTAAGAATTCGGACGGAAAAGTCGGAATACCCAATTTGATTGCCGAAAAATCAAAAAGGACGAGTGAGAAAAGAGGACCAACACATATTCTTGTAGTACAGAACATTGTCTTCCAAATGCTATAAAAAACTGCGCAAAAATTACAAACTTAAGCGGAGAGAACAAGTGCGCAAATGGCTACCTTTTCACTTTTTCACTTTT
This sequence comes from Heligmosomoides polygyrus polygyrus, assembly GCA_947396885.1. Lineage (NCBI taxonomy): Eukaryota > Metazoa > Nematoda > Chromadorea > Rhabditida > Heligmosomidae > Heligmosomoides > Heligmosomoides polygyrus. Next base: position 52,511,119 of record OX377204.1, on the reverse strand, counting down.
CACTTCAACGACCTAAAAAACGACAAAATTCATGATGAAAAAAGAAAAGCAATACATTTTCTGATAGAGCAAATCATTCTCTTTCGAAAGCTTTGCAGCGCTATGCAAGGGACCGCCGGCGAAATCTGCAGTGAGTCGTAAAAAAAAAACGGGCGAACACTTGTGGGACTACCTAATAATTTCTGGCTTCAATTTAAGGTCAAGTGTTGCAGAAAGCGTAATGCCAAAGTTGGCACTGTTAGCCGTGCTGAAGCGAATTTCAATGGAGTCCGCACATAGAAAATGAACAATCGCAGTCTTCAGAACTGCCTTTTAGAGGAACTCCTTCTAGAATTTTCGCATTTTCACGGATTCATCACAAGATAGCTATTTTCGCTTCAAGATGCGTCATGCAATTCTCACTTCCCCACATTTGACTTTGGTGGCATTTACATGCCATATCACCCCGCGTAATAAATTCTTTCCCACCACTCAAGACATGTCAGTCCTTTCTCGCTTGCAAGTGAATGGGGCACTAAGCAACCTAGAGGCGGATGAAGGGCAACTACGTTAGGCGTGGAATCGAGCTCTACCTGATTAGAGCTCTACCTGATTAGAGCACATACTTCCCGTTCCCCTCACCTATTGTCCAAAAGAGAAACTGCGGAACAGTCAAACACTCGCCACACAGATTCTGAACGCACGAAGCAGGTGTTTAAAGTTAAAAGATGGGTAAGCACACCTTCAAACCAGGTGTCAGTGTTCGCTAATTAAAGGTGACATTTACGAGAATTTACGATATAAGACTCAAAATGGCGTAAATCGTAAAGAATTTCGCAAATCGTAAATCGCAATTACGCACACAACTGACGATAGCTGCTACTTGCGTGATAAAACGTAGCAATTGAGGTCGGACATAGCGCGCTCGGCTTTAACCGACCTTATCAATCTATTATAATATTTAAGACCTGTACAGCTGCTTGGATCCGGGCATGTTTATGAAGGAGGCTGAAATACCAGTTCGTTCTGGGTCATATAAATTCTCAAATTGCTGCACGAAATGGCGTTTGAAGTGATACGATAGTGCCTCCAAGACATCGCTTAGAAGTGGGATACGTCACATATCGCCACGAAATTCTCTATCAGTGGTCATCGCTCTTACTGATGTTAATGTCAGCCAGGATGATGTAAGCAACACGTGACCGATAACTGCGGTCGACATCCGATTAAGAAGCTTGCACATGCCTTCCAGTAGAACGAAAAGTAACGCGGATTGGTTTCATTTCTTATTCACGTTTTATGTTCTCCTGATATTGTGCACGAAAAGATGTTATCATAATATTTCACTACATCGTCAGGATCGTGAAAAAAAATGAAAACGGATCAAGCGAACTTTTAGTCAAGGATAAGGATACGAATAAAGGACGGCGTTACTCAATCCCCTCTGGGATGTGCTAGCGCATTTACTTCTATGGGATGTCGTGGAGGCGATTTAAATGCGTATTTGGCCATACAATGACTTGCGGTGGCCAGCCGATGAACAAGTCAGCGCTTTATCCTCCCCAGACACTTCTGGTACCAATTCACCGACCCCGGAGGGATGGAAGGCTTGCCTGGCCTGAGCGGGAAATCCGAATCAGGAACCTGGTATCGGGTGCACGCGGCAGTCGGCGCCTCCTACGACTGCACTGCACGAGCCCCGTTCGTTTATATTGAATCAATATTCAATTTGCTTTGCATTTTATATAAAGACCAATTCGGAACTCATCGCCCTATCTGACGGAATAAATTTTGTCTCACCTATGCTAGATCATTGTGTTCATCGAAGACTTGCTGAACTATGTCGAAAGGGCTATTCTGACGATATTTTATTTCAATTTCGAACTGGGCCGATCTGCCGTCGAGCATTTTCAACACGACCATTGGTGTGTGCATTGGAGAAGTTGAACGGCAAGAATCTACGATTATCTTCAAGAATAGCAGCTGAACATGGGTACTCGACACCACATCCACCCCACCGAAGACGCACCGAGAACCGAAACGTTGTACCGACTCGCCATGATAAGGCACTCCTGACTCTTTCCTTCATATCTGACAAATACACTGCTGCAATTCCAAGATGTATATATCGTGATCAGCTGAAAGATGATGTTGTTCTTGTCAACATCCCTAACGACAGCATCAAGAACCAATTAACTGGTGCGGAATACAGGTGCGTAAAAAGTGTTGACGCACTAAACGTAAACGTTGGAAATAACAACACATCATATCACATTAACAAGTTTATAAGAAACTTCTTTGCTGCGAATGCAGGGGCGAGGCCCACGTCGATTTCTTTGCATACTTTGACCAGATCGTCCTTCACTAACGTCATACTTTCGTGGGAAGTAGCGCAAGCCTTGTTGTCCAAAACTTCCCATATAGTGTAATTCAGCGGATTCAAATCTGGTCTATACCTGAGGTCATTCCTCTGCCGGAACGAGTCCTCCAAGTTGGGGCGGCACCAGTCCTGTACAATCCTCGACTCTGCGCAGGAGTCTGAACCTGCTGAAGCACATACGGCTTGCTGTCAAGGTGGGATTGAAGCCAAAGAACCAACTGCTTCTTTAGGACAGCAATAGAGCAACAGTTCTACTGATTTATCTTCACTCCTGTATCCACGAGAGGCACTTGTCATGAATCCACAAACCATGATATTGGTCTGATGCGCCCCCTTGCAGCGAGCCTTTAACCAGAATTAGCACTTTGGAGGTCCTTGAAGAGTATGTAACACATTTACAAGTTGAATGCACAAAAGTATCAAGTCACTGAAGGTCAAAGCATGGAACGAAATCGACGTGGACTACTGGCGGCGTACCTCGATGCCTTTCCTCAGCTTCCTCGCCCCTGCATTCGCAGCAAAGAAGCCCATATAAAATGAAGTGATGGTATTCTGTTCGCTAGATCATTGTTGACATTTTGTATACAAACGTGTTAAATTTTATAATGTGTTGTTACTTCTAACGTTTATTGCGTCAATACTTTTTACACACGCTGTAAACTCTACGACAGTCAGTGCGTGTCAGATGACTGCATTATTTGCCCACATTCTAACCAGGGAAGGGTCTCAGGCGTAGGTCTGAACGGGAGAGATGGATAGTGCTGCGAGAATCTCCACCCTTCGTATAGTAGAAAATCATGTTTCGTGTTTGCTGAGTCCTTGAACCAAAAGAGCTACGGGCCCTCGAAGGGGGAGGGGGTACAGTAGCGCACAGTCAGCACGTGCCCACGTGCACGTGTGCGCGCGCTGTTGTATGGGACGCGGCGAAGGGCACAGCGGCAAGCGAGTCAGCGGGGTGTGCGGCTACATGCAGGTACTAGGTCAGATGTTCGACTCCCGTGCTAGCCAGTATTTTTGCATTTTTCATGATTGTCGCCTTCTTTACCAGTTTGCTTCCTACACATCTCCTACATATTTATTTCACTCTAAATTGCCGAATAAGGATCAGATTTGTACTCAACGCGAGGTTTGGGCAAAAAACGGTGACCATGACCTTACCATTAATCATCTTTACCTACTGTAATTTAACATACTCCGTAATACGGAAAACGAATGTCAGAATCGTGATCAGCACCCCAAATAACCCCCCTGGGTAAGTCGGTGATTACGACCTCGACATCTCCAGTCACCCGTACCTGCTGTAACCCGTGCCTGTTGTAAGGTCATTGTTCAACATTCGCCGAAAGACACAAAACATTGTATAAATCAGAAGCTGAGAAAAGTGAGTGAAGCACAGCTCACAGAAACCTTTATTTGACAATTTAGAGTGAAATAAATGTGTAGGAGATGTGTAGAAAGTAAGCTGATTTAGACTTAGACACGGCACGACTTTCACGACACTGCTTTCACGACTACAGAGGTTGAGGAGAGCTTGAAAAATTTTTTCCCCAAACCTCGCCCAGGGGGTTATTTGGGGTGCTGATCACGGATGTGACATCCGTTTTTCAAGATTCGCTCGATTACCGTAGGTTATGGTGGGTACGGGTGACGGTGCAATACTGTACCCCCAATTTCGAGGACCCGTAGCTCTTTGGGTTCAAGGACTCAGCAAAAACGAAAGATGTTTTTCTACTATATGAAGGGTGGAAATTCTCACAGTACTATCCATTTCCCCCATTCAGATCTACGCCTGAGATCCTTCCCTGGTAAGGTTGGAGACTGCGCAAAAAGTGGAGTGATCTGTCAGATTGGATGTGTGATATGTAATAGCACATATATGGGGGAAACGGGGAAGCGACTAGGTATTTGAATCAAAGAACACCTAGTTGGCAAACGGCGCAGTAACTTACTAAAAAACCGTTCGGTAAGCATAGAATCGAAGAGCATAATGGTAACGATTATGATGTTAGGTGCAAAATATTGGCGTACGAGACAGAGCTTTCATCTAGAAGTTCGCTCGAATCATTTTGGATCTCAACCAGAAATCCAACAATGAACAATCGGAATGAGAGCTTACCAGTAACGAGTGATCTCTCCCCATTTGCACCGCACTCAGGAGTGACGTGCTATTCTCAGTACCATAAATGACACGGTGGTGAGATAACAAATCTGTGTCCTCTCTCACAGCAGGTGGTTTCGTTGCAAACTCCGCTGTAGATAAGGCCAATATGTTAGCGGACCAATTCGAAGAAATGTTCCAAAGGGATAACAGCACAATTCCCTGTTTCTCTGGCACAAGACCGGCGGAGAATATGAAAGAAGCTCTGTGGTTCGCTGCTGATCAGCTCTATGCCTTAATCAATAAGTGGCCTAGCTCTTCATCGATTACACCTGATCTGATATCTCTACACTATGTTAAAAAAAATTTCGTCGGTTATATGCGGTCCAATGGCTTACCTTTTTAATCACTCGTTAATGTACGGCGAAGTCCCTCAGCGTTGGAAACATTGCTTTATTACTCCAATACTTAAGAAGGAACCAGCAGTCAACCCCGAAAATTATCGGTCAGTTAGCATTACCTCCGTTTTTTGTTGACTTTTTGAGAAGGTGCTTAACTCATTCGCGACGGTGTCCACACATATGAGTGGACAGCGGAGAGGGTGCGATGGACGGTGTCCACTCATATGTGTGGACGGAAATTTTTGGGAAAAACTTCCTTTTTTGATGTTTTTGTTCGATTTTCTTTTCAAATTCCCAAATTATAGTAACAAACCAATGTTCAGATCTTCCTCCAAACATCGATTAAAATTTACCTACAGAAAGTAACTCTCGCGAGGGACGATGTCCACACAAATGAGTGGACACCCGCGCGCGCCAACAAGGTAGCGGGCCGTCGCGCGCATTGTGCGCGAGAGCGCTCTCGTCGCGAATGTGTTAAAGATCATATGATGAGACACATTTGTACCAACAACATTGTCTCCCGGGAACAGCATGGGTTTATGCCTGGGAGATCTATTGAAACTAACTTGCTGGAGTGTCTAAACGACTGGACGGAGGCAATTGACTGCAAGCTTCCTTGTGATGTCGTCTATTTCGACTTCGCAAAGGCGTTTGATAGAGTGTCGCATGAAAAGCTAATTTTTAAGCTGGAGAGGTACAAATTTCACCCCTTACTACTTAAATGGACAGCTCATTATCTTTCTGGTAGAACATTTCAGGTTAAGGTAGATTCATAATTTTCAACTGTGAGAAGCGCAATCAGTGGCGTACCACAAGGGGGGGGGGGTCCTTTCTCCTTTGTTTACTGCTGAGGTTCCAGACATAATGGAGCAAGGTAATGTCACAACGAAGATGTACGCTGATTATGTAAAAATCTATAGGACCATCACATGTCCTTCCGATGCGTTCAAGCTTCAACAAGCAATAGATTTATTAGTGGATTGGGCAACCGAGTGGCAATTACCTCTTTCCCCTCAAAAAACTGTAGTTCTACATTTAAACTCAGGAATAGGACAGCCTCATGATTATGCAATTAATGAATCCACTTTATCGGCAGTACACTCAATTAAAGACTTAGGCTTTTATTATGACAAAAATCTTGACTTTGGGAAGCACATTCGAACAATTTGTAACGCAGCTATGTTACGAACACCAAATATCTTTAGGGCTTTATCAACTAAAAAATCAATTCTCTTAAAGGTATATAAAACTTACATACCCATCGTTGAATCTAGCGTATCTGTTTTCTCGCCTTGTAAAAGGAAAGGCGTATTTGCCATAGAAAAGGTGCAAAACAACTTTACCCTCAAGCTGCTTCTTCGCACAGGTAGTTTTCTATATAGTCGAGTACCGAGAGCGTCAATTAGAAACAAATACCTTGGACTTCCGTCTCTGGAATCTCTCCGCAAAGTTCTTGACGTCTGCCTCATTCACAAGCTTCTGCATTTCACACCTGATTCCAGGCCATGCAAATTCTTTAAGATGAAAACTTCCCACACCAGAGGCGGTACTACCAAATTATGCCTGCCTCGTCCTAAAACTAGGTCTCGAACAATGTCTTTTACCTATAAAGTGGGGAGCCTCTACTCGAAAATCGCCAGAAACATTCAGTCCCTGCTATCACCCGGACAGATGAAGAGCCATGTGGAAACCATATTGTATAAGTACGATTTTTCCTGACCATGTTAATGGCTTTGCATCAAGTTGACTTCTATTTGATTGCTGATGTATGTGTTGCTACTGGTCCCTACTGACACTAAGTAGTAGCGCCACCGCTACTATTGAAGGGTGGAGCATCGTGTGAGTTTTTCTTCAACATTCGACTTTTCGCACTGTAAGACCGATCACGGTATGGGCAACATATGAAGGCTAAAGTTTCTTCACATCCTGACTTATCACATGGGCCGATCCCACTCGGGTTTTCGAAGGAACCAAGATGTTGATGATGATGATGTTGATGGTAATGTTTCATTTTCATTTTTTTCAAAGAAAACTAAAGCAGTGGCTAGTACTTTCTCAGGTGCGAGATTGCTTCACAGTTCCTGCCCAGTGGTCCCCTCTGCAACCCAAGCCGGGAATCGCGATACAGCCCACTTTCCCCAGTTCTCAAACTTGTATAAGATAACAACTCTAGTATAGCCAGACATTTTCGTCCGAAACGATCTGTCCTCCCGAAAACGTGATAGTGCCTACAATGGTTAGTCGTGTCGTGACCCCGGCACAATACTCTTCTGGTTGAAAGTCTTGGTCCTCTTCTTCCACTACCTCCAACTTCTCCACTTCGTCGATTTGCAGGTCTCGCAGTTCGAAATCCTGTAAGATACGTGCTATCCTTTCCGCCAGCTCTCTCGAAGGAACAGCATCCAGTGGAGATCCGCACTTCAGCGTCCGTAGCTTAATGAGCACACGAGGGTTAGCAGATATTCTAGAGTCAGTATTGGCGGCGGCAGCTTGTTATGACCGCGCGAATTTGTAAGCAAACAGACAGAGGATATTGAGGTGGTAGGTCAAGTTGAAGATCATGTGGTCTCCTCCTACACTGTGAGTACACTGGTGGCACTCACCTCACCGACACTAATAAATTGCATTTGAAGCATTTTTTTTAGCTTTCTGCCGCTGTTTCATGTTGTTTCAGCGTCAAAATTTCTTACATTGACAATGAGAACAATTTACTGGGGTAAAGTTTCATATAAAATCGCATTTGGCATATTTCGGGCATTGCTGGTGAATTACGAGATGTCGACAAATAATAAGTAATAAAAACATCCTACCGTAGCAAACTCCAAAAACAGGTCCAGATATGGAGATCTCTTTGGAAATCCAATACTATGGCAAAAGTACAAAAACGCGACGTAGCACGGGAACCGAGCCGTCGACCTCACTAACATGAGGCATCCCCTCTACAACTGCGACACCCAGTCCACGACACCGCAATCTTGCGCTGCCGTGATGAGCTCGCTCTGCGGACCCTTAACCATTACACCCTCGTACTCGTTTCTCTCAAGGATTCGGCAAAAACAAAACATGTTCTGTTACTATTTGGGGGACGGACATTCTCCCTATAGTACTCGTTGTTGCCGTTCCGACGTACCGCTCAGATAGTTCCCTTGTGAGTGCTAACCGCTACACCGCGAAGAAACCTATGGTCAGAAAATCGCTCACTATCCATCAAGGATCTGCGGGTCCTCCATTTCCGTTTCGAATTCCGATTTCCGGTTGATTTTGAGCCTTGCGTTCCTTTTTTGTTTTTCCGTGTTTCGTGTTCCGCTTTTGAACCAAAAAACGAGAACGAATGAGGTATTCATGGCTCGTCAATCAACCTTGGTTTTTTGCCATTGACTATTCGCCTCTGCAAGTCAAATGGAAGGCACAACAAAAAACAGCTGTGTGTCGCGCTCCTTATGGCCGCTTTCAAAACGATGGTGCATCACTGTCGTGGTGTGGGAGCAGTGTGACAGAATTCCCATTTGTTGGGAAGCAGGGCTCAGATTACCGGCCGAGGAAGTGCTGATGCCAGTGGAGATTCTTAGGACGTTGGTCCCAATCATGAGCTTTGAGCCGTTCCCTATCCAACTTCCCTCTTACAAGCACGCAGGGAAAGTTGTCAGAACTGAATCGTGGATACAGCCTTAGAATGGGAATGCTGGTTGATGTTAAGCACCTGGATTCGAGGCTATTTAGAAACGACGCTTTCCGTCATACTCTTTGGCCGCAATTGGTTGTAAGAAAGTTGCAATCAAAAATCTGCTTACTAGGTTGGAAGACGATGCATGTCTTAACCCTAGTCTCTCCTGAAGCATCGATCTTGGCTTAAAATCCTATAAGCGACCGTACTAACGGGCATTCGAGACTGGAGATTCAACAAGCCTGATTGAATGTGTCCAGAATGGCTGACTGGTAAACTTTTTAAATGTTACTCGCTAGAAGATGCTAGCTTCTGTACGTTTGAAACAATTTCTTTGCACCTACAAACACTCTCTTTTAGCCATTGGGAAGATCCTGGCAGGAAGTGACACTATTGCAGCTAAATTTTTTACATGAATTTCGATCTATTGTACTAGCGAGAAATGAAAAGTCATTCTACATACGTTCCCACCGACTGCCACCTTTCCCCTTAAACATTTAACCCTGTTTGGATAGCCACTCATAATTCGCGACGACAAACCCAGATGTTCTTCAAGCTCTAGCCTTTTGTGTTCCGGACCAAAGGCATCTATAAGCTAATAGCAGGTCGGCAGAGGTCGGCCGATTTCATTGGTCTATGTTGCAAATCGTTCGTCGTTGTCGTTTTTTAATTATGTGAAATGAAATACGTTGGGTCCCAAATGTTTGAGAAGCTATGTATCAACCCATCAAGTACAGCGTACATCAGTGCCGAGACTTCACAGTGAAAGTGCGTGGAACCACTAGAACCAATTGATGTGTCCTTGTCCTGGATGCCTCGTTCTGCTCCCCTTTTGATGGTATTCGAAGGAGCACAGCGTGTCCAGCACAGAATGGGTCTGGCAGTTGTGATCTGCAAGGATAGCTTCCGATCAGACCCTCTGCATGACGCTGCAACCGCATTGGCAGCGCACCTGGGCCGTATGCATACCTCGCCCCGGCGGAGCGGATTTCCCGCGCTCTCCCCCCACCCCCCCCCCCCCCCCCAATGAATTTACCCGGCGGGATCGGGTGTCCCTGCCTGTGATGCACCTCGGGAAATGTACGGTCGGGAAACTTCCTAGCTCTACTGAAAATGTTTCGTACGCAGGCACAGAGGAAGCGTTGCAAATCACGGAGAAATTGTCAGCTGTTTTCTACGGCTGCGGGACATTATGTACGAATGGTCGCCGCGGACGCGTCGAACAGCGCGGCGAGCGCGGCAGAAGACGTCGCAATTGGGTGACTTCAGCGGCCAGTGATATCTAGACCTGCATCAAAACTTTCACATCAATTGTTAGAAAGTGTATATAAAGTCAGTTTCACTGCGATAGCGTGTCCCGGCCGTTTTTAGTCCTTCCGTTCCGTTCCGTGTTCCCCTCTCTTTTGGGCCGGAAGATGGAACGGAAATGGTGATTCATCACCCATTGACTGCTTTGCGCTGCCTTCATTCACCACTTGAATATAAACGAAAGACTGAAGAAGGAGATTAACTATGCGTTTGTGATTGTGCTGCTTTCAAACCGGTGGTGCATCCTGATTTCGAAACGTTAACCAAATTGGATTCTTTTTTCTTTTCTTGAAACGATGTACTAACAAGCAGCGTAGCTCCACACAGGTTCCATGAATGTTTGACTAAAGAGTCAAATCCCTTATCCGTAGCATGCTTATCTTTTCCCCTAGTAATCCTAGGCCTGGCCTGGAACACCAAATCTAGATCGATGTTCTATAAGCACTCTTAGGCTGCTAACAATGCGCTCCATATGGGGCGTTGGATTTGTCCTAGTCGGAGGAGGGCGTGCGGTGTCTTGCCTCTTCAATCCTCTTCCTTGAGTTTGTTTCAGAGCTTCAGCTACTGCCAAATCACACTATGGTACCCATGCGTAGGTGTCGTGTCGTGGGTACTGAACGCAATTGTAGCCTAAACTCTGCCTCCTCCCAATTGGGATAGAGCTGGGACATTCAATAAGATCGGTTAAGTGCTATGAGTGGCGAAATCTCTAGCATATTACTCGGGTTCATTGCGTTTAAAATGCTTTCTTAATATTTACGAAGATTTTGCACAAACTTTGATTTGTTACACTAGTGATGTTTGAAAATTCATCATAGTAATAATACGGATACAAGAATTTTTTATTGTTATATCTTGCTGAAAGAGTCGCTGCCTTGCCTTCTATCTCTAAATTCGTTAACGGCAACTCAGTTATTGCTTCCATTATGGATATATGTATATTTATGAAAAACTAGACGAAGTAATGAGTTTTGGGTCAATTCCGTTTCGGAGCTTCGCATTCCAGTTTCCGCCCATTTTCGAGCTCTTCCGTTCCGTATTCCCTCTTTCGCTTTTCTTTAAAAAATTTTCTTACATCCCTGATTCCAAGATGAATTATTCTAAGATCCGGGCTTTATAAAATGCCATTATCAAATGACGCAAATTGAGTCGGGGGGAGGGGGTTACCATGTATTCGGTGCTTTTCGTCCTTCATAAGGAGGCACATGAATGTCGAATTACATCAGAAATGGTCTAACACACCTCATCAAATGGTAGACACACACGTGTTGAATAACATTTTTAATTTCATGCAGCACAAAGTGCGGAATGGGGCTGTTCTAAATGCTGACCCCCCTCGAGCCAATCTGCGCCGAATACTATACAATGTGAAATAGCGAAGTGCCGATCAGAGGGCGTGAGTAATCCATTCTCTCCCTCAGTCGCCGTCCTTGCTGTCCCCGTCAGAGCGACATGGTATTTGAAGGAAAAGATGCCATGATCGAGATAACGCTCAGCAGCCTGCTAAATGTATTCAACGTCATTACGACACTAATTCACAGTGGGGCGCGAAAACGTATGACTCAGCAGCGTGCCCGCCCGCGAAATTCGTTTTGAATGTGCTTTAATCAAAGGTGCGCGATTTCGAAATGGTGCGAGGAAATTGAGCGGGTTATCCGAATTTATCCGATTTTATCCGAATCATTCAGGGTTCGGATTTTTGGATGATTCGGATAAGGGCGATTTTGAGGACCCCGGATTGGATGATTCGGATAGGGGCAATTTCGCGGTGGCCGGATAATTGGATGATTCGGATCGGGATATCCGAATCGGATATCCGAAAATGATTCATTTGGATCCAATGTATACTGCCTAATCGATGGGCCACTGTTGTGGATAACTGTGGTGATTATATTGTTGATTAGACTTGTTTTTCAATAAAGTTGAAAAATTAAAAATGGTGAAATTTTCTGACAAGAATTATTGGACAGCTTGGTATTTGCTGGCAGCAGGTCAGATAGGCTTTTCGAACAATTTGACATGTGCGTTTGTCCCCAACATCTATGAAAATAACATCGAAAGTCATAAATGTGCGGAGGTTCCACATCTCTACGGTAAAAATTCGAGGACAAAATGTCCAACCAACATCAGCATTAAAAGTATTAGTTATTTAACCAAAGGCTTAGGAATATGTGCGTTTCAGTAAACGAATGCACTAGCACGAAAACAACCTAGCTAAACTTTGTTATCCCCGCATTGAATACACACGTACAGACGGGTAGTCCAATCAATATCCTCAGTTTTATACTCAAAAACTAACGAAAATAAGATAAGAATTCCCTACAGTTGGACATGGCTTGAAAATTAGCCTCAGTAAATGCCTGTTTCACTTAAAGAATGCCGGAAAGGTCGAGCTCCCCATAGGCTAAACACTGCTGCCCAAAAATAACCTCACTAAGCACCATATGTGCCAAAACATCCACGAAGTCGTCCTCCTGTTCCTCTTCTGCTGCTCTTATGTGGAGCATAGTTCGAAAATACCGTCTTAACAGCAGCATGTCCGCTACAATCATCAGTCCGGATTCTCCCTACCTCCGAGTACAAGAAGTCAATTTCCCGCAAGAGCGCCGGAGTACTGTATTCCCAGCTTGGTGTGCATCTCAGAAGTACGGTGTTTCCTCCCCATTTCCCGGCTGGGCGCGTCGGAACGAGGTATGCATAAAGTCCCCCACAGACTTCTGCGGCGCTGCCGCTCGCCGATGTGATAAAGGATAGGGCAGGGACGCAGAGCGCGCCGGCGGCGGCGTCCCTGCCCTATGGTTAAGGATAAGGCAGCGGCAACGTCGCAGAAGTCTACGGGGGCCTTTAGCCACATTGTAGCGGGCAGCAGGCAGTGGAATGTAGGCGGAACTGGTCTCCGCCCACACTCCACTGCGGCACGGTGGAACTGCGTCGCGGCCGCACGTAGCAGCTGGCTCCAGCGTGGGGTGCGAGAATCGCAGGAGGGTCGTGCTTTGGTTCAAATTAGAGGAGGGGGGGGGTCGCACTTCGATTGGTTCCTAAGACAAAATTCCTCGGAACGATAGTTCTTTTGCAAGCGTTGTAAGCAGAGGTCTGTAATTAATAAATTTATTATTATTATTATTATTATTTAATTGACAAAGTTTTGACGCAAATAAATCAATGAAGAGATTTTTCAGGCAAGGCAACAATGACATCCTGAGCACCGCTTCTTCTACGGAAAGCGGACGTCATTTGGATTTGCAGAGTTATTGCATCAGATAATAAATTTTTAAAGCATTTTTCAAAACAGCTGAAATGGATCAACTCAGCTCAGCTGAAATAGAAAAATCCAATATAGGAAAATCACCACCTGATCGGGTGAAAGGTGACTTTCGAGAGGCCAGATTTTTTTCCTGCGACGAATTGAAGGTTAAATTTCGGTAAGATACATTTTCAGCTTCAGTAGTTACATCTCTCAACTAAAGAATGTATCGCGCCGTCACAGCGAAAACTGAGCAGCAATTGATCCGTTTCAGCTGTTTTGAAAAATGCTTAAAAAATTTACTCCCTAGTGCAATAACTCTGCAATCCATATGACGTCTACTTTCCGTAGAAGAAGCGATGCTCAGGATGTCATCATGTCGTTGCCATGCCTGAAAAATCTTCATAGATTTTTTTTGCGACAAAGCTTTGTTAATTAAATATTAATAATTATTTTTCTTTTTTACATTTTCGAAAATTGTTTGCAACACAAGAGACAGCTTAACATTTTTCGCAGCCCACGCTTGAGCCAGAACGGCAGTGTGAAATGCCCGAGTCGTTCCTTGCTGCCACTGCGGCAGCGGAAGTATGCACGCCAGGGATGGGCGGAATTTCTGTTTTCTGATGTTCTGGCCATTTTGGGTAAATTTTTTCTGTTTTCTGGGAATAAGGCCCCGAAATTGGTCAGAAAACAGAAAACAGCATGAAATTTTGCTATAGGTATCTGACCGCCAGAATTCAAACTATGTCACAACATCGCAGCCTCAAGAGCAAAGAAAAATGTTCCTAGGCTATTCCAAAAAAAGCGATAAATGCCATACATGCGATGGCTTTCATTACGAATCGCGCCATGAACTCGTCTAATTCGTTCGATGGATCTCTTTCCTTTGATTAGGTCTGAGTGCTACTATCACGCAGTTCCTCCGATGAAGGTTTCACGTCTTTAATACATTGGATTTGTTGAATCTTCAGCTTAAGAAGCAGTCTTGATCAAAAGAAACTTCATGGATAGTTAACGCTGTGAACCTAGTGCACCTATACATATTCTACTAAAAGAATCTTTTAGTAGAATCTGTATAGATGCACTAAAAGAAATATGAAAAAGAAAGAGAAATCTAAGTGCGAATCTGAAGTTGAGATTCATTCACTTGTCCAATGAATCGCGACATTCATTAGTTTGGTGGTTTCAGTGTAATTCACACAGGTTGTCCCCTGGAAGGACCTTCGACTACGATTTCTTAAAATTTTTCTGCCAATTGTTTGCTCTATGCGACCATTTCCGGTTAAACACTGTTTAAAACGTTGGGTCCGAACAAGTGCAGCGCGTGAACATGAATCCCTAAAGCGTGCCTAGAAACTCTTACAATCATGCAAGTGGCCTGAAACGAGCAATGAGGAAGGAGAATTCCACTTCAAAAGCCCAATCCTTGTCATGACACAATTCAGAGGGTCATTTGCACTCGCGGTTAGGGCTGGTACAGCGGATAGGCTTTCGTGCTTCTTTTAGCACATAGGTTTTTCTCAAGATGCCATGGTCAACTGTTCTGCAACTTGGAACCACCTAGGAATCAAATCAGTTGTAGAACCAATTATATAACTTGGATTCAGGTGTAATTCACTAGAGTACGCTCCCAAATTGAATGAGTCAATGCGCTGGTTGTTACAGCGTTTTTGACTTTTCTGTTTTCTGATTACCGTTTTCTGACAAATTCGATTTTCTGTTTTCTGTCTTCTGGGGAAATTTAAAAATTTCCGCCCACACCTGGTGCGCACTCCTCACCGCAGCCTCCGCTGCGGAAGAGCGACTCCGCCCGTCCGTGCTATGCTTCAGCGTGGCTGCCGCGCTGCCGCTGCGAAGTGTGGACGCGGCTATACGGCCCCTGTTGCTGTCACTTGCCGAACTGCTTGTGCTGTCGATGTCGCGTTTTCAGGCCTTCAAACGAGCTGCGCAAACTCCATTCATGGACTTGAACTGATGCACACAAGAGGAGGTTTCTCTCAGAACCGCCGCTCTTCTTCTCAGACTGGCCGTCGCCTTCAAAAAACTCCCACAAAGAATGTAGAGGGCGGTGAGCATGCGTGTTAGCATTCAGGTAAAGGCCAAACACCATTCCAAATTCAAGGAGCGTGCATTCTCCTCAAGCCCTTTCGTCCATGTTCTCCATCGGGATAGCCATGGCTGTTTGTCGGAGACTCTTCATACCCTTCACCGTCTATGAAGTACACTCTCCTCCACCTTAACCGAGCCTACTCCACTTTGCCGGGGTTCGTTCCCGTGTCATCAAATCTACCAACGCTGACTTGCTTTTAAAACATTTCTCAGAAAGAATCTCTGAGTGTTAGAGTGCGTTCAGTGGACTAGCAATCTGACCACAGAATGCTTCCCGATCATGGATTGGGGACGTGGTCCGACGTCTACTGTTCCCTCGGTGATAATGAATCCAGCTTCCCAATAACTGCAGTGCCTGTAGCTCCCCAATCCAATAAAAAATTGATTCTCGTCGACTTTGTTTGCAGTCCCGTTAATCATTGAGTTGCTCGGGCGGGCGCCAGCAGCGTCCCCATTCGTCCCTGTCGCGTGCCAGAGTGTTCCAATGGATCCTCCTCGATTGAGAAACACGAAGAGCGTCATAGCGCTCGTTCAGGGCCTTCGCTGCAAAGTCCGAGCAATGCGTTGGTGGGCGTCCTTATGTTCTCTTTATACAACTGCAACTGCAGTTCTGGAACCGGCTAGTGAGAGGGGGTAAAGCTCCACCAACAGCAGCAGTCAGACAGCGGCAGAGGGTAACTGGGATTTATGGTCAAGCACACGTGTTGCATCATCAGTAAGAAATGCAGTACTTACATACAGAGCAGAGAGCCTGCGCGGAAAAGACTGAAAATTGAGCTTCTGGTTCTGGTAGGCCTTAGACTCGGCAGTGGAAGGAACTCCAGGATGTGGCCTATTTGGCTCATGGATCACATCCTGGTGTTCTCCCTAGCCAATCACCACGTCTGCTCCATTTGCCGATAAGTTTCAAATCGGGAACGTGAGTTCTGACTGACTTCGACCACTGCTTTATTTTCTTGTCCTCTTATGAGACTCATTGTGAAGGCACGATTACCTCTCTTTAACCAAGGTATTCATCCTTCTCCTCTAACGCTGTCGTATTTATGCCTCTTTAAAGGCCAGAGGGAAGAGGTCCTTCATTATTGCTGTTTTTTTTTCGCAGGAAAATAAGGCTTTGGCGTGTCATGCTCTAACGTGCACACCGATTTCGCCTTGGGTAGTTAGCGGCTCGTGCCATTCCGCGATTTCGACTAACTGCAATATGGAACCTTCATGTCTCCACTTTGAATTCAAAGCAAGTGTCCCGTTGCCTCTAAAACGCCGTCCGCCACACGCAGCTTCCTTTCCCTGGAGCAAAACCTTGCGAGCGGAATGACGTCTACTTGCTAGGGCCATGGAGCAGGTGCTGGATGAGTGCAGCAACCGTGGAAGACAAACTGGTCACCACTAGACATTGGATCCGACACCAATTTTCCGGATAATCGGATGATTCGGATAGGCCATTTTTTCAAACCCCGGATCTTCGGATGATTCAGATGAGGGCAATTTCGAAAACCCCGGATCTTCGGATGATTCAGATGAGGGCAATTTCAAAAACCCCGGATGTTCGGATGATTCAGATAACGCCATTTTCGGCCGAGCCGGATTTCGGATATCCGATTCGGATACAACCGGATAAGTGATATAATAGAGGCACGCAACCTCTTAAAAACGGAACACATCAGTAGCTTCGCGTCTATTTCATTGACCAATTGAAGTCACGAGCACGCAAAGCAGCTTAGAGCGCCTCACCTTGAACTAAGTGTTTATATGCCGTGGAAGCAAGGCACATGAATGCCCAGTTACATTATATCTGGCCTAGCTTAGTTCTCCAATGGAGTGGAACACACCAGCGCCACGTAAAAGATGTCGTATTTGGCTGCCTTACGAGGGGAGCCCTCCGCAGAGCTATTTTGCGCTTCGAGAACAAACAAAAAACAGCTTTAAGACCCCAAAGAGCCAATTCCAACTCAATAGTGAGTTGGTAACGCACAGCGAAGTCTTGACAAGGACAATAATGAAACGATTAAAAAACGTCCGCAAGAAATTTTTCGTGCTCTGAAAAGGGAAGGGTCTGAAGCGTATTCTGAACGGAGAGAGCGAGTCATCCCACCATATATATAGGAATAATCGCCACTCCTCAATTAGTATTAAAATGTGTTTCTTTTTTTGCCAAATCGATAAGCCCGAGGAGTAGAGGATCCTTGAAGTTACAGTGGAATCGGCGCCTCACGAGTTCGGGAGTCTTGTACGCCCGCGATGCCGCCGGAGGGTAGCGGCTAGTAGCGTAGTGGATAGCGACATTGCTCCATGAGAGGGAGGTAGAGGGTTCGACTTTTCTGCGCTGCTGCATCTTTGCATTTCAGCTGATTGGTTGATTTGAGGGATTCTGACATCTGCACCATTTTAGATGTTTGCTGTGCAGTGTTTCCAGATGTATGCCGTGAGAGCAACTTTGTTGCCACTTGTTTATTACTGACCGCTTTTTAAACCAAAACTCAATTGGAAGGCTGTTCAACATAACGATGTATAACGTTTAACATCAGTGATACACAGACACAAAGTGTATGGAACATAAGCACTGGTCACAATACGGCAGCGCATAAAGGCTACTGGCTCCTCACAGTTTGCTTCCATATATGGACAAATGAGATCGGCTCCATAGACGAAATTCAATTGAAGACGTTCCCTTTCCTCTGAAACAAGACTTCCATCCAAAAATTATCATATGCCCACTGCTTGCCAGCCTTTCCACGTCTATCAGTTCATTTTGCGAATCCCAAGGTTCTTCTGGTTTTCCACCTTCCAGCCGTTCGTCTTCGTTAACTTCAAGTTGATGTGCTTCGAAGTCCTTGAGTATGCTAGCTTCCGTTCGGTCAAGTTGGTGCCATTCCCATGAAGGCTCCTTATCTAAAGTTGGACCACACTTCAGCGTGAGCGGTTGGATCACCACTCACCACTCGAGCATCGGCGGCATTGTTGATGTTAGGTTTTAGAGAAACTCCAGCAGACCTCTAATTTCCAGGTGACAAGCAAAGATGAGAGAAAGAGTGTATTGATTCCGTTTAGGGCAATTTCCGGGATCCACAGACTTTCTCGTTTTAACCACATGTGACTTCACATCATGGTCTCCTTTGAAAATCCGAGTAGGATGGTTTTACCCGAGGTCATTGGCCGATGTATAAAAACAGACTGAGAGGAGCCAACAGTATTTATACCCTGCCCATTGTGTCTAGTGCTGTTTTATGCACGTTGTACCTGTGTATCACTGGTGTTGAATATTTATGCATCATCATGTTGAGTACCACAGCATGCAGCTGGAAAATGCGCAGAAAACATCTGAAAATGGTATAGACGTCAGAATCCCTCAAATCTCAACCAATCATTTAAAAAGCAGGAATGCAGCAGCGCATGAGGATCGAACCCACGACCTTCTCCCATGAAGCATCGTCAACACCCATTGCGCTCCGAGCTGCTTGCCGGCAGAGGCATTGCGGTCGTACAAGAACCCAAATTCGTGATGTGCCGTTCCATTGTGACTTCAAGAACCCCCTACTCCTTGGGTTTACCGACTTGGCAAAATATAAGCACATTTCTATACTAATTGAGGGGTGTGGATTCCACCTATATGACTCGCTCCCCCGTTTCTGAATACGTTTCAGACCCTTTCCTTGTGAGAGAATTCCCGCCAAATGATTGCAAATCTGCCCGAAAAAGTCAGGTTATCAATGGCGCAGAGTTTACCAGCAAGGCGCGCTAACCTCCTATTATCCGATTTTTATCCGATTTTATCCGAATCATTGCGTTTTTCAAAACCCCGGATCTTCGGATGATTCAGATGAGGGCGATTTTGAAAACCCCGGATCTTCGGATGATTCAGATGAGGGCAATTTTAGAAACCCCGGTTCTTCGGATGATTCAGATGAGGGCAATTTTCGACCGAGCCGGATTTCGGATAATCCGAAACCGGATAAATCCGGCCGGATATCCGAAAATGCATGATTCGGATCCCATGTCTAGTCACCACTATCAATGAACGGAGACCGCACAACCTCCGAAACTCGCAAAAGCGCAATCCTCAAGCAGGTCCGCAGTCGGCCCATAGGACCAGTGGTGCACATTTAACGGTTAACGATTTCACGAATATTCCATGTTCGACTCTCGATGAACCTTGGCATCTTTGATGTTGCAATAGTCGAGTAGTTTGTTTAGCGTAGCCAAGATTGGTACAAGGCTTTATTTCGGCTGACGTTTCGGCGTTGTCGCCTTCTTCAGAGCCTGGAAAAGTCGAAGTCATTTGAGAAGCTATCCTCCCAAATGCCATTTCATTCTGCAGGAGCTCATCCAAAAGGCTAAGAGACCAAGAGAACGACAACGTATAAAGTCAGTAAAAGGCTAACCTTTATGAGTGGACAAATGAGCCACTGACACCCTAGCTGAACGGAAGATGGGATGACCGGATGACCCGTTAGGTCCCTAAGGCATGTGGTCCCAAGGGCTCTATGTTATTCACCCATCTTCCGTTCAGCTAGGGTGTCAGTGGCTCGTTTGTCCACTCATAAATGTTAGCCTTTTACTGACTTTCTACGTTGTCGTTCTCTTGGTCTCTTAGCCTTTTGGATGGGCTCCTGCAGAATGAAATGGCATTTGGGAGGGTAGTTTCTCAAATGACTTCGACTTTTCCAGGCTCCGAAGAAGGCGACAACGCCGAAACGTCAGCCGAAATAAGGCCTTGTACCAATCTTGGCTACGCTAAACAAACTACTCGACGATTTCACGAATTTAACGAATTAACGGCATTTTTTCTTAACAGCTTGAAAGAAGTTTTCATAAATTTAACAGAACCTTCAACGGACTTTTTTCTCAGTGAGCTAATCACATTTACCTTAGTCTTCACTAATGTTGCAGGTGTCATCCTTCCAATTAGCAAGGAGGAGACCTGCAACATTAGTGAAAACTAAGGTAAATGTTCGAGAAAAAACTTTTGAGATCAGCAAGAATATTTTAACGTCTTCATGGATTGGTTTTATATTTCTGGAAATGATGCATTTTGAAGAGCTTCGGGGATATGGTATCCCCCTGCCGAACCCCTCTCTTCACGTCGATGACGACGTCGTTGTAGAATGATGAGATCTTGGTCGTGAATCCATTGTACAGCTCTCGAAGGACTCTGATGTACTGACTAGGATCCCCCTGAATAAGCAGGGCGTTGATGACCGCTTCAGTTTCGACGGAGTCGAATGCCTTCTTCAGGTCCATGAACGTAAGGCACGGCGGCAGCTTGTACTCTCGAGACACTTCGATGAGCTTCGTAATGGTGTGAATGTGGTCGATCGTGCTGACTCCTCTCCGAAATCCTGCTTGCTCGCATAGCTATCCTTCGTCCAGCGTTCTACTAATCCTATTCAGGATGACTCGAGTGAACAGCTTGTAGACTACGGACAACAGGCAGATCGGGCGACAGTTGCCAATGTCGTGCACGTCTCCCTTCTTGTACAGCAAGACGGTCCTGCTGGTCTTCCACTGAGATGGAACATTGCACTCCGACAGGTAGCACGTGAAGAGCCGCGCCAAGGTGTTGATGAGCGTTGGCGGAAGATTCTTCAGGTATTCGGGTCTGATCCTGTTGGGACCAGGTGCTGCACTTTTCTTCACCGACGAGATGGCGTGTCGGATCTCGGAAGGGAGAACAGAGGGGACAACGTATCCATCCTGCGGAAGAAGGCATGGGAGCCGGTGGACGTGGCTATCGAAGAGATCGGAGTAGAAGTCGTGGATGACCTTCTCCATGGTCCTTCTGGAAGAGGTGACTGTTCCGTCAGGACGTCGGAGAGCGGTCATCTTACGAATAGTCTTGAAGTTGGCGAAGTTCTGGCGGGCATTGCGGATGCTCAACCCTGCCTCTGCTGCTTCAGCCAACACTTCCGCCCTTGTATCCTTGAGATCTTCCTTTATCACCGCTCTGCATAGCTTCGCAAGCTCGGACGTCAGCTGGTAGTTGCCTGACGCTCGTGCTGCTTCACGCTGGCGTATAAGCTCGAGAGTTTCCGGAGACAGACGTCTCTTGGTGGTCTTCAAGCTCTCGGCTCCCTTAGCGATATCGTGGGGATGGTGCACGAAGCGGTCGTATTCTTCGACGATGTTGTCCATGACGGCATCTTCCCAAAGGCCGGCAAGGGAGGTGTAAAGGTCCCGGTTGATGGTCGTTCTGGGATTCCTCTTCTTGAACTTCGTGACCTTCTCTCCTTGACACGAAAAGTGGAACCTCGTGCGAAGGAGGCCGTGGTCCGATCCCGTGTAGAACTTGGAGACAACGGAAACGTCGGTCAGGCAATACTTTGGGATTGAAGATGATGTTGTCGATCTCGTTGTGGAACTGGCCACCGGGGGATTCCCAGGTCCATCGTTGGGAGGGAGGCTTCTGGAACTGCGAGTTTCCATGGATAGTCTTGGTCGACATGATAAACTCAGACAGCCTTTCACCTTGCTCGTTCCACACCAAACCGTGGGTTTCGATGTGAAGTTCTTCCGGCGACGTTCGTGGCCCGATCTTGGCGTTGAAGTCGCCGACGATCATCTTGTAGAAGGTGCGTTCTTTCTTATAGAACTTCTCCAGCTCCAGGCTGCTTCGTTCTTCGAAGCTTTTCAGCACCACCCTCGAAAACGTCATGCGCGTACTAGAATGGGAGGACATGGGAGTGAAAGTCGACGACCGGCAACTGCACCATCTTCACTTCGCTGACGACATCGTGCTCATAACACCGAGCATCAGCCAGGCGGTGCGAATGCAGGCCGACTTTGATCGTGTATGTGGGAACGTTGGACTGTAGCTGAATCTTACGAAGACGATGTTCATGAGAAACGGACAAGTTTCTGATGCCCCATTCTCGCTCAGCGGAATAAACATCTCCGAATGCTCCAGCTACGTCTATCTGGGTCGCGAAGTCAATATGGCCAACGACCTAGCGCCGGAGCTGAGCAGGAGAAAACGAGTGACTTGGGGACCTTTCAAGAGCGTTGAAGAAGTCGTGAAGAAGACGAAGAACGTCCGACTCCGTGCGCACCTAATCGACTCTACCGTTCTTTCTGCCCTATCGTACGCCTCAGAGACCTGGGCTATACGAAAGCAGGATGAGCTCGCGATCAGCGTTGCGCAGCGTGGAATCATGAGGACGATGCTCGGAGTGACACGACTGCGCAAGTGAGAGAAGGCCTCCGGAGTTTTGAGCTTCACCGATGTTCGAAGATCAGAGACGCTGTCGCATGGGCCAAGTCGTCGAAAATTAGGTGGGCCGGCCACGTAATGCGATTCGCAGACAACCGCTGGACGAGAGCCGTCACCGACTGGATTCCGCGGGATGTCATGAGAACACCAGGACGCCCCCAACGCGTTGGTCGGACTTCTTCGTGAAAGCCCTGAACGACCGCTGTGACGCTCTTCGTGTCCTTCGAGCGAGGAGGATCCATTGGAGCACTCTGGCACGCGACAGGGACGAATGGAGACGCTGCTGGCGCCCGTTCGAGCAAGTCGATGATCAACGGCACGACAGGTGATACAGGTGAATGCATTTTGGGGCGCGCGCAACGCAGTCGGAAGAGGACCCGGCTGTGTCATGCACCCGATTCCAGGTTCTGATTTCTCGCCCAGGCCAACCAAGCCTTTCATCCATTCTGGGTCGGAGAATTGGTCCACGACGTGTCTGGGAAGAATAAAACGCTGGCTTCTTCATCAGCTGGCCACGTAGGCCATTGTATAACCAGATATGCGTTCAAATCGCCTCCACGATATCTCGTAGAAGTAGAATGCATGGCGCATCACAAAAGGGGGATTGAGTAGCGCCATCCTTTATCTTTATCCTCATCCATTTTAAAGCTAGAAATTTCCTTGCCGACCCACCAAGCACGTCCACCGATCTACAAAGATGCTGGTCTAATCTCCTCATAAAGTATTACCTATGCTCACTTGGCGCTGCTTATCCCAGAATACTTTTGCTAGGCACCTGAAACACTCGAGACGGAGAGAGTGTTTTCAGCCGCTCGACGTATTTTAAACGATTTTAGGAAAGCGCTATGAACAAAATGAGGAAGGCTATTCATTCCCTGAACGATAACACGTTGGTACCTTTTCGGCAGTAGGACACCGGGCGGCCGCGAAGTTGCAAAAAATGGATTGGCCCCACACACGAGGCACTCGTTCAAAACCGTGCGTTCGACAATGTGTTAACATTCCGCTGATAGGCTTTTAATTATTTTATTTTTATTTGTTATTTTTATTATTCTTATTGATTCCTTCTGCAGTTCGCTGGTGCCCACACGGAGATTGTATATGCTTGCAGAGCAGTCACACAAACGGTTTCGCGAAGAACTAAGAAGGGGGAATCCGGGGTCTACGTGATCGCACGATTTACGACGCATTGTCGGCGATCATCTCGAATAATAATTCTACAGCTGTTCTTATTCCACACCCTGAAGATAATTTGTTGCTGAAGGCTTGTTTATTTTGCTGTGTTTGTTGATGTTGAATTGTTTATTTTACACTGCAGTGTTACACTCCATTTCTTGAACTCTAGCTGTTGACCTCTTAAGGTTGAAACGTATAAGGCTTTCCCTGATTCTTTCACTTTAAATGACGGTTTTCAACTAAATCTATTTTTAACGAAATTTAACAATTTACCGGAAATTTAGCGAAAATTTCCCGTTAAAAAATTTAACGCACAGAATTTTGTGTGCACCTGCAGCCGTCCAAACTATGCATAGGACGACGACCTCTGCATAGCTCGGACGGCTCGTCCTCTCACCATCAGTAAGGATCTATCCACTGAACCATTCCTTATCTCGGAAAGCGCGGCGAATTATTCTTTTCAAGCAAAACAGTGGTCATTATTGGCGGGAAATACATCTACATCATTACCAACTCTGTAAATAAATTAAGTAGGGGTGACTGGGTAAAGTTCAGGCGTTGGTCAACCTGTGCTCTCGTTTACCGGGTCCACATCCAACAGCGATCATCGATGCTTCGAGAAGTCTGCTTGCTTTTGATTCCACCATCCATCGCCAACCACCTAGAAAATGTAAGGACCCAAAATGACGAGTGGTGAAAGCTCTTCTTGTACAGCAAAACTCACACAGACTGTC
This sequence comes from Heligmosomoides polygyrus polygyrus, assembly GCA_947396885.1. Taxonomy (NCBI): domain Eukaryota; kingdom Metazoa; phylum Nematoda; class Chromadorea; order Rhabditida; family Heligmosomidae; genus Heligmosomoides; species Heligmosomoides polygyrus. Next base: position 52,486,822 of record OX377204.1, on the reverse strand, counting down.
ACTGTTTTGCAGCCTGTTCAACTACATTCCTCTTCCACGATTTTTAGGTCCTTTTAGGAACAAATCTCCTTCTAAGCCATCCAAATGTGTGTTGTTCGTCAGGCTTCGCGGTGGAGACTAGACAGTTTCCCCACGATGGTGGTCCGGTTGACTTCATTGCCGATCCGCAGTATGCCGGTGGTTATGCTGTGCTGAATGTGCTAGTGTGTAAGGTATTCACCTTGGACGATTTGCACCTGAAGAACTGCTTAGAGCTCAAAACATCGGCAATAAAGGAATCACTACCGACTGACTGACGCCAAACGACCTACTTCGCTGCAGTAACCGCCTCTTTTTACACTCATTTTGCTGGCTAATTTCGTCTACCGCATAACACATGCAAATCCTCGATTTTGCTAACATCGATGCTGTTTGATATGGTTTGGCTTCCGATGCCAAGGTGTCGTGCGGTTTTACTTGGCTTTGTTTTAGATAAGGATGATGCGAATCAAGGAGTCTATTCAGCGTCGGAAGCTCATCCATGAGATGAACGAGGAGTACAAAGAGTTTGACTTTGAAGCCATCAACTGTGAGCTTGAGCGCCTACATTATGCGGTTTCCATTAGTAACTCACAAGGGTCCCCAAAGGGCATGGTTGTCATTGTAGGATCAACAACCATCTCCTTCTGAGTCGCCTTTGGGGAGGGGAGTGTTCCTTGATCGTTAACCTGGGGCCGAATTCATCAACGACTTACGTAACTGTAACGGAGAATTGTAAGCTTATCAAGCGATATGGTGAGCGATAAGCCGCGTTATGTGAGCTTTTAACGCGGCTTATCGCTCACCATATCGCTTGATAAGCTTGCAATTCTCCGTTAAAGTTACGTAAGTCGTTGATCAATCCGGCCCCTGGTCGACGTCGCAACGACTCCATTTGAATGCATTCGTGGCAGAGCTGACCAACGGATACCTCTACCTGCTGCTCTTTAAGAAAGCAATGAGCATCAAGTCCTTCGTTCAGGGTCCCGATGGGAACTCCATCCCGGTCACGCGACCAGCACGCTGCTGGCCGTTCTGATATTCTTCTGATGTCATGTGCTGGAACTCTCGTCCAGCTGCTCCCACTGCTTGATGTGATAGTTGGTAATCTTGTGGGCGCTTCCGGTCCTCTAAATCAGACACTCCTTCTGGCCTCTACCGGACTGGACCATGACATTCTGCAAACACCGACTCAGCCTCTCACGAGAGTGAAGGGCTGAAACACTCGCCTCGCCTGGCCTATGCCCGCCCGCGGACTATCCCGCGGGAGCTTCCGCGGATGGGCGGAAATCGCGCCGGGGTCCCCGAGCCGGCCAATCGCCGCGCCCCGTCACGCCCGCGGTCAGCGGTGCACCCTTTGGCCCCTGTTATACTCTCGCGGGAGCTTCCGCGGATGGGCGGAAATCGCGTCGGGACCCCGCGCCGGGCCACTCTTCGCGGCCCGCCACGCCCGCCTCCGCCGTGCACCATTGGTCCGCGGACGTTCCGCGGATGCTCCCGCGGGAGTATAACAGAGGCCTTTGTCCGCGGACGTCCCGCGGATGCTCCCGCGGGAGTATAACAGGGGCCTTAGGCCATACGTGGAACTGTCTTTGTTATGCTGCCCATAACGATACCTTGCTAATGCTCGTCGACAGAACTCAGACGCTCCCAGTCCACGAGCAACCCTCTTCTTCACTCTGGCTGCATGCTGGGAGCAGAGGATTTCAGAGGATCGAACAAACATCGGCCCGTACTTTGAGGGACCCAAAACAATAAAATATAGATTTTCCAGTGATAGACGGAAAGATAAACTCGTAAGCCTTCGCCGTGCAGGCTGCACTTCTACCGGTGGGTCTAGTTGTGCAGCTTTCAGGCAATTTCCTCTGTCTGGTTTCGATGAGCTTCAATGACATAGCGAAATGCGACGGCACCTGAGCATAGATCGCTATTTCAGTTCCTGTTTCTCCTGTTCTTCTTTTGCCGTGTAACGAGTTCGAGAGCGATGATAAATTGGAGACCAAGTCTAGCACAGAGAACGCACTCCAGCCATTCGTGCAGTACCTGTCCGGCAAACTAACTGATTCTCAGGTGTGTTCGCTCTTAGATACGTTGATTACGTCCCTATCCTTTTAGTGACTGTCAATGAGCAGCATTCAAACGCTATAGTTTTGAACGGGTGCTGGTTTCGATTCTCGAAAGCCACCCCTGAAACATGGTGATGATGCAGCATCTCAGAACGCGTGTTGTTGCTGATGGATTCTAAATCGCCGAAACCTGTTATTTGAAGGTGGCGAGTTCTAGAACGCTTTTGGATTTCCAGTGCATTGCTACATTGAAGCAGTTGAAAGTATTAGGTTAGCCGGAAAGTTCTGGTCGTTTTGACTGGTCGCTTTAAACGATCATAACTGTCTTTACACCCACCGGATTCAGTCGAATAGGCACCACTCGAATCAGCATTCTTCCCATCCCGATACTTGTTGATTAACTCCATCAGCGAAAAAGCTGGGTGCTTGAGATGCGACAAACTCAAGAAGGGCTGTCTTGCGTGGCCTTGATTTGCGGAGGCTCTACCAGCGAGGAAGCTCTTGAAGTGCATAAAAAGGTTGGCACATGAATCTGACGAGTATGGCGGATGGGGCAGAACATAAACTCCTGGCTCGTTCAACTTTCGCATGCTGATTTGCGAAACTTGTTGGTGGGCGTTGTCGTGCAGAAGAATGGGACTTCTTCTACTGACCATCGTCGGCTGCAGCTCGCGCAGTTTTCGGTACGTCTCGTCGAATTTTTCACAGTAGGACTCTAATGCGATGACTCGGCCTGGTTCCAGACCGTTGAAGTGAATCGCGTCAGCCGTCAACCACCACACTCTTACCGTCTTTTTCTAGTGAGATTTCGGCTTTTAGAAGTGTCTGTGTGGTTCGTCGACATCAACCCATTGTCCTGATCGTCCTCAGTTGTCGTGCAGAACCCACTTTTCATCACATGCGACGACTCGATCCAAAACGGGTTGTTTTTATTCCGGAGAGACAAAGAAGAACAGTTTTCCAAACGCGACAATTTCTGGCCCTCATTCAAGTCGTGGTCAAGGCACTTTTCGAGCTTTTTCACCTTTTTGAGACGTTTCAATCCATCTGTAACAGCAGTTTTACTGAATCCCTAAACCGTCAGCGATCCTTAGGTTGCTTGAGATGGATTAGCTTCCACGAAGGCATTAAAATTGTCGTCCTAGGTCTGCCGCTTCGGGATGCATCCTCAAAGCTGAAATCTCTACAACGAAGTTTCTCGAATCACCCTTGCACCGTTTCTTCCCCAATACTATTCAGTCCACGATTTTTTTTTGGTTTCGCCCTACTGTCTCGACGACACGGCCCAGCTCCGAACTTTCCGGCCAACGCAATAGATATAAAATCAAAAGCGCTCATTGCCCTTCTTCCCAAAAATGGCTTGAGAGGATCACTTCGCTCATCTGTCTAACCTGCCTCGTATTGCATTTTTTAGAAACGAGCTCTTAAAGTGACCTGGAGACGACTGTCGGAAGCCCCAAAAACTTCAGGACGAGGAACGATCATCATTATGGAAAAGGTGGCGTGAATCATTCTTAGGAGGACTAGTCGGTCTCAATCTTGTATACGATCGTCCTGTAGATTGAACAGCGAGCTGTTTCTCGAAAAGTGATGTGAGGTGTATTGCAGGGCTGAGAAATCATTAATATTTGGATTTGAATTAAATCTTGGATTGCGATTCGGCCCGTATTTATAACGTGAACCAATCATTTCGGACTTTATTGAGTATAGAACAGCAGCTGGGCAAGTAACGCACACAGATTTCGGGAAAGTGTTGATAGTCTGAAGGTTGATCAGTCCGAGAGAAATCGAAAATGCGGAGCACTTCGGGGCAAACTGCGGCTGCGGCCATAGGCGTTGCGAACGCGACGGCAACGTTGGCATAGTGGAGCGATTTTTGGGGCGATCCCGGTGTGGCCATGAATGGCAGGATGGTGTGCGTACAGGAGATAGGGGGAGGGGAATGAGGGGAATGGGTGAAGTCTACACTGGGTCCGACGCCGATTCGGATAATTCGGATCTGTCATTTTTTTCAAATCCCTGATAAATGGGCCATGTGGATAATGGCACTCCTGAAAAGTCCAGAGATTTCCATCAAACCGGATTTTCGAAAGATTCTGCGAATTAACTGTGATCAGAAATCCGCCATCCTATCCGAAGCGAGGATAAATCTGGCATCCTATCTGGTATCCGATATGAGGAACAATCAGTTATCCGAATCATCCCAAAATCCGTTCTAGTGAAAATCATCTGTATCTGAATCATATCAAGATCCGGGCTTTGCAAGACTGACATTGTCCGCATGGTCCATTTATCGGAGGGTTGAAAAGTGATGGATCCGAATTACTCGAATCGGGGCCGGATCCAATATATGGTGGAGACAGACGCAACGCAAAACCAGAAAACGTGTAGCTGCTACCATCGAAACGAGCACATTCGTACTCTCTGGTGACGTTCGGCGGTGCTCGTCTCATAGAGGTAGTGAGGATATGAAGTGCTTACTCAGAACGTGTGCAAGGCCAACATCATTCCTACAACTCTTGGACAGTTGTCGTCGATGCGCATGGCCGACCGAAGCAGCTAACCACCTATACACATCTTGGCAACAGGGATACTAATCCCCGAAAGTCGCCGAACACTGGCGCTAAGAAGTCCTTCTCTCACCTGTGTGAATTCAATGCATCGTTGCTGCGGTTCACTCTCTGCGCTGCATTGGCTACGCTTTCATCCTCCTTCCCCACACTCTCTGTGAGACGCGCGCTTGGAAGCCGATGAGCTGAGCACGGCGCTGAACCTCTTATTTATTTGTTTATTTATTCAGTACGCTGCAGGCACATGGGAGAACTACCCGCTGCAACTGGAAGTACAAAATGCACACAGCCAAGTATGGAGCAGCAACAAATAGCATCATGAAAAGGGTAATCAAAGTGATAACAACCGCTTCGTTGCAATGCGCTTGAAAACGAGAACGTTCATCTTCTTCACCAGCTATTTAGCGCTTCTGATTGCTTATGTTTATTTCAGAAGACGCATCAAAAACGGCTAATGGAAACAACACTCCGAGTGAGAAGTTTTACCCACCTCATGTGCTTGCTTAGGGTGGAGGCGTGAAGAGATGCCGGAGAACTGTAGAGCAGCGATGCTTCGGTGAAGGCGAAAAGCCTACTTCTTAAAAAGCCGATGTGAGGACGCGACGAGATAATATTGAAGCACAAAGCTGAATGCCAGCAAATATAGTACAAATAAACATGTTAAATGAACAAGCCAATTGAGTGGAATGTTCGCTTCGTTCTGTTCAGTCCAGTCACCGGGTTTTCGCCCTCTCATGTACATGGGCGGGATTATTCGGAGATCTTGCATCGCTGAACTAAAAAGGTTATCAGAATCTTACATGATTTATAACGGCTGGCTTCGATCTTGCTCCCAAAAAAGGAAGAACCTTTTAAACACCATAACCACAAATGACAGATCGTCAACAAAAGACTAGTTCGCATCTGCTCCTGCTATCGCGCATGCTATGCGGAAAGAGAGCAAAATCACGACCACTCAACTGAACTGAAGCCCACGCTGGAAGCGCGTGTTGGCTTCGACTTTTGGAAGTCAGCGAGTGAGGGGAAAAGCAGTGTGGTTCTCGCGGTGGTTCCGCTCCCTTCTTTTGGTTCTGAAGGCGACCAGATCTGACCAGAAGCGCTTGTAGCCACTGAGAATAAAGTATAAAAGGGGGCGATGGACAGATTCATTTAGCGAGTCCCTAAAGACCTCTGCATATCCAAAGCAGTCTTTCCAGGGCTCCTCTGATGCATCACGTCTTATTTGTGAAAGCAATGGCAGATGGGCCTTTCAGGTGCTGTCGAAAGTGTGCGAAAGCGAGCCGCACATCACATCCATCTTCTACAGGTCTGCCTTCCTCTCTTGCATAGAGGATCGTCGGTGCCGTCGCTCCCAAGGATGCTCGATAGCCACCATACGGTGAGCTCTTTGCTATCTCGACAGCTTCCATCCATACTAAGCTGCCTCAGGTGAGTTCGTCGGAGCAGTCGGCAGAAGGTGTTCGTCCTCTGGTGCACACTTCAGTTCTATGCGCGCCCTAGCATATCCAAAGCGAGCTTGCGACTCCCTCGGATCGTTGTTTGGTAGCAGCCTTGTCTTGCGACTATGAGGAACTGAGCTCACTCTCCTTTACCTTTCGCTATGGCCGCTGTGACATTCCGTGGAATAGAATGCTTTAACCCACCTAGATCTTCCCAAAAGAGATAAATATCCATTTTTTTTTTCATTGCACTTTATGGACGGCAAATCCGTCGCTTGTCGTGCCGTTGATCGTCAAGCTCGATCGGGCAATAGCGACGTCTCCATTCGCCCTTGACGCGTGCCAGAGTGCTCCAACTGATCTAACGGCTCCAATGGTTCTCCCTCGAGGCACACGAGGAGCGTCGAGGGAGAACCATTGGAGCATTCAGGGCTTTCATCAGGGACTCCGAGCAACGCTTCGCTAGGCGTTCCGATGCTCCTTCTACATACATCCCGCGAAATCTAGTCGATGTCGGTTCTCATCCAGCGGATTTCTACAAAACGCATTACGTGGTCGGATCTCACTTCTTAGAGAGTCTTCAGACTCTCTTATATGAGGGACCTTGGGCCGCTTCTCACAGGGAAACTAGGTGAGTCCCGCGTGCGGTTAGGGGCGGTAGACTGGGGGTACATTGTAAGGCGATTCGAGGCCGCCTTAAAAGCCTCGCTCCGTCATTTCGGTCAACCTAACTGGCTGGCCGGAGTTCCTCGCGCGGAAGTCCGTACTAGCTACCCGCACAGCAGCACTAAAGGACCTCATTCCGGAAAGACTCATTTCTGCAGCTCATTTCTGGTTTCACAACGACGAAGCTCAAATCCCAGGGCCTAAACACGTTGCGCAAATGGAGAAAGAATTGAAGACGAAATGTACATACAACGCCCGCACGCTTGCATCGAATCATTTGTGGAGAAGTTGACGATGCAAGCGAAGAAGATCAAGTGCGACGTTATCTCAATGGCCGTGTCGAGAAAATACCAACCTCTACGACTCCGGAGAAGAACTGCTCCTCAGAACATGCGACAGCAGGGAATTAGGCGACGCTGTTGTCCTCGCACATGCACATAGCCATGAAAATCTTTTCTTTCGAGTCTCTGAAGAGCTGAGTCGAACGTCTGCAACTGAAACGATGTGACTTCGGGCCAATTTTGACTCCGCCCGCCGCGTGTACTTCAACATTTGTCTACGACGATGAAGAGGTCGAAGCCTTCTACGTGGAGCTGGAGAAGTCCTATAAGAATTAACACATGTTCTACAATGTTTTTACAATCGTCGGCGATTTCAGCGCGGAGAATCGGACCTTCGTGGTGCCGGAATTGGGCAAATGAGCACTATGGGGAGCTCTCAAGAGTGTCGAAGAAGTCATAAAGAAGGAGTGAAGAAGAACGTCTGGCCCCGTCCGCCCTACTCGACTCCACTGTTCTTCGTGCCCTAATGCTCGCTCCGCGTGACCTCCGGTATTTTTCATGTTTGTTGATGTGTAAAGCCCTCCGCACACTTTTGCGGCAGCCGCCTACGCGGCAGAGGCCAGAACAGCCGCGTACGCGGCTTTCACTGCCGCGTGCTAGAGTTCAGATAGACACTCCTCCCGCTGCTCAATTACCAACCAACGCGGCAATGCGGCAACAATGCCTTGAAGGATTACTGCCGCTGCCACCGCGTCTGCCGCGTAGGCGGCACATCAGCGGCAGACCGCGCGAGGCTAGTTTTGCCTCGCGCGGCGACTCTGCGTCTCTGCCCCATGCTTAAAGATAGGGCTGCCGCGTTGCCGCAAAAGTGTGCGGAGCGCTTAAGATAGCGGAAAAGTGCCCCAATCAGTTGCAGGGTTCCAAAGAAGGGAGTGCAATTAATACTGGAGTGATACGGCTCTCGGCATAAACAGCCAGAGAGCAAGGAATTGTCGTGCATAATGCACTATGTCTGACAAAAAACACTGCAAGAGTGTATAAATCAAGGGCGTTACCCAAGTCCCAAGTGCGACACTCGCATGGGGTGTTGTACTCCCTTCGTCGGCAGTGTCGGCGACGTATCCCCGAAGTATAACATATGCCTAACATAGCCTTAGAGGCGTAGGCCACGCAAAGGAGGATGAACACGTGATCAGTGTGGCGCAGCGATGAATCGGGAGGATGATGCTAGGTGTGAGAAGACCTCTGGGGTTCCGAGCTCGGTCGACGTTCAGAAATCAGAGTACCAAGCTTGGAGAGCCCAAAGGCTTCGAACTGAAAAAAAATGCGCTGCTCTGTAAAAGGAGAACTTTTAAGATTAAGGATAGATCCTCTGCCCTTCAGATGGAATACCTGTCATATACACACTACACGACTCGTGCAGCTCATCCTCGATGTAAAATTCTAACTTCCAAAAATGTAAAGTAGCGTCAAAAATCCTGTATCTCTCCGGTGTTCAGTACGAAAGCTCCTTACGAAGACGTTGATTCCGCACAGATGTTCTTCCAGTTGGAAGAATCTATAACATTTGCGGATGTAAAACAACAAAATTATAGGGATCACGCTCATATTCTCGTTGAGTACATCAATGCGATCATCAACACAATGTTCAAAAGGACGTGCTCCGGAGATAAGCAAGCTCTCGACCCTGAAAAAATTGGTAGGCGTTCACAGAATTCTTTTTAGGGGGTGGGGGGATTCTACAATAGAAAATGAGCAAATGAGCAAGATGAAAGCAGCATTGCATATGAAATGTCCGATTTTGACAGAAAACTTTGACAGATCATTGACATCTTCTCGCTTGGAAGCCACTTTATTAATCGAAGTAAGCATGCTCCCAATTAATACACTTTTTCCAACGCAACAATTGCTCAGAGATTCCATCTTTCTGAAAATCAGAACTACGAGAATTAGTAAAACATAGAAGTCATTTTCGACATCATTTTGGTTGCTGACTTTTTATCCTTCACATGACGGTCTAAATGCTTAAAATTGATGATCGGTAGAGGACAGATCTGAGGAATATGCTGGATGTGACAGAGTTTCGCAACCCAATTCATTCAGTTTCTGGACAACAATTTCTTCTGAAACGTGCGGACGCGCGTTGCCACGCAGTAGGATTGGACCTCTTCGAGTGACCAAAGCCGGCTTTTTTCCATCAACTTCTGGTGCATCAGTACAATTTCGGCACAGTACTTCTCTGCAGTGATAGTCTCTCCAGTCTTCAAGAACTTGTAATGGACTACATCAGCCATTGCCCATCATACGGTCATCATGGTCGTGGTTTCGGCATCTCCTTCGGATTCTGATTCTTGTCCAGCCATTGTGCACAGCGACGACGATTGTCATAGCGTATCCATTCTTCGAAGCGTGTCACAACCCTGCCCAAAAAGTCTCCCTTAGGTGGCGCAGCCTTAACGAAACACGAGTGTCGTGAGGCTTCAGCATCTGCCCGGCGGTCAGTTCGTGCCCGATCCATCTATCTAATTTCTTTACTTTTCCGATCGCATTCAAGTGGCGACTGATAGTGCATGCCGCTGTGCTAGCTCTTTCACAGTCTGATGCGGATCTGCTTCCACCATGGCTTTGAGTTGGTCGTCGTTAAGGAGTGATGGCGGCCTACCCCAGTATCCATGTTCGAGACTTTCACTGCAGACCGAAACCTTTCGAACCAGTGACGATTTGTGCGTTCCTTAGCGAATCCTCCCCAACTGCAGCGTTGATGTAAGGAGCTGCGGCCGCGGCGCTGTGTCCACTTTTCCATTCATGCAAGTAGAGCACCCGAATATCACGTGGATTCGTACTGTAAAAACGATGTCAAAAACTCGGCAAGGGCAATTATGCCACAATGGCTATAAATGGTAAGACAGCGGAGATTCTGCGCTTTCAGAAACTATACACAATACAATGCCTGATACGGGAACATTCATAATGACAAAAAATCGACCAGAAATTGAAATAGCAAAATCGGCCACTTCATATGCAACGACCTAATAGATGGCTCCCATTCAGAAGAACTGAGCTTCATAATATTTGTATCAAGGTGCCTCCAAACTAAATAAATTTTTCCTACGCTTAATGTTGTAATTCTGAATTCATTGCTCATTTAATCCAAATCCTTTCGATTTCGTTTCCATCTCCTAAATATCCACCGGTTCTTCACAGAAAGGTGGCTCGCGATGTCAGTTGTATAGACACAGCTTGCCTTCAGGTGCAGTTCACGCTCGTCTCGCTCCGCTCGGCTTCGACAGAAAAATGTGGCACGTGCTCGGTGAATGCTTTGCTGAGGTAACCATTGTTGCTGTATGCCCGCTGGAGTTGCTCATAGATTCATAAGAGATTGCAGGGGAAGAGAACAGAATGGTGAGAAAGCTCTCACAAGGTGACCACCGTCGCTGTAAAAGAAAGAAAAGAACCCCTGCCCTTCCGTGGTTCGTCGATGCCTTGTATTTCCTCTCCTGCGATCCTCTAGATAAAGCAGCAGGGTGACTTCGTTGTTCACCATGGAGGATGAACAAACTCCTCCCGTACTATGAGCAGCACTTTGCACTTCGTACTGATAAGTTTAGGTGATGTTCAACCAAGAGTGCGTTCGAGCCTTTCCCCACGCCCCTTCAGCATGGTCGCTGCTCAGCATCGCGATGACCGACAAGATGTTCACGGCTGGCAGGCAGCATCCATCGTGGATACGAATAGATCGGGTATGCTAGCACCACTCGCCAAGCAACCCCTTCGACGTTCAGGCTTTTCGGCTTCAGTTCTGTCGGCCTTACGATCCTAATTTCAGCCGTTCCCCTGTCTTCGCGCCTGCTCATCGCTGAGCTGCTTTGGAAATTCAGCGGGACTCCCGGGCTCCTGCCAATTTGCAGCTCCCAAACTTTCTTTGCCCATCAGCTTGGACAGGAGCGGCGACGAGAAAGTCGAGGCTGTAAGAGAGTGCCTCTGCAAGCTCTCCTGTACCGGTCCACGTGAGCGGAACGAAGATCGAGTCCGCAGTCCAACAACCCGCTCGGACGACGAGTCCACGTCCAGCCTCCGCGAGACCATCATCGAGCCCCCACGGAGAACGACGACCGAACCGAAGCAGTTCTTCAGGTCGAAGTCCGACGGCCGGTTTATGGTCTCGTCACCCCGAACCACCTTCGTTTAAGCATCGTGTTTCCTTATCCAGCTTCACAACTCTAAAAGAAATGTGGTGCTACGTGAATAAAGTCTGCAATAAGTTTCTGAATGAAATGCGTACCCCAGAACTTGCAGTACCGGATCTTATTTATTTATTTATTTATTACTTGCTACTTGCTACTTGCAGTACTGGATCTTTTAAACAATTGCTATGTGTTTTCGGCAACAGGCGAATAAAAACCTGCAGAGGCAATGCAAAAAGGAGTTTATTTATTTATTGTCAGCGTCGGAGCCGACACAAAAAACAACAATCGCCAACCGAAAGACAAGCAAGCACGAATATAAGATTTCGGATGCTTGGAATAAAACATTGACTTCAAACCATGAACTTACGATTAGTAACATGATTCTTAAAGGCCCAATGACCGATCAGAAGAACGAAGAACAGGATTAAAACCGGAACGAGTTCTAAGACCGAAAAACATTGACCTGGCCAACATTTTGGCTGATTCAGTTGTAAGTTTTTTATCGGCAGCTCTTCTGCGAGAAGAAGTGGGGATGAAGAAATCAGAGATCTTTAGTTTGGTTAAGCCGTTATCCATTTTATATACCACTAAGAGGTCGAATCTTTTTCTTCTCCATTCTAAGGAAGAGAGACCAAGTGATTTGTTTCTGACGCAGGAGTTGGGAATTTCAGAATACGAACGTTTGTGGCAGCGAAGGTACAATTTCCGAGTACTGGCATTTTGGGTCCTTTCTAGTGCAAGAATGTCCTTCTTCTTATAGGGACTGAAAAACGCGGTGTTGGCTTCAAGAATAGGGCGTATTTATTTATTTATTTATACGTGTATGACAGCACGCGACGAAACAAAACCATTTAGACAACACATTGGAAATGAACAGACAACACATTGGTAATAAACACAAAAATACAAGAAACGGCGAGTTAGCGAGTCTTACCATCAACGAGCTTTTTATATTGGTTGAACGAAGGTGGCAAAGTGTTTTTTGGTAATCATCAAGAATTCAGAATCCGCTCTTTGAGTAAAAAAGGAGGCACGAACACAACTTTTCGCCGTAGGATAATGAATTTTAGTTCTACAACCCCTTGAGGTAGAATGGTGGACTGTGTAAAGTTCAGTAAGTGGAAGTGCAACTTTTCCAGCCATCATCTTGAAGATAATAATTAGATCGCTTCGCTTCCTACGAATAGCAAGCGATTCCGGCTCGAATATTTTATTACGATCAGGCGCTGATGGAATGGAGTTGTAGTTATAGCCATTTAAGCGTAACCATAGCTTCCTAGTGTAGCTATTCTGAACGGATTCTAGCCTCTGTATGCAGCGCTTAGGGTGAGGACTGAACACAGTGGTGCCATACTCCAATATTGGGCGAGCATATGATTTGTATGCAATAAGCAAGTGAGTTTTTGAATTTGTAGACAACGCTCTAAAAATGTTGTAAGTAACTCCTTCAGCTTCCTTTGCAATCGTCTCGCAATGCTCCGGAAAACTAAGTTTTTTGTCTAAGATGAAGCCGAGATTACGCAGACTGTTTTCACTGAGTAGGTTGCAACCACCAGGGCTGTAAATGCGTTTAACCGAATTTGAATTGCCGAGACGAAAAACCCTAGTTTTTTGAGCTGAGATAGGTATGTTCCACCTGTCCGACCAATCGATAACATCTGAAACTGCACATTGGAGGGCAAAGTGATCCTCTTCATTTTTTATATTCCTCTATATTTTTATATCGTCGGCAAACATTTTGCACTTTTGCGCGTCTTGCGACCAAGAAAGTTAAATCAGAAGTGTAAATGATGAAAAGAATCGGTGACAATATACCCCCTTGGGGTACGCCACTTGTTATTGAGTACGTCGGAGAAAATTTGTCATTGACCTTGACTTGGAAGCATCTATTTGTGATAAAGTTCTTTACCCACTTAACAATTCTGGGATAAATACCAGAAATTTGAAGCTTGAAAGTAAGTTCTTTGAAGGGCACCTTATCAAAAGCCTTGCTAAAATCAAAAAAGACCACACCGACGTCAGTGTTATCATCCATTGACTTGGTCCAATCATCTAAGTCAGTCAATCATCAATCATCATCCATATATAATTTATAAGTCCTAAGCAGTTGTTTTGATCACTAGTATGAAGTACCCTGAAGAGATTGTAAACTCTGCGAAGACCTTTAGAAACAATTGATTTGTAGCGGGAGTTAAAGTTTAATCTGTTGTTGTAAATAAATTATTCCCAAGTCCTTTACTTCATTAACCACTCGAAGAGAGGATCCACGTAAAGTATAATTTGGGTGTCTCTGAAACTTGCCGATACAAATCACTTGAGTTTTTTTTCGCAAGACAGAGAGGCCATTGCGAGACGATTGTTTATGGCTTGTTGAATGTTGAAATCCGAGGCAGCCCCATGAGTAGATTCAAATATTTTAATGTCGTCAGCATGCATGCAGCAGGTGACGCCAAGGTTTTGAAGTATTTGGGGTAGGTCGGATGTGAAAATCTTTAACAATAAAGATGACAGTACTCCACCTTGGGGAACCCCACTTCTGTTGGAGCGAGCCGAGGAGAGAGCATTTCCAGCAAGAACTTGAAAAGTTCTGTTGCTAATAACGGACTCTAGCCATTTAACCATGTGAGGATGCAGTCCAACGATGATCCTTTGATGAGTAGGTCATGTGGGACTTTATCAAAGGCTTTGGTAAAGTTGAAATAGACCACGTCAGTACTCTTACCGGAATCATAAACTTTAGTCCATTCATTGAAACAAGTACGTAGTGCTGTCTCAACTGACCTCCCTGGGCAAAACCCATGCTGAACAGAAGGGATAACATTTAGTAAATCGACATGGGCAACAATAAACTCCTTCAATAGCTTTTCATATACCCCACAAAAAAGAAGTAAAATTATTTGGATCGGAGCGCGGGTTCCTCTTCAGCAAAGGAACGACCATAGAGTGTTTCCATCTAGTACGAGCCTGTCCTGTAGTGAATGAATGAAAATGAATGAAGTGGTCCAGATATTTCAACAATGATGTTCCTAATAACACCATGGGCGTGTGGAGCGCAGTCGGAGGAGGGGGTGGCTGTCGCCTGCACTAGGTTCCTGGATTTCCCGCCCAGGCCAACCAAGCCTTCCATCCCTCCGGGGTCGGTGAATTGGTACCAGGCTTGTCCGGGAAGGATAAAGCACTGACTTGTACATCGGCTAGCCACCGCAAGTCATTGTATGGCCAAATACGCATTCAACACGCCTCCACGACATCCCGTAGAAGTAGAATGCGTGGCGGATTCCAAACAGGATTGAATAACACCGTCCTTTATCCTTTATCCTTTAATAACAGCATACGAGAAGCCGTCTGGACTCGTTGAAGCCGATGAGGACCACTTTCTTAAAATGTTAATGATATCATCCCGGTAGAACCATGGAGCAGGTGAGTTGCCCATAGGACTTTCGGAAGGGGTCCGCAAAGATTGCGATCCTGTTACCGGATTAAAAGTTTTTGCAAAACAGCCTGCAAGCATCTCCGCCTTATCTCGTTCAGTTATGACCTTATAATTCTCCGTAGTAAGGTTCTTAAATGGTTTCTGCTTGGTCAGATTCTTATTGTAGGTAACACTTAAGGCTTTGAAGTTGTCCCAGTCTGTGGTCGAGTTCGATCTGGTCGCAAGCTTCCACAATTGATCGAGATGAGTTGACATTTTACGCAAATAGGAAAAAAGCTTAAATTTAGTGGAAGTCCTGTGAACGATGGGAATGAATGGACCCATGGCATGAAGCAGTATTGCAAGGAACATTTCGAATATTTCATCGATATTGTCTAGGCAGCTAAAGGAACCCAACCAATCAACCTGAGCCAAATATGAACGAAAGCTATCATAATCACCTCTGGCAAAATCCCTAATCTGGTAGGTTATGGTTGGCTGTATAGTTATCGAAAGTGAAAATTTTATGGTTGCGTGATCACTGGGGGACAGCAGAACACTGAGCCGATTATTGAAGAATCATTGCACAACAACAGATCAAGATACGAGGTACGCCTGGTAGGAAAGGAGATATAATGTTTGAAGTAATGTGTGGTGTAGAGCTGTCTGAAGCTATTGCAAATGGCATCTATACAAGTATTAGGAAGACCATTCCCCAAATGGGAAGGGTCAAAATCGCCGGCAATAATGCATTCGGATTGACATGAAGCCAGATCACTTAAAGCTTTTATGAAAACAACAGGAAGGAGAGTCAAGAGTACGGTATACGATGATGAAGCGTATGTCCGTGGAGAAAAAGGAAATGTCGCATGCAAAAATTTCATACGCTCACAATACGGATTCGCAAAAAAAAGTGGAAGTGGAGTGTAAACTTTTAACGATAATCGCAATTCCACCTTCTCTTTTATTTGATCTGTCACATCGGAAGCAACTATAGTGAGTGGTAAGGTTTTCAAAAGGAGGGGCAATGTCGTTCCTTGCGGAAAGCCACGATTCGGTGATCAATGCCAAGTCACAGTTTTGCTTACAAGCGAAGGAGACAAAAAATTCAGTATTTTTTCCAAATAACGTGTGTTTGTTAACGTTCAGGAAATAGTAGGAGAAGAGAGCCGATTCGTCACTGGTTTTTCTGTGAGTTGGACGGCGGGACGACAGAGTTTTGAGAACTGAGAAGACAATAGGATTTGGAGGAAGAACAGAACTAGAGCTAGGCGGTGCATTGTTCGCAACATTAGAAATGATCATGGCCAGTCGTCCTTCACGCTGGCGTTCCTTTTCCTCCTTACCAGGGAAGGGTCTCAGGCGTAGGTCTGAACGGGGGAAATGGAGAGTACTACGAGAATCTCCACTCTTCATATAGTAGAAAAACATGTTTCGTTTTTGCTGAGTCCTTGAACCCAAAGAGCTACGGGACCTCGATATTGGGGGTACACTATTGCGCCGTCACCCGTACCCACCATAACCTACCGTAATCGAAATCCGAAAAACGGACGTCAGATTCGTGACCAGCACCTCAAACAACTCCCTCCCCTGGGCGACGTTTGGGCAAAAAATTTTTCGACCTCTCCTCGACTTCTCCAGTCGTGAAAGTAGTGTCGTGAAAGTCGTGCTTTATGGCAGTCTTAATTAATTAGCTTACTTCCTATACATCTCCTACACATTTATTTCACTCTAAATTGTCAAATAAAGTTTCTGTGGGCTGTGCTCCACTCACTTTTATAAGTTTCTGAATTATAAAATGTTTTGTGTTTTTCAGCGAATGTTAAACCTTACACACCTTACAACAATTACGGGTTACAGCAGGTGCGGGTGACTAGGGCCGTCGAAGTCATAATCACCGATTTCGCCCAAACTTCTCCCAGGGGGGTTATTTGGGATGGTGATGACGAATCTGACACTCGTTTTCCGTATTGCCCGGAGTATGTTATATTACAGTAGGTAAAGATGATTAATGGTAAGGTCATGGTCACCGTTTTTTGCCCAAACCTCGCGTTGAGTACAAATCTGATCCTTATTCGGCAATTTAGAGTGAAATAAATATGTAGGAGATGTGTAGGAAGCAAACTGGTAAAGAAGGCGACAATCATGAAAAATGCAAAAATATTGCATAGCACGGGAGCCGAACACCCGACCTAACACCTGCGAAGTAGCCCTGCTCCCGGCCGAGCCACTGACTCGCTTACCGCAAACCTTTCACCGCGTCCCATACAATAACGCACGCGCACGCATGCGCGTGGGCACGTGCTGACTGTGCGCCACTGTACCCCTCCCCCTTCGAGGGCACGTAGCTCTTTTGATTCAAGGACTCAGCAAAAACGAAACCTGTTTTTCTACTATACGAAGGGTGGAGAATCGCGCAGTACTATCCATCTCTCCCGTTCAGACCTACGCCTGAGACCTTTCCCTGGTTAGTAAGGGAAGGCTTAAGATAGATGCCCTTAGGCATCAGTTATACTCCCGCGGGAGCATCCGCGGAACGTCCGCGGACCAATGGTGCACGGCGGAGGCGGGCGTGGCGAGGCGCGGCGATTGGCCAGGTGAGGAGTCTCGGCGCGATTCCCGCCCTTCCGCGGATGCTCCCGCGGGAGTATAACTCAGGCCTTACGCGGGAAGGTACGCAAGCGGGGAGCGTGCTTAACCGCGACCTGTTGAAACTAAGATGAAGGAAGAACAACTTGAATGAGACGCGACATCTCTTTTTCTTCTGGTTTTCCCACGCGGTAGACCGCGCATGGAAGACCTTCGGCATTCAAATGATCTAAAACAGAGTGAATGAATTTAAGGTCATTGAAGGCTCTCTCAACAGATGACATAGAAGATGATTCAGGAACACCAGATGAAACGATTGAACACACACGTTCCAAGTCTTGCTCTTGATTGCATGAGAACCAACTTTAGAAAAGGGAAAATCACTAGTTGGGAAATCGACTATCATATTCGCGGGAATCTGGTCTTTGTCAAAAGAAAGAATTTCAACGTGTCTTCTCTTGATCGCCGGAACCGAGGATGACCGATCAGTCGTTTCCGTTATTCCCTTATTGCTGAACTGCGTGGCAGACCTCCAGATTTCGAGTAGTCGACCAGTATGGAAATACAATGCAATTTAGACGCTGCAACACGAGAAGCCGATGAACCGAGTCTAAGAAGAAGCGAATAGACTTTTTATGGTGGCTTTGGTAGAGCAAAACGTCGACCCCGCCACAAGGAGTCTCGGCAGTGCAGGGCAGGCGAGGTAGAAGCAGCAGGAACGACTATGGAAGCACGACAGCCTCCGGATAGAAGAATTTAGTCAGATAGACGATGAGCTCGAGATCATTTGATATTCGGAGACGGTAGATCTTGTGCGCCGAGATGTTTCGAGAAACGTCGGTATGATACGAGAGCAGCAACGGTACGCCGCCACTCACTGCGAATGAAGACGCAAGAATGACTTGTCGAAGGACTTACCAAGCTACTTTTTAAAAGGAAAGGTTCCCAACTCATGGTGAGCTTTTGCGATGCTATTTTGACAGGGTGTAGGACCCTGTGAGCGGAGTCTAGAAACATAGTCAGTTTTTGCTGGACGCTTTTTTAAAACCCTGAAAAAGAGGTTGAAGGTGTGTGCGCAAATATCATCAACCACTACGATACCCCACGAGATGTGCTTCGGTGGCACAGTCGGTAGGAGCGCCGTAGGAGCACACCGGCGGGCTTTTCAATTCGAGTCCGAGTGCTGCCAGTACTTTTGCACGTATTAGTTTGTTGTTATTACGCTTTCTCTTGATCACAGGAGTCAATTTTAGACCATCAGTGCTTACAACAAACCAAAGCTGTCTATTTGCGCCTTCATATGTGCTAGTTTTTCAACTACTCATATCTATACCATCACCATATCATACTGTATCACCAATGATACCGTAATTGCACACAAATACGCTTTTATTGAAAGTAGGTGACTGCTATAAAACCACTTTTAGATATGTGAAAATATATATGGTATGATATATAAAATATATAAAATATATTGAAAGTAGGTAACTGGTATAAAATGTTATTCAAAAAGGGTACCTCCCGTGACTTTTCTTTTAAATGCAGTTTATAAGACACACCTACCGACAGTTCTGCGCTCCGGTGTTTCTGCCGTGTCTGTCATACGCGTGGGTGGCAGCTGGTTGATGTTCACCCAGGACCCTTCTCTGCACCCACAGATTACGCGCCTACATCCTGCCAAAATAGCATCGCAAAAGCTTACCCCGAGTTGGAAATCTCTCCTTGTTAGCTTTTTTTCTCTTACAATTGGAGCTGATTTAGGAAGAACAATAGCAAAAACTCACTGTCAAGACTAAATATTTAGAAATGTTCACTGTCGGATAACATAGCGAAACCAGCAACTGCATACCAGCAACCGTGTAACCCAACAAACATCGCGTACAATACATGGTACAACTTTGTTGTATGACGCACCGAATCTCTGCCTATTTACTTATTCTTTTTGAAATACCGCAAGAAGTACAGCCTATGAAAATAAACTTCCGACCACCAAAACAACATGATCATATTTCTTGAAAACTCTTTGTAGTCGCTTTCTAATGGAAAGTGTTACGTAAAACTTTTTGACGCTTCCTCAGTTCGACTGCAAAACATTCATTTTGATTTTGAACGTGTATAATTTGCTTTAAAAAACCAGCTTGAGTTGGGAATACGCGGTTTAAATCGAAAATGGTTCAGTTTGATTTGTAAACGCCCATTTTCAAAGTATCGAAGGAAAACTGTGTATAAGTCATCACATGAAGGTTGTCAAACAGCTATTGAACAATGAGATGGTACTTAGCGATAACAACATCGCGATACTCGAATTCAGAAGTTCGACTCCCATACAAAAACAACCTGCTAATGTTTCTATCTGATTAACTCTGTACATCACAGTGCGGAACAAACTGATATTCAAGGTGCAGTAGAAACAAACCTGCGTCCTATTCAAATGAAAGCTCGAAGTGGTTTTGATAGCTTTGTAGTTCCCCTTCAGTGTGTGATTGAGGTTATTGCTCCCAACTTCTCTAATCCGCTAAAGCACAGTCGCTAAAGCAAACGATCGTTGCAGAACTGGCGGAGGGTAGCCGAGCGAGTACAAACAGTTATTAAGCGGCAGTTCATTATCTTGAAGTCTTCAAAACCGGACAGGTGCGGGCAAACTTACACAGGAAACCCGCGTACTAGGCAGATGGATGATATTGTCAATCGATTTTTCAGAAGTTTTAAGCACTTTTAATGTCGGGAAATGTCTGCTTCAATCTCTCTACAACTAACAGAGCTTTCAAATTCGGTGCCGCGGTGTTGTTATCGTCAAGTACTATCTCATTATGCAATGGCTGTTTAACTATTTTTATGTGATGACTTATAACCGTTTTCGATTGTTAGGCTTAAAGTGGGTGTTTACACATCAAACTGACCCACTTTCAATTTAAATTGCATTCTTCCCAACTCAAACTTGTTTTTCCCTTTCCTTCAACGATCATAATCACTTAACTCCCGCCCTGATCGATCAAATCTGGGAAAATCGATTATATCGATCGATATTGATTGCTGTGAAGGCCTTCCGTCAAATCATCTGAAACCTCAGGGACGTTAGGCGACGTTTTCGGCACGTCTTCTGAACTCCCGGGAACGTTCAGCGGCATGTTCGGCAGTCTTCTTAATCCCCAGGCACGTAGAAGACGTCTGGGTATTTTCCGCTATTTTTGCTTTTCCTTCCCCCTTCATGTGCCACCTCATCGCTGTGAAGGGGTGAACATCACTTAGTGATGGCTAACGGTACAAATGGTCACGCAGTACACGATGCTTTGTCGTGTATGGGCGGCTCTACTGTATCCCTGGCCAGGAACATGTGAGTAACCAGACCACCGCCATGGCTCAAGCAACTAAACCCGCGCCCCAGTCCTCTGCGCGCCGGAGGTGGACTTCTACCACGTCGGTTGCATCCACCTCCGGCGAGGGGCCATCTAATCTCGGAGTTGAACTATCAGGACGTCATCAATCGGACTACCGAAAACTTCCTCTCACCACGACACGGAAACTGCCTATTCGTCTGTACTTCTAACTGTCGTTCGATCGCATCTGAGCAGAATCTTCGGACACTGCTTTACAGAAGCCGCAACATCAAATACGACGTTGTCGCCCTGCAGGAAACGAAAGGCAGAACGGAAACCATAAGAAGGACCGACCACAACGAGCTTCTCATTATAGGAGCAAAGGTGGACAGAAAGAATATTGGCGGAGTTGGATTCCTCGTCAACTCGACAGTGCACCACCTAGTAGACTCTTACAAGATCATCGGTCTGCGAGTAGCTGTTCTTCATCTGGAAACCAAAGATCAAGGAACCATCTCCATCATAAATGGATATGCTCCAACATCTGCGGTCAAAGACGAAGAAAAGGAGGAATTCTACAAGCTATTCGAAAGGACTGTCAACGACGAGAAGAGCTACTACAAAATTGTCGTTGGGGACTTCAACGCTATCGTCCTCTACGATCACGACGAATGGAGGCTAGGACCACATGGAACTTCCTCAAGGAACGAAAACGGAGAGCGCCTGATAGACTTCCTATCCGCATGCCGTCTCTACCATGGAAACTCTATGTTTAAGAAGCCTTCAAACCGACGATGGACCTGGGAAGGCCCAAATGGAGAAACACGTTCGGAGATCGACCATGTTCTTACAAACAGACGCTGGAGTCTGTTCGACGTCTCCGTGCTGCCTTCATTTGACACCGGCTCGGATCACCGCCTTGTCCGTGCGAAGCTGACTCTCAAAAAGAGGATGTTCAAGCGTGACACTCATAAACCGGCACCGGTGAGGATCCCCACATTCAAGTCTGAGGAGTTGGAATATGCAATAAAGTCGAATGATTGGAATCTTCTTGAAGATCCATCGGAAGACTACGACCTTCTCTTCAAAGGACTGTTGAAATGTGCTAGCAGCTCTCGCGAAGCCACATCACCGTCTGCTTCAAGACTCAACGCGCATGTGATTAAACTCTTGGAGCAAAGAAGAGCTGCTAAACTGGATCCTAATGCTTCCCATCTGGAAAAAGTCACCATCTCGAAGGCCTGTCGAATTGTAGTGAAGGAGTCCATTCAAGCCTACAGAAGATTGAAGCTGTTAGAAGCGGCTGGGAAAGGTTCAAGCATAAAGCGCTGCAAACGAGATCTCTGCGATCAGAAGGCAATAATGTCAGCCCTTGTGGATAAGGCTGGAACGACGCAAACGTCTCGAAGAGCGATGGAGGCCATCGTTCAGGAATTCTACGCAGATCTGTTCCGTTCTTCCATCACTGTCCCGAAATGCTTGATGCCACCAGCTGAGGAAGTACCTCCCATTCTGGAATCAGAAGTTGCTCATGCCATCAGAAGGATGAAGCCGGGCACTGTTCCCGGACCGGACGGCATTTCTACTGATCTCCATCGTGCGGGTGGTAGTGCCCTCTGGTCACTTCTTGCCAAGCACTTCAACCACTACCTTCGACTTGGTAGGATTCCGGACTCATGGAAGGAGTCGAAAACAGTTTTAATCTTCAAAAAAGATCAGCAGGAGGATATCAACAACTATCGACCCATCAGTCTTCTCTCGGTTGTGTACAAGATCTTCACCAAGATACTGCTTAACCGCATGGAGCGTTGCTTGGATGAGTATCAGCCAGTGGAGCAAGCAGGGTTTCGCAACGATTTCTCCTTCATGGACCATATTCAGACTGTCTCACAGCCCATCGAGAGGAGCCGCGAATACCACCTCCCACTTGTCCTTGTCTTCGTGGATTATCGGAAAGCGTTCGACTCTGTGGAAATCAACGCCATTCTGAACGCGCTTGTGCACGCTGGCATACCATCGCCCTACATCCGACTTCTCGACGAATGCTTCTCGAACACATCGACCACCAGTTGTTCGATCGAAAGCTTAAGATTCCTATCGGGAAAGGAGTACGGCAGGGAGACACGATTTCTCCTAAGCTATTCACAGCGGCACTCCAGGATGCCATGAAGGACTTGAACTGGAACGATAAAGGCTACCTTGTCGACGGTAAACGGATCAGCAACCTCCGCTTCGCCGACGATATTGTTCGCATCTCTACCAGCACGGCAGAAGTCGAGGAAATGCTGAACGAGCTCAATGTGGCAGGTATGAAGATTGGATTGGACATGAATATGTCCAAAACGCAATTTATGGTCAACCAGTGGTGTGACACTGGACTCGTAAGGCTAAATGGAGTCGCTCTACAACAGGTCGACTCCTACGTCTATCTGGGAAGAGAGCTGAACATGGATGGCGACCTCGCTCCTGAAATCGCCCGCAGGAGACGCGCAGGATGGGCAGCCTTCAGTTCGATTCGCGAAGTCACCGATCAAGTCAAGGATGCCGGCCTCAGGGCCTCGATGTTCAACGCCTCTGTACTGCCTGCGATGTGTTACGCGACGGAAACCTGGCCTGACAACAAGACAATCGCCAGAGCAATGCAAACTACGCATCGTGCACTGGAGAGATGCCTTCTGAGGACAAGCCTTCGTTAGCAATGGCAAGAAGGCCTACGAAGCTCGGAGCTACGGGAGAAGTCGCAATTAGCAGACCCGCTGCAGTACATGAAGTAGTCCAAATATCGCTGGGCCGGACTCCTGCTTCGACGAAAGGCGATAGATGGAGTCTCCGTGTCACAGAATGGCTCCCGAGAGACCATAAGAGACCACTGGGACGACCGCCAACGCGATGGGCAGACTCATTCTCAAGATCTTCCAGAGAGCGGATTCCGCCTCACTGGATGCAAGCAGCCAGAGATCGAGCGGTCTGGAAGAGTTGTGGTCCCCGCTGAGAAGACCTCCAGCCGACAAAGGACCATCAAAGTATCAAAGTAAGTAGTACTTTCCCTTCCTATTTTCGCCGATCGATAGCTCTTAGCAGATTATTAAATAGCATGACCTCGATTACCCCCGGGGCAGATGTTTCAGACCGCTTGAGTGACATCCACCAAAAATCGATAATTTGATCATATCGATTGATGGCGACCAACGCTTCAAAAACGAACTTCAGGATCGTTTTCAGCGACCTCGACTACCCAGACGTGTAGAAGACGTCTGGGTATTTTTCGCTACTATTTTCGCGCCCCGATATTACCCCCCCCCCCCTACTTTCCCCTAATTTTCCTCTATGTTACGACTCATCGCTTAGCGGGTTATTATATAGTGTTGTATGATACTTTCCATTAGAAAGCGACTACAAATGGTGTGCAAGATGTATGATCATGTAGTTTTAGTGTTCCCAAGTTTCCTACTCCCCTAGGCAGTATTGGCGGACATATTTCAAAATGTAAATAAGCGGGGATGCTTAGGTGCGGTGCGGTACAATAGAGTTGTGCCACGCATTCGCTTTGTATGCGACGTTTGTTGGATTACATATGCAGTTGCTCCTCTCGCGATGTTAGCCGACGGTGAACAATTTTTAATTTTTACCCTTGACAGTGACTTTCTGCTATTGTTTTCCCAAATCCTAGATCAATACGCAAGCTAAAGAATTGCTGAGAGGTTGGCAATGTAATGCTCATCCACACGATGCAATTTTTTTGTCGAAACGCCATGCATAGAAGAAGTAGAGTTTTTGAATCAACAACTTTTCAATTTTCTTAAAACGTGTAAGGTTTTATTTGACAGGCAACTGAATATAATCAAAGATAGAGGTTGAAAAGAGAAAAAGTAGGCAACAAGACCGTCCAGCTCGAGCTGAAAATAACACGAGAAATAAATATTGGATCACATTCGGTTAATGTTCACCTGTATCACCTGTCGTCCCGTTGATCATCGACTTGCTCGACCGGGCGCCAACAGCGTCTCCATTCGTCCCTGTCGCGTGCCAGAGTGGTCCAATGGATCCTCCTCGCTCGAGGGACACGAAGAGCGTCATATCGGTCGTTCAGGGCTTTCACGAAGAGGTCCGACCAACGCGTTGGTGGGCGTCCAGGTGTTTTCTTGACATCCCGCGGAATCCAGTCGGTAACGGCTCTCGTCCAGCGGGTGTCTGCGAAGCGAATTACGTGGCCGGCCCACCTAATTTTCGACAACTTGGCCCACGCGACAGCGTCTCTGATCTTCGAACGTCGGCGAAGCTCAGAACTCCGGAGGCCTTCTCTCACTTGCGTGAGTCGTGTCACCCCGAGCATCGTCCTCTCGATTCCACGCTGCGCGACGCTGATCGTGTGTTCATCCTGCTTTTGTATAGCCCAGGTCTCTCAGGCGTATGTTAGGGCAGGAAGAACGGTAGAGTCGAAAAGGTGGGCACGGAGTCGGGCGTTCTTCGTCTTCTTCGCGACTTCTTCGACGCTCTTGAAAGCTCCCCAAGCCGCTCGTTTCCTCCTGCTCAGCTCCGGCGCTAGGTCGTTGGCCATATTGACTTCGCGACCCAGATACACGTAGCTGGAGCATTCGGAGATGTTCGTTCCGTTGAGCGAGAATGGGGCATCAGAAACTTGTCCGTTTCTCATGAACATCGTCCTCGTAAGATTCAGCTGCAGTCCAACGTTCCCACATACACGATCGAAGTCTGCCAGCATTCGCTCCGCCTGGCCGATGCTCGGTGTTATGAGCACGATGTCGTCAGCGAAACGAAGATGGTGCAGCTGCTGGTCGTCGACCTTCACTCCCATGTCTTCCCATTCTAGTTCGCGCATGACGTTTTCGAGGGTGGCGCTGAAGAGCTTCGGGGATATGGTATCCCCCTGCCGAACCCCTCTCCTTACGTCGATGACGACGTCGTTGTAGAATGGAGAGATCTTGGTCGTGAATCCACTATACAGCTCTCGAAGGACTCTGATGTACTGAGTAGGAACGCCCTGGGTGAGCAGGGCTTCCATGACCGCTTCAGTCTCGACGGAGTCGAATGCCTTCTTCAGGTCGATGAACATAAGGCACAGCGGCAGCTTGTACTCTCGCGACACTTCGATGAGCTTCGTAATGGTGTGTATGTGGTCGATCGTGCTGAATCCTCTCCGAAATCCTGCTTGCTCGCATGGCTGTCCTTCGTCCAGCGTTCTGCTGATCCTATTCAGGATCACTCGAGTGAACAGCTTGTAGACTACGGACAGCAGGCAGATCGGGCGATACTTGCCAATGTCGTGCACGTCTCCCTTCTTGTACAGCAAGACGGTCCTGCCGGTCTTCCACTGAGATGGAACCTTGCACCCCGACAGGTAGCGCGTGAAGAGCCGCTCCAAGGAGTTGATGAGCGTTGGCGGTAGGTTTTTCAGGTGTTCGGGTCTGATCCTGTCGGGACTAGGTGCTGTACGTTCCTTCACCGACGAGATGGCGTGTCGGATCTCGGAAGGGAGAACAGAGGGGACGACGTATCCATCATGCGGAAGATGGCATGGGGGCAGGTGGACGTGGCTATCGAAGAGATCGGAGTAGAAGTCGTGGATGACCTTCTCCATGGTCCTTCTGGAAGAGGTGACGTTTCCGTCAGGACGTCGGAGAGCGGTCATCTTGGTCTTGAAGTTGGCGAAGTTCCGGCGGGCATTGCGGATGTCAGCCCTGCCTCTGCTGCTTCAGCCAACACTTCCGCCCTTCTCTCCTTGAGATCATCCTTTATCACCGCTCTGCATAGCTTCGCAAGCTCGGACGTCAGCTGGTAGTTGCCTGACTCTCGTGCTGCTCCACGCTGGCGTATAAGCTCGAGAGTTTCCGGAGACAGGCGTCACTTGGTGGTCTGGGTGGGTAATTAGTGCGCTAAATAGCAACTCCCTTGGGCGAAGAATCTCGAAGGCGAAATGAATCGAAAATGTAGTCGTAGCTGGCGTGACACGGAGTATGCCAGACGCCATAGTTGAGCGTGGACGACCGCCACTTTTAGTGGAGCAGATGTGCAAAATCGCCTTCCACGCAGATAACAATGTAAATTTGGACAACTTTCCAAGCAAGACAAAATTGCAGAATTCACATTCTTGTTCGACGTCTTCACTTTACCGAAACGAAACGATCTACGCTGTTGACTAATGATTCTCTCATAATCTTCCTCCACAGACCACGTAGGATTCTCCTCATCTGATTCCACGTTGGTACCTCATTTATCGTCTACCTCAATGCTCCGGTATTGCGAAGCTCGCAAGATATGGGAGACAGGAGAAGAGAATATGCCATCTTCTTCTCTTGCCTCGAAGGGACGCATGGGGTATCACATGGAACAAACTCCTCCAAAAGGCACGCCAAGACAGCCGCTTGCGAGAACATGGCTTGGGAGACTGATCGAAAATACTGTCCTTAGCGACACCTGGTTCGAAAGAATTCGCCCCAAGGGGGCCGCTGTTTACGGTAATGCTTACCAGGGATGTGCAGAATCTCCGTTTCGTGGCCCGAATTCCGGTTCCTGGCCACTTTGAAACCTTCTGCCTTTTGGGGAAAGAGGACTCATCTACAATGATTCACGAATCTGTGTTGTCTGTTCGCATTGAACCTCTTGAACGACAGTGCATCACCTTCTTCACGGTTGTCCTTGAAAGGGTCGTGGATCTCTGTTCTGATTAGAGAGCAGCGTGACAGTCAAATTAAATTCTTATTTGACGGGAAGCAGGGCTTTGATTAGATTTTATACTCGAAGAAATGCTGACTCGTAGCTGCAAAATGAAGGTTAGCTCGCCAGCCGACAGTGTGCACACTCCAAAAGTGTACACACGCTTGGGTGATCATGAAGTTTATGCCTAAAACATGTTGTTTAGGCCTAAAGCACTTGGAAGCGAACGTTCTGGCAGAAATTGCTCCGTTTGCTCATCTGGTCTTGTCCAGTGCGATGTGTGTGGTGCAAAGCATTCTTTCTACTTAACTTTAGTCCACCAGTGCATACAAGATGGTTCAGTGAGGAACTCTCTGCATTCAACACCTCAGAAGATGCTAATGCCCCCTTTGCGCTTAAAATATTTCTAACTTACACACAATAACTACTTTGGAGGCCTAGAGTAAAAGAAATGAGAAGAAATCGCAGAGGAAAAAGTTGTGGAAAAGAAATTGAAAAAACCTCATTATCTTGCACTAATGATAATTGAAAAGTAATCCAGTTATTTATTTATTTATTTATTTATTTATACGTGGAGGTCCACGCAAAAAAATGGCACAACAAAACATGATCATTAAAAACAGGACAGAACGAATAAAACATATATTGTTAGCCTCAGACGACAGACAACAGTAACAGTAGGAAGTAAACTATTAAGGAACATCCTGAAGATACCTGTCAACAAGTCTTTTGAATTGCCTTAACGATTTTGGTAGGATGTTTTTCTTCGAAAATTTTTGAAATTCGGTTCCAGCTCGGTTTGTAAAAAATGTCGACCTTATATTACTTCTGGCTTTTGGAATTTGAATCTTCATCTGACCATCTCTAGTGTTTGAGTTAGATAGTGAATAAAATTTCTGAAGAGGAAGATCCAACATACCATTGATTAGCTTATAGACAGTGATTAGATCACATCTTTTTCTACGAGAGGCAAGGGTGCGTAAATTGAAGAGTTTGTTCCTCACAAAAGCCGATGGGATGTTGGTGTAATTACACCCATGTACTCTTATCCACAGTTTTCTTGTAAAGCTATTTTGTACAGATTCCAATCTAGAGATTTCACGTTTACATTTGGGACTAAATACTGTGTTGCCATATTCAAGTACAGGCCTGACATATGTCTTGTAAGCGAGAACCATGTGAACGACCGAGTTTGTTTTCAGTGACTTAAAGATATTATGCACGATTCTATTCGCTTTCTTAGCCGCATCTTCGCAATGCTGCTTGAAGGAAAGCTGTGAGTCTAGAATGAATCCCAGGTCCCGCACAGTAGGGGCACTGCTGAGTGGCTGATGATCGAGATGATAGACCTTTCTATTGAGCTGCCCTCCAATGTGAAATACTTTCGATTTCTGCCCGGATAGTGGAAGATTCCACTTAGCTGACCAATCAGCAATGAATTTATTGCACATTGAAGGGAGTTTTGATCTTCCTCATTCACAATATTTTTGTATATTTTTATGTCGTCAGCAAACATTTTACAGGTGACACCGTGTCGATCAATTAAGGAAGGAATCCCTGAAGTATATATAGTAAATAGAATTGGAGAAAGGACTCCGCCCTGTGGGACACCACTAGTAACCGCGAATGATTCAGAAAATGATTCTTTGACTCTAACTTGGAAGGATCTATTTGTTAAAAAGTTTTTAATCCAGGTAAATATTCTTGAATGAACACCTATTTTTTTCAAAGCTCACGATTCAATGCCGACAGCATTAATGTCTCAGTAGACCTACGAGCTCGGAAGCCATGCTGACTTTTGGGAATAAGCGAATTCAATTCAAGATAACCAACGAGAGCTGTTTTGAGCTTTCTTTCAAATACCTTTGCAAAAACCGATGTAATGCTTATAGGACGTACAAAGATCGTTACGAATACAAAGATATGATACAAAGATATGAGGTTGTTATATCTTGTTGAGAAGGAATTGCACCCACTCACTCAACGGTAGGTTGTTGTCCTATGTATTTCAGGCATATTTATGAAAAATTAAACAAGGCAATGAATTCTGAACTATTTCCGTTTCCGTGCTTCGTTTTCCGGTTTCTGGCCTTTTCGAGTTCTTGCGTTCATATTCCGCTCCTTCGCTCTCGTAAGGACACCGAAAGGACAATCGAACAGGCACCAAAGGGATTAATGCTATAACTTCGAAACGGAAGGCAAGCATACAAAACGACCGCAATTCAACTATCGCAGCAATTTGGCCAAGTACGATGCTTGTGCACATCTGTCGGCTAAGGATATAAAGAAACGAGGATGGAACCGCGCGAGAGGGAAGTGCGTCAATAACCGTTAGAATGCTCCCTCTCGTTCGGCATAAAAGAAGTCGACGGGATAACAAAGGGCCCCCAAACAGCCGATCCCATGTGAGGTCAACGAACTCCGCCACCCCCCCCCCCCCTCTCCGTCCCATGCTCCTTTGTTCCTCCTTTCCTTCTCGTCTTCCCTTATGCCTCTACTGCATCCTCACTTCCTCGACCTGTATAAAGGAGGCAGCGAAACAACACAGACGTTCTCCCATGGGAGCCGACTCCCTTGTGAGACCAAACGGTCATCATCTGCCCTATTTCTTCCTTCTCCTTCCTCTGACACTTTCCCGTCTCAGTTCATCTCCTTTTCTTCAAGACTGCTCATCATGTAGAATTTTTTGCCAGTGACAAGTCAATTCCGTGACCTTTAAAATGTGTTTTGAATAAAGTATTCTTGAAACCGGGTCTTTCTCTCCGTTTACGGGCATGTCTAGTCTAGGGCACTGGCGTTGTCTTGTCGCGCCAAGCAATTGGCTCCTCTCGGATAAACATGGCCCTCAATTGGTCTTGCCATGCCATCACTAAGGTGCAACCTTAGAGCCTTTACTCGCGCATTAACATTAACATTCCTAATCCGAAGTCCTGAGTTCAGCTTTACAGCAGTACAACACCTCCGAGCTTCGCTGACGTTCGAAGATCAGATACGCTGCCGCCTGGGCGACGTTTTCAAAAATTAGTGTTCCGGACACGAAATACGCTTCACAGACACCTGCTGGACAAGAGCTGTGCCAGACTGGATTCCGCAGGATGTCAGGAGAACATCAGGACGCCCACCAACGCGTTGGTCGGACTTCTTCGTGAACGACCAGAACGAACGGTGTAGCGCTCTTCGTGTCCCACGAGTGAGATCCACTTGAGCACCCTGGCACACGACAGTGATGAGCGGAGGCGTTGCTGGTGCCTCTCTCGCAAATCGGGACGACAGCTGATGGAGGTGACTCTTGGTGAAGTGGTCCGTCTTACTCCCGAGTGCAATTCCTATGAACAGGCAAATGTCCACCGAACTTCAAAGTTCAAGACTTGCGCATCGTACAAAAGCACTGTTGATGTGATGCCCATCGTACAAAGCCAGTTTTGATCAGATGTCAGACGACATTACCAGCATCTCTGTAAATCTTTCGAGTAACGGTTTATCGCCTTACGAAACCAGCATTACAGTATGACGGCTGGAAAGCAACGGCAAGCACTACCTCATCCACAAGCGATCTATGAGTAGGACATTCTTAGTGTCAATAGTCGTTTGGTTGCATGTTATCTTCAGCTGCGGTCATTTGAAGCTGCCGATGAGTTTCGACGCTTGGGAATTTCTACTTAAACACCTTTCTTTCCTGCATCTTATGTCTTACTTAACAAAAACGTGCATGTTAATGCCATAAATCATTGGTAGTAGTGACTACGCTACGGTTATGTTTTGCTTAGAAATAGCGCATAATGCCAAGGAAGTGAAATGAGTCCGGGACTTCAAGATTGCCGATTATACTCACATCGGAATCTACCTAGCTAGCATTGACTGGGTTGACATAACAAGCTCAGGCAGAACAGTAGACCACTCTATGTAACGCTATGAGCCATCCATCACCATGCAATTGAACTGTATGTTCCTTTCATACAACTCGATGGTGACGAGGTCATCTCAGAAGATTAGGCAGCTACTGTTCGCACTGCTGGGAAAAAGCATGTTCCACTGGTAAACGTGAAGACTGGGCCTCGTATGAGTCAGTGTTTGCTAATCTCCAAAAGCCCTGCACCGTTACAACGTCTACATATTCTTCCAGCCAACCTCTTCGAATCGCGGCCACTGGAGTTCTTCAAGAAAGGCATCCATTCTTTGCGAGGACGTTGGTGACATGTCATTGATAGTAATGGAGATTACCTCTTGTATTAAGCTACGGTCATTCTTTTCTTGCAGCGAAATTTCTTTTTGAGCAAAAACGACATTTATAGTCTGTCAACCTAATAGAAAGAAAGTGCCTAATTGTGGAGACAAGACAGCATTTTCTAGGTTGATCAGATCGCAAACAGGAAGTGACAACACAATCCCTGTTCTGAAAGGCGATGGCGGTGAACTGAATTGTACACCAAAGGACGAAGCGGACTTGTTGGGAGAAGCTTCTCAGGAAGCATACAATAACGGGCAGTTAGGTTAGAATAGGTGTGTCATCGATAGAGTCGAGACGTCGCCACTTTTCCGCGAATGGATCCTACTTGTTTGATTTCACAGAGAAGAGATCATTGAGATGCTGTCCAAGTGGCCTAAATCATATTCATTTTCTCCGGATTCTTCTTTCCGTCGATTTCATAAGAAGCGTTGTTCACTATATAGCTTATCCATCAGAAAGTGTATTCAATCACAGTTACATCACAGCGGAAATTCCTATGAGTCTCAGTGGCTAAATCGTGACTCACTTCAGACTTCTTCACCTTCACCATCGAATCCTCGAAGAATTCACCCTGGCCGAGTACGAAGATATATGGACACTCTCCGCCCAGGCCTGTAGAAGATTTGTCAGATGTTAAATACTGAATTACGCCGCTAAGTGCACTGTTTGTAATAGTTTCATACATGGCTGATGGTTACATTCACCCCGCTTCATGTTGTTTCATTTATTTTTGTGTTTCGTTACAATCTGTGCGCTATAGAATTGTCTGTGCCTTGAGTAAATAAATGAGTAAATAAATAAACCCAAAACGTATTGAAAATACAGAAAATTTGGCTCGGTTTATCCAGAGTCAAAAAATGAACACGAGCTATTCACAATAGTTTCAAAAACGGCGGCACCTAATCAAAGGATGGGAGATGGGAACGAATGGTATACATATTCCTGAGGCTCTTACAACTTCACCAACTCCAAAGTCGGGGAATTCGTTCGGATAGCAGAATCAGTTCGCTTGCGTGCAAAGCCTACTACACCGAGGCCGCCGAAAGGGCTTCGCGGCGGTGAGCACCTGTGAGTAAACCCCAGTTCCAGCAGCAGCTCAACGGCCGTCAGCAATCCTGCAAAGTGAGCAGAGCAATGCCAAACATTCAGCGACAGAGCACTTTCCCATGCCTCGGAGATGGCTATCGCTCCTTCGTCGACGGTGTTTTGAGAAGGCAGCGAGCAGCCGCATAAGAACGCTTGGCGGACAGTCGAGGCGCCGTCTTCTCTTCCTCTTGAATTCTGTCCCTCAGACCATGCTGCCTCCCACACGAAGCCGCCGAAACCGCGCCTTCTAACTGGCAGCCTCCTCCTCCTCCTCCCTCTGCGCCGTTACCCTCTGTTTGTGTAGATGCCCTTGGTAAACGCATTTTGTAGCGTGTGCGCACCGTGACTGAGAAATATGCGTGGTCAGAAATCTGTCGACGAAAGGGCAGAAGCTGCCATCTTGGAGTTGTGGGTGCTCTCTAACAAACACGAAGTGCTGAGCGCTACTGCTGCTTACAGACGTCGGTCAGCAAGGGTCACACGGTTTCAGACGGAGTTACGCAACCTTTGCTAGCTGTTCATGGTTGTTCCAGGCAACCGCCTAAAACGCTGACCAGATACTCCTCTCCGCTATGGCGTTTTCTATATGTCCTTCTCCTCACCGTGGTTAGGGATTCTTTTCTGTCGGAGCAATGTCAAATGTGGAAAGATGTGTTGGTGGTATGACTGGGGAATATCCAAAACGGGGTAGATCCTCGGTGCTCAAGGTTCGCTTCGTCAAACTGGCGAAATGTAGTCGGATGCTACAGAACCAAAGTGTAGTAATATTCGGTTTTAATTAGATCGAGACACTGCTTCTCGGAATTTCCTTGCGCTCTGCAGATGCCAATTCCTTATTTATGTTCTTGTCGTAGAACAGCATCAGCAGTGAGCGAGCGAGAGCAACGGCAATTACATAGCTAAACTCATAAGGGACTTTACCAATCCCCTTCCCCAGTGCACTACGCATCCTACTCTACGCGACATCATGAGGCCTTTTGAATGCGTTTCTCTTCTACACGATCACCTGCTGCGGCCACCCGATGAACACGTCAGGGCCTTGTCCTTCTCGTGACCCATTACTAACACACCGACGTCTCACAGTTGGAAAGCAATGGGTAGGAGCAGAGCCTTAAACCCTGATCCGTGGTGCATACCAACATCAGCCCCTCCGAACCCGCTAGCCGCTGCCATATATACCATTTTCAGTCGAATTGGACAAGTCGCAATGTTTATTTGATTGATAGTGTAAAACTGCTTACATGCAGCAAGAACGCTATGCTATGTGTGTTTTTTACGATTGTTAATGTTGCACTGCTTGCAGGTATGAAAATGCATGCAAACAGAAATTTTGATATCAATCGAATAGTAACCGCGAAGTTTCAGTTGGGGCGTGGCCCAATCTCTGTTTTGGCAACATAAAATGGCCGCCTTCCTGCTCTTCAAAGCGAGCCTCAAATCTTTGTTTTTCCTCAAAAAATAAATTTTTTATATAAAATTTCAAACTTTGTTCTCCTTTTGGGAAGTAAATCAGAATTTCAAGGGAGGTTATACTAAAATTTTCCTTGAACAAAAATTATTCGAACATTTTTGGAGAGCCTCTAGTTTAATGTAGAAGAAGCTCATTTCGATTTGGAAGAGTTCGCTTGATTTCAAAGGTCTTACAATTAGACTGGCTTAGAAGAATGTCCAATTTGATTTGAAGTGTACATTTTGGTTTGAAAAGTGTCCAATTCGATTTAAAAAGTGTCCAATTTGGTTTGAAAAGTGCCCCATTAGATTTGAAAAGTGTCCCATCCGACGTGAAAATGCTATACAGCCACGCATTCAAGGTATACGTGTATGGTCCTTGAGTGAAGAAGTTCACGTTCGGATTCGTTAAAAGTTGGTTTGGGGAGGAGAGCTTCCACATTTCTGCAAACCTTCCTGTGCTGTCCTAGACGACCTGCGCTTTTCAGTTTGTCCAACCGACAGATCAGCCCTCCCTCAATCCCTTAAGCAAGCTGACTCTCTTTTTCTGAAGGAAGGAGCTCCCATGGGATGTGATTGGATACTCTTCGCCCCTACTGAATCGTTAGCGGCCCGTCGCCACGCCTCCTTTTTTGTCGCAGAGCTGCAGACACGTTGTGGCTTTCCCACAGTATTCGTCCTACATTCTACACATATTTGGATTTTCAGGCTTTCTTCGACATTATGGCATCAACGTGCTCGACATTTTGCGCTAGGAGGAAAGAAGTGACACGGGCGAAGGGGGGCTGGTGCAGGAGCACATTGATACCAGCGAAGAAAGGGTCACCTATCTGTCCATCTACCATCTCTCTTCTTCCACCACGTGAATGAATCTCTCCGCTACTGACGATTAGGTGTTCTTTGGAAGCAACCAACCAATTGTTCCTTGGATCTGTATCGTATCATATCCTACAATGTGACTTGTAGTGACCAGCTGATGAGTGAGTCAGTGTTGTATCCTTCCCAGAGAAGTCTGGTAGTGTATAACCGACCCCAGGGGTCAGAGGGCTTGGTGGCGTTGACAGTACCCGAACCCACGGCCTCTATTCGGGATGCGACAGGCGCCTGCTTCGACTGCGCTGCCACCCGCTCCCCGTTCATCAACTTTAATGCACTAATAATCAATGCAGTAAAGAATGGGGTAGTTGCTATAGGACCGCGAAATTGCTGAATACCGTAGAAAAACGGCAGCGTCAGTATCGTTCTCTACGCGGGAGAACGGCCCATACTTTTTTAATGCAATTGTAAATACCATGTCCCTGGGATGGGAAGGAGATCATCCTCAAGACTTGACACCTATACGGAAAGTGGACTGCTTCACAAAGCCTTACTTCTTTGCGGTTTCATCGTTTTTTGTTCACAGTGCGCCTACCTCAAACGCTTAAAGGCGTGCTGAGCAATATGCCGTCACTCCTCAAAACGAGCAAGTGCGACGCACCGTGAGGTGCGCTGCAGCACCGCATCTCATAACTTATTGTGGCCCAGAACCGACATGAACTAACAGACTTCGGTGACCCAGCTGTTCCTTTCGCCAAATACTTCATCCTTGGCGACAGCTCCACCTCATGTTGGGTTCCAGTTGCAAGAGCAATGGGTACAGGCATGGAACGGAACGTCACAAAACCGCACCAAACACGCCTCGCTTTTCCCGTCTGTCCTCTTTAGTTTCGTTTAGAAGCACGTGCTTGTTTGAGGGTGAGCAAGTAGATGAACAGAGAAGAGGAGGAAGCCCCCTGATGGCCATGACGAAGCGCTTATACCTCGAGGGTAGCTATCGAGAAGCACATGTCCATCGTGCTACCACTGAGAAGGTTCTACCTGATTTTCATCTCTGTTTAGGCCTGAAGTGACTGCTAATGATGCTGCAATTATTGGGACATCTGCGATGACAGGCCGAGCTCGAAACATGGCCTAAACGAGAAAGGAGTCTGTTTTTCCGTTGGGGAAGAGAAGCAGAAAGAGCACTGTCCTTGCTAGGAGCACAAATGATTCGTATCCGGGAATTGATTCGACCTAATATGCTTTTGAATCCAAGCAATTGTCGAAGCTATAGGCTGCTAGATGTTGAAATGAACACACGGCATAGCTTTCTAGTGCATCCCTCCTCATCTGCTATAATATTAGGTTGTAACGAAATAAATGGCACTGAACCACTGTGAATTTAAACAGTTAATATCTCGACTTGTAGGCAAGTTTATTAATCGAAATAAAAACCTTCTGATTCTACACATCTTTGCCAACGTGGCACAAGCTTTTTTATCCCAGTAGCATAAAAATCAGAAGTTCTGGAATTGACGAAATCTTCGAAGGCACTTTCGGCATCCTGTTGGTATTTGAATATTTTCCCTACCAAGAAGTCGCCAAGATGCTTGAAGAAATGGTAGTCTGTTGGGGAGAGGTCGGGAGAAAACGGAGGATGTGGTAGAGGTTCAATGCTCAGCTCATTCAATTTCTGCAACGTCATTCGTGCTACATGGGGGCGAGCATTGTCGTGCAGAAGGAGAACTCGCCTTCGGTTTACCAAGGCCGGCCGGATATCCTTCAACTTTTTCATCATTTCTTCAATTTCAATGCAGTACTTCTCTGCCGTGATGGATTCACCGGGAGGGAGGAAGCTGTGGTGAATAATTCCCAGCGAACACCACCATACTCTCACCATTACTTTCTTTTGGTGCAATTCCGGCTTCGCAAAAACCTTGGGGCTCTCATCGCTGTCCACCCAGTGTGCCGCTCGTCGCCTGTTGTCGTACGTTATCCATTTCTCGTCACAGGTTAAGATGCGATCAAGGAATGGGTCTGTTTCGTTCCGTAGAAGCAGTGCGGACGAGATATCATATCGTCGGTTTCTTTGCTCCTCAGACAGCTCGTTAGGCACCCATCTTTCCAGCTTTTTGGACTTTCCAACTTCCTTCAGATGCCAGGCAGCTGTGTTGTGAGTGACGCCAAGAACCTTCGCTATCTCCCTGGTACCATTGTGTGGATCCTCCTCTACCACATCTCTCAGCTTGTCCTCATCAACATCACTGTGCTTCCCACGACCTTCATGTTCTTCCAAGCTCTCATCTCCATTCCGGAACTTCCGATACCAACGATACGCCGTCCAATTGTGGAACATCCTTGACCGAATGCGGCCTTGATCTTCTCGTCCGCCTCCTTAGCTGTAGTGCCCAGCTTGAATTCATACAAGTAAATGCCTCGGATTACCCTTTTGTCCATCTGCAAAAAGTCAATAAAACTCTAAAGTTTTTCCACTCTTACATAGAAAATTTGGTACTCGCCGGTAGAGCAAAGTTTGCGCTTCTAAATGATATGCCACATGTTACGGTTTGTTCTTGATCAAACGCGTAAAGACGCGCCAAAAAATGGCGCGAGCCAGTGCCATTTAATTCGTTACAACCTAATATATCTGCAAGCGATAACAGTGCATGGGGTAAGTTTTCACCAGTATCATCTGTCGTCCCGTTGATCATCGAATGGCTCGAGCGGGTGCCAGCAGCGTCTCCATTCATCCCTGTCGCATGCCAGAGTGCTACAATGGATCCTCCTCGCTCGAGGGACACGAAGAGCGTCATATCGGTCGTTCAGGGCTTTCACGAAGAAGTCTGACCAACGCGTTGGTGGGCGTCCTGGTGTTCTCTTGACATCCCGCGGAATCTCGTCCAGCGGGTGTCTGCGAAACGCATTACGTGGCCGGCCCACTTAATTTTCGACAACTTGGCCCACGCGACAGCGTCTCTGATCTTCGAACGTCGGCGAAGCTGGGAACTCCGGAGGCCTTCTCTCACTTGCGTGATTCGTGTCACTCCGAGCATCGTCCTCATGATTCCACGCTGCGCAACTCTGATCGCGTGCTCATCCTGCTTTCGTATAGCCCAGGTCTCTGAGGCGTATGTTAGGACAGGAAGAACAGTGGAGTCGAATAGGTGGGCACGGAGTCGGGCGTTCTCCGCCTTCTTCGCGACTCCTTCGACGCTCTTGAAAGCTTCCCAAGCCGCTCGTTTCCTCCTGCTCAGCTCCGGCGATAGGTCGTTGGCCATATTGACTTCGCGACCCAGATAGACGTAGCTGGAGCATTCGGAGATGTTCGTTCCGCTGAGCGAGAATGGGGCATCAGAAACTTGTCCGTTCCTCATGAACATCGTCTTCGTAAGATTCAGCTGCAGTCCAACATTCCCACATACACGATCGAAGTCGGCCAGCATTCGCTCCGCCTGACTGATGCTCGGTGTTATGAGCACGATGTCGTCAGCGAAGCGAAGATGGTGCAGTTGCCGGCCGTCGACTTTCACTCCTCCCATGTCTTCCCATTCTAGTTCGCGCATGACGTTTTCGAGGATGGCGCTGAAGAGCTTCGGGGATATGATATCCCCTTGCCGAACTCCTCTCTTCACGTCGATGACGACATCGTTGTAGAATGGAGAGATCTTGGTCTGTACAGCTCCCGAAGGACTCTGATGTACTGAATAGGAACACCCTGAGTGAGCAGGGCTTCGAGGACCGCTTCAGTTTCGACGGAGTCGAATGCCTTCTTCAGGTCGATGAACGTAAGGCACAGCGGCAGCTTATACACTCGCGACACTTCGATGAGCTTCGTAATGGTGTGTATGTGGTCGATCGTGCTGAATCCTCTCCGAAATCCTGCTTGCTCTCATGGCTGTCCTTCGTCCAGCGTTCTGCTGATCCTATTCAGGATCACTCCAGTGAACAGCTTGTAGACTACGGACAGCAGGCAGATCGGGCGACAGTTGCCAATGTCGTGCCCGTCTCCCTTCTTGTACAGCAAGACGGTCCTGCTGGTCTTCCACTGAGATGGAACCTTGCACCCCGACAGGTAGCGCGTGAAGAGCCGCTCCAAGGAGCTGATGAGCGTTGGCGGTAGGTTTTTCAGGTGTTCGGGTCTGATCCTGTCGGGACTGGGTGCTGTACGTTTCTTCACCGACGAGATGGCGTGTCGGATCTCGGAAAGGAGAACAGAGGGGACGACGTATCCATCCTGCGAAAGATGACGTGAGGGCAGGTGGACGTGGCTATCGAAGAGATCGGAGTAGAAGTCGTGAATGACCTTCTCCATGGTCCTTCTGGAAGAGGTGACGGTTCCGTCAGGACGTCGGAGAGCGGTCATCTTACGAATAGTCTTGAAATTGGCGAAGTTCCGGCATGCATTGCGGATGCTCAACCCAGCCGCTTCGCGCACCATCTCCACGATAGTGCTAAGGGAGCCGAGAGCTTGAAGACCACCAAGAGACGTCTGTCTCCGGAAACTCTCGAGCTGATACGCCAGCGTGGAGCAGCACGAGCGTCAGGCAACTACCAACTGACGTCCGAGCTTGCGAAGCTATGCAGAGCGGCGATAAAGGAGGATCTTAAGGAGAGAAGGGTGGAAGTGTTGGCTGAAGCAGCAGAGGCTGGGGTAAGTTTTAGGCCGATAAAATATCTCCACTGTCCGGGATATTACACTAATGCTGGGGGTAATACACTACCTTCCCTTCGAAGGTGACGTCCAGGATTTTTGCTAGTCTCACAGTGCTTGTCTCCGCGCAATTTATCTATAAGCTCTTAGATTATCACCAGAAGTCCGTCTCACAATGAGCTACCACTTTTATTCAGAATTTCTCCCTATCATACCATTAAAGTAAAAAACGACTAACTCTTATTCGCATCGTTGGCTGACGGGTCTTGGCAGATGGGATTTTGTGAGGTTCCTCCCCTTCCTAATGGGTACATCTGGTCCAACGCGACGCTTATATTGCAAACTCTACTGCTAAATGGAAAACGATCGTCCGAAGTTCGTCTCCAACATTTACTTCAGAAACTCGTTTACTCTGAACACAACATTTCAGGTCTTTCCTTAATTTCACATTCTGTGACCTCGAAACTGAACGTTTTGCACTGGTCATGTTCCACCTTATCCCACAGCATCTGTCTTGGTATCTCTTCAACCTTGGCATGATGTTTTCAAGTTTGAATTCGTAACATAAATGAGGTTGAAACTCGGATTTCTGAAACCTCCAGAGATTCTGTGTGCGCCGGAAAACGCTGCTCTCTCAAACCGTGGCATTCCAACTAACAAGCGGAAACGTGGTGCAAATATCTCATGACGTTACATCAACGAGCGAGAAGCAAAAACAAGCAGAAATTAACGCCGGTACGGTAATAAGGGTACGGTGGAGCGTCCGTCAGAGCCGGCCGTGGGAGACGATTAATTTTGCGGGCACCAGAGGAAGTCCGCCGACTGACGAAGTCATTCCTGAAGCCACTCCAAACGAAAGCACTCCAAGCGACCGGAAGAACAAAAGTGCAGGGTTAAACGGAGTGAAGTCGGACCCAGCCCTTCGCTCGTTGACTGACCCAGCCGAGGTCGCTTCGGCGACCCCTTCCCCCATTCACGGCCTTCCTTATTTTTCTTTCCATTTGTCTTGTAATTTTCTTTAGCCTTTGCATCTACCTCATCCTCAACCATTCGCCGTCTCTCGCACCTTCCTCTTCTCTCGTTCTCTTATGTCTAGTATTTCATATGTACTGCATCCATACTATCGCAGTGCATAACATTTAAGATAAAAGAGATGTTCGTGACTGTAACAGGGTGGCTGTCTCTCACGCTGACACAAGGGAAAGCCTATCCGGGAACACCGGCCTCCTTCTTCGAGGTTGGATGCTAAGTTCACAGTTCTTTCGGTTTTCGGAATTCCCATATGGACACGTATCTTCTCTCCGTTGAAGCGCTCGGACCTTAGGCACTCTAGAGGCCTCAGTATAAAATCCCACATGATGCCACGGGCGTTTTACAGTAAAGCTGGTGGCTTTTTGCCAAAGCACCAGAAGATCTGGTTTCATCAGACAGAAGATGCAGCCTTCTAACCACCGTGGTCCAAAACAATTGGGACGGCAAAACACGCTATAGATCCCAAAATGAGAAGCAGGTTGCCAACTATGAGGCTTACTAAGCAGCCGGCGTGTAATGCGAGACAACGCAGCGCGGTCAAGAGTATCGGCAGTCGTTCTCGGTCGCTGTACACAGATTCGAGGGAGGAGATCAGATAGCCTGAAATACAATCCTGATATTCCATATGTAATTTCTCGCTATGGATTAACCCCATATGTAGCGATTCCGCTCCTTATCGAAGCATCAAATCAAGCAGCGAGGTCCGAAACGCTCCGTTTCCTTCGCGTGGTCATCCTTCGAGAGGTTTTTGCAAAGGGATATGTTAGCGGAGAGATCGCTCCAGATGTTGGGGTATTCTTGTGTTTCCGCTGCGCTAGTTGAAAGATACGAATGTCCGAGTGCTTCGCGTCAAAATGCTAGCCGCGGTCAGAACCCTTTCTGAACAAAGTTGCCTCGGAGGTGCTCATTTGCTTCTTGCTGACGTAGTGAAATCAGCAGTCAGACAGCAGACGCTCCGCCTCAGTCGCCAACCCTCGACCCTTCTGACTGCTCAGGTACCAGAGGGCACCGGTGTGGCCGTGAGCGGTAGCCTGGTGGCGTTCCCGCGCAAAGCCGAGTGCGCATAATTAGCCTCAGGTGGAACCCAACTTGATGACCCGCAGTTCCCGTCAACATCGCCTTTTCACTTGCCGGTGCGGTGACGTGCCTTCCAAGTCCTGCAACGCAAGCCTTTCGTCACTTCGAATACTCTGATGTGTACGGCCACTGAGTTCAGTGAACGCATTCTCCATCGTGCTAGAAACTTACTCCTACTCGCACTAATAACTGTTACTGGGTATACGAATAGTCAGAATAGGCGCACGATACTGCAATCAAATCGTCATTTTAACGCAGCGGATATGTTCTATACTTTCTTTTTAATCAATTTTGTTAACCCTTTTACTCTCCTGGCAGTGCTAGTAACATTGATTGAATAAAAGTAGCTCTAGGAAATGTGTTAGACACAGAATGAGCATGAAGTCGGAGTCTGCGAAACGAAAATTCGCTGACGTATATACATTCATGTTAGGCTAATCATACAAAAAACGTTTCCCAACCTGGTATTAATAAAAGTCAGCATAGACAGGTAACCATGAAGGTGGGCCCTTCGAAAGGACCATCGTTTGCGACTCTTGGTGCACCGACGTCTGCTGGTGTCCAAGCCTCGATTTGCTTGAGCGATCGCGACGTGTCCCTTCGAATTAGCTGAATGAAGTCCCAGTTCTACCCTTCTTGCTCGAGGTACACCGACAGCGCCTAACCCCTTCTTTAAGGCACGTAGTAAATCATCCAACAAACGGGTAGACAGACCTGATTTTTCCTCACCACTACGAACGTCAAGTGCGTTCCGCGGGAGACTTGAAATGGCTGGGGGACCACTAGGTGCTAGGCCATGGACGCGACAGAGAACTCCAGTAAGGCTTAGCCGTAGGTAT
Organism: Heligmosomoides polygyrus polygyrus; assembly: GCA_947396885.1. Lineage (NCBI taxonomy): Eukaryota > Metazoa > Nematoda > Chromadorea > Rhabditida > Heligmosomidae > Heligmosomoides > Heligmosomoides polygyrus. Next base: position 52,444,442 of record OX377204.1, on the reverse strand, counting down.
TGCGAGTGGCAAAGTTCGTCTCCTCATCGTCGCTTCAGACAGCAGCGTTTTACATTTTTCTCGATGAAGGAATGAATGTTGAGCCGTGTTCCTGCGTTTCCGCGTAGCCGGCTGAGTGAGGTGAAAGTCAAGCTAGGTGCCCCCCCCCCCATCACACCAAGTTTCTTTAAGGACGATTTCAAGTTCATAGCAGGTGCACTACACTTCCTTTCATTCATTCATTGTTCATCGAGGGTTCGAAGTTCATTGGGGTGCGCCAGGCGCTCTACTTCAACGAAATATCGAAGAAGCGGTTTGAAGGCGCATTTGGTCCATTGACTGGCTTGTGGAATAAGCCACTGTCTCACTTTTCGTAGATATACTGTCCGGAATTAACCGAAGGAACTGGTAGACCGCAGTTTGGAGCGAAACTAACTTGCGCTGACCTTATGCAGTACTTCACGAAGAAACATCTATCTAGAACCCAGGATTTGACTGAGCTTTTCGTACACTCTATCTGCCCTGCTTGTCCAGAACTACGTCGTCCTCTGTAGTAAGTGATGGTGAAAACCATATCCTTCACCCTCCAAGCATGTGTAATGAGCAATGAGCCCGAAAAAATCGTGCTCAAGCTTTCGGCTGCCTCTCCTCGCTTCAATGGGCGGAATGGGCGGAAGCTGTGGCAGCCAGAGTTTTACAACAGCTGACGGAACGTATAAAAGAGCTAGCTGGGCAAAGTCCCGGAGATAGTTGACAGCCTGAAGGCTGCCCCTGGCGCCGTGACTTGCTGGTTGCCGTTGCCTCAACTTTTCTGTGCGCATCGGTCATCGTTTCACCGCTGATCCTGTCAAGCCTCGCTTCGCCGTTCTACTCTCCTCGACACCCACCCCCTTACTACGCTCCCCCCCCCCCCCCCACCCCCCCCCCCCCTTTCCCACCCACCCACCCCTCCCTTTCCTGATTTGCCGCCCTTCTCCGTATTACATCTATATTCCTGATTAAATACATGTGTTCGCTACGTTGTGAATAAAATGTTAGTAATCAACTATGTTTTGTTCTGGATCGATCGACGAAACCGTCTTCCATCCGGGGGGATGTTAACCGAAGGGTGTAGTCACTACTTAAGCTGCTCGCTTGCGCTTTCTAGAACAAGCCCCTGACGAACTCGTAAATCACTGATTTCATTTTTAAATGACAGTGTAATCAGCCTAAGCAATAATAAAACCATTCAGAACTTGATCGTGAAATAACTATTTCTTCCTCATATCTAAATTTATGTGCTCTGCTTTTAATACTACGCGTAGTTGAAGCGGATGAGTGGTTTCGTGTGGCAAGAGGCCAACCCAAAAAGTGATGTACACTAAATACGATTCGGAGCAATAAAAAAATGACTGATCCGGCAGCGCCGCAGCTCGGAAAATATTTCTATTTCATACGGTATTTGAGAAGGTTATGCTGAAAAGTTTTAAAAACTCGTAAAAATTACTGTGCATGATCAGTAGCCAAACAAAATGAGTGTTTCAAATGCGTTGGCTGATCCACAGCAGGATGGAGTAGGTCCTGTCCCTTGAAATCCCTTCTTAAGGACGTCGACATTTTTTACACATTGCTCACTATTGACGGACGCATTCGCGCACGAGTACAACAACGGTCCTCTCAAGTTATTGGCAACTGAATCTGTTCAGCTCCTTTCGTGGAGGTTCGTCGGAAGGAACCTGAACCAGCCCTTGCTCCTCGCTCCTGCTATTTTCGTCGTTCCGATCATTGACTTCATATATGGCAACAGAGTCCCCCGTTTCCAATTATAACCACTGTCACTCGACGAGACGAAGCGGGCAAAGTTGCGCTCTCATCAAGGTTGTCTCCTTCTCTGAAACGGTGAACGGCACTACACCAATTGGATCTCGTTGTTAAGAGCACGATTCTTGTAAGACTCGAGGAACATCAAGGCAAGCTGTGTTGCTTCTACCGCTGATTAAACAACGTGAAAGTAAGTCTTCAAGAAGTTCACCTTAGCATTCCACGCCAACGCCGGACGACACAGACCTCACACCCTCGGAAAGCTGCGATGCAGATTTCGCTCTCCACTCTCGCTCACGCTCTCGATTGTATTAGGAATCAGTTTTTAAATGTTGTCGCTTTTTCTACCAAATTACCTCACTGAAAGGACTCACTTAAAAGTGCTTGCTCCACCAGATCCAAGCCTTCACTGCAAGCAACAACAAAAGAGCGGTGGAATGCAATGCTCAGACAAAGGCTGTTCCAAACGAAGACGAAGGATGTGCTCCCCCGCCGTCTTCGGCACAACCATCTGCTCCTTTGTTCCGTTCAGTGAATGGCAAGCCAACAGCCCATCCCAATTCCCCGACAAGATGGACGCGCTTCAGAGTGCCGTCAGACTCCAGCTCATGCTGCTCTATTCTGAGACAATCTTGTGGCTTTTGGTTTCACGTTCTATGATCATAAGTATGTTATGTTCTTAAGGGTGGACCGCTAAAGAAATCCTGTAATGCATTTTCACATCTTGCTATTTAGCTAAAACACCTCCCGCAGCCCACTTGGGAAGAAGGCACCGAGTTCGTTGAGTTCCCAGCTGCACGGGCTACCTTAAGGGGAGATCCACACTGCCTGCCCTGACATCCTTGTTCTGACTCCGCTCTCTGTCGCTTTAAACAATAAGCAGCATTCACAGCACCAAAAAAATATCGGATTGCCCTCTTCAGAAGCACCATGCATAAGGTATTCCGAGATCTGCGCTTGAGCTAGGCGACGCTGATCTCCCCCACCGACAGCCTTTTCCGCTTTCCCGCTTCGGATAGGTCACTTCCGAGACACCATAATTCAATCACGGTCATGACGACGTTTCCCAGATGCGCCGTTCAGGCGCAGAGTATTTTGGTCGCTCGGCACCCTTCCACACGTTCACACAATGCACCTTCCTCCTCTGAGACTTTCTCCCTTAACGGTTTGCTCTTGAGAGTGAACAGAATGTGGCAGTAAATGCTTTCGCTGACAGTGCAGAATCTCTGTTGTAGCCGATTTTGAGTTCGACTCGAGCTCATGTCAACCGAACCCTTCGCCTGACTTGTACAGGGAGAATCAAACAGGCTTGCCACGTTGTGTGGCCAGGATAATCTGGTGCAGCTACGCACTCGAGGTACCTCCACGACATGAGCAAGCTCACCGTGTGGTTAACTGATGCGTACTTTTCTCCTTACCCTTTCATCCTCCGATGGTCGTCTGCTCCTGCCAGGAGTAAGAGAAGCTAATTTCGCCCCATCATCACTTGATGGCACAACTAATGAGCGACTCTCTGTAGTCCTACAGAGATCGAGACTAGGCAATCCGTTCAGATATGGAAAGGAGACGGAGCAGAAGCTGGAAAATTCTCCTGCGGCGTTTCAACCTCTCTTGCTTAGAAAGTGGTCACGTCCACTTGTGTGAGCTCTACGCTCTATTTATGGAGAGCGAATGACAGCTGCTATCATTGTCACCGCTGGATCCTTCACAAGCGTCAAAGGACTGGTACGGGCTCCTTTTTCACTCAGAATTAGGGGAATACGTCAGCGAACTTGCGCAAAGAGAGGCGGTGCTCCTAGAACAAGCGTCACTCACCATCGCTTCACTGCGCGCCTGAATGCGTGCTCAGCACAACAGCTGACTCGACGGGTTCTGCTCGCTGGTGCCCAGGACAAGTCGCCTGCCAGATCGATGTGTGAACTGGCTGCGAGCGACCTGTGCGGACACTCCCTGCACTTTCGCGCAGCGACTCCCCCTACGATGGGAATCGATCCCGGTTCCCGCCCACAACCTCCAGTCGTCGAGTAGTCGGCGCAAAGCTGCCGGTCAAGCTCCGCTCTGCTGTTTCGTCTGTACATTCTCTAAAGCTCGTGGACTGAAGGGTTGGCAACTCGCAACCGCCAGTGGAAGCCGGGGTGTATTCTTCGGCCCGTCTTCCGTGACGTAGCGGCTAAGTAGGGGATAGGGTAAGATTGGCTCAGATCTTGCGTCGCTAATCTGCTCACTGGAACCCTGAAAGAATCGCTACGCGCTGGGTGGGAACATGACTACTTCACAGGGGCCTTGTAGGGTCACAGACAGCTATCGGTACACCCTGACCTCGTCCAAGCTGCCTGGGGCCGAAGTCGAGACTGATGAAGCCTGCCATCTAGCCATGCCTGGCCTCGTCAGTCTCGACCTCGGCTCGCCCAAGGCAGCTTGGCCCGACCTCCTCAGCCTGCCAGACAGCTGACGAGTGGGTCTCGTCAGTCCGCTCCCCTTCTCCACCTCCACTATCGTATCCCAGTGTTTAACTACAATAAATATATGGATCATGTGTATGTTAGGACATAGGGAGGGAATCCGCTGAATTCAAGTAGGACTTCATTATCCTGATTAACTTGACTGCCTATACGAACTTCATCCGGGTGCGTTGTAAAACCTAAATCTATCCGAATTCTAGAGCCGTAGTTCTGATTCGCCATTATTAATCAGCGCAGGGGAAGCCGATAGGAAGGCTCTTGGAAAGCACTAGTACCAACTTGCCCCTCCCTTGGACAAATGACTTGGGCGATGCAGCGAAGCCCACCGATATCTTATGGCAAGCTTCCAGCTCGTTCTTGTAGCTGATTTTCATGTCGTGCGCGCTGTCTTCAATGCTGTTTGCTGTTGTCGTCTACATACGCATCCAGCTTTGCCTTGCTCCACAACTGAAATCGTTGTGTTGCACTGCTAGCTTTACTGCGAAACATCCGATGTCCTTTTAATGGGTCACCAACGGATGCGTCTGTGGCCGCTTGTAATAACTGGGTTATTACTTTATATATGGTGGGATAACTGGCAGAGCACAGGGTGCACAACGCATCACAGCAGCTTATATAAGCGATGGTACAGGGGAGGGCAAGAAGTAGCTCCGATAGTGGCCAATGGGGTCAACTATCTCCGCTCTTTGAAGGAGAGTACCGCTCCTAGAGCGGACTATTTGAGTGTAATCTCTGTCACCTACTTACGCTATCACTAGGTCATGCCTGTGGATGCTGTTTGATGATGCTTATATTGCTCATCTAAGTATCCTCAGACTTATCATTCCTATTCCTATTTGTTCCATATTATACGGCTATATATTTAAGTGTACATCCTAGTCGGGTATTCACAACAGTCGATTCTATTTTCATGTGGTTCCATTCTCTCCCACGATGAATAACAACTTTTCGGAAGGACCAGCTATTCAACGAATTAGACGGAAGAATTCCAAAAGACAAACGTCAACAACAAAGACGAGAGCAATCACTTTTGCGGAAGGTGTCCTGTAGATGGGCATTGATAGAAGATCTAGAGAGTCTGTGCAGTCAATTGGGCTTCAGGACGTTGGTTCTACGCAGCGTGCGAGGTTTAATGGAGTAAGGGCAGGGTGTCGGTTTTGAACAAAGTTCGCTCTAAAAGGCCGTAATGCTGCTATTACCAGACACAGTGAGCATGAGGCCAGTCCTTTTCCTCTGCCCGTACCACCGTCCTCTCCACGTCTCTTCCACCGATCCTATGTCATGTCCTCCTTAGTGCGCTTGCTTAAATACTATTGGTAGCTTCACTTGTAGATGGAATAGAATGCTTGCGTGAAGTACGGAGATACAAGAGCAACAGCGGGACAGGGTTAGGTCCGAGAGTTGGCAGAGTTTGGACGAGTGGTTAGACAGAGACATTCCGTTTCGTTCATTCTTCCTTCGGCGTTGGAGGGCCGAGGCAGGTTGTTCCTCTCTTCGTCACCGTCTCTTCCTCAAAGGGAACATAAACGCAGTGCCGAAGGCCTCTTATGTTGTCGCCGTCGGTTATCACGTCGCTGTTGTCTGGAGCAGCTGGCTCACGTGCGATGGACAGCGACAGTCCTGCTCACCGCGGCTTCTAGGAAGCCAGTATTCTTGTATTCTGCGCCACCTTTGCTTTCCCTCTTCGGTCTTCAACGGCAAGACGGATAGCATTTCTGCGTTGGAGCACTTCCCGCTGCACCGCTTTCATCTGATTTATAATTATGAGGGCGAAAACTCCGGCATAGTGCTAGTATGCGGCTTTAGCAGCGGCCACGTCTGATTTCTTGTTGACACTTGAAGGTGGGCTAAAACGTCGCGCGAACGAACACAACGATGGTCTGTGCGAACCTTGAGGTCATCTGTGTTTACGCGCGAGTGCGCAACAAAGGTAGGAACGACGGCTTCCTTGTGGATAAGAGGATTAGCGCTACGCCTGATGATTTACGTACACAACAGGATCAGAGCACAATGCCAGAAATTTTTGGGGCGATTCGGTGAACCTCAAGAGGCGGTGCCGTACCCGGTGATGTCTCGATTACGTACTTGTCAGACCTGCGGGTCACCCCGGTGGCCCAAGAGGTAGAACCGCTCTGCGATTGAGTGCTCCTTGTTCCTAGAGCCCACACGCTTCGTCACTGAAACAACAGGCTTATCATCAATTAGGCGATCTGCTGGTGGTAATCTGCACTAGAGAAAGCAGTTCGAGGGAAACATGGTAGATCTGATCATACTCTCCATAGAAGGTCGTTTTTAGCGCCAGTTCAAGACAATACACGCAACCTCGTTCTCATTCTACTGGTGGCTACGAATCCATCGGAGCGAGTGAATTGAACAGCTTCGAAAAGGGCAGTAACATTTCTGTATCTTCATCCATTCTAATGACTTGCTCTCGGTGGGAAGACACTAAGTTTATCTCCCGTTTGAAAATCTCCTGCGCGAGTCGCAAGGGGGGCGCACATTGCTCTTTTTATGGCATGTTTCAGAACGCAGTTCCTGGTTGTTTCGCGTAACCTTTAAACAAAAGTCGTTTGTTCATGGCATATACTTCAAATCCATTCTTTGCTTCCAATATTGGCTCTGTAATCTGTAGTCAAATAGTAGCCCCTCATCTCCACTTTTTCCGTCCTTCTTCGCATTCACTACTGTTTCGATTGCAAGTGCACTGTTGGCCGCAACTATTCCGCATTTGCTCGAAGCACGGTAACGGCGCCGTTTTTGAGGGAGAGAAACGCTCTTGTAAGGAATAGGTCCTGTGAAAATGCAGAGACCTCCAGAATGTGGTCTGTCTACCGCACCTGGGCTGAACTTGGCCACCATCTGGAGTTCCTCTTTCCCAGTCTATGTTCACCTATGCGTCGGCGGAGCAGAGCCCAGAACCCAAGCAAAAACTTTCATTTTTCGCTCACGGATCGTTTCCGTGTAAGTGCCGAGAGAGATAGTGGGCAGTGGCTGTTGTCAGAGTTCCTGCGTGTGCTTTTCGAGGTTGTTATGGAGGATGTTTTCTTACCAGACCTATTGCTTCGACTTGCGCATGCACCTCAATGAAACGCCGACAATAGCCTCCCCAATTGCCGAGGAATATGGATAGCCTCTATTTCGACAAGGGCTATTATAAGCATCGGCTCAGATTCAAGAACATTTTTCGCTACAAGTTTTTACCTATTAAGCGGTCTTAAACATTTTGAGTGACGGGGAGAACTCTCATTATCTTTTCACGATCTACAACCTCTTTGAGCTCGTGTTGAAATGGAGCGGACTTCACGCGCGCCAACGACCGATCATGTCTTGCTCGCCACGCTCACGCGATTTGTTCTGTTCAGTGTAGATTTCAAGCCACTCTCCTTGCAGGCTTTTCGCTCGACAGCGAGTGAGATGAACCGACTGAAAATCGAGGAGCTGATCGAGATGGAGGCGCGACAGCGCGTGGACGAGCTGCGCAGCCTCCGCAACGAGATGGCTCAGGTGCAGATGCATCTTCAGGAGATGCGAGCGGAAACGGCAGCTCAGAAGAAGGTGAGCAACACGGAGCGAATGATGGTCGCCGTCATGAGGGAGGTGAAGGACCTGAAGAACTTCATGCTCAGCAACACAGCTGTGCAGCGAATAAACGAAACGAACGCCACTGCCGAGGCCAAGATAGCCGAGCTCGTCCGCAAAGTCAAGGAGCTGAGCGACACTGTGACAAGGGACGTCGTTGTGAAATCAACCGAGCACCGTGAAACTAACACTGACATCGTGACCTCTGTGGACGCCTCCACGGACACCGCGATCACCTACGAGACGTCGTCCACCAACACGAGGAAGCTGCGAACGAAGGACGTCGGGGTAACTGCGGAGGCGGAGAGGAACGATGCGGCTACAGGGACTGATGAGGTGACGACCGTCGATGCCTCCATGTGCACGGCGATTACGCTGAAGAACTTCCGCGCCGCCATAAAGCCGGCGACAAGGGATGCCGCGATTTCCCCACAGCCCAGAATGGGTACAAAGAACGTCTCGACAAACACTGTGGTTGGCAGAAGCGTCTTGCAGAGACGTACGGCTGACGTGAACAAGTCCGATGCCGCGCAGGCTCCCAGAGCCTTAACACAACAACCCATTCCAAGGAAGGACAACCAGCAGCAGTCGTCGAATCTGAACGTCCAGCATCCGAGGCTCCAGCAGCCACCGCCGAATGTGAAGATCCAGCAGTCGCCATCGGGTGCGAAGATCCAGCAGCAGCTGTCGAGTCCAAATATCCAGCTGCCGCAGGCGAATTCGAGCATTCAGCAGCCACCGCCGAATCTGAAGGTCAAGCAGCCGTTGTCCAACCGTAGCATCGTTGAAAGGATATCTTTTCCCGAGAACATCAGATGTCCGGAAAATCCCTCCACAACTTCACAAAGGGAGAAGATTTATTTTGCTGAGAAACGTACCAGAGAAGAACACAATGCCAGGAAGAGGAAATCACCCGGAGAGACCGACACGATTGCAAAAAGAGGAGTACCGGATGGCCAGCACCGATACGCGGATTCGCGGCAGAGCTCTACCTGCGGTCGCCCCACCGCATTCATGAGAAGGAGGGAGTTTGGACCACCATCGCATCAGCAGAAGATCAGCGTCATGTGCATCTTCTGCAACACGTACAACGAGCACTACTCGGACAGCTGTCCGGAGATGCGGTCTGTGGAGGAGAGGCTGAGCTTCGCGGAGAGCGCCAACATCTGCCTGAAGTGTCTCCACGTTTCGTGCGGTCCGGTGTGCCCCAAGAAGGACCAGCAGTGCTTCTACTGTCACGCGTACGACCCGCTCGGTTCGAAGGAGCACAACGCCGCCTTCTGCACCTATCCGGAGAAGCTGGAGATGGAAGACCGCCACTGATCCCGCGAAAGATACAACTCGTACAGCGACGTACAGACTGCTATTACTACCGTCATGTATTCCTCTACTACTACTGACTATTCTGCTGTCTGCAACTGATACCGCGTCGAGAGCGATATCATAAGCCTTGTCTGAGATCGCCGTAATACGTCGGCTAGAGGCCGCCTGCGAAGCAGTTGTAGAGGTTTTGAGGTGAGGCCTTTTAGAAGTTTCACTTATTCGTAGGATGTAGCGCGGAAAGAGGCATTAGTCTCCTTTGGACGCGTAGACGTTCTGCGATCCGCAACTATTTACTCACGCATATTGATAGGAATAGTGATTAACCAGAGTAGGCCGACGTTATCGCGGCAGGAGCCTTAAAACCTGCTGCAGTCACCAACGCATGCCATACTCGGCCTTCGTAGAAACCCTGGAAAGCAGCAGCCCGACCGAACAATATACACATATATATATGTATGTATATATAGACATATATATGTAGATGTAGGAGGTCGTAATTCGATGGCATACCTTCATTACCACTTCAATTCCCCCCCCCCCCCCTCCCTTCAGAGAAATCCATGTTCCGTCCTGCCGAATACCACCCTCTTAAGTGATAGAAAAACTTCATAACCTCGGCTGTGCGCACCGTATGTGGTAGAGACAGCGTGCCATCCTGAGAAGTTAGACATTTTAGACCTTCACGTTCTGCTTGTCTTTCCAAGAAGTCGTCTCCTGAAGCTGCATTCAACAGAAGAGGACTGCAAACGAGGACTAAGTTCGGGTGAGTGAGGTAGACTCTTGCCGGGTTTTTGCAGACTTTCATGCAAAATCGTTGTCATCTGTGTGTTCAGAAGAGCAGCGCTGACAACTGGAGCACGTGGAGCAGCAAGTCCATCGAAGGCGACCTGCCTACTCGATGGTGACAGTGGCAGACAAAGTACGACGAGGTTACCGAAACGTCAACGCAGACGAACCAGGTACGTGCATGGGTAATGGCTAACACAGGGGTAGCTGCCACACATTCCTCGTTCGTAAAGCAGCACCATATTCCAGGCATTCATTCTCCAGTCATGGGTGACCTCGTAGCAACGAGGTCGCCACTCAAGGGATTTGCCGCGCCGCGGAGGAATCGGAAACACTTCCCTCGCAGCGCGAACTGGAGAGGGCTCCCGAGACGTTGTGAATACCGACCTCCTGCGCTCGGATCTTATCCATCTTTCGTGCAAGTCTGTCAATGTGCATAATGAAGGTTACGCCCTATTTCTACATGAAGCAGTCGCAGTGGTTGTTAACGTGACAAGCCCTCCTTTACACAGAGCTGCCGTCCAAAATGGGCTGCGGTTCCTCACCCCTAGAGAACTCTACTCAGAACATTCTGCAGTGTTAGTAATTGATTCCTCATGCTATGAATGTGCACGTAGCAAGTAACTTAAAGCGTGAAGCGTTAAATACGTGTAAGTTAAAAAATCTTGGGCCAGGGCAGGCTAGGTTACTAGGTAGGCTAGGTTGCGTAGGTTACTTACTTGCAAGCCTATTTTGCATACATGTGGCCCTAAGGCTAGTGGCCTACATAGCTTGTCTATTCTAAAAGACGGAATTAATGTAATGGGTGTATGTAAGGAGTGTAAGCTATAGTAGGGTGGATTAAGGGATAAAGGGATAGAATCCGTTCCGATCTTCACTGCGCCTTGTCAGCCTGACCCAACAGCCGTGATGTGTATAGCGATATCGTAGGGAATACAACGGCGGCCCAAGGTCAAGCAGGTTAGACATTTGCCGATAAGCTCCATCCGTTATCGGACCACCCACGCGAGGCCGGATAGGAAAACACCGCCCACGGAGCAGGAGAGAAGGACACTAGATCGTCACCCGGCCACTTGGCCTTCCAACTTCTCCTCTCGGGCTTTCTCTGGTTGGGGACTCAACCCCTTTCCTTTACCCTTCATGTCCTCCTTCTATTCTAATAAATAATAAAGTATTCCCAATGAAGGTGTTTTGTCATGTACTTGAGATGTAGAATAAATTACTAAGGGAAGGAAAGGCTTATATCCGGCTTCCTCTGGTGCCGCTACACTCAAAATCGGTATACCAAACCCTGAGGGAACCAAGATATAACAGTAAGCTAAATAGCGCCTCTGATCCTACGCCTATACTTGCAGTTCCTCTTAACGTGCACCTGGATTGCAAACAAATAACTCGCGCAATGCCAGTCCGTGACTAAGCATAAGGGTGGAATAAATTCTGAAATTTGATCATGCGGTCTCCGAATGGCAATCGGCTGCGTAATGTACATGAAGCGCTCGGTAATGAATGATGTTCCATCCTTACCTCCGAAGCGAAAAGTTTTCTACCTTAAAGGTAACATCGTAAGTACCGTTACTCGGACGGCCTCGTTCCCTCCCCTCAGTTCGAGAGCACGAAGCCGCCTACAGCATCCTAAGCCCAAGCCTGCTACCGGTTCGAGACCCACGGGGTTGGCCCGACTTCGAGTCTGCTCTAATGGGAAGACCGACGAGAGGTGCAACAACGGGCGAGTACTGCTGACCGCGCTGCTGGAGCCCATCCAGGTGGTCTCACGACTCAGAAAGCAGGTCCGTACCAAATGGGATGAAAAGGCTTCATTTAAAGTGAACTAGAACCGTGTGGGGATAGAATATCGCTATTCATGCAAAAACAAAAATATACGTCTAAATACTATGATATGGGATTCGAAACAAAACTTGTACTAATGTACTAACGAAACGTACCCAGAGTGAGCTAGCAACTGGTTGGTGACAACGGAGCAAAAATTGCAACTTGGGCGCTTTGCACCATAAAATGACACTCAAGCAAGCAACTGAACTCCCTCATAGTGGTATCGCGCTTGTTAACATAAGAACATGGAGAAGGAACATCGCAGGAGAACTAAAATGGCGAGTGATAGGCGCGCGGAGAGGGCTTCTGATCGAAGTCCGGTGGCGGTGGGGGAGGAGGCTGATCGAGGTATTCCTCCCACGGTCTCTGTGGTGGCATCGGGGGGCAGCGAGGAGAGTCGGCGAGAGGAGCGTAGTGGTAGAAAGACGGGAACTGACGGGAGCGGCCGCGGAGGCCCTCACCGTAGTCCAAGAACTGCTGGTCACGAACACCAGCGGCCGGGACGTAGGCGCCGTAACCGTGATAGCCGTAGTATTGGTCGGCGTAAGAATAGCGAGCAGCGGACAGCGGTCTTCCGTAGGAGTCTTCAAGCGGACCAGGCGTGCATGGCTCGTCGACGACCAGCTGGTCGAAACTGTCTGTGTCCCACTTGCGGAGATCTCCCTCGGGATAGTACCTGTCCCAGTCATGCGAAACCTTCTCGGGAGAGTGCATCTCACGTTTGCACATCTAAAAATCTTATCTTCGTTGCCGACGGCGTTTCGCGGATTGTGGTCAACATGTGGCAGAAACATGAGGCGGGAAGGAGAACCGACCTTCTTGGAAGGCTTCGTCCCACCTAGTTCCACACATCCGCTCACCAAATTTCCATTAACCTGGAACAACAGATGTCACACAGTACCAAATAACCTTCTCGTGAACCTAGATTCCTTCAATCGACGAAAGCTTTCGGAGAGCACAAATAGAACTGGTACTGAATTCCTGAAGTCCTCTACAAACAACACTTACCAAGTTCAACGAGGCAATACGAGGAACCAATGCCCGATATCTCCAAGAGAGAGCAGTTTACCGCTTTTAGTTTCTGTGTCTCATGTGATGCTGAACTTCTTGTTTGAAATTACGATTAGTGCTGTTTGTTTTTAATTTCATGGCTCGCTGCAGAAACAAACAAATTATTAAGTCCTCGGGAAGCCTTGATGAAAAAGTTCACCACTAAAGGAGAACGTGAGGGAAAATTAATACTTCTCAGGCGCAGTCCCCAAAATCCTATTGGAAGCGGCGCTTATTCCCAACCGTAGCCCTGCCGCCAGCGCAACACAAAATCAGTGCAGAAACAGCAAAAAGGAAAAAGAAAGGAAAGGAATACGCAGCATGAATCTGAGCGACTCCGACAAGAAAAACTCCTGAAAAGTTGCGGCCAATCGTCTGGCCATTCGCAGCAAATGGGGACCCTCTCCCACCCAATGGCGTGCCTTTTCAACTTTATTCTTCATGCCTTCGTGCCGTACTTACAAGGAAACTGTCTGAAGCGTATGTCTGAACGGGGGAGCGAGCCATATGGGGAGAATCCCCACCCCTCATTGGCTTGAAAATGTGTTTATTTTCTGCCAAGACGTTCAACCAAGGAGTAGGGGGTGACAGTGGGATACAGCGCAGCACGCGTTCGGGGGGTCTTGTACGCCCGCGATCCTTCTGCAGCCAGTGGCTCGGAGCGCAGATGGGTAGAGGGTTGACTTGGAGTCAACCCTCTATCCACCAATACGAGAGAGGTCAGGGGTTTGGCTCCTCTGCGTTGCCGCACTTTTGCATTTCAACTGATTGGTAGAGATTTGGGGGAGTCTGATGTCTATACCATTTTCAGACGTTTCCTGCGCATTTTTCTAGCGGTACGTTGTGGTATTCAACATGGTGACGTATAAATGTTCAACACCAGTGATACGCAGGTACAAAGTGCATGAAGCACCACTGGGCACCTTACGGGTAGCGTATAAAGGCTACAGGCTCCTCATAGTCTGTTTCCTTTCATAGATCAAAGGTCTCGGGAGAAACCATCTTGCTCGGATTTTCAAAGGAGACCGCGTTGTGACGGCGGAGGTGGTTAAAATGAGCAACGAGGTGTGCGGATCCCGCAAATTAAACTAAACAGCATCGATACACTCTTTCCCTCATGTCTGCCTGTCATCTGGAAATCAGAGGTCTGTTGAAGGTTTTCTGAACCTAACACCAACAATGTCCACCGACGGTCGAGTGGTGATCCACCTGCTCACGATGAAGTGTGGCCCGCCTTTAGACATGGAATCTTCGAGGGAAGAAATCAAGCTGGCCGAACGGATGGCCAGCATACTCAAGGACTTCGAAGCACGTCAACTTGAAGTTGACGAAGACGAACAGATGGAAGTGGTGGAAGAAGAAGAGGACGATTGGGATCCGCAAGATGAACTGATGGACGTGGAGAGGCAAGCAAGCAGTGGGCATAAGATAACGCTTTCGGGTGGACCTCTTGTTTCGGAGGAAAGGGTACGCCTTCAATTGGATTTCGGTTGCGTGCTCATAACCATGGAGGAAGACACCGCGATTCACTACACAGGCACTTTGTACCTGTGTATCGCTGGTGCTGAACATTTATCACCATGTTGAATACCACAGTGTACAGCTGGGAAAATGCGAAAAAAACGTCTGAAAATGGTATAGACGTTAGAATCCCCAAATCTCAACCAATCGGTTGAAATACAAAAATGCAGCGGAGCAGAGGAACCAAACCCCTGACCTCCCTCGCACAACCCAACCCTCTACCCACCTGCACTCCGAGCCACTGGCTGCGGACGCATCGCGGGCGTACAAAACCCCCAAACTCGTGCTGCGCCGTATCCCATTGTGACCCCCTACTCCTTGCGTTTAGCGACTTGGCAAAAAATAAACACATTTTTAAATCAATTGAGGGGTGAGGATTCTCCCTATATGACTCGCTCCCCCCGTTCAGATATACGCTTCAGACCCTTCGCTTGTTATTGGTGATGAGGCCAGTACGAACATTTATTGAAAGCCCTCCCTCGTGGTTGACACTTTGACCGCCAGAAAATGATTCGGCGCTCGACCCTTCCTTATGGCTGCTTTTTCGTTTCAATGGCCGCTCTTACAATGTATTAGCACAAACAGTGTACGCATTCCCTGGAAAGGTTATAAGTCTGTGGAAGTTCCACTGCGCTTGGATCTGCCGCAGTCTGATTCGCCAAAGCTTCTACACCTTACGCATCCTTTTGGGCAAAATCTGAGCTTGCAATAAACAAATAGCTCCGTGACCTTCAGTCGAAATAATTGAATGGCTCCTCTAGCTTCTTTTCTCATCGCAGTTGAGCTGTACTTTCTATCATGCTGTTTATACCATTTTCGCGTCGAAATGGACACTTTTCAGGACAAATTTGACACGTTTCGCGTCAAATTGCACACTCTTCTAAGCTAGCCTAAGACTTTCGAAATCAAGTCGAAATGACCTTTAGGCAGCTTAAACTGCAGACTCACAAAAGACAGAATAATTTTTGTTCAATAAATAAATAAATAATGTATTTTTCGACAAAAAATAATGAATTAAATTTTGTTTTGAAACACAGCAAGGCAGCAATCATGTAGTGTCAAAAGACCGGATCGCGCCATGCACTCGAAAAGCAAGTTGCCATGTTCATTTGATTGATAATGTAAGTACCGCTTACATGCAGCAAGAAAGTTAGGATGTGTTTTTCTTACAAGTGTTTAATTTTTTAGTTGCACCGTTTGCGGACGTGAAACAGCATGTAAACAGAAGTTTTGTTATCAACCGAATAAAAATCGCGAAGTTTCGGACGGGAGCATAGCGAAATCTCTGTTTTGGCAATAGAAAATGGTTACGTTCCTGCTCTATAAAACAAGCTTTAAATCATTGCTTTTCCTCAAACAATAAATTTTTTACTTGTTTCAAACAATGTGTTCACTTATTGGATAGGTGAATTAGAACTTCGAAGAAAGTTATGCTAAAATTTTCCTTGTAGAAAAAATATTGTAACATTTTTGAGGACTCTGTAGTTTTGTGAATAAGAAGCCCATTTCGGTTCGTAAGAGTTCTTTTTGATCTCAAAAGCCTTAGGCTAGCTTAGAAGAGTGTCCTATTTGATTTGAAAAGTTTCGAGTTTAATTTGAAAAGTGTCCATTTTGATTTGAAAGTGTCCAATCCGATATGAAAATGGTATATATTTCTGATGTTGATCATAATGTGAAATAAAATCAGTACCCATTCCGGATAAGGCGGTGGAACGACTCGACGAGGCGATGAGAAATCCTCTGGTTTCAGGAGCTCGCGGAAGTTGGTTGGCTTTCGCTCCTGAAACCGCTTTATTCGGGTAGTACAGATGTAAGACGCACCAATACCAGCGATTAGATCCATGGAGACGAGAAAGCGGGCTCTTTGAAAGTTCCCTGAACAAAGGCTAGCTCAGCTAAAACATTTCTGCGGAACCGGGCCTATTGAGGCAATAGGATAGATAGACTCCAACGGCGTCGATGACGTGACGAACGTTGCCCAACTTGAGCCCTTCCGCAAAATTCGGTAGAGCCGAAGTCGGAAAACATTTCATGAATTTTACTGTAACTGTCCTGCAAAAGTTCTCTAAAGTTCTATTATGAAATAGTAACAGATTTCTTGTACTTTTACACAAGTCGACAATGTATTCTAGAAGCATCATAATTAGAGGTCCATTTCAAAAATCTGATCGACATAAAGACATGTGGACTTCCGAGCAATCTCCTAGAATTATTTAGCAAATGTTGCGATTGAATCTTGTGCATTCGATGCCTTGAGAAGGACTTGATGGAAAGGTTGTCTATTGCGAAGCTGGCTGGAGCATCGTAACACCTGCCGAAAAGTGTTAGTACTTCTTGATGCTCTAAACGATTTCCTGCAAAATTTGAATGCCTTCACCCAGGATAAGGGATGGCGATGACCAAAGCTTTGGGTGAAGAATGGAGGTACTTGCAAGGAGCAGTGGACCCTGCACCGAACCCGGACGACGTCCAGCCACGAAAACGCTGTTTTACCAGACAGAATGTCCGGAAAATCACCGAGCGGTTCGGAAAGGGAGCGGACATCTCGCTGTCCGACTCTACTAGTCAAGAAAAACGCACTTCTCCGACTCCTTTGCAGAAACTTCCCCAAAAGCAGAAGCGAGTTAAGCTTGCAGGACTGTGCACTCGTTTATTTCCTGAAGAATCCTCTGAACTAGACAAGTCGTCCTCTTCGGATGGGAAGTTGATCGTTTAGACGGTGCACCGTTTCACCAGCAAAGTGTTCCATCAAAGGACAGTCCATACGCACTACATGACACATTCGTGTACTCCAACCGCAGCAAAGCCTAGACGAAGAGCAGCATTGGTCTCCTGCTGCACAGCAGCGCATGCGTCTCTCGCACACACTTAGCGTGATGTGGTCTGGCAATTTGCGGACTCGACTCGCGCCTATGGAAAACTGGCTCTGACAGCCAAGTGGCACCTCTGCGCCAGCCTCCGAAACAGCCAGACAGTCTACCCGTTGGGTCGACCATGAAGTTCACGAATCCAAGTCTGGAGCAAGCGGCGATTCCCAGTTTTTTTTTTAACGCAATTGGCCTTCCAATTCGAGGAACATTCAGATTTCCGATGTTGTCGCGGTCTGGCGAACCTTATTTTCCAACAAGATAGTGCATCCATACACGTATCGCAGTCAACTACAGTTTGGCTTAACTCCAAATGAATTCAACATTCGTAGTGATCCAGTTGTTCTCCAGATCTCAACCGGGAAACTAGAAAACTTGTGGGGCATTCTTATACACAAGGTGTACAAAAATGGAACCACTTGCACTTCGATTTCTGATCTGAAGAACGCCATACTTCATGCATGGACCAATGTGGAGCACATGTTACTGATAACCTAATCAGTAGTATGCCAGTTAGAATTTTCGATATTGTTTACAACAAACGTGATGTGACGAATACTAACCTTACTTTGTATGTAGGAACTTCTGTGATTAATCAGGTTTTTTATGAAGTGAACCTATACTTTGCACCGACCTCTAATCGGTACTTCTTCAATAAAAGTTCGTGGTATCCTGCACTGATAAGATAACCAGCTTAGAATTCTTTTATAGAGGTTTTCGATAGTGAGGAATACAACGGTAACATCGCTGAGCCTAGGAAGTGAATTCTTCGGGTACTAATGGACAAATCGGGGGTGAACCTATAATTTTGGGTGCAAATAGGGTCCGGGGGGGGGGGGGGGGAGGGAGGGAGAATGACTTCGGGAATCGTAGGATTATTATTGCCGTCGGATATTTAGCGGTATAGAGCTCTCACAAGATTATTACAATCTGCTCCTCACCACGTAGAGAATGTGTACTTCGGAGAATAAATGAGTGGTGCGACAGAGGGTGGATAAGCTTCATAGGAGCTGTTTTCAAGATTGTGCCCTACTGTCCCTCTTTCCTCTAGAACCAGTTTTTCACTGTAACGCGAGTAAGGCCTAGACGGGTATTCTATTCTCGGGGTTTGGGGGTGAAGCCCCCAACCAGACGTTTGGCGGCCGTTAGGCCGCTGAATGTCTGGTTCTCCTATAAAGGCTTTCTATAGTGAGGAATACGACGCTAACATCACTGAGCCTAGGCAGCGCTCCTTTGGGTACTAATGGACAAATCGGTGGTGAACCTACAATTTTGCACCGGGATGCATTAATAAGCACGATGCGACTTTTGTGTTAGCCAATTTCGTTTGATATCATTTACTCACTTCAAAAGCGCATTGTGTAGGTTCAAGTAAGTGTGTGAAGTAAGTTCAACGACAACATTCGCCAGAGACAAAACAAAAGAATTGAATTCTTGAAAAAAGCAAATAATGGAGATATTCAATATCTTCTAAGAACCGTTTGCAATCCTAGTTAATATGGCAAGACATGAAACTTTTTTCCTACAAAAAAAATTCTTACAGGAATGCATGTGCAAAACATCTACGCAAAGTGCAAAGCTTTTGCGAAAAAAAGCGTTCACTCCATTTGTTCATTTCATTATCTCACAGGAATCGGCATCCAATCAAATCGTGGAGTTGTATACCATTTTCAGTCGAAATTCAACGTTTTTGAAATAAATTTCAACGTTCTTCTGGAATGTTCCCCGTGTAACAACGTTGAATATGATTTGAAAGACTTTGAATTTCCACTGAAAATGCTATATAATCGTGTCAGATATGCAAACTGTGAGCTTCAGTCCCAAAGAAATCGAGGTCGCTGGACACGAATCTTAAGTTAGTTTTTGCAGTAACGGTTGCCATTAAGAGATATTAATCAAACTATCGATTTCTCGTGAGCATCACTCAACAAGCTCGAAACTTCAGGCCTGAGGTAATCGAGGTCACTGAACACGAATTTGAATTCATTTTTTAATTTTTCGTCGAAATTTGTGTTTATTGTGGAAGTTTCTAGAGGATTCAAGTGTGTGACATTGATGACAGTCGTGGTCGTAGAGAATGCAAATATGAAGTTAGATTTTGAAAATATCGACGAAGACCGGTCATACAATTGATTCGCCTCAACGAATTCCCCACAGAAAATCAATAGCTCGATCAACTTCAACCGATGATTTCAAAAACGAACTTCAGATTCGTGTTCAGCGGGATCGACTACCATAAGGACTGAGGTTTCGGACCGCAGTCGATCGCCATCAATGCGGTCAGTATCGCCAATATGCCCGCACGCCAGTTGTGATACAACCACGTATTCGAAATTTGAATATTATTCGAATTTTCGTACCTCGAATAACCGAATTCGAATAATTATTCGAAATTGCGAACCTCGAATAATCGGATTCGAATAATTATTCGAATTTGCAAACTTCGAATAATCGAATTCGAATAATTATTCGAATTTTAGAACCTCGAACAACCGAATTCGAACAATTATTCGAATTTGCGAAACTCGAATAATGAAATAATCGAATATTCAAATTCGATTTTTCGAGCACAAGTATACTAGAAACCTGGTATAGGGTGCATGCGACAGCCGGCTCCTCCTCCGACTGCGCAACACGCGCCCTCAAAATGCATTATTTCCAAAAATTCAAAACAAATTCATGAAATATTGAAATACTCTAGCTGATTTCAATCGTTTTTTTTTCAGGAACAGTCCTAATCGAGAGGATGAGACCTGAAACATCCTACTATGTATGATCGGCTAATGTCACGTGACAGTCATGGGGAGGGGGGACTGAGGCCAAAAGGTGCCTGCGACAGTGCGGTGTACGCCAGCCGGGCTTTCTTTGAGCTTAACCATGGGCGATTGCTGGCGAACTATATCCTTGGCGGCTGATCGTCCAAGTTTACAAGATATTGAAGGGACAACGTGTCAGTGCATGAATGGGGATCGAGTGCAGAGCGTAGGGATTCAGGGGTCCTGCCCTAGACGTCGTTCAGCGTGTGTCGTGAGTCACAAGATTCAGAAGACCTGCGCTAGACGTCGTCCAACGTGCGTAGGGATTCAGAAGACGTGCTGAAGACGTCGTCCAATGTGCGTAGGGATTCAGAAGCCGTGCTGAAGACGTCGATCAACATCGTCCAATTCGCGTAGGGATTCAAAAGACGTGTTGAAGATGTTGTCTGACGTACGTAGGGATTCAGAAGACCTGCGCTAGACGTCGTCCGACAAGGAAACAGAAAGGGCGACCAATAGGAGAGGACCAACAAAGGGGAACCATTAGAGGGGGAGAGTGAATAAGAGGGGACGACCAGCATTTTCCCTCAACATCGTTCAGTGTGTGTCGAATGCCTGAAGACGGCTTACAGAAGTCGTGGCACGTGTGCCGGAGTGCAGAAGGAATGTCACAGACGTCGTGGCAACGTAGTCGCACGTGACTCCGTACTCAGTGTCACATGTACTTGCTTGACTCTCATTCCGTTTCTTTGCCAGCACCAGGGATGTGCAGAAAATTTTCTGGAAAAAGCGGAAAACGAAAGACGGAACGGAAACGCTCAGAAATGGCCGGAAACCGGAATACGAAACGCGGAAACGGAAATGACGCATGCTCGCTATTTTTTTTTCTTCAAAAGTGGATCTGAAACGGCGTCAGAAACGGCTTCTATTGCAATTTTTCTTGCTCAGAACTTTGCGAGCAGCAGAATTATCCACAGTTTAATGCTGATCCTCATCATAACATAACATAACGAAGCATGAATTCATAATATTGTTATGATAACCTTTTAGCCATGGCTAGAGCAGTAAACGAAAACAAATTCAGGTCCTATCTCACTCTTTCTCACTATTCCAGCATGCAGTCCTTCCATATATAGTTCCTGCGACGGGTTATTCGCTGGCTTTTTTTTGATGCCGCTATTTTTTGAATGGTACACTTAAACGACTCAACCACTTGAGATTACTTACAGACCCGCATTAAAAAATACTGACTGGAGTGAAGTCTAAAACTGGAGTAGCCGCCTAGATCATTTTCCGACCTCTCAACACTTTTAGCAACCAGTAGCATCATGAACGACGTGGCGACTGCACAGATATCTGCATACCCAACATTAGCAATTACAGTGTAATCACCCAAACTAGTACTCAGAGTTCATTCGGGATCTAAGGTGATAACTGGATGATTGATCAGTTGTGGTGGGTCCACACTTCCACAGGAATAATCAGTCTGTGCCAACCTAGAAGCCCTACGCCCAAAATGACACAGCTAGACAGTTCCTAGATGGTTCTCGAAGCAATACGTTTGTGTGAGAATTCAATAAGTCACTATAGTTAACCAAAATAACAGCTCCTGCGCTAGATCGTGATGCTTCATTAAAAAATGAATCGCATAACTCCATATGGATGAATACCACACCTAACGAAATTTGAAAAATTTTGCACCTTTGATCAGGAACGCCGATGTAATCTTGGAGAGACAACTGCATGCCACAACCTTCATTGAACCCTTCGTTTCATGATACTGCGCTATATGCTTACAAAGTTTTTGTAGCTATCTGTAACTAGTGGGAAAAAAGTTTATGATCACTCAAATGTTGAGTGCATTTTCTTAGCATACACACGGCCTTTGTGGCACATTAATTTTGCCCTGCATCCAGCCGTTGCCATTTTTGAGTGCTTTTTTTGGTAGTCTAACCAGTTTCAAGAATATTAATACTAGTTGTCAAACAGTATTTTTCTCACAATTATATGAAGGAGGACTCTTTTTAATTGATATGCTGATTGTATTCAAGAGAAAACAGTGTGGAACAATGCCCATTTCCGTTTCCGCCTTCCAGCTCAAAAACAGGCGGAACACGGAACGGAAGAGCCCAAAATGGCCGGAAACCGGAATTCGGAACACGGAAGCGAAAATTCCGCACGTCCCTGGCCAGCACATAGGAAAGGAAGTATTTCGGGAGGAGGGGGGGGGGGTGGAGGGGTAGAGAGAGTGGCCATGGGATTCTGAAGAGTATTATTGCCGTCGGAAAGTAAGCGGTGTCGACCAATACCGATTAATTTTAATTATGATTTTGCTGATTAAGCACCGGAAAGGGCTCTTATTACCTGTTTCTCGACACGTAGAGAATGAGCGCTTCGGAGAATAAATCGCGTGCATGTCATGCAGGGTGGATGGGCTTCATATGCGCAGTGAAAATTCTGCCCTACCACACCTCACTGCACTAATCTATATAGTGAAACCAGTTTTTTTAACTGTAAGAAGGCCTAAAAAAGAAAGGAGAAAGGAGGAGGGTTGTTCTATTCTCGGGGTTTGGCGGCCGCTAGGCCGCTGAACGTCTGGTTACAGAATAATAAGGATAAAGGATAAAAGGATAAAGGACGGCGTTACTCAATCCCTTCTGGGATGCGCCAGCGCATTCTACTTCTACGGGATGTCGTGGAGGCGACATGAATGCGTATTTGGCCATACAATGACTTGCGGTGGCCAGCCGATGAACAAGTCAGCGCTTTATCCTTCCCAGACAAGTCTGCTACCAATTCACCGACCCCGGAGGGATGGAAGGCTTGGTTGGCCTGGGCGGAAAATCCGAACCAGGAACCTGGTATCGGGTGCACGCGACAGTCGCGCCTCCTCCGACTGCGCTACACGCGCCCAATAATTTTAGAAAATTTTTTCCCTTATTATCGTGGGGTTATCCACAATAATAAGGATAAATGTGATAAACTCACTGTGAAAATAGTCCGTTAAAAATTCCGTTGAATTTCTAAAAATTTCCGTTAATTGGTTAAGCCAGATTTTAACAAAAAATGCCGTTAATTCGTTAAATCGTTAACCGTTAAATGTGCACCCCTGGTGCCGCAGACGTCGACCAACGTGCGTAGGGCTTCAAAAGACGTGCCGAAGACATCGTCCATCGTGTCGAGATTCAGGAGCCGTGCCGAAGACGTCGTTGAATGTGAGTCAGGATTCAGAATACGTGCCACAGACGTCCAGTAGGGTAAGGTGGAGTAGTAGGAGAGGATCAACAAAAGAGGACCTCTAGAGGGGGAGGGTGAATAAAGGGGTACCAGTATTCCCAGTCTCAACATCGTTCAGTGTGTGTCGTATTTCTGAAGACGGCTTACACGGCTTACAGAAGTCGTGGCACGTGTGTCGGAGTGCAGAAGGAGTGTCATAGACGTCGTGGCAGCGTGGTGACACGTGAATGGGTACCCAGGTTGACATGTGCGCGCTGGACACTTACTCCCTCTCTTGCCAACACATAGGTAAGGAAGTATTAGGTTGTCCCATAAATCCCCGCCGTTTTTTTTTTTTCAACGATTCATTTCGGATTTCGCCGGCAGTCTCTTGCATTGCGTTAAACAGGTCCGAATGAGAATGATTTGCTCTATCAGAGCATGTGTTGCTTTTCTTTTTTTCATCCTGAATTTTGTCGATTTTTAGGTCGTTAAAGTGAAAAGTGAAAAAGTGGAAAAATGCCCATCTGCGCAGATGCTCTCTCCGCTTACGTTTTGAATTTTCTGGGCAGTTTTTCAGAGCATTTGGAAGACAACGTTCTGTACTAGAAAAATACGTGTTGGCCCTATTTGCCTACTTGTCCTTTATTGATTTTTAGGACATCAAATTGAGACGTCCGAAGGAGAATATTTATTTTTACCGACAGCTCCTGCTCTGTGGTTGGACTTTTTTGCTCGGTGTTATACGTCGGTCGAAACAGAATGTCTTGCTCTAAGAGAATTTGTGTCCGGTTATTGACTCATGCTGATTTCTGTCGAATATCAACAAAATTCCAAAAAGAGAAAAATCGTCTTCACCAACAACTCCTCCTCCTTGTTCAGGTGTTGTTGTCTAAACGCGACACAAATTCTTATTGAGCAAGACATCCTCTTTCGAACGACATATAACACCAAGCAAAAAAGTCCAACCACAGAACCGAACGGTTGGTAAAAATTCGGACCGAAACGTCGTACGTCCCAATTTGATGGCTTAAAAAACAACACAGGACAGATGAGCAATTATGACCAACAAGTATTCTTGTAGTACAGAACATTGCCTTCGAAATGCTGTAAAAAAACTGCTCAAAAATTAAACCTACACGGAGAGAACAAGTGAGCAGATGGCCACTTTTTCACCTTTTCACTTTAACGACCTAAAAATTGACAAAATTCAGGATGAAAAAAGAAAAAACGGCGGGGACTTATGGGACAACGGGGGTGGGGGAAGACGTAGTGAGAGTGACTATGGGATTCGGAGGAATTAATCCGCCGGACAGTAAGCGGTGTCGACCAAAACCGATTAATTCTAATTATGGTCCTGCAGATTAAGCACCGGATTGAGACTCTCATTACCTGTTTCTCGACACGCAGAGAACGGACAATTCGGTAGAATAAATCGAGTACATGCGATAGAGGGTGGATGGGCTTCGTACGTCTCGTATTGATATGTTTCGTTTAGACAAAACTAAACCAATAAACTACACCACCTATTCATTGGTCAATGTATAGTGGAAGAACGGTGGCGATGTCCGTTCCTCCACGTGGTGCCACTGGAAACTGCCCGCTCTGCGAGCTAAGCCGAACACGGACATTCGATTGCAGGCGACAGGCCCTTGTGACAGACCGGCCTACGAACACCCATGTCACATCGCATGGTTCATGACATTGCAAGTTTTTCGTGATAGTGCTACGGCGTCCGCGGGAGCCGACGCGCACTCGCAGAGCCCGGCGAGTGTGAGAAGTATGCGAGGGTCCCTGATGCGAGGACGGCATCGGGGGGCAACTGAGCTAGTCCGAAAGTCCCGTAACGTAAGCAGGACCCGCGTGGCAACGCTGAATGTGGGTATGTTGACGGGCCGCTCGTGCGAGTTGGTTGAAGCACTGGAGCGTAGAAAAGTTGATTTCTGTGCGGTGCAGGAGACGAGGTGGTCCTGCCGCAAGTCAAGGGACATAGGACGTGGCTTCAAGGCCGTTCTATGTGGAAGTCCCAGGACCACCAGTGGTGTCGGAATAATCGTCTCCGAACGATTTCGTGACTCGATTGTAAGCGTTGAGCGCTTTGACGATCGATTGATGAAGATCGTTGTCGCCGCTAAGGGGCGACTCTACCACTTCTTCTCTGCGTATGCTCCGCAGACTGGCTGCTCCGATCAAGCCAAGGATGAGTTTTGGAACCTGCTGGATGAGAAGACAGCAGAGGTACCGTCGAAAGATGTCATCATAGTCGCTGGTGACCTTAATGGGCACGTAGGTGCTACGAAAGACGGGTACAGCTGTCATGGTGGTTTCGGATACGGATCACGTAACGCCGATGGTGAGCGCATTCTTGAGTATGCGGAATCGCATAGTCTCATCATTGTAAACACCGTCTTCCGAAAACGCGACTCCCACCTCATCTCATATTATAGTGGGAGCTCCAAGTCTCAGATAGACTTTGTGCTTGTGAAGGATCGTGACCGGAGTCTTGTCACAGACGCGAAGATCGTGCCGTATGAGACGGTCGCCCCACAGCACCGACCGCTGATCTGCACTCTGAAGATTGTCCCTCCGAGGCTGAAGCAGATCGAGCGATGCGGTGCTGCAAGAATCAAGTGGTGGCGAATCAGAGAGAAGGAAGCAGCTGTGATTTCTCTCGTGCGGTTACCGACAGTCACGACTGTCGACGAAACTTGGAAGAAAACGACCGACGCGATTCGTCAAGCTGCACAGTCGGAACTCGGCATTACGAAGCCTGGACGACGGAAGGTCGACAAGCAGGCATGGCTGTGGACAGATGACGTGAAAGCAAAAGTGCGAGAGAAGAAGACGCTATATCACGTGTTTCTCGGCGAAAAGACAGCCGATAACTGGCGGAAGTACCAAGAAGCGAAGAAAGCTGCAAAGAAGGCCGTGACTGTTGCAAAAGCCACTCATTATGGAGATGTCAACGAGAAGCTCGAGTCACGCGATGGCGAGCGGTATCTGTACCGGCTTGCTAAGAATCGCCATCGGCAGACCGAGGATATTGAGAAGTTTTTCGGCATCAATGATGAGAACGGCCATCTTCTTACGGATCGCAAGAAGGCATTGAAGCGATGGCGCGACTACTTTGAGGAAATCTCTACAGTAGAATTTCCTCATCCAGCCATTCCTTCCACGGCTCCAACCCACGGCCCCGTTCAGAAGATCACCGTGGAGGAGATTGAAGCGGCTTTGAAGAAGATGAGGCCAGCAAAGCGACTGGGCCCGATGACGTGGCAGCAAAACTGTGGAAGTCGAAGTTTTGGTCCCCTGCTGAGTGGTTGGCGAAGTTCTTTAATCAGGTTGTGGCGGAGAAGAAAGTGCCTGAGTGTTGGCGCCAAAGTACGACGATTCCGATTTGGAAGAAGAAGGGCAGTCCTGCTGACTGCTCCAATTACCGTCCGATTCGCTTGCTTTCGCACAGCATGAAGATCTTTGAGCGAGTTGTCGATGGACGAATTCGGGACATCGTCCAGCTTTCCAGCAATCAGTGCGGCTTCGTGGCTGGCTGTGGCACCGTTGATGCCATACATGCCGTCCGCCTCCTGATAGAGAAGCATCGCGAGAAACAGAAGCCAGTGCATATTGCCTTTCTCGACTTGGAGAAGGCCTTTGACCGCGTACCGCGTGAAGTGATATGGTACGCCCTGCGTCAACATGGAGTTCCTGAAGAGCTCATAGAGTGGGTGCGAATTTTCTACTCTTGTCCAAAGAGTCGAGTTCAAGCTGCAGCTGGGACCTCGATGGAGTTTCCCATCTCTGTCGGAGTACACCAGGGTTCTGCGCTTTCCCCACTCCTTTTTGTTGTCGTGATGGACGCCATCACACGAGATCTTCAGAAGCCTGTCCCTTGGACGTTGCTTTATGCCGATGACGTGATGCTCGCTAGCGAAGATAAAGGAGAACTCGAGCGAGAGTTGCAAGCTTGGTGTGATCGCTTGGAGCGGTTTGGACTCAGATTGAACGTGAAGAAGACCGAGTATTTAACGACGGACGTTACTGAGTCCAGCTCCAGCAAGGTTAACGGCATCGAGCTTCCACGCACTGCGGTCTTTAAGTACCTGGGATCAGCAGTCGCGTCTGACGGCAAACTGATGGTCGAAGTAAATTCACGCGTGAGTGCAGCTTGGTCCAAGTGGCGCTCGTTGACTGGCGTGCTCTGCGACAAGAAGATACCAGAGCGCTTTAAGTCGAAGATCTACAGAGCAGTCGTCCGGCCGGTAGCAATGTACGCCGCTGAGTGTTGGCCAGCGACCAAGGAAGTTGAAACGCGCCTCAGCGTCATGGAGGCGAAGATGCTGCGCTGGACGGCAGGAGTTACGCGCATGGACCGCATCCGAAACGATGCTATTCGGCAGAAGTTCGGTGTCGCGCCGATAACTGACAAGATGCGCGAAGCTCGCTTACGATGGTACGGCCACGTTCTGCGTGGAGAAGAAGACAGCGTCCGCAAGATAGGCCTAAACTTCGAGGTAATAGGAAAGCGGCCTAGAGGGCGCCCGAAGCAGCGCTGGGCTGATACGTTACATACGGACTTGAAAGCGGCTGGTGTCCACCCTGATCTAGCGCTGGATCCGGAAAGGTGGCGTCATGACACCAGAATAGCGGACCCCGCCACGAAGCGGGACAAACGCTGAAAAAGAAGAAGAAGAAGAAGAAGAAGAAGAAGATGATGATGATGATGAAGAAGAAGAAGAAGAAGAAGAAGATGATGATGATGATGAAGAAGAAGAAGAAGAAGATAGTGGAAGAAGAGGAAATAAGTGGACTTCTGTCTGACATCTCTTCAAAATGTCCGATAACACAAATAAGCGTCGAACAACATTGTCGCGAAAGGGTTAAGGAAGGTGGGGTAGGGCAGGAACACAGAAGCGCCTCCAAATATTGCCTTTTGTACTGCTATGGAGGGGAGAAAGCTGCACTATCAGACCGGTTAGCTTGAAGGCAACTCTGAAGCGCGCAATTGCGAGACACGCCGACAGGGGAGACGGAACCCTTGTTTCATCGTATTGAGCGGCACTTCTTCCTCACAGACCCTCGTCGACAGAAATGGGGCATGACTGATAAGCACCTATGCGAAGCCTGAGTTAGAAAGTCGACTTTCCATCTTCACGATGACCTCTGATGAGGTATTGTGCTTCTTTGGCACCTAGAACAAGACGAACAGATTTCGTCGGATGCAAATGTAAATCCATTTGACGCCCTACTAACTGCAGCCGTCCTGACTTTGTTCGATACAGTGTGGAACTAACCAGCAAAAGATTTCTACCTTCCAAGGAACTTGAAGTGGGCAGAAGCTCGGAGTGCTGATTACGAATATGGGAGTCAAACTTGCAAAATGAACTTCCTAAGCGAGTTTAGAGCTGCTCACCGAGTTGACTGTAGGCTTGCCGTGCAAATGAGCTGCAGTGAGAGCAATGAGTGATGGATTGGTAAGAATAGCTCGGGGCAACTCCTAACGAGCCAAAGCACGACCTCTAGGCCACCACTGCCGTTGCGGGCTCTCATCACTCACCGCTCTCACTACAACTCATTCGCACGACCATCTTACAGTCACTGGTGAACTTCGGCAGGTCAGCACTAGTTCGGAAGTTTCATTTTGCAAGTCTGACCCCCCTTCGTAATCAGAATTTCGAGCTCCTTCTAGCGATCATGGTCTCCACTTGATGTTCCATGGGAAGTCGAAATCCTCCCCTGGTAAGAGAACACCAAACTGGAATTGAGACGCTTACGGCTAGCCTATGTTCTGTTGAAGAGTTTGTTCATCAACTTTCGAAGCAGCTCAAACCAAGATAAAACGTCGCTACTCCATCCCCTGGCCCTCCGGCCAGAAGGCTGCCCTTGATTTGTAGAGCGCGAGCGCGTAAATAAGCATAATGAAGTAAACCGATTTCATGGCACGAGCGGAAGATGGTGGCTCCCTAGTGTCGCGTGTGCAAGTTGCTTCATTTGGGACACACACCCGCCTGCTTCATAAGAGGTCATGTTTAGTTGCGTTCATAGCCAGGATAAGAATGTGTCCAAATCGGCAACTTTCAAAGCAAAAACGTTATAATCGTTAAGAAACTCAAGGATTTCGGAAGTGAAGGGCAGATAGGGCGCTCCCCGCGCGCACGCTTCAAGTCAGGCATCTGAGGCGCTGACTTTGAGCTGCTCAACCTGAGAGAGGCCACGCTTGAAAAAAGGGAACGTCGTGATGAACACCCCGTTAGCCAAGATGAAATGACGATCTGCTGAACGCCTCGGAGCACAATCGCAGTCCAGAAAGTTATCGTTGAGAAAGCGAATGGAGGGCATAACAGGCAGTTACTAGTTACAAGTTTTCGAGTAGGAAACTACTATACGGCATCCTCTCGCAGATCAGGGTAGTGTGCTCCCTTCGTTCAGTTGCCCACCTCCGTCATCGGCCAGATAGACAGCCCAGGTGGAAGTGCTTCCGCACACCTCGACAGCCTCTACTATACGTAGAGCACGTATAAAAACAAGAACAGCAGCACAAGCCTACCCCTTGTGGAAGTAGAAGGACGCACAGATGGAACAGAATTTGCTCAACACGAAACGATAGAATGAGCGAATGTGTATCAACTAGCAGCTACATGGCAAACAGAGCTCTATCCATTCTCACGACCCTTCTCCATCGGCTGTGGATTGAATAGGCGACGAAGACCCGAAATGCCACAACGTGGAATGGATGGAGCACTCACAGAATTCAGCGGCGGCGGGCAGGTAGGTCGCTCCTCATTCAGCGGTCGCTTCAGAGTGGCGTTCAGGTGAGGAGGCCTTGGAGTGTTCGGCCGCAGTGGAGTTCCGCGTGAAGCTTCCTAAAATGAGACATCGCTGGTGTGGCAGAATCGCATCGCGGAAGCTACCCACCGATGCAAGCATTTAGCATTTAGACATCAACTATAGTAATAGAGCAAAGAATACAATGCAAGGCTAAAGCAACGAGGGGGAACTGGCTCTGCTAGGGTCGCTATTGTGACTATGGACTGCTTTCTTTCTTGCTTTCTTTCTTTCTTTCTTTCTTTCTTCTTCTTCATCATCATCACCTTCTTCGGCGTGCGTCCCGCTTAATTGCGGGGTCGGCAATCCTGGAATGTTGGATTTTTCTTTTCACGATCAAATGCCTGATCAGGGTGCAACCTAGCCATCTTCAAGTCCTGATGCAGCGTGTCAAGCCGCCGCTGTTTTGATCGCCCTCGTGGCCGCCCACTGGGCACATCAAGGTTAAGACCAGTCCTTCGGACGGTATCGTCTTTTGCGCGAAAGACGTGGCCGTACCATCGCAGACGAGCTTCGCGCATCTTCTCAAATATCGGGCTGACACCGAACCTCTACCGTATGGAATCGTTGCATACTCGACCGAAACGCGTTACTCCGGCCGTCTACCGCAGCTTCTTCGTTTCCATTACGCTGAGGCGCCTTTCAATTTCTTTAGGGCCAGTCCTCAGCTCCGTCAATAGATACTGGTAGAACGACTGTTCTGTAGATCTTTAACTTCAGGCGCTCTGGTATTTTCTTGTCGCAGAGCTCTCCCGTCAGAGAACGCCATTAGGACCAAGCTGCATTCATTCGTAAGCTCACTTCAACGAGTGCACTACCATCGGACGCGACTGCTGATCCCAAGTACTTGAAAACCGAAGTATGTGGTAGTTCAATGTCGTTCCCTTAATAGAGCGAGACTCACCTTCGTCAGTGGTCAGGTACTCGATTTTTCACGTTAAATTGAGAGCCCCCCCCCCCCAAAGCGATGGCACCACGCTTGCACGCTTAGCACCACGATCTCCGAGGTTAACTTCCAGTGCTGGAAGCTTGAGCTCTGAACCGTCCTAGAAATGTAATTCGAGCTGTAAGGTCAGTATGTGTATTTATGTAACTCAGCCCTCAGTTGTGAGCTACTTTCTTGACTTGCCACGGATGAAAGCAACCAATTCATGTCGGCATAGTTCTCCTTGTTATGATGAACATACTTCTTGCCCTATTACTCGCCCCATCCTTGCTTCTGCTTCGTCTTCACGAAGCCTTCTTCATGGTTTACCTAGGTTTTTTTAGCCGTTTGACATGGTCACGGTTGATTTTTTCCAGCGATCTATCCACCTTCTTTGCTAGGCACGGATAATTGACCTTCCGGACACCTCATTGCATGCAAGATACCTGTCGCTGCCCTGTAACGATGAGGCTGCAAAACGTGCACATGAACGTGTTGGTGAAAGGGAAGCAACTGAATGTGTGCAGGGAAATTGAGAGCGATCTTATTATATAACCGTTTCTTGAATAGTAAAGCAGGAGAAGCAAGAAGCAGAACATGCATGTAGTTCTCCTGGGTAGCTGCAGGCGAAATACGCCGAAGACTTTCAAGCGTCTCGTGGCGAAATAACTGGTATTGATGTAACACGTAAAGCTGCTCATTGAGGGTAAGGATAACGGATGAAGGGCGGGGTTGATCAATCCTTTGGGATGCGCCACGCATTCTACTATGGGGGCAATTTCAATGCGTATTTGGCCAGTACAGTGACTTTCGGTGGCTAGCCGATTGATAAGCCAGTGTTTTTCCTTCTCAGACAAGTCTGGCACCAATACGCTTTGATTGACTGCAGGTGCATGCGAGAGCCGGCACGCACTCCGACTGCGCTACACCCGCCCTACGGTAAGTATCAAAAACCACTTACCGTAGGGCACCCGACTCTTGCCGGGCCGGCCACGCTAGGTTAGCCGGCTTCGCCGGCGTCGTGTGTGGTGAGCCATGTGGGGTCATAAACCCAACCCAACCTCGAGCCCGCTAGGGTGCCCACAACCCAGCGTCCCGGCTAGAGTCGGGTGCGGGCTTCGCCCGCACCCGACTCTAGCCGGGCCGGCCACGCTAGGCTAGCCGGCTTCGCCGGCGTCGTGTGTGGTGAGCCATGTGGGGTCATAAACCCAAGCCAACCTCGAGCCCGCTAGGGTCCCCACAACCCAGCGTCGCTTGCGGGCTTCGCCCGCACCCGACTCTGGCCGGGCGGGCCACGCTAGGCTAGCCGGCTTCGCCGGCGTCGTGTGTGGTGAGCCATGTGGGGTCATAAACCCAACCCAACCTCGAGCTCGCTAGGGTCCCCACAACCCAGCGTCGGTTACGGGCTTCGCCTGCACCCGACACTGGCCGGGGCGGCCACGCTAGGCAAGCCGGCTTCGCCGGCGTCGTGTGTGGTGAGCCATGTGTGGTCATAAACCCAACCCTACCTCAAGCCCGCTAGGCTTCCCACAACCCAGCGTCGCTTGCGGGCTTCGCCCGCACCCGACTCTGGCCGGGCGGGCCACGCTAGGCTAGCCGGCTTCGGCGGCGTCGTGTGTGGTGAGCCATGTGGGGTCATAAACCCAACCCAACCTTGAGCTCGCTAGGGTCCCCACAACCCAGCGTCGGTTCCGGGCTTCGCCTGCACCCGACACTGGCCGGGGCGGCCACGCTAGGCAAGCCGGCTTCGCCGGCGTCGTGTGTGGTGAGCCATGTGTGGTCATAAACCCAACCCTACCTCAAGCCCGCTAGGCTTCCCACAACCCAGCGTCGGTTGCGGGCTTCGCCCGCACCCGACTCTGGCCGGGCCGGCCACGCTAGGCTAGCCGGCTTCGCCGGCAACCGACGCTGAGTAAGGAAGCATCCCTAGCGTTGATAGCGAAAAAGTGCAGGAAAGAGTAGCCGGCCGTCATTGTGCACAATGGAGAGAGATTCGGTATTTGAGGACAGATTCGTCAACAGAGTGGGGTAATGGTCAAGGTAGGGCTGTAGACATAGAGGAAAATTGAACGGAAGAAATGCCATCTGCGATGCAAAATAATAGTAAAAATGTGCAAAAAAGAGCAGCCGGTTGTCATACTGCACAGTGGAAAAGGATTCTATTTATCATGGAGTCGTAGGTTCACTGGTAGTGGGGTAGTGGTAAAAGTATGGCGGCAAACATAGAGGTAGATTGAAACAAAAAACGGCTTATGTGAGGCAAAATAGAAAAAAAATGCAGAACGGAGCAACCCGTTGTTATACTGAACAGTGGAAGAGAATTCAACTTCTGTAGCAGCAACCCTGGTAGTGGGGTAGTGGTAAAAGTATGGCGGTAAAAATAGTGGAAGGTTGCACCACACAGGAGAGATGGGAAGGAACACTGAGGAATGATCACTAGACACTTATTGGGAAGAGACCTCTTTCGAAAACACCCTACGTCAGGCAATCGATGGTAGTGGATGGTAAACAACAGTGGTGGTTGGGTAGAGACCTCTTTCGAAATCACCCTACGTCAGGCAGTCGATGGCAGTCGATGGTAAACAACATTGGTGGACAACAGTCAAGCGTCTTCGTTTGGACAACTGGCTACCGCACCGCAAACTTGGGTGATTAAACCGGCTAGCTAGCCAGTGTACGAATTGCGGGTGGCTAACATCGGACAAAAAACCCTTCCTCTTTTATACATGGGGGGATGGGGGATAGGGATATTTCTCTGGAAATGTTTACGCCGAACCAGTAGCACATTATCACCCAAAAAATGTCAACGCTTGTTGAAAGGCCATAACATTCTTTCCAATCAGCCTGTTGGAGGAGCGTGAAGCCACAGAAAGCATAGAAACAAAAAGCACATACGCTTAGGCCTGTAGAGCAAATAAGTCTAAACTGAATTCGTCGGGAGTGAAACATATGGTCCCTAACAGTTCAATACTCCTTTCTAGTCAACGCGCCTGTACATCCTCCAAGAATCGTGATGCGGATATCGTCGTCGCCAACGATATCGTCGTCGCCCACGATGCGACCTTTGTCGGCCCGCCCCGAGTCAAGGGTGGGCCCGGCACTCTTGCTACTGTCTTCAGATAAAGACGTTCTCGCTCCACCTGTACATAGACCACTTGGTCTCTCAATAAACTCTGTCTCATCTCTTGTACTCGCCATCACATCCACTGAACCACCGCATTATTAGGGCCTATAAGTCCTTCGCCGTATCGTCGTATAATTAGCGGAGTTCCAACTCCAGCTACTTCAACCCCCCCCCCCCCTCATCGACAGCTGCAGTTCAACGTTCTACTACTACTCGACTTCACTCAATATGGGCAACGACGACGACGCTCGAACTCGACCTCATGGGCAACCGATCGACGTCGACTTCATGGGCAGTCGACTTCAGATGGGCAACGTCGATCATGGTCGCTCAACAACTTCATATGGGCACCGTCGACCATGGTCATTGTCGTCGAATTTTGCATGTCATGTCATGATTAATTGAATGTTTAAAATGTATTTCGTTTGGCAGGCGGAATATCGTCGTCGCCAACGATATCGTCGTCTGTAGAGTTGCTGAGCTCTTCACGAGGTTGGTAAACGGCTTTATTGGTGGCTAACGTTTCGGCTGGATCGCCTTCTTCAGAGCCTGAAAGGGTCAAGTCAATTAGGAGTTACCCCACCAAACATCTCTTCAACCTTACAAAATTCAATGTCAAATTTTTGGAAGCCTGAACAAAGGAGAGAATCCGAGTATCGTACCTCACCACAGTCCACTGAAGGACCAAAGGAAGCCGCACAGGGTAAACACGGGTACGGGACAGCACCTACCCCAGGTTAGAATGCGAGACTGAGGTAGGGCTTGAGTTCGCGCGTTATATACAGGCATTCCCCCTTCCGGTTGACCTTGGGACCTCTGGAATAGATCCAGAACGCCTCAAGGGCTTTGCGCGCCGACGTTTGAACCTCGTGTCCCAGAATCCTCACCTCAACTCCAAAATCCTCCCCTCCATGAGAATTGATCCTGTGGTAGCCTAGGGCAGTGGATGCCCTAAGCTTCTCCTTGCCGTCCAGATGCTCCTTTATCCTCACGTGCAGAGGACGGCCAGTTTCGCCGATGTACTCCTCGTCACACGCTTGACAGGAGATCAGGTAGACTACACCCGATACGGTGCAGTCGCCTTCCTTTCCCCCTGAGCAAACCACACAATTGGGGGTCCCACAAATGCGGTCATATAGTCGATATCGTCGTCGCCCACGATGCGACCTTTGTCGGCCCGCCCCGAGTCAAGGGTGGGCCCGGCACTCTTGCTACTGTCTTCAGATAAAGACGTTCTCTGCCAGGACTATCTTGTGCTCGTCTTCCTAAAAACCACTGAACCCCGATTCCTTGGACGCTAAGTCCTAATTTCCCCCATTGGTGTTAATAGCGGAAGCCGAACAAATCACAGATTATTTCCCTTTGGCGACTTATGTTTGGTTGCCGGATAAGTGCCCTACTTTTTAGCTTATATGGATAATACTTCCAAAGCAAATAATGCTCGTGTGCAAGTATGATGAAAAGTCCGCCCTCCATGACCTCAGGGAAATTAAAAAAGGCAAGGTTTCAAGACAGTAAAGTTCTCAAATGTTTATTGAATCATCTGAAAGGCGGTCAATTAAAAAGCTTTAGGCGTTACGCTAGTTGGGGGGAGGGGGGTTACCGTGCGGCACACACCCGGAGTCACTTCCCCTGCCCAATTCTGTGCAGAGCATAGCATTGTTTGGTTCTTTTCCTTGCTATCATTGCGTCTCTTTCCTTTTTCCCGTGTTAATGACACTTTTTGTAGGGTGACTACCCCCTCAACTACTATAGCGCCAAGCTTTATTCCGCGTGAAAAGGTGTTTTCGATCAAAACATGGGCTGAACGTAGACGGCAGAAACTGACAGGTTTTGCTAGTCGCGACTACACAGGCAAGGGTAGCGACGAGTTGTCCCCGAGAATGGGCGAGTTCTGCTTACAGTCGGTGCGGGACCAGGCGAGCTCCTTAGGGCTGTTCATACTCCGCGAAAGGAGCAACAAAATCACAGCGATAAGAGCGACGGCAACGCCCGGCAACTGAACAGACCACAGAAGCGATAAGAGTAACAACGGTGGCTGCGGAGTGCGGGGTACAAACTACCACTCGACGCTACACTTACAACGCTGAAATTTTCACGTACGAGTTGTCGTGGGCGGGGCAATGGACTTGGGGCGCGGAACTCACCGTGGAGCGCGCTCTAACTCATGCGACGTGCAGGGATTCGGGCAACTAGACGGAACTGGTGGGAATTGGATGGCTTATTTCATCTTACACACCTCCCCATCGTTTTCTATGACACGCAGGACGCAAGATTCATCCACTGCAGTGGGCGAGAACTTCTTATGCTGCCGAAATCTCACCTATTCGCTTTTAAAAGCGGTGAAGTAGGTTTGGAAACGAGGTAAACATCGATTTTCACGGCACGTATTTGTCCTCGTGTGTCTAATTCGCAGGAGAATGTTGTTTAGTACATTACCAGCCATAATGAAATTCAACTGGGCTGAATTTATTGTTAGAGCTGGATGCAGTAGCCATGACGAGTGTACTAACCATAAGTTAGCGGCCAACACAGTGTGTTTAATATTTATTCATCATAAACATTTAAGGTGTAATGGCCTTTTTTGCAACCTCTGCATCATAGTTTTACAACGACTTGTCCACACAGCGCATGGACCCAAGCTTTAGAATTTGTGCAACGCATCCATTCTGTCTCTTTTGCAATTAGGTCTTCAGGATCTGTGTTAGGTGGAAGTCTGGGGTGTTCCTCGAAACACAACGAGCAGAACAAGATGTTTTCTTTGTCCACTGTGAGATGTTCAACAGATTGTGACCTTCTCGTCTTTCTTCGTAGCTTTACTCTCTGTAAAAGGAGATGTGTTGGCCGGTTTTTCGACGTATACGCTGCTCCACATAATTCACAGATTAGCGTGGACTTTCCCATATTCTGCTTTTCGGCTAGTTTAGTCTGTTTTTTCATTTCTTCTATCTTTTTGGAGAGACGCCGTGTACATTGCGATGATGTACGAGAATATTCCTTTTCAGCAACATTTTTCCGCAAACAGCACACTCAACATCACTTGAGGTCATGTCCTAGAACACCTGGTTTATTAACTGTGATTTCATATTTGCTAACAAAAATAGAATTGTGATGGTAAGTATTAGTAGAGAGGATATAGTTCAAAACCTATGGCTACAAAAAGATTGTGTTTAAGTAGGAAGAGTGTAGATGGATAAGAATTGCAGTGTAAGTGACTGCAGAAAGATACTGCACCTAAAAGCCATATACTGGATGTGACTGTTGACATATGTGGAATGAGTATTTCATCATGTCCTTTTCATTTCTGACGAAACGGCTGGTCATGATTGGTTCACTCATTCAGATTCGCCGTGACTACAAACTAAACCGACCGTGTTACGTCACATCGAACTCCAGAGATGCTTATAGTTATCAAACTACACAAGGCGTATCATATGCAGGAAATACGTTATAAAAATTAGAAATGTCTGTAACGAGACATATGTTATGTTTCATCGTTGTGTCAATCTACCGAATCAAAAAAATGACACAAAAGAGAATGGAAACGTATAACAAAACTTTAGCATCTTTCTGAAAGGTACTATCAAAATGGCATTCCCTTGTATCATCAGTAGTTAATATTTCTTTGAGAGGAACGAGTAATTGTTGAGAAAACAAGCGATCAGTTTCTCCTTCGAAGCAACTCACTGTTGTGCAGCAGCACAGAACCGAGGTGAATGCGACAAATATTAACGAAAACAGACATCAAAATCCTTCCCCCGGCTATATACAGGAAAACGGGATGAAAAAGTAACAATTACCAAGGAAATTAGTCGAAATGGCACCCCATCTGCATTTGTCATCAGTACGATCGCACCTCGTTATGGATCTCCAAGTTGTTCACTTACAAAATAGTGGAGATGTATTGTTCCATGCATGCCGCATCAGTAAGAGCGCGCTCCACGGTGAGTTCCGCGCCCGAAGTCCATCGCCCCGCCCACGACAACTCGTACGTGAAAATTTCAGCGTTGTAAGTGTAGCGTCGAGTCAAACTACCAACATAATTCCGTGTAAAAACTCTTGTAATCCGGACTTAAAGCGCCTTCCTGATGATTAAGCTTCTTTTCTAGACTTCGATTGAAAAGATCACACCATAAGTCTACGGTAGATGAGGATCGTAATGGCCTGTACCGTAGGGATCCAGTAAGCGGTGTGGATTTCTCTGACAATCGCAGGAAGGACTTAAAGAACCTTGGAAAAACGGAAGCTCGCTATTTAGGTAAAGAGCACCACTCTCTGTTGATCAAGCTAAAATTCATTGAGGGCACTTTCTGGATAACAGACTGAAATGAACAACCACCTGTGGAAATTTCAGGTTCTTCCGACTTTCAACAGCGGCAGATTACGCGCCAGCCTCCTCCGCCGCTGGCGCTACCAAAGACCGCTGAACCGAAGGCGACGACAACAGCGATGGAAGCGACAGCGCCGGAGTAGGAATAGATTTCGCGGCGACCACTTGGTTTTGATCAAGTTGCACGGGCAGCCACTCGCTTCTAGCGGAGCGTGAACACTCCCCTGTCGATGACGCGCAGCGGCCAAATTGATCGGACGTGGCGATCAATCAATTCGGCCACTGTACATGCCATCGCATTGCTCGGCGATGGGAGTGTAGACGGGGCTTTACACGTCCCAAATGATGAACGTACTAGCTACAGGCATGCTGCCTGAACTGGCCTTCGATCGTCGTATGGTACATTTTGGTCTGTTGGAACAATCAGGACAGCTCACCTTAACCACCATTACATTCTGGGTGCACTGAGCGACAATACTACCAGTGACAGATGGTTGAGCGACCGTAGCTGCGACCGGAGAAGGTCAGAGTTATTAGTTAGCACCGACAGAGTAGGCATCTTGAACCTTATTGAAGTAGCCGGTGCTGACTGTGCCCCAGCGCGCTCTCCTTCAGCAGTTGACTTACACCACCTCAGACAACACGTGCTGCGGAAGGGGCAAGTAATACATGACGTAATGCGTGCTAGGGGTACACCATCTTGATGACTAGTTCTCTTCCCTATTTCTATTTCACTTTCTGTACTTTCGTATCCCAACGGAATCCTAGAGCTGGGTGGATTACGCCAGGGAAAGCGCAACATGTTGTAATATCATTGAAGGAATCCACGTCTAGGAGTAAGTGCTCCCCCCCCCCCCTAAC
Organism: Heligmosomoides polygyrus polygyrus; assembly: GCA_947396885.1. NCBI lineage: Eukaryota > Metazoa > Nematoda > Chromadorea > Rhabditida > Heligmosomidae > Heligmosomoides > Heligmosomoides polygyrus. Next base: position 52,405,211 of record OX377204.1, on the reverse strand, counting down.
CTACAACAGCGATCTGTGCTGCACGAAATGTAACAAATTAAAAATTAGAAGGATGTTGACAAACCGGAAACACGATAGGATGGCGATAGGAAGTAGATAGGACGTTGACATACGGACTTGGAAGGAACCGAAAAAACCGTTCCTTCCAAGTCCGTATTCCAAACCGCTCCCTCAGCGAGAATTCGTCAGAGGCGTTCAAGCGGAATCGACAGTTGCGTTACTTGCCCCGCCTAATGAAATGTCCACTGAAAGTAGATGTCTGCTCTATGTAAATGTGCAACGAGAATATCAGAGAGAAGAGAGAAACAATAAACTTCATCACCATCGGGTTCGCAGTTAAAGTGACGACGTCGAAAAAAAAGCGATTCGATATGAACTAACTGACTTGTGCTCTGATTTGAAATGTTCTGTGAAATATGCATATTTATGTGGAAGATCAACTTGCTACTCGACTCACGTCGTCACTTTAACCGTAGATGTCTGCGTCAAAGGACAACAACGAACACTTAATCCTTAATCCTGAGAACAACCAATGTCCTCGTCGAAGTTCTCATTACCGACGCCCCTGCCAGACAGTTTCGCTCAGAAACTTTCCTTCCTAGTGGGCGCTCCTAGCCAGCTGCGACTGCTCTGTTGTGGGCAGTGTGGCTGCGCCGGCAGCATGACGAAACTCCCGGACTCACCTCCTTGACGCGCGTCCGAGGCTCACTTGGGACTGCCGGCACCTGGAACACGACGTCGACAAGACTCACCGCAGCCGAGAAGGAGCAAGCACGAAGGCCCTCACCTGCATCGTCCACGGCTCTACGGACGACCTTCCTATAGATGACAATGTCCTCCGCGCAGTCGCAGCCGGTCGGGTGCAGACTTTCGGGACTACCGTAACCCGCCGCAAAAGCCAGCGGCAGCGCTCGAGCGAGCGGGGACTTCTGGCAGGTAGCTGAGCGGTGGGCAGTCTAGAACGTCGCGTTCCCTTGATAGGGAAGGGGAGGTTTCCAGAAGACGTGTTGGAAGTGGAGAGCCGGTTCGGGCGAGAACGCTGCAGCGATCGAGATGTACACGATGCGCTTAAATTCGGACCGAGAATTCCTAACTAGTTCCACGTTGAGAGTAGGATTCGTTAACTCCTCTGTAGTATACAGGGTGCGTAAAAAGTATTGACGCACTGAACGTAAGCGATAGAAATATCAACACGTTACAAGAGTTAACAAGTTTGTATACAAAATGTCAACAATCTAGCGATCTAGCTGATCTGGCGAACAGAATAGCAAGACTTGTCCAAGTTCGACTTTCGATAAACCTTGGCATATTGACTTAGATAGACTTGTATTTTATATGGGCTTCTCTACTGCGAACGGAGGGGCGAAGACGACGAGGAAAGGCATCGACGGTGCGCCGCCAGTAGTCCATGTCGATTTCGTTGCATGCTCTGACCAGATCACTGACATCATACCTTTGTGGGAAGTAGCGCAAGCTTTGTTCTCCAAAACTTCCCATATAGAGCAATTCAACGGATTCAAATCTGGTCTATACCTGAGGTCATTCCTCTGCCGGAATGAGGTCCTCCAAGTCGGCGCGGCATCAGTCCTGAACAATCCTCGACTCTGGGCAGGAGTCTAATCCTGTGGGAAGACATACGGCTTACTTTCGAGGTTGGATTCGAACCAAGGAACTAGCTGCTTCTTTAGGACATCAATAGAGATAGTTATACTCATTTATCTTCACTTCTGTATCCACGGAAACGAGAGGCGCTTGTGATGAATGCGCAAACCATGGCCGGAAGCGCCTTCCTTGCAGCGAGCCCTCCGCCAGAATTAGCACTTTGGAGGTCCTTGAAGAGTACGTAACACTTTTAGATGTTGAATGCACAGAATTATCAAGTCGCTGAAGGTCAAAACGTAGAACGAAATCGACGTGGACTACTTGCGGCGCACTGTCGATGCCTTTCCTCAGCTTCCTCGCTCCTGCATTCGCAGCAAAGAAGCCCATATAAAATACAAGTGATGCTATTCTGTTCGCTAGATCATTGTCGACATTCTATATATGAACTTGTTAAATTTTATGTGCTATTACTTCTAACGTTTACGTTTAGTGCGTAAATACTTTTTACGCACCCTGTATGCAGACGTCGGATGGGACTATGAATGCACATCTTTCCTTTGCCTCATCATCAGTTGTTTCCTATGCCTTCTTGACTCACTTTATTTGTTGGCTACCTTATCAAGGTGGGCGTGTGGGGCGCAGTCGCGTGCACCCGATACCAGGTTCTTGGTTCGGATTTCCCGCCCAGGCCAATCAAGCCTTCCATCCGTCCAGGGTCGGTGAATTGGTACCAGACTTTCTGAGAAGTATAAACCACTGACTTGCTCATCAGTTTGCCACCGCAAGTTATTGTGGATGTGTGCGTAATACGCATTCAAATCGCCTCCACGACATCCTGTAGAAGTAGAATGCATGGCGCCTCCCCTAGGGAATGTGTAAAGTAATTCATCCTTTTTCGATCCTTTATATTTTTGATCGTCTTATTTCTCGATGTGGAGTGCAGTAGCGTAGTCGACAGTAGGACAATTATTATCGTGTCACGCATCGATGACCGATCAAGTTCTTGTCGCCAAGAGGACTGGGGAATGATGCTGAACTTGCCGTGGAAGGATAAGGCACTGACCTTTCATCCCCCACCCCCCCCCCTTTCCCTGCCCGCTTATCACTGTATAGGTAATATCACTCTACTAACGCGCCGGTGTCCCGTTGCTCATCGGCTCGCCACTTTAAGTCATTGCGTAGACGAAATTCACATTCAAAGTGCCTCCACGATATTGCGTGGAAACAGAATGCGCGCCGCAGAAGGATTAGTCGATGCCGGTCCTTTGTTGCTCTACTAGCGTCGGTTGCGGGCATCGCCCGCAGCCGACTCTGGCCGGGCGGGCCACGCTAGGCTAGCCAGCGTCGCCAGCGTCGGGTATGGTGAGCCATGTGGGGTCAGAAACCCATCCTGACGTCGAGCACGCTAGGAATGCTTCCTTACCCAGCGACGGCTGCCGGCTTCGCTTGCAACCGACGCTGAGTAAAGCCATCCCTACACTTTTGCGGCAGCAGCGTACGCGCCAATGGCCAGAACAGCCGCGTACGCGGCTTCCACTGCCGCGTGCTAGAGTTCACGCGGCACTCCTCCCTCTCGCTCAATCACCAACGCGGCACTGCGGCAACAATACCTTGCTCCCGCTTCCACCGCGTCTGCCGCGTAGGCGGCACATCAGCGGCAGGCCGCGCGAGGCTAGTTTTGCCTCGCGCGGCGACTCTGCGTCTCTGCCCATGCTTAAGGCCGCCACAGACTTCTGCGGCGCCGCTCGGCGGCGCCGCTGCCCTATGCTTAACCATAGGGCAGAGACGCAGAGCTCGCCTCCAGCGGCGCCGCAGAAGTCTGTGGCAGCCTTTAGAGATAGGGCTGCCGCGTTGCCGCAAAAGTGTGCGACGGGCTTAAGGGAGCATCCCTAGCGTTGATAACAAAAAAGTGCGGAAAAGAGTAACCGGCTGTCATTGTGCACAATGGAGAGAGATTTGATATTTGAGGCCAGATTCGTCAACAGTTTACCTTCCGGTAACGGTAAAAGTACTGTCAAACCCCCTGATATGGGATTCATCAGCATCAGGTCTGGCGTGCTTTTCACCATTACCGACCATTAAGCGGTTGATGAATCCGGTCCTGGAGTCGTAGCTTCCCTGGCAGTGGGGTAGTGGTCACTGTAGGGCGGTAGATATAAAGGACAATTGAATGCAGGTTGATGAATCTAGCTCTGGAGTCGTATCTCCCTGGTAGCGAGTAATGGTCAAGGTAGGGCTGTAGACATAGAGGAAAATTGAGCCCAAGAAATGCTATCTGCGATGCAAAATATTAGCCAAAAACTGCAATAAAGAGCAGCCGGTTGTCATACTGCACAGTGAAAAGGATTCAGTTTATTATGGAGTCGAAGCTGGCTCACATCGGACAAAAAACCCTTCCTCTTTTATATATGGGGGGATAATGACGGTAAAAATAGTGGAAAGTTGCACCACACCGGAGAGCTGGGAAGGAACACTGAGGTATGACCACTAGACACGTATTGGGAAGAGACCTCTTTCGTAATCACCCTACGTCGGGCAGTCGATGGCAGTCGATTGTAAACAACAGTATTGGACTACCGTCAAGCGTCTTCGTGTTGGACAACTGGCAACCGCACCGCAAACTTGGGTTATTAAACCGGCAAGCTAGTGTACGAATAGCGGGTGGCTAACATCGGACAAAAAACCCTTCCTCTTTTATATATGGGGTCGGACAAAAAACGCTAAATCTTTTATATATGGGGGGATGGCGTTCGGCACGAACCGAGCAGTGGTCACTGACTGCCAAGAAATGGCTTTGTGTCTACCACGTCTCCTCTAGTTACCCAAGAAGTAACTTTTCTTTGACACCCGCTCATGCCTTTTTGTCTGCAATTTATTGAGTAGGAAAATTTTGAGGAATTTGGTATTGTTGCACCTTTACAGTAAAGTTTTTTGTTTTGTTCCCGAGATGACACATTTGGTACTCGGCCTTCTGAATGCATCAGTGCTGCAGCAACTAAAAGTGTGAGGTGGTTCTGGAGGACCTGAATTAGTGCAGCAATTGTGTACATTTTTATGTATCGCCGCCTCCCTGACCTTTCTCGATGACCGTCACAAAGCGACTACTCGTTTTACGATTAGATAGGTAAACAAGGACTTTATTTCACAGGTCAGCCCGGGATTTGAAGTCTAGAGAGGACTAACCCGCTGCCAGAGTATTCAGCGTGGAAAACGGGCGGAATCTGTCGGAGACCGTTAAGGAGAATCCATGTTGCGATTTTTCTCTAATTTGATGTCTCTTAAAGGTAGATGGTTGGTTGCTTCCGAAGGCAACAACAAAAAGTGCGGTTAATCCGGACACAACCTTCCTATTTCTGGTGGTGCTACCGAGCAGTTAGGTAGGAATGTGGAACATGTCGCGAAGATGCACAGCATTGGGAGTGGGAACGCGCCGGCCAATCATAACCAAGCGCAGCATCGAGCGTCAGCTAATCAGGGTTCTGATTGTGCACGCCTTTCTGAATGGATGCCCATTGGATGTGGCCTGATTGGCTGCCGCATTCCCACTGTCAGTGCTGTATAACTGCGCGACATTATCGAAGAATCCTTGGAGACAAGAACCTTTTTTCTTGATCATGAAACAATGCCAATAAACAATTTTTGAGTTCACCATAGAGCACTGGCTCTAGATCACCGTTTTGCGAGCTCTTTAAAATAAACAAAAAACGAAGACAGCCGCAAATCCTGAACCACAGTGTGTTCCCAAAGCTTCGTATATTTGAGATTAATACAGCCAATCAAGCAGACTTGATAAAACCTTGCTGCTGCTCAGGTGCTAGAAGTTTTGTCAAAGCGGTGGTCTTCCAGTCCCTGCATTGTTGTATGCACATATTAGAAAAGATGGACTCCGTCACACACTAAAATATCACTGGAACTCTTGGTGATAAACTTTCAGTTTATAGGCATAACATTAATGATCCCATTTCAGACATTGTGTATAGTTTCTGAAAGCGCAGAATCATCGGTTTCTTACCGTTTATAGCCGTTGTGACATAACTGCCCACTCGAGTTTTTGACGTCGTTTTCACAGTATGAATCAACGTGATATTCGAGCACTCTACTTATATGAATGGAAAAGTGAACGCAACGCAGCGGCCGCAGTTCGTAACATCAAAGCCGACTCAAAGTTATGGTCGAAGCGGATCCGCGTCAGACTGTGACAGAGGAGGCACCGCATTTCGGCGTTGACGACAGCACTATCAGTCGCCACTTGAATGCGATCGGAAGAGTAAAGAAATTGGATGAATGGACTCGACACGCACTGACCGCCGGGCAGATGCTAATGCCCCACGAGACCTGTGTTTCGTTAATGCTGCGCCACCTAATGGAGCTTTTTTGGGCAGGATCGTGATATGCGGCGAAAACGGATCGTTTTTCGTCGTCGCTCTGCACAGTGGCTGGACAAGAATGAGAGTCCCGAGGAGATGCTGAAACCAAGTCTCCATCCAAAGAAGACCATGGTGACCGTATGGTGGACAATGGCTGATGTAGCCCATTACAAGTTCTTGAAGACTGGAGAGACTGTCACAGCGGAGAAGTACTGTGCCGAAATTAAAGTGACGCGCCAGAAGTTGATTGAAAAACAGCCGGCTTTGGTCAGTCGAAGAGGTCCAATCCTACTGCATGGCAACGCGCGTCCGCGCGTTTCAGAAATTGTTGACCAGAAACTGGATGAATTGGGTTACGAAACTCTGTCACATCCAGCATATTCACCAGATCTGTCCCCTTTTCAAGCAATTAGATCGTTATGTGAAGGATAAAAAGTCAGCAACCAAAATGATGTCGAAAATGACTTCTATGATTTACTAATTGTCGTAGTTCTGATTCTCAGAGATGGAATGTCTGAGCAATTGTTGCGTTGGAAAAAGTGTATTAATTGGGAGCATGCTTACTTCGATTAATAAAGTGGCTTCCAAGCGAGTTATGATCTGTCAAAGTTTTCTGTCAAAATCGGCCATTTCGTATGCAACGGCCTTTTTACAGCTGTTCGGCTCTTTTTAGCTGAGTAAAAAGATTTGAAACACTGGCCCAGTAATGATCGCAACTGTCGTTACATTTTAAAGCGCAAGTTCAGCTGGCAATGTTCAAACCTAAAACCATTCGATCCTTCGGGCAGCTTGTCGGTATGTGTTGGTCTCGCCAGAACTTAGAAAACTGCGTCGAGAAGAGTTTATGAACCTTCTTCTTCTAGATGGCGCCGATCGCCTATTTCCATGTTTTAGAGTTTTTTGCTTCATCTCTCTGAACAAGTGGTAATAGGAACTCCGGGTGAGGAGCGCGGTGGGTGTGATGGATGAAATAGCTAGTCCACGGATCTTCTCACGGTTCGCTTTTGCGAGATGCGCGTTGTTGTGCTGGGAAAGTCATTTTCCCATTTTTTGCAGCTGTTTCTGACGCCTAGTGTTCGTCAGCGAGGAAGAGGCCGCCGAGCAGCGAGACTGATGCTGCTTAACCTCTGGCATACAGCGCATACATTTGCGATGTCACCAACGGGCTCTCCACACGTGGTGAACGCTGACTCTTGCGAGCTACAATCCAGCTTTCATCTGCAGTCCCGGGGCCCTTCAGAAGATCTTTGCTATGTTGCGAGGACTAGTGGCGATTAGGCGTGCACATTTAACGGTTAACGATTTAACGAATTCAACGATTTAACGGCATTTCTCGTCAAAATCTGGCTTAACGACGACGGAAATTTTTAGAAATTTAACGGAATTTTTAACGGACTTTCTACTCAGTGGTTTTATCACATTTACCCTTAGTCTTCACGATTATTGCAGGTCTCACCCTCCCGATAAGGATTGTTCCTGAGAAACTATTGAAATTGGCGAGAACATTTTGATGTTTTCATGAATTTGTTTTGAATCGTTGGAAATAATGCATTTTGGGGGCGAGTAGCGCAGCCGGAGGAGGTGTCGGCTGTCACCCAATACCAGGTTCCTGGTTTGGATTTCCCGCCCCAGCCAACCAAGCCTTCCATCCAGACTTGTCTGGGAGGATAAAGCGCTGACTTGTTCGTCGGCTCGTCACCGCAAGTATGTATGGGCGAAACACGTATTCAAATAGCCTCCGCATTTCATAGAAGTAGAACGCGTGGCGTCAAAAGGGATTGAGTAACGCCCTCCTTTATCCTTTAATGCCTTTTGGAGCTAGAAATTTCTTCGCCGAGCCCCCAAGTACGTCAACGAATCGACGAAAATATACTGGTCTAACCTCCTCGTAAGATATGCCTATCTTCACCTGGCGCTGCTTATCCCAGGATACCTTTGCCCGCCACCTGGAACAGCTGAGATGGAGAGAATATTTTTTAGGCCGCTGGAAGTATTTTGAACGATTTTAGAAAAGCGCTAATAACAAAAATTTGGGAGCTACTTTTCCTGGGCGTTAACACATTAACGATGTGTCACACCTATTCAGCAGTGTGGGACGCGTGACACGATGGCGTGTCATGGCCACGACGTTGCAAAAAATGGATGGTCCCTCGCATCGAGCACTCGAAAATCGTTCGTCCGATAACGTGGAAACATTCCTCTGATTGGCTTGTAATTGTATCTTTATTTGATGTTTTTGTACTTAGTGGCCTGTGCTCGCATCGAAATTGTATATGGTCGTAGAACAGTCAGACAAAACGGTTTCGCAAAGAACTAGGAAAAGGGGGGCGGGGGGGGGGGGAACTCAGGATTCTGCCTGATCGCACATTTTAAGATGCCTTGTCGGTGATCATCTTCCATGATAATTCCATAGCTGTTCTTATTCCACACCCTGCAGATAATTTGTTACTGAAGGCTTGTTTATTTTTCTACGTTTGTTGATCTTGAAGTGTTTGTATTACATTGCAGTGTTGCACTCCATTCCTTGAACGTTAGCTGCTGAACTCTTGAAGTGGAAACCTATACGATTTCCTTGATTTTTTCAATTGAAATAAGGGTTTGCACATATTTTGTATTTTTAACGAAATTTAACGATTTACCGGAAATTTAACGAAAATTTTCCGTTAAAAAATTTAATGCGCAGAAATTTGTGTGCACCCCTGGTGGCGATGTTTCTTCGGCAAGCGTTGTCGCACTACGTTGTCGCAGTGTCGCACGCTTTGCAGCGGGCAGTGAGCAGTGGAATGTGGGCGGAGCTGGACGCGGCAGCGATACTCAAAATGACGCGTGCGGTGGCGCGCGCGTGCGTCTTCCCGGGCGGGGTCGGGCTGCCGCACTGGTGAAGAGGACGAGATTCACGCGAACGCTCGAGGCGAACTGGAGCGCAAAAGTATGCCGGCAACCTCAACTGCACTGCTTTTGCTGGTGCAAAAGTGGGAAGGCAGTGGAATGCCGAACGGGGCGTAAACGGATGTAAGCTGGCGAAGGTTGATTGGTCAGAAATATCCAGAAGAGAAATTGAGTGGCGAATTAATGACGAGAAGACATCGGAGGGGCAAATGTTTTTTCGTAACCTTCGCGCTGCACGTTATGAGAGAAAGGTTTATTGCACGTTTATTGCTACTGTTAAATCAGATTGTTTATTGAATAAGAAGGTCCAAGCGCTTCAAGCTTCATCCACCAGGGTGATGCCTTCAGAAAGGTACAATGTGTTCTTTGGAGCCAAACGTATACAAAATTATTGAAACTAACGAAACTATATTGACGATAGCTCTTTTTTTCATAATCTAAGCATGAGTTAGTGGTATGCTTGCTCTGCGACAAAGTAAACACTTTTGAGGAAGAATTCCGTCTAAAGAATCCAGAAGCACTCCCAAGACAATAACTGCAAATATTCGACGTTTAATAACCGTAGATGTCTGAATAGATAAAGAAATTAGTCGTCCAGCAGCAGACGATGTTGACAATTGTCTCAAAGCCTTACGAAAGTTTAACGAATTAACGGTTTCTTGCAATCTTGGATAGGTTGCAGATTCAAATACCGATTGTAAAGAATTTCGGAAAATTTCGCTCAAAATACCTATGAGAGTCTTCTTTGATTACTATAAAAATAAAATACAGTGTCTAGTCTGGTTTCAGTAGCTCTCTTAAGACTATACAATGTGGTGGAGTACACAAGAACTGTAGATTTGCTGAAAAGACTTTGGGAACTCCGGGCCTCTTTGGCCAAGACTTCTTCCTCCTGCTTCTCGAATGGGAAGTTTCACCATCAGTTAATATGCTAAAATCTTCTTCTAACCATCTTCACTGTATTCACACCAATTTCCTTCAGTTCAAGATATAGTTTTCACGCGATTTGTAATTTCTTGGAAGCAAAATTCAGAGTATGCCAAAGACTCGATAACGCCATTTTTTCCTCAATCATTCGTCTTAACATCATGATCCCCTTATTCCAGTAGCGTACTCCACCCAGTCACAAGCTGCAACCATTCGCTTTCCTCCTGAGACTTCTTGTCGGTGAATTATAAACTAGTTCTTGCTCTGACAGTTCCTATCTCTACCACTTCTCCGCTTATTTGTCGTATTTAAGAGGGTCCCACTGTTCCGTTTCCCTTGCAGTAGCTGCAGCACCGCACCGCAACCGCACGCGTGGCTGCGGTTGAGCACCGTTGCTCGCAGCCGTCATTTTTCGGGGGGTGCTCAGAAAATTTTGAACAAGTTACTTGCAAGTTGCATGCGGGTCATAGATTGCCTCAAACTAGTCATTTGTTGCAAGCTGCTGCAAGCTAGCAGAAATGTCGCAAGTAAGTTACACGAAGAGCCCTGCTTGTCATTCGCAAGCTGCTGCAAGCTAGCACAAATGCCGCATGTAAGTTACACGAAGACCCCTGCTAGTCATTCGTAAGCAGCTGCAAGCTAGCAGAAGATTTCGCATGTAAGTTGCACGGATACCCCTGTTAGTCATTCGAAATCAGCTGCAAGCAAGCAGAAGATTTCTCATGTAAGTTGCACGAAGTCCCCTGTAAATCATAGGTAACCTCCGCTAGTATAAATCTAGTTTAGATCTAAATTAACGGACTATAAACGTATTCGTTCACATGGACCTTGGTCCTTTACCTTTTGTGAAAATGTAATAAACGATAATAAAATAAACGATAGCATAACGATTTCCAACGGCCAAATTTGGCTTAAAATAAAACTCGACCTTTGCTTTCTACTGAATAACACTGCGTGCTGCAAGCCTAGAGTGGAAGCGAGGGTATATCTGGCCTGGCTAACATTCTCTCCTAAATGGCACCTTTTCCGACTTGCACTGCCTTATAGTAATGCCTTTCTCCTTCTTACAGTACAAGTCTGTCACACATCAGGTTTTCACTAATCTCTACCATTAACCTTAATTTCCTTTTCTTAAACGTTTGTTTTTAATAGCAACATTCTAATCCAAGGAACTCATGAAAATAGCCCTATTATGTTATAAAGAAGGAAGAGTGGGATACTGTATCACCTGTTTGACCTGTCGTCCCATTGATCACTGACTTGCTCGAGCGGGCGCCAGTAGCTTCTCCATTCGTTCCTGTCCCGTGCCAGAGTACTCCAATGGATCATCCTAGTTCGAGGGACACGAAGAGCGTCATATCGGTCGTTCAGGGCTTTCATGAAGAAGTCCGACCAATGCGTTGGTGGGCGTCCTCGTGTTCTCTTGACATCCCGTGGAATCCAGTCCGTAACGGCTCTCGTCCAGTGGGTTCTGCGAAGCGCATTATGTGGCCGCCCCATTCATTTTTTGACAACTTGGCCCACGCGACAACGTCTCTGATCTTTGAATGTCGGCGAAGCTCGGAACTCCGGAGGCCTTCTCTCCTTCTCTCACTTGCGTGAGCCGGGTTTTTTGAGCATCGTCTTCTCGATTCCGCGCTGCTCGACGCTGATCGCATGTTCATCCAGCTTTCGTATAGCCAGGTCTCTGAGGCGTATGTTAGGGCAGGAACAACGGTGGAGTCGAATAGGTGGGCGCTGAGCCGGACGTTCTTCGTCTTCTTAACGACTTCTTCGACGCTCTTGAAAGCCCCAAGCCGCTCGTTTCCTCCTGCTCAGCTCCGGTGCTAGGTCGTTGGCCATATTGACTTCGCGACCCAGATACACATAGCTGGAGCATTCGGAGATGTTCGTTCGACTATTTGACCAATATCGATACTTTAAAAACGAACTCCAGATTCGTGTTCAGCGACCTCGATTACCCCAGGGCTGAAGTTTCGGCCCGCTTGAATGATATCCACAGAAAATCGATAAATTGATCAATATCGATTGATGGCGATCGATACTTTGAAAGCGAACTTCAGATTCGTGTTCAGCGACCTCGATTACCCCAGGGCTGAAGTTTCGGCCCGCTTGAATGATATCCACAGAAAATCGATAAATTGATAAATATCGATTGATGACGATCGATACTTTGAAAGCGAACTTCAGATTCGTGTTCAGCGACCTCGATTACCCCAGGGCTGAAGTTTCGGCCCGCTTGAATGATATCCACAGAAAATCGATAAATTGATAAATATCGATTGATGACGATCGATATTTCAAAAACGAACCTCAGATTCGCGTTCAGCGGCCTCGATTACCCCAGGGCTGAAGTTTCGGGACGCTGTTGAGCACCATCAACCGTTGAGTATGGCCAGTACGCAGTGCGTGCCCCAACCCAGTTGTGACGGACGGAGGGACGAACGGAAACACACACACATACACACAGAAGAAATAAGGAAGGTGACAGAAGCAAGGGCAGGCCAATGGCTGGCTCGCCAGAGCAGCGTCAGCGGAGTTCCCCACACGCCGCGTGTGAAAACGCGTTCGTAATGTTTCAAACCAATTAGGCGCGAAACGTTGGCTTGCACGAAAGTTTCTTGGAAATTTGCACTGCAGCTAGTTGCGTGCAAGTTTAAAATTCCTGGATGCAACCTTGCATCCGCGATGGATAAGTCGCGAGTAACTTGTTGTCCAAGTCTAAAGGCGCAAGTAACTTGTTTTGAAGCTCACAAGGCGCAAGTAACTTGTTCAAAATTTTCTGAGTGGGGGGGGGGGGGGGGTGGGGACGGTCCTTATGTACGACCGCGCCCGCGTGCGCGATGAGCTCCGCCGCGGTCGTGCGAGTTGTCACGACTTGCTGCAGACGCCAGGTTTGAGTTGTTGACATCCCCTTCCGCTGTTGCAGGAGCTGCGGGAAAACATGCTCTGGTTCAGAAATTGAGTTCGAGTTACACAACTGAACAACATTCGGTACTAAGCGGGCTGGTGCCCGCTGTAGACCGGGAAGTTCTCTTAAAACGAGTAAGCTAGATCAGCCACACTCCGATGTTCCCTCCCTTGCCTAGTTCTGTGCCAGCTCAGAAACCGTGTTTACTGGAGTGTTCCACAACCATGGTCTCATAATGGAGCGGACACCAGCACGCTTAGTACCCAACATTCTTATGTTTAATCTATTCTTAGATGGTGCTTTTTCATGAAAAGCTGAAAAGGTGGCACACTGAAGTGTGGCCTTCTTCGCAGTGAAACTGATTTTGTGAACACTTCCTAACACATGATGCACAGGTTCCGATGCATGTCTAGGTAGGAGCCCATCCTGTATCTCCCTCTAAACTGGCAGCTTTTCTTGAGCTCACCAGATCTAAGTGAATTTCTACAGCAATAATACTTCTGTAATCGTGCTTAACGCTTTCATTTAAGAAAATTTCAAAAAAGTTCCATATATTGAGAAAAAAGAGGCTGGACTTCTCGCTCTAAACTTGCACCCAAGTTCTTAGTAGAAGACAATTCATTGATGTTAAGTAGGCATATTTTACTCTTGAAGAAAACACATATGCCTTGAAGAAAATTGATACTTTGTCGCACATCGCTCGGCAAGCAACATCCCTCGCCTAAAGCCCTCCGCACACTTTTGCGGCAGTCGCGTACGCGGCAGAGGACAGAACAGCAGCGTACGCGGCTTCCACTGCCGCGTGCTAGAGTTCACGCGGTACTCCTCTCGTTCGCTCAATCACCAACGCGGCAAAGCGGCAACAATGCCTTGAAGGATTACTGCCGCTGCCACCGCGTCTGCCGCGTAGGCGGCACCGCGTCTGTCGCATCGGCCGCGTAGGCGGCACATCAGTGACAGGCCGCCCGAGGCTAGTTTTGCCTCGCGCGGCGACTCTGCGTCTCTGCTCCATACTTAGAGCTAACCGCACACTTCTGCGGCAACGCCGCGGTCCAATCTTAACCACAGGTCACGAACGCAGAGCTCGCCGTCGGCAGCGTCCCTGCCCTATCCCTAACCATAGCGGCGAGCGGCGTTGCCGCAGAAGTGCGTGGGGGCCTTAAAGATAGGGCTGCCGTGTTGCCGCAGAAGTGTACGGAGGGCTTAAGCCTGAATGCACTGTTGTGGGAGGGGAGGTGCGAGGTTTAGTGGTCTTGGGGCCGGTTTTCACCCAATTGTAGTGATGACGAGATCACAGTAACGAGTTTCCCAGAAAGGAAAGTTGTTCCGAGATCCTGGACCATGGGTCTCGGGCCGCGGGCCGCGGATGGCTGGCCGTTGAAGTCGCCCTATTGCGGCGACTTTTGCCGCGCTTGCCGCGCTGTTCGCCGCGTCCGTGGCGACCATTCGTACATAATGTCCCGCAACCCATGCTTCGCTGCCACTGCCGCAGCGGCCGCTGCCGGTAGCACCGCGGCAGCGGAAGTGTGCACGGGTTCGTACGTTAGGTAGCTCCCTGGGTTACGGTAACGGGCCGCGCCGCGCGCCACCGCCCCCGATCACGGTAGCGTGGCGTGTTGTTGAGCCCGCCTCGGACGGACGGGTCCGACTGTTGCCGACAGGGACGGCTAGTGACGTCATAGGCCAGTGTTATACTCCCGCGGGAGCATCCGCGGACGTCCGCGGATGCTCCCGCGGGAGTACAACAGACTAGGAGGGCGGTCGCCTAGTCTGTTGGGCGCGCTAGGGCGCGAAAGGGTGTGCCGACTGCTTTCGACTGCGTTCCTTCTACTAGCGCAGAAGAAGGGATACAGTTAAATGGTACACAATGTTTGTGGAACATTTGACGTCTTTTGGTAGACTGAGGAAGTGGGAGCGTTTGTTAACTACGTTCAAGTGGAATGAGATCTGCTCATTCAGAAACATTCGTATTTCTCCAACATACATGCTGAAGCGGAGGTATTTCACTGTCTCCCTTTTCTACCAAGCCGATAGAGCGTAGCCAACAGTCGGTGGTGCATAACTTCGTGCTCTAGCGCGCCCATTGATTAGACGCGTATGACGTCACCAGCCGTCCCTGTCGGCAGCAGTCGGACCCGTCCGTCCGAGGCGGGCTCAACAAAGTGTGCACACCCCCTCACTGCGGCCTCCGCTGTCGCAGTGTGACTCCGCGCTATGCTTCAGCGTGGCTGCCGCACTGCCGCAGAGGAGTGTGCACGCGGCTTAAAGTCATTCACAGCATAGTGACACCCAAAAGGTCGACTTTCGAAGGTGATGTCGTCATTATTGAGGCGTTGGTGGCCGTAAAACACACTTGCGTAGTGAACTATCAGGTCATCCAATAAGTAATGTCGTTTTTTTTGTGCACCACGGTTTTAGCCCATTTGTGGTAGATTTGTCTATTCGAAGGTGCACTAAAGTGATTCCAAGGTAAATGAGACTTGCTCTTTTAGAATCTACCATTCGTTGAATTGTTAGTTTGCAAGTTAAGGTGAAATGGCTTTGCAAATCTCATAGGAGCATATTCGGCATTGCATGCTGTTCGAATTTCGGAAGGGTAGTAACGCAACGGTTGCTACCAAAAATATCTGCGACGTATATCCAGATGCATTGGACGTTCGCAAATGCCAGCGATGGTTTTCCAAGTTCAAATCCAGTAATTTTGACCTCTATGACCCCTCTCGATAAGGAAGACCAGCAACATGAAGACCCCTAGATGGGATATTTTTTTCTTATCATGATTCCTCAAAAAAATTCTTTCTTATGCTGAATGGTTTCACCTTTTCTCTATAGTTAACATTCAACCTTCCTCAAAAAGTTACCCAGCCGTCACCTCGATCCTTGTCATGCAAAGGTTTTGTTCAATCTATTACCAATATCTTACTACATATGGAGAGAAAAATTTATTCCTGGGCCGTCCCCGTGGTGCGTACCAGTACAATGAGGCTCCTGAAACACGGAGCCCGCCCGGGGACGCGTGCTCAAGATTTTCTGAATTTCTTTTTTCCATGATTCGACATTGCATGATTTTAGCATTCCAATGGCTTGGTTAACTTCATAAAGTTCCTCTTTTCGACAATATATCCCCGGTGACCTTCCTAATGGTCGCCAATTTACAGGTTTTTAGTGAACAAATATGTTAATAGTCTTAATATTTTTTTATTTTTATTTTTTTGTATGGCGGCAAGTACTACGGTGACAATTCAAAGATAAGATTGGTGCAAAGTGAGATGTTGTTTCAAAACCTCTTCTGCTTCGCAGTCCATCTATTGTTTTTGTTGTAGTGTTTGCGTTCCATTTGGTTTGATTGGATGCTGTTTTATGCATGGTTGGTTATCCTAGACTAGTATTTTACCCAGTTCCAGTGATATTTGTCTTTTTTCCTTCATTTATGCGATTTTCTGTTCTTCTTAGTTGCTTTTTCGTGTGAGCACGTCTTCGGGACGTAATAAATAAATAAATAAATAAATAAATAAACATTTGACAACGACCTGCTGATGGCAGAACTGGAGGCGAATCCTTGTCGCCTCCAGTTCTGCCATCTGTGTAACAGTGGAGGAACTTTCGAGTACTCTCGACGAGCCTAAATCAACCATCCATCTTCATCTACGTCAAATTGGCAAGGTATGCAGAGCAGGTGTTCGGGTACGACACGATTTATCCGCCGAGAACCGTGCCAGTGGATCGACGCTTTGCAACGCGCTGCTTCAGCGACACCGTACAGACCCGTTCTTTGATCGACTGATCACAGTAGACAAAAAATGGATCTCGTACGATAATCCGAAGCGCAAAAAGCAGTGGCTTTTCAAAAACGAACAACCAAGAAGTACTACGAAGCCGAATATTCACCTCAGAAAGGCACTCCTTTTTCTTTGGTGGAATATCCGTGGAATTTTCCACTTTGGAGTGCTTAAATCTGTACATACCGTTGACGCAGACCTTTACTGTGAGCAATTGGATCGAGTGAGCCAAGCTTTGCTGGAAAAGTATCCGGCGATCGTTAACAGAAAGGCCGCAGTTCTCCATCACGCCAATGCAAAACCGCGCTGTGCAAAACGGACGCTGGAAAAATCAGCGAATTAGGATGGGAGGTTCTGCCTTATCCACCGTATTCTCCCAGTTTTTCACCTTCGGATTACCACGTACTCCGATCTCTACAGCATTTCCTTAGTGACAAGAAATTCGAAAGTTTGGAGGATATTCAAAATGCTATGTCCACACATTTTGCTCAAAAACCATAATAGTTTTATTGCTCAGCCATTAAAGATTTGCTCTTTAGATGGAGCAACATTGATCATAATGATGGTGATTACACTGTTGGCTGAAATGAGGTCCTGTTGAAAATTTGTTCAAATGAAGTCAAGGTTGAAAAAACGACATTACTTATTGGATGACCTAATACATAGCTCTTAAAAACAACGCAGACTTTGGGATGGACGGTTCAAGCAGGGTGGCGTGCAGGAACCTCTGGTAGGTTCCAACCAGGGGTGTGCGTAAATGAAATCCAAAATTTCGTAAATCGTAAATCGTAATTATGAAAAGCCGTCGTAAATCGTAAATCGTAAATCGTAAGGGTGTCCTGACGTGTAAAGCAGTACAATTAGTTTTACTTGCTGTTATTCAAAAGTGTTTCAATATTTGTATATGTATTGTGTTATTTTCAGCTCAAGCCGGACAGTTTTCTTCCCAAACTTTTGCTTTTTTAATTTTTCTTTTTTGTTTTAGTCGGACACTTTCCACATCAATCATTCAAGAAAGTCGATAAATTGTCGATTCAAATTCCCTATTTTCTTCAATGCATGCCATTCAAGACACTATGAAGACTGAAAACTTTTTAAAAATTCACCGCTGACTGTCGACGAAAGTAGCAGCTATATGACGCCCAGAAATTCGTCCGCTTTTTACTTTTTGAAATTCGTTCAGAAACATTGCCAGTAGGATACGAAACTTGCGACTACCGAAATAACGGTCACATTTCTTGGCACCCTCTGTAGTAGCTTTTAACTGAAAGCGTAACGTGTAACCTTTTGAGGCGTCTCCAGTTTGATTCCATAGATATACAATTTGATTTGGAATATGTCTTGTTTGATTTTTGAAAATCCAAGTTGACTTGGGAAGAATGCAGATTAAAGTGGAAAATGGTTCTTTCTGATTTCTAAAAGACCACTTAAAAATGACAAAGGAAAACTGTATATATAATAAAACATCACATGAAGGTAGTTAAACATAAAATGTGTAATGAGAAGGTTGCTAGCAACCTCATCCACCGCACGATACCCGATTTCATGTCTCTGTGAACTGTAGGGCGATTTACAGGGTGCGCCAAAATTATGGCGACAGCACATGCGCAAACAATTTGACCTTTTATTCGGAGCGTCTGCTTTTTTCTCGTGCTCTTATTGTTTGTATTGAGTCAATTAGTTCATGCTTGTCTCAGTCAAACATACCAATAAGTCGTTTTTCAAGATAGTGAAACGCTCGTGCCACCGTTCTTAAATCATTGAGCTTTACCGTCACGGCTTCTCGGCACGCTACATTCACCACCGTCTTGGAGTTCATCAAAATATTATGAATAGGTCCATCAGACGCTAAGAAGACCTGGGAACCGAGGATGATAGTCCCGGACGGAAAAGACACGTATCTGTGACAACTACGGACAACATTAGGAAGGTAAGTGAACGGATTCGCAGGGAGCCGGTGCGCTCGGTCCGCCGGTTGTCGGGAAAATGGAGATCATGGAGACGTCGTTGAGAAGAATCTTCCGTAAACTGGGACTTAAGGCCTACAAGAGGACCCACGTGCACCCTCCTGGACCTTCCAACAAGAAGGAGAACCAGCTCGCAGAGCAAGAATGCTGCAAGACTGGTGCAAAGGCAACTTTCCGCAATTCATCAGCTTCCACGAGTGGCCAGCTAACTCTCCGGGTCTGAATCCGATGGATTACACGGTCTGGCCATCTCTGGAAGCCAAAGCCTGCGGGAAACCTCACCGCCCCGTGGATCCTTTGAAGGAAGGCGTGGGATGAGCTCAACGCGCCTTACTTGCGTGCCGACGTCGATGGTTTCCCAAAGCGCCCTAAAGCCAGTATCGACACCGATGGAGATATCTTCGAATCTCAATGTTGCGTGTAGTTTACAATAAACTGATAAACATTATCGCATCGTTGATTTCTCGAAAGTACCGCATTTTCTCTCTCGGCGAATTGAATACCTTGTCGCCATAATTCTGGCGCACCCTGTAAACACTTTAAAAGAAGGAAGTTCAAAACTTCCTAACAAAAGTACTCAACATTTCCGAAACGTTGACCGACAGTATCAGGCTTCGACGCTGTGATGCTTGAAGGGGGTCACTCTCCAAAAAGCTTCAGTAACACGGTCAAAGAAAAACGAGCTGACGCGGAGGAGAGCACAGATTTTGGCAGAAGGAAAGACTTCGGAGTGTGGCCCGACTAGCGCACTCGTTTTAAAATTGCCTACATCCTGGAATTACTTCCCTTGCCAGAACACGGAGGTAAACAAAGACGAATGTGTGATGGTAAAGAAGAAATAACAGTGCACTCGAAGTCTAAACTTTTGCCGCCAGTTCTGCTTGAAGGGGAGACCAAAACTGCAAAAAGCACTTCGACTCTTTCCTTGGATAAGTCCCAAGTTTGATTTTACAGCACTTTGAATACCCATTTGCTCCGCAATATATAGGGCGTACAGTGCTGATCCATAGACCCGTGAGTGATTTCCATATCTTTCCCATATGATTCCAGTAATCGTCTACACCCGCCTCCAATCGAATAATATTCCATCATGTTTTGCATCAGTCCTCTTCGGAAGGAGTGAATCGTTTATGAATAGACTGACCAAGTGGTAGTTACCTAATAGGATGTGAATCGGCAAATACTCATTTCTTTTCCCTAAAAAATAGCCTCGAATATCTTTCTGTAGGCTGGAATGATGCTCTACTTGTACAGTTTTTCCCTACTAAGGAGTTTAAAAGGCTCGCAGTACGTACAGTATATAGTATGATAAGGCGATCTATTGGTTCCTCACTACTGGTCCTCCCTTAGTGAAACTGTCTCCCATTACTGGTATTGTTCTCCCTGATTGATCCACGCTTAGCGGACGACGCCTTCTGAATCCCCAGGCACATTGGATGACTTTGGCACGTCTAACTGAATCCCAAAACGCGTTGAGCGACGCCTTTGGCACGTCTTGTGAGTCCCAGGAACGTCATGCGACGTATTCCGCACGTCTTCCGAGTCCCCTGGCACGTAGACGATGTCTGGGTATTTTCCGCTATTTTACCGCGCCGTAATTTGATCAATATCGATTGATGGCAATCGATAGTTCAAGAACGAACTTCGTATTCGTATTCAACGGCGACCGCGGTTACCCCAGGGCTAAAGTTCCCAGGCAGGGAGAAGACGTATGGATATTTTTCGCTATTTTCCTGCCGAATTTCCCCCTATTTTATGACTAATTTCTGCGGCGGCACCATAGATAGTGTGACCCAGCGCTTAGCGCGTTATTATAGAGTATGATTATGTAGCGTTCTTGCTTCTATGCCTCTACTTTACAACAGGTCTGGTCGCAAATGGCAGCCCTTACAGTATTAGAGAAATGCAAAAGTCAGTTAAGCAAAGAACTCTGTCGATACGCGCGACACCTGTGCGCAGTGCCTTGTCTTCTGTCCTGGTTCGACATCAAAACATAGACACTAAAACGAACAGAGGGAATGAGCGATACTTTTAATATGGGCACATCTTTATATCAAGGATCAAAGTCCATATTTACGAAAAGTTACGATTTACGACTCAAAATGTCGTGAATCGTAAATCGTAAAAAATTTGCCAAAAATCGCCGTAAATCGTAAAATCGTAAATCATAAATCGTAATTACGCACACCCCTGGTTCCAACGCGGTTGTAGGGCACCGTTGATAAACAGAAAGAGCGCTGATGTAGCCTTAATAGACAAAGCTCTTCATGGTGTGCGGCCTGGGGTCATGATGGTGTGAGGTCGTCTCAATATACTGCGAAACAAGGTCGGACCTTTAGAGGTTCTCTCAGACCCTCGATCACAAGCGGTTTAGCAGATTTCTTCACAACAATCGCTGCTTTTGTTTTTCGTATCTTTTACGTCAGTGATCTTCTGGAGAAAAAATGAAATGCGAGAACTACACATGGCGTGATAACCAATAGTGTCAGTGTGCAAGCACTTGCATTTCCCCATATCTCAACAGAAGTTTGGTGAAATCGGACGGAATTCGCGTAGGTGATGTACGTATCCACGGATCTCCCTCGATACCACGGATCTCCCTCGATAGAGAGCCTTCGGGCTCTCTTGTTAAGAGGGATCTCGGGCCGCTTGTCGCAGGGCCACGCGGCGCGTCCCCGGGTGGTGGATAGGGGAATTAAACGCGAACCAAATGCGACCGTGTACTGCCCAGAGACGCAGGTGGGATGCAGGGGATGGACTCCTTGCTCCTGCTGTGTCGGGTCGATGCGTTCCTTGTGCGTGGGAGCGGCATGTTCGTGCACAGTGTGCGTGGATGTGTCTGTGACTGTGCGGATTGTAACTGTGTCGGCTCGTCCAAAAGCTTGCACTCGGTAGACTGGGAGTACATGTAAGGCGATTCGAGGCCGCCGTAAGTCTCGCCCCGTCCCTTCGGGCAGTCTGGCTGGCTGCCCGGAGTACCCCGCCCGCACGACAGAGCCTGACTAGCTACCCGTGTTGTATTCCAGTCAAACACAGCAGCACTAAAGGGCCTCATTCCCCTGACCCCGAAAGAGCCCCCATTTCTGTATCGAGGACCTGATGATGCAAGCCAGGAAGATCAAGTACGACGTCATCGGACTGACCGAGACGAGAAGACACCACCCCCTACACGCCGCCTACGACACCGGAGAAGAACTGTTCCTCGGAACATGCGACAGCAGGGGAGTAGGCGGCGTTGGTGTCCTCGTCAACAAGCACTTGGCCATGAACATCGATTCGTACGAGTCTCTGACAAGCCGAATCGGACGTCTGCGACTGAAGCGATGTGGCTCCGTGCCAGCCTTGACTGTGTTCGTCGCGTATGCCCCAACATCCGACTACGACGACGAGGCCTTCTACGTGGAGCTGGAGAAGTTCTATAAGGAAGATTACACCTTCTACAAGGTGATCGTCGGCGACTTCAACGCCAAGATCGGACCGCGAAGGTCGCCGGAAGAGCTTCACATCGGAACCCACGGTTTGGAGTGGAACGAGCAAGGTGAAAGGCTGTCTGAGTTTATCATGTCGACCAAGACCATCCATGGAAACTCGCAGTTCCAGAAGCCTCCCTTCCTACGATGGACCTGGGAATCCCCCGGTGGCCAGTTCCACAACGAGATCGACCACATCATCTTCAATCGCAAGTATTGCCTGATCGATGTCTCCGTTGTCCCCAAGTTCTACACGGGATCGGACCACCGCCTCCTTCGCGCGAGGTTCCGCTTTTCGCGTCAAGGAGAGAAGGCCGCGAAGTTCAAGAAGAGGAGTCCCAGAGCGACCATCAACTGGGATCTCTACACCTCTCTTGTCGGCCTTTGGGAAGATGCCGTCATGGACAACGTCGACAAGGAATACGATCGCCTCGTGCATCATCTCCACGATAGTGCTAAGGGAGCCGAGAGCTTGAAGACCACCAAGAGACGCCTGTCTCCGGAAACTCTCGAGCTGATACGCCAGCGTGGAGCAACACGAGCGTCAGGCAACTACCAACTGACGTCCGAGCTTGCGAAGCTATGCAGAGCGGCGATAAAGGAAGATCTCAAGGAGAGAAGGGCTGAAGTGTTGGCTGAAGCAGCAGAGGCAGGGCTGAGCATCCGCAATGCCCGCCGGAACTTCGCCAACTTCAAGACCAAGATGACCGCTCTCCGACGTCCTGACGGAACCATCACCTCTTCCAGAAGGACCATGGAGAAAGTCATCCACGACTTCTACTCCGATCTCTTCGATAGCCACGTCCACCTGCCCCCATGCCATCTTCCGCAGGATGGATACGTCGTCCCCTCTGTTCTCTCTTCCGAAATCCGACATGCCATCTCGTCGGTGAAGAAACGTACAGCACCCGGTTCTGACAGGATCAGAGCTGAACACCTGAAGAACCTCCCGCCAGCGCTCATCAACACCTTGGCGCGGCTCTTCACACGCTACCTGTCCGAATGCAAGGTTCCATCTCAGTGGAAGACCAGCAAGACCGTTTTGCTGTACAAGAAGGGAGACGTGCACGACATTGGCAACTATCGCCCGATCTGCCTGTTGTCCGTAGTCTACAAGCTGTTCACTCGAGTCATCCTGAATAGGATTAGTAGAACGCTGGACGAAGGACAGCCATGCGAACAAGCAGGATTTCGGAGAGGATTCAGCACGATCGACCACATACACACCATTACGAAGCTCATCGAAGTGTCGCGAGAGTACAAGCTGCCGCTGTGCCTTACGTTCATCGACCTGAAGAAGGCATTCGACTCCGTCGAGACTGAAGCGGTCATGGAAGCCCTGCTCACCCAGGGCGTTCCTACTCAGTACATCAGAGTCCTTCGAGAGCTGTACAGTGGATTCACGACCAAGATCTCACCATTCTACAACGACGTCGTCGTCGACGTGAAGAGAGGGGTTCGGCAAGGGGATACCATATCCCCGAAGCTCTTCAGCGCCACCCTCGAAAATGTCATGCGCGAACTAGAATGGGAAGACATGGGAGTGAAGGTCGACGGCCGGCAACTGCACCATCTTCGCTTCGCTGACGACATCGTGCTCATAACACCGAGCATCAGCGAGGCAGAGCGAATGCTGGCCGACTTCGATCGTGTATGTGGGAACGTTGGACTGCAGCTGAATCTTACGAAGACGATGTTCATGAAGAACGGATGGGTTTCTGATGCCCCATTCTCGCTCAACGGAACGAACATCTCCGAATGCTCCAGCTATGTGTATCTGGGTCGCGAAGTCAGCATGGCCAACGACCTAGCGCCGGAGCTGAGCAGGAGGAAACGAGCGGCTTGGGGAGCTTTCAAGAGCGTCGAAGAAGTCGTGAAGAAAACGAAGAACGTCCGACTCCGTGCCCACCTATTCGACTCCACTGTTGCCCCGCTCGAGCAAGTCGATGATCAACGGGACGACAGGTGATACAGGATGTACGTATTCAGTGCATGCGGACAAACTTCAACATTATCAGCTCAAGCTAATACAGTAGACCAAATTGGTCTATCGTAGGGAATGTCTTAACGACGTGCTGACTTCTGAAACTTGATACCGTTTTACAATGCCTGCTTGCCAATTCTAGTTCTTCATCCCCGCTGAGTCCGCTGCTCCCACTCCCTGAGCGACGTCGAACTGAATGATCTCCCAGCATAACGTAACAGCATCATCGAGGACCTTTACGCAGCATATGTTATCAGTGGTGGCATCGATAAAAAAGGCAGAGTCGTTCTGGGGCCGGATTCATCAACGAATCAACGTAACTTTAACAGAGAACTGTAAGCGAAAAGCTCAGATAACGCAGCTTATCAAGCGATATGGTGAGCGATAAGCCGCGTTATCTGAGCTTTTCGCTTAAAGTTACGTAAGTCGTTGATGAATCCGGCCCCAGGATGGGGGTTTGTAGTTCATACCGGCTCGAATTGCGGACATGTTTCCGCTCCTAATCGCATCGCTAACATCGGCATCGGATTCTTCGAGTGTCGAGATCTCTCCACAGTTGGCTTTTCTGCTAGGAGTCGGTCTTCCTTTTCTGTCCATAGCTGGACGTTGTTTAATTAATAACTTAATATGCGCAGCTGACAGGCTGACTTTCAACGGAAAGAGTGGAAATGAGGATTACCAGGTGCTGGGAGACCCCGAATAGTTCTGACAATTTACGGACGGTTGTAATTTTCGCCGTTTGTCTGCTCTGGCTGCGAGTAACTTGGAGATGAGGTGGGCGCTTAGTAGTCATAGGTGTGCTCCGCTTCACGTCCATACTGGATCTCGTCGACGGACAGATGAGTGGAGCGTTCTGAAGCCACACGTGAACGGAACGAGGCGAGCGACGGCTTCCCACTGCGAGTCGCTCTGCAGACGAAGACCATGTCAGGGCCGCGTATTGATTGTTTACATCCGGGTGCAGCGCGCACCCCACCCACGAACTCGTTTCCCCGCATCCTCTTCGGGAAGGGCACGCTGTTTCAAAGCGGCTTGTCGGCTTGTACCTCCTCTGCTCTTCTCTGCGTACCTCACAACCTCTTTCTCAAAAGCCCCTCGAATTTTTTAAGCGGAGCAGCGCGAAGGATTGCGTTCCGAGAGACTTTTTAGTGCGCAAACTTCAGCGATGGTCTCGTGTCGCGCAGCGTGCCCTGGGTTGCAAATGTGGTCAGATTTGAGCTGCCACGTTCGAGTTGTTTTGTCCCATCTCACAAGCCTGTTTTGCAGTCTGCATAGAATCTTGAAGAGTCAGAACCTTCATGTTTTTCCAGACAATATGTTAAGGCTAGAGTTTCACGGGCGTGAAGCCTTGCAGCAGTTGACTTCGTTAGGGTCGGATTTGCCGCACCCGTTTAGTTACGTGCCACGTCCTACAGTCGATTTTCAGAGGTGTTGTCGAGCATCGTCTTACCGCTGAACCTCTTCGAGTCCCCTAACCGCACTCCTAAGCTTGCACTTGCCAAACCAACACTTGCACTTGCTGGCATACCTATTCTGGGCTTACAAGGAAAGGTTCCCCACTCAAGGTAGCTTTTGCGATGCAATTTGGCAGGATGTAGGGCCCTATGAGCGGAGTCCAGACCCACAGTTAGTTTTGCTGAACTTTTTTGAAGACCTGAAAAGTACGTCTGAAAGCGTGCGCGCAACTATCATCAACCCTTACGACACTCCACAATGTGTGCCTCGGCGGCGCAGTTGGTGGGAGGGACGCCTCATAGGAGCACACCGGAGGGATTTTAAGTTCGAGTCCACGTAGTGGCGAAATTTTTGCACTTATTAGTTTGTTGTTATTACGCTTTCTGATGCTCACAGGAGTCAATTTTAGACCATCAATGCTTACAGCAAACCAAGGCTGTCTATTTGGCCTTAACAAGTGCTAGTTTTTCAAAAATGCCTATCTGCGCCATCACCATATCATACCATATCACGAATAATCCCGTAAATGCACACAAATACGCGTGCCTTATGGTTGAGTATTATGGACCCAGGCCATATCGGTGCATAAGTGTGCTACACATATCGTTCCCACCTGAACGTGTTGTTTGTCGACCGACTAATTTCCACCTTCACACTGGATTTCACATCTCCGACAAGGAGCGAAATTGCGGTTGCGGATGCCATGAAGGAACCCCCCCCCCCCCCCCTGGGCGCCATATACTGAGATACCGACTGTCAGAAGGAAGATGCGGCTCGAGTTAGATTTAGTATGGGACCTTTCTGTGTCTGTCATACGCATGGGTGACAGCTGGGTACGTCGATGTTCACACAGGACCTTTTTCTACACCCACGGATTGCGCGTTCAACGAAGAAGAAGTGGTCATTCCTTGTCAGGGGGAAGATTGTTCCTTATTGGCTTTGTAAGATGTTGTTGGTGTGACAAGCGGTTGTGTTTTACTTGTTTCATAGATTTGTACCGTTGCTGTTGACTAAAAGGGAAGACAAGACAGGACTTTTTATTTTCAGAGAAATGATATGGTGCAGATAGGCATTGTTGGAAAACTAGCAGACATGAAGGCGCAAATAGACTGCCTTTGTTTGTTGTAACCATTGGTGGTCTAAAATTGACTCCTGTCACCATGAGAAAGCGTAATCACGACAATAAAACTAATATATGCAAAAATTCCGCCGGGACACGGATTCGAACTTAAAACCCCTCAGGTGCGCTCCTATGAGGCGTCCGTTCTACCAACTGCGCCGCTGAGGCATACCCCTTGGGCTGTCGTAGGGGTTGATGACAGTTGCGCGCACGCTTTCAGACCTTCTTTTCAGGCCTTTAAAAAAGCGTTTAGCAAAAACTGACTTTGGTTCTGGACTACGCTCACACGACCCTATATCCTGTCAAAATAGCATCGCAAAAGCTCACCTTGAGGTGGGAACCTTGTTGGGATACCTATACCTCGACACCTTTCTACGGGATTGCAGGATGTTCTCTGAAACAAACAGAGCGTACGTCATGTGTTTTGTTCTATCAGCAATTTAAAGAACAGCATCTGCTTCGTTCATCGTTTGAGACGCGCAGTGTGCGAGTATTTATGGTCTAACAGTGAGCGCATCTATCCTAGGACGAAAGCTCCCTGTGGAAATCATTCCTGAGGCCATAGGCCAGCCTGTTTCACAATGCGGCTCATACATACATATGGTTGTAGATCGATAATGAATTCTCTTTTATTCATCTTTATAGTGTATGCCTTAGTTAAGAAATAATCACTGTTAAGAAGGAAAATAATGTGAACATATTTTTAAATCTAAATCGAGCCTTTTATTAATGTTTTGATTTTTATAAATAACGAACCTCTTAATCATTTTGTAATTTTATACTTCTAGGATACAGATTTTATAATCTTGTATTATTACAGTTATCACCAATATTGACAGGGTCGATCCATAGCTTGTTTATTATGTACTCCTCCTTTTCACTGAGCAGCCAAAGGAGGAACATACAGCAAAGGTTCGTCCGAAGATATGGCGAAGCGATCCTTTTCTCCAATACTGTTTTTTTTTCTTCATAAGCTTCCTCCTCTCTTCCATTTAGTGGTTATCTGTCGTCATCCGCATTCGTCTGCTGCCCTATCTTTTATGTCATTTTCCTGTCTTCTCTCCTATTTTATTAACTCCTTTTAGTTTTTTGCTTGTTTTTTCTTCAGTTCTTTTCCTAGCTCTCACCTATATGGGCTTTGTGCTACCGATCAAGTAGCAGCGCGACTTTTTGATATCGAAGTATTCGGAAGACAGCAGTTTTCAGCATCAAATCTTTTCCTTGTCCAAGGCATCGAGGATTGTCATTGTTCCAGTTCCTCGTACGGACTCCATCCAAGTTTGGTTCTGCGCTAGTAGTGTGAAGCATCTTCTTCTCTTACGTTGCTTGCAGCCTTTTGTTAAGAGCCTTTTGTTTGGAGCAGTATTTTCTTCTGTCACCGAGCTCACAATAAGCGGTGTCTACGTAATTTTGGCGACAGGGAAATGTAAAACATATAGCAGCGACGAACCTCAAGACATAATCTTTGCTATGTATCAACACAGGAGTACGAACACTACAGGAGTATGAATTCTGAGGTGCGCTACGTATTCTGGTTCGTGGTCTTCATAATGAATCATCAAGCGAGTCAATATTTCTTCTCAGAAAAGAGTTGTGCCATTTCATATGGAAAAAGACGAAACTATTGGTTTGCTATGGTGCACGAAAACAACTTCGTTTGTGGACGTGAACACCCAAAGCACGAATACATTTCTCTGAGACCATCTTTGAACCTGCGGCATTGTTACGTTTACGGTTAAGAATCCACGATTTACACGGCTTTGCTACAGTCACGATCTGGGAATCCGGGACCACCCCCCCCCCACCCGGCTCCTAATTACCATAACCCTTACAAGGAAAAGTTCCCAAATCAAGGTGAGCTTTAGCAATGCTATTAAGTTGCCCCATAAGTCCCGCCGTTTTTTCAACGATTCGTTGCGGATTTCGCCGGCGATCTCTTGCATAGCGCTATAGAGCCTTCGAAAGGGAATGATTTGCTCTATCAGAATCTGTACTGCTTTTCTTTTTCCATCCTGAATTTTGTCGATTTTTAGGTTGTTAAAATGAAAAATGAAAAAGTGGAAGGTGGCCATCGCCGACAGTTGCTTCTCTCCGTTTAGATTTGGAATTTTTGCGCAGCTTTTCATAGCATTTGGAAGATAATGTTCTGTACTGCAAGAATACATGTTGGACCTATTTGGTCATTCGTCCTTTATTGATTTTTAGGTCATCAAAATAATGACTACTACAAAAAATACTAATGCGAATGTACGACTTTTCCGTCCGGACTTTTACCGACAGCTCCTGCTCTGGGGTGGAGTTTTTTGCTTGATTACCTTGCTTTTTGCTTGGTGATATATATCGTTCGGAAGAGGATGTCTTGCTCAATAAGAATTTGTGTCGCGTTTATTATCTCATACTGATTTCTGACGAATATCAACAAGAAGGAGTTGTTGGTGAGGATGATTTTTCTCTTTTTAGAATTTTGTTGATATTGGACAGAAATCAGCATGAGCCAGTATTGGTAATTTCTTACTTAAAAATAGCTATATAGTATTTAGCTCAACAAT
The DNA here is from genome assembly GCA_947396885.1 of Heligmosomoides polygyrus polygyrus. NCBI lineage: Eukaryota > Metazoa > Nematoda > Chromadorea > Rhabditida > Heligmosomidae > Heligmosomoides > Heligmosomoides polygyrus. The sequence continues at coordinate 52,376,191 of OX377204.1, read as the reverse complement.
TTTTCGACAAAATGAAGGTGTTCCTCAAGGAGGTACATAACTTTAGTCCACTACACTACTTGCAGATATCACGATGTCTATATGGAATACGAATTCGCTAAATCGTTTGTCGCTAATAGTAATAACATGTTTATACCTTACAGATATATGGATGATCTAATAGTAGTCCATAACTTAAACGAAAATCGTGTAGATGATAATTTAAAACTAGTCTATAAAGATACTCTGGAATTGAGAAGGACGCATATTAACGAACATCACTGCAATTATTACACATTACATTAAGAATTATAAAAATAGAATAGAAACGAGGATGTACAATAAAACAGACGACTTCAACTTTAAAGTTTTAAGGCTTCCACATTATAAGTCAGCGGTCTGTATAAATATAAAAAAGAAGCGATAAATCTCTCCGAAACGTTAAAAATAGCAAACACTTGTTCTAACCTACAATACCGCTCGAATTCTTTGCAAAAAAGACGCTTTGCGACGGATTAATCCGTCACAAAGCGTCGCATTGCCATAACTCTTCTCAAAGTTATTTGTTTAAAATCTAATTAACACCGTTAGAAGCCCTGTCTCATTTTCAATCCAACGACTTAAACATAATCTAAAACGATTGCACAGTGACCTAGCTATGAAGCTTTTGCTTCCTCGGCTCCGCCAATTGATTTACGACCCCTCCGAGATCCCCAGTGGCATGTCCTTAAGGCTTTTCGTTGACGAGGTTCATCGAAACTCAGAAATCCTCTATTGTTTCAACAGATCTGTATTTGTTACGCATCAAGCGTCATCGTGGTACTAAATAGTGCCAAGTTTGAATAAATACGCCCAATTTGAGATAGGCGCAAACGCGCGGAAACCTAAGATTCAGTTAAGAATTACCCAACTAGTAGCCTGCTACAGAAGACAGTATTCTACTTTTCCATTGTGGGAACGATGGCCTTTATAAAACGTGTAAAATGGCTTTGAGAAATGAACAGAAATGACTAGATTTTCTTTTTTTTCCAATAAGGGATTGGTCCAATCTCAATATGCCGCGCAGGATTTCTCCTATCTTTGAACTTTGGTTGCTCTAGTACAGAATAAGTACAAAAGCCGTTTTTTTGTGGTCTACAGTAGACCACAAGCACTTTCGAATCTGAAAAGAACGAAAAGATTTGGCCGTTAAAAGTAGATTTCTATGCGGCTAAAGTTTGACGAAACAACAGAGAATTTTGTCTCAATCACTTATCCCTTTATGGACGAGTTTATTCGAAAAATCAACTGGACAGCATTTCTCAGCTCGTTGCTAGCTTTCCACAGATGTAATATTGTCCGCATTCGAACTGAAAACCATTTCCACCTCTTTGGCCGCCGAAGCAAGTTTGGGGCTGCGCTTCGGCCCGAGTGCGGACACGGCGGCGGACCGCTCGCTGCCCTTGCGGCCTCCCGTGGCACTCCACATGTCGTATATCGCCTGTGTACAGTATTCACATTTCCTGTGTGAATACTGTACACAGTTATTATTTCAAACATAATTAAAAGTTTGTATAAACATAGATTATATATTATAGGTTCAAAATTTATCAAGTCAAAAACAAACAAACAATATATTTCTACGGAAGACGATTGAAGAATGAAGATGTATCAAAACCAAATAACATCCAAATTTTATTTAACAAGAGTGCTTATTAACATAACTAATCTTACCATAAAATAAAAAATGAAAATGAAAATTCCTTAGCAGTGAAGGCGATGCCGCCTTGTGGTGTTGTTGTTGGTTTAACCAACACTGCATTCGACGCTGGGTGTATGTCGGATAACCTTTCTCAGTGATACAAAAAGTTTTGCCATATTTGAAATATAAATGAGAACTAATGTGGATATCACTATATCACTATATGTAGCAGTCGAATGATACACACTTCCTTATTCGCAGCTACGGAGTACGGCGGTGGTCAAAAATGGTATGTTTTCCAATTTTTAAAAAGGCTGTTCTTATTATAAAATAAAAATAATTAATAAAAGTAATAAAGTAGTCGGGCGCGTGTAGCGCAGTCGGAGGAGGCGCGACTGTCGCGTGCACCCCATACTAGGTTCCTGGTTCGGATTTCCCGCCCAGGCCAACCAAGTCTTCCATCCCTCCGGGGTCGGTGAATTGGTACCAGACGTGTCTGGGGAGGATAAAGCGCTGACTTGTTCATCGGCTGGCCACCGCAAGTCATTGTATGGCCAAATACGCATTCATGTCGCCTCCACGACATACTGTAGAAGTAGAATGCGCTGGCGCATCCCAAAAGGGATTGAGTAACGCCGTCCTTTATCCTTATCCTTTAATAAAGTAGTCAATTAATAAATAAATAAAATATAAATAAATAATAAAACAAAAATAAATAAAAATTAATTATTATGTAAATAAATAAGTAAACTATCACCTGTATCACCTGTCGTCCCGTTGATCATCGACTTGCTCGAGCGGGGCAACAGTGGAGTCGAATAGGTGGGCACGGAGTCGGACGTTCTTCGTTTTCTTCACGACTTCTTCGACGCTCTTGAAAGCTCCCCAAGCCGCTCGTTTCCTCTTGCTCAGCTCTGGTGCTAGGTCGTTGGCCATGCTGACTTCGCGACCCAGATACACATAGCTGGAGCATTCGGAGATGTTCGTTCCGTTGAGCGAGAATGGGGCATCAGAAACCCATCCGTTCTTCATGAACATCGTCTTCGTAAGATTCAGCTGCAGTCCAACGTTCCCACATACACGATCGAAGTCGGCCAGCATTCGCTCTGCCTCGCTGATGCTCGGTGTTATGAGCACGATGTCGTCAGCGAAGCGAAGATGGTGCAGTTGCCGGCCGTCGACCTTCACTCCCATGTCTTCCCATTCTAGTTCGCGCATGACATTTTCGAGGGTGGCGCTGAAGAGCTTCGGGGATATGGTATCCCCTTGCCGAACCCCTCTCTTCACGTCGACGACGACGTCGTTGTAGAATGGTGAGATCTTGGTCGTGAATCCACTGTACAGCTCTCGAAGGACTCTGATGTACTGAGTAGGAACGCCCTGGGTGAGCAGGGCTTCCATGACCGCTTCAGTCTCGACGGAGTCGAATGCCTTCTTCAGGTCGATGAACGTAAGGCACAGCGGCAGCTTGTACTCTCGCGACACTTCGATGAGCTTCGTAATGGTGTGTATGTGGTCGATCGTGCTGAATCCTCTCCGAAATCCTGCTTGTTCGCATGGCTGTCCTTCGTCCAGCGTTCTACTAATCCTATTCAGGATGACTCGAGTGAACAGCTTGTAGACTACGGACAACAGGCAGATCGGGCGATAGTTGCCAATGTCGTGCACGTCTCCCTTCTTGTACAGCAAAACGGTCTTGCTGGTCTTCCACTGAGATGGAACCTTGCATTCGGACAGGTAGCGTGTGAAGAGCCGCGCCAAGGTGTTGATGAGCGCTGGCGGGAGGTTCTTCAGGTGTTCAGCTCTGATCCTGTCAGAACCGGGTGCTGTACGTTTCTTCACCGACGAGATGGCATGTCGGATTTCGGAAGAGAGAACAGAGGGGACGACGTATCCATCCTGCGGAAGATGGCATGGGGGCAGGTGGACGTGGCTATCGAAGAGATCGGAGTAGAAGTCGTGGATGACTTTCTCCATGGTCCTTCTGGAAGAGGTGATGGTTCCGTCAGGACGTCGGAGAGCGGTCATCTTGGTCTTGAAGTTGGCGAAGTTCCGGCGGGCATTGCGGATGCTCAGCCCTGCCTCTGCTGCTTCAGCCAACACTTCCGCCCTTCTCTCCTTGAGATCTTCCTTTATCGCCGCTCTGCATAGCTTCGCAAGCTCGGACGTCAGTTGGTAGTTGCCTGACGCTCGTGTTGCTCCACGCTGGCGTATCAGCTCGAGAGTTTCCGGAGACAGGCGTCTCTTGGTGGTCTTCAAGCTCTCGGCTCCCTTAGCACTATCGTGGAGATGATGCACGAGGCGATCGTATTCCTTGTCGACGTTGTCCATGACGGCATCTTCCCAAAGGCCGACAAGAGAGGTGTAGAGATCCCAGTTGATGGTCGCTCTGGGACTCCTCTTCTTGAACTTCGCGGCCTTCTCTCCTTGACGCGAAAAGCGGAACCTCGCGCGAAGGAGGCGGTGGTCCGATCCCGTGTAGAACTTGGGGACAACGGAGACATCGGTCAGGCAATACTTGCGATTGAAGATGATGTGGTCGATCTCGTTGTGGAACTGGCCACCGGGGGATTCCCAGGTCCATCGTAGGAAGGGAAGCTTCTGGAACTGCGAGTTTCCATGGATGGTCTTGGTCGACATGATAAACTCAGACAGCCTTTCACCTTGCTCGTTCCACTCCAAACCGTGGGTTCCGATGTGAAGCTCTTCCGGCGACCTTCGCGGTCCGATCTTGGCGTTGAAGTCGCCGACGATCACCTTGTAGAAGGTGTAATCTTCCTTATAGAACTTCTCCAGCTCCACGTAGAAGGCCTCGTCGTCGTAGTCGGATGTTGGGGCATACGCGACGAACACAGTCAAGGCTGGCACGGAGCCACATCGCTTCAGTCGCAGACGTCCGATTCGGCTTGTCAGAGACTCGTACGAATCGATGTTCATGGCCAAGTGCGTGTTGACGAGGACACCAACGCCGCCTACTCCCCTGCTGTCGCATGTTCCGAGGAACAGTTCTTCTCCGGAGTCGTAGGCGGCGTGTAGGGGGTGGTGTCTTCTCGTCTCGGTCAGTCCGATGACGTCGTACTTGATCTTCCTGGCTTGCATCATCAGGTCCTCGACGGATGCTTCCGACGCAAGCGTGCGGGCGTTGTAAGTACAGATCGTCATCCTAGTCCTTCTCAGTTTGCGCAGCCTGGTTAGGCCCTGAGATTTTAGCAGCCTCTCCGTACTCGTCCTTCCCATCGCTGCAGAAATGGGGGCTCTTTCGGGGTCAGGGGAATGAGGCCCTTTAGTGCTGCTGTGTTTGACTGGAATACAACACGGGTAGCTAGTCAGGCTCTGTCGTGCGGGCGGGGTACTCCGGGCAGCCAGCCAGACTGCCCGAAGGGACGGGGCGAGACTTAAGGCGGCCTCGAATCGCCTTACATGTACTCCCAGTCTACCGAGTGCAAGCTTTTGGCCGAGCCGACACAGTTACAATCCGCACAGTCACGGACACATCCACGCACACTGTGCACGAACATGCCGCTCCCACGCACAAGGAACGCGTCGACCCGACACAGCAGGAGCAAGGAGTCCATCCCCTGCATCCCACCTGCGTCTCTGGGCAGTACACGGTCGCATTTGGTTCGCGTTTAATTCCCCTATCCACCACCCGGGGACGCGCCACGTGGCCCTGCGACAAGCGGCCCGAGATCCCTCTTAACAAGAGAGCCCGAAGGCTCTCTATCGAGAGAGATCCGTGGAAGTAAACTACCATAATAATAAAAGTAAACTACCATAAATCGTGATAATAATGAATTGCAATATTAATTATAATAATACTTTTAAATAGTCACTTTGAACTTATAAAGTTATATTTATTACTTCTTTGAATTGTACCTTATGGTTTACTTGACCTACTTTTTACTCCTCATTTATTTTCACTTTCTAATTCTAATTCTCTCAAATATCTCTGGTTCTTTATGTTTCCTTCTTCACTCTTTCTTATTTTTCTTTCTGTGTTCTCTCTTCCATTTTCGTTATCCTATCTCTTTCCTTTTATAGATAGATTTTAAAGAAATCCTAAAATATACTCCTCTTCTTCACTGAAGAGCCACGGGAGGAGTATAACACGTTTGAAGGCAGTGGTGAAACGAACCTTTTTATATGTTTTATATTTTGTGAGATAACATTCTTTTACTTCTGTTATTTTACACCTTTCTTTACTTCTTTGAATTTCATATTTTCTTATGTTTTATGTTGTTCATCGGCTGACCACCGCAGGTCACTGTATTGCCAAATACGCATTCGAAGGGGACTATACGATGTTGTCCCGTAGAGGTGGAATGCACGGCGCATTCCGGAGGGATTGAATACCACCATCCTTTCCCTTTTATCGTTCATAGAGATTTAGTGGCACCACACCTTTTACGATTTATGGTTTACGATTTACGAGATTTCGAATTTCGTTTACGCACACTCCTGCTGAACATGCACGTGCCTTCCTGCCGAGGCGATTACCCACAGAGTACACGGTGGCCCCTCCAGCCCCACGAGTCTACTTGCGCGCAGCTCTTGCATTAATTTGGCCTTTATCTTCTACCTCGAGATGGTTTGAAGATTGCCAGCATGTCTTCAATGACATTACAATTTAGGCACAGTGCATTCCAGCCGCGTGGTAACGCAGTCGGAGAAGGTGCCGGCTTCTCCACCTAGATCACCCAATCCTTCCATCCGTGCGGGCCGATGAATTGGCTGTAGACTTTCTGGGGAGCACAGTACACCATTCAGCGGCTGGCTACCTCAATCCATTGAATAGGGCAAATACGAATCCAAACTGCCTCCAAGAAATTCCGTAGAAGTGGAATACGTGGGCATCCCACAAAGGGACTTCATATTGGGTTGTTCGATAATTAGTGCTTTTCTCATAGATGGCGTAAGTTGTATACTCTTGTATAATAGTGATCCTTGTATAGTATTATATACTATTTAAAAGGTTAGACGTTATATCATCTTCTGTGAAAAACTGGGCGCCATTAGTAGAGAGAACTTGGTAAAAAATAGGTTGAAAGTGGAGAATCGAAGAGAGCATTATCGGCATATGTTACTGTTTTACTTCCGAAAGGGCGGTAATGCGCTGCAAGAAATTCTCCACTTTCACATTTATGTGGAGTTTATAGTAAAAAAAAACCTTACCAAACGCCAGTGTTAGCGTTCGTCTCCTCGCTTTCGCTCTGGAAAGTTTATTAAATCTTAAAAAAATTGAATTACTATTTATTAAATTAAAAAATTAAATTAAATTTAGTGTGCAAGATGCATCACGTAATGGTCGTGCAATCACAACTGATGACGACAAAATAAAGGCGTTAATTGAAACTAACCGGCGTGTGGGAACCTGTGAGATGGCAGTGAAGCTTGAAATGGCGAATTCAACCATTCACTTGCTCTTCCAATAGCTTGGTTACGTGAAGAAACTGGAGGTTTGGGGGAAGGCTTACGAATTTAAGGAAAGCCCCCTCATCAAGCGCATTAGCGTATGCGAGGGCGTAATCCACTTTGAGCTGCTTCCAAGAAACCAAACTGACTCGAATGTCTACTGCCGCCAAATATCGAAATCGAAGAAATCAAAAAATAAGGCCCTGAACTGGCCAATCGCAAAGGCACAGTGTTCCACCATGAGAACGCCAGAACCCACACCTATTTGGCAGACCGTCAAAAATTAGCAGAACTTGGCACTGATGTCACATCCATCCTATAGCACCATCAGACTGCCAATTGTTTCGCTCCCTTCAAAACCATTTGAATGGTAAAACTTTTGACTCCGTCCAAGCTGTTGAAGATTAGTTGCACTAGTCCTTCGCTTCTAAAAACCAAGGGTTTTTTTTAACGTAAGTCTTTTCAACTTGCCGAAAGATGGCAAGAGGTCACCCATCAAAGTGGTCATTATACATTGATCAATGTTTGCTGTTAATATAAATAAATTCGCCTTCAAAAAAAATATATGAAGAAACGGCATTAATCATCAAACCACCCAACAACTTCGTCTTTTATTCTTCTTTGCCCTCTGTGGTGTATAAGATACCGTTGCGCAAAGGATAAAAGCCAGCCTTAACCAATTCCGTTATGGAATGAGCCACGTCGCCAACGTTGGAAATACAGCAAAAACGTCGCCAGTGTGCACTTCGAAAGACCTTCAGAAGACTACCCCTGGAGGCTGCTGTGTGCAGACGAGACAGCGATCGCCGTTGTTCTTCCGCCCCTACGCCGAGTGCGGTCAGTCAGTACGCGCGTTAAACGCATGAAGGAGAAAACGAGATCTGGCTCTTCATTAGGGAGCGGTTCAGGCGGCGCTAGGCAATCATTCAACTGTAGAAGATAACGACTTTAGACAAAACACGACGAGACTAAATTGACTGCAGGCTGCAGTTCGTAGTGAAGCTGCTCCCTTCTGCTTCGTAAATTGAAGAGAATTCCTCCAAACTATTTTTAGGTGACACCAGTGTAGGGTTTCTTAGAACATGACTCCGACGTATATTCCTTAAATTTCGCCCGATTTTACACCGTCACTGTGGGGTGCGATACATGTACAACACTTTAGCAACGAGTCTGACATTAGTCAAGGAGGGACGGGTTTTCTTTGTATACATTTTATTGTAACCCATCTTCGTAAGAAGAAAGGCTTTAGTGGGCGAGACGAGACACTTATCTCTGTCCTTCTGGCAACTGCGGCAAATATGAGAGGAAACTATTTTACAAGAACTGCACAATGAACTCTTCTATCGGAGACCGCCTTTCTCTGCCATTTCGGAAACAGTGGAGACTATCCTGCTGATGTTTTTTCGGTTTTATCGGACTCTTCTCAGGTACGATTTATCCGAAGGATTGATATTCTCTTCAATCAGAAATGGTTCAGTGCAGTCTAATACAGGAATGCAGCGCTCAGGCGCGTAACATAAATTTTCATCTTGCGTGTTCCGAAGCATGCCAATACAATTTCAGAAAGTAGGAAGATCAACATGTGTCTTTTTCGATATTGGTAGCTTCACACTAGTCAGATAGCATTGGGTATTCCTCTACAGATGTAAGGTAGGCGGAACTGCGCTTGTCATTCCCGTTGTAAACGAGTTTGCATGAATTCTAACGATGTTTTGAAAAACAAAGACAGGACCGCCGCGGTATAGGTTGGCACCATGCTTTTTAGAACGAAAACTACATGGTATCCTCACGGAGCCACCTAGCGAGCAGCGCCCCTCAAATTTGGGCCGTAGCCTAACCTGCCGACCGCCACTGTCCTCGTAGACTGAGAACCTCATGCACACATCGCGACGAACCGCAGAATAGCGGCGAAGTTCCCAACTGCCGCCCGACCAGCGGCCACCTTCGATGAGCACTGAGTGCCCGTCGTCCTCAAACACTCCCACATGGATGCGACGCACACAGCTGGCGGCGTAGCGGCGGAGAAATAGTGGCGACCCGCGACAGCGCTTGCCAGCGAAGACACGACCGAAGTCGAGCGGCAAGCGCAGGTGTGCTCGCTTGGCGATGTTTGGGCGCAAACTAAAAGCCAAAAATCCGAGTACTTGACAATGGACGTAAACGAGTCCGGCTCCATTGAGATCAATGACACTACCGTCGTATGGACGACAAACTTCAAGTGCCTTAGATCTGCGATCGCGCCTGAAGGTAGTTTGAGGTTCGAAATTAACTCACGCATGCGCAGCGTGGTCCTAATGGCGCTCAATGACAATCGTTTTATGCGACAGGAAGATACCGAAACGCCTTAAGTCGGAGATTTATAGGACCATGGCCCAACCAGTAACGATGTACGGCTGAATGCTGGTCTGCGACGGAAGAGGTTGATACCGGCTTCAGCGTAGTGGAAACGGAAATGCTGCACTGGACGGCTGGTGTTCCGCGTTAGGGCCCCGTTCCCAACGATGCAATATCTCAGAAATTTGGTGTCGTCCCAATTGCTGACAGGTTACGTGAGCCCGCCTTCGGTGTACGGCCACGTTCTTGGCGCTTCTTCGGTGCCACTGTTCGGAGGATAACATATTATCATCTGCCTGTCTTGACCGTGAGCGGCGGCTCCGATCGACTCTCTCGTCATGTCATCCCCAAACCCTTCCCGTCCGTCCTCTTACTATGGACCTCCTGACTCGGTATCCAACCCGAGTTCGTCACCACTATTTGACAGTGAATGTATTCGACTGCTAAACCAAATCCAGCATATTCTGGCGGAAAAAGCGCCTGAGGCCATCGAGTTGCTTGATCAATTCGTGAGTAAAATACCTTTTGTTTGTGCTAATTTTATTGAGTCTGACAAGCGATCTAGATCGGCAGTATTTTATGGTGTGCCTGAGCCTGAGGGAGATCTTTTGCCGTCACAGCGCCAACAACACACCGAGAATTACATTGCAGGGATCCTAGATACCCTTGACGTCGAAACCCGTCCGGTACAGGTTTTTAGGATGGGTAAGGTTCTCGATGGCAGACCTAGGCTTGTGAAATGCGTATTTTCATCGCAACGCTTTTTGTTTGAGACCCTCTTGCGTTCGAAGAGGTTGCGATCGACGGAGACTTATAATCACGTATTCGTTAGAAAATCGATGACAAGTGAAGAGCGTGCGAAAGATGCCGAGCTCAGAAGGCGAGCCCGTGAGCTAAACGAAAAAGAGCATGGCGGTAATAGAGTGTTCGTCGTTTACAGGGGTGAACTGATGAAGGCTGCTGATATACGTCACTATTCAAAGTTACCAGCAGCTCGTCAAAGTTCCTCGTCAAAAAACTAGTATCCAATCATGCCCCTACCGTTACCTGCGCTCTACTTAATGCCCGAAGTTTAGTAAAGAAAGTTGATCATCTTCATTGCTTTATTGATAAATACAAACCCCATTTGATTTTCATTACTGAATCTTGGTTAAGCAGTAAAATATTAGACTCTGAACTTTTACGTGATCTCCCGCACTCCATCGTCCGAAAGGACAGGACATCGAAAACGGGAGGTGGAGTCTGCGTGTACATTCATGATTTGGTGCTGTTTGATGAAATCAGCTTCAATTGTGAAAATTTAACATCCGATGTGATTTGCTTCGATGTCTACAAGCCTACTGGAGGGAAGCATCGCTTCATCCTTGTTTACCGACCTCCTCGACCTACCGCCAAGCAGGATGATGAACTCTTATCCGTTCTTAGTGATCTAGCTTCTGCTGAACCATCCATAACAACTATCTTAGGCGATTCGAATCTCTCTATTGATTGGTCCGTGGGCTCCGCCACGTCACCTCCAGGTCAAAGGTTCTTAACTGTTTTCGATGCGCTTTCACTGAAGCAATTTGTTGCATTTCCAACTCGTGGAGATAGTATTCTAGATGTAATTTTAGCACCCCCTGAGTCCGTAATAGATGCCGAACCACTTCCACCCCTTGCAGCATCTGACCACAACGTTGTACTCTTCAAATTATCGCATTTAGCTTATTTTTCGCAAAAATACCAGCTTCGCGATTACAATGCGATGGATGCTAAATCAATTGAACGCGAATTATCACGTCTTGATTGGTGGTCCATCTTTTGTGCTTTTCCCAATATCGACGACCTTTATGGTCGTTTTTGCACCACACTTCAAGGCATCATCGATAGATTTGTTCCATTTAAACATGACAGTCGCATGCCGGGCTATCCCCCCCCACATTTCTAATTTGTTTGAACAGCGATACAGACTATTTCGCCAAAACGTCTCAACTAAATCTTACGAATATAAGCAGCTGACCACGAAACTTGAGCGGCATATTAAACGTTTCATGGCGAATAAAGTGAGGCGACTTACTTCCTTCAAGAATGCCAGACGTCTGGCTTCCTTCGTGAATAAAATAAAGAAACCGTCCAAGCTCAAACCAATTTTGTCTGATGATTCGGGTAAAAAATATTCCTCTAATACTGAGAAAGCTGAAGCATTTGCGGACTACTTTGCAAGTATATTTACAACTAGAAGTGAACCTGGCCCTCTCCCATTCTCTCAAACAGAGGATGTTATGGAAGTTCCGACTGTCACTTTCCATGAAGTGCTCAAACAGTTACGTGCATTGAAACCTTCACAGTCATTAATTTCGGATGGAATCCCCCAGTTATTCTACAAGAGGTTTGCAAAGCACCTTGCTACACCTCTTATGCACATATTCAGCATTTCCCTAATGTTTGCAGAAGTCCCTGAAGTATGTAAGTATGCATTTATCACTCCCATCCCTAAAACTAGCGGTGCTTCGAATATCTCCGGATTCCGCCCTATTAGTATACTCCCTACTCCTTTGAAAATTTTGGAGAAAATTGTCAAGAAAAGATTGCTAGAGTTGATCACCAAGATCAAGTGCATACCCGTAGAACAGCACGGATTCCTTCCCAGAGCGTCTACGTGTACTCAGCTAGTAGACTGTACTTATTCATGGATTCAGTCTATTAACAATGGCAAGAAAGTGGATATCATCTATTTCGACTTTAGCAAGGCATTTGACAAAGTAGACCATGATCGCCTTCTTACTAAGCTAGACAGTGTGGGAGTTCGTGGTCAAATGCTCCAATGGTTTGAATCTTATCTCTCTGGATGGAAATTGAGCGTTAGAGTAGGAAGTCACTTGTCAATGCCCAGAAACTGTCTTTCGGGAGTCCCCCAAGGCGGTAGTTTATCACCGATCCTGTTTCTTATCTACACATATGATTTGCCAAGCCATCTCAAGACTGATCCCAGAATTTCGATTGCTGCTTTCGCCGATGACATTAAGGTCTACATTTCATACGAGAGCAGTGAGTCAGAAGAGGCTACGCACTTACTGAATGAAGAAGTGTCGAAGATGAGCACCTGGTCCAAAGAATGGTCACTGCCTTTAAACAAAAGAAAAGTCATATTTTCTCACTTAACTCCTCCCCGCTAGAAATAAAATTTCCAGATGGCAGTTCTCTTTCTCCCTGCGATCAGATGGTAGATCTTGGCGTGCTTCTTTCAAAAGGCCTTTGTTGGTCAAATCAAGTTCAGGAAGTTGCTAAAAAGGGACTTAGGCTAGTTCACCTATTATTCCGAAACATCCACTGTTCTGATGTAAACATTTGGTTGAAGCTGTATAAAACCTACGTTCTCCCAGTAGTTGATTATTGTAGTCCTGTTTGGAGTCCCCATCTGACTAAAGATATTCAAGCACTAGAAAGAGTCCAAAAGACCTTCACTAGGCTGTTATACTACAGAGCGTTTGCCAACGATGGTTGTGATTTGAGCATTCCTGAGTATACGGTAAGGCTTAAACATCTCAATATGAAAAGTCTTTTCTATCGTAGAACTGTTTCAGACCTACTTCTTGCTTTCAAGATCTTCAGAGGGGAGCTTTGCCTGAGTCCATCGAAATATTGGACATTCCGTCCATCGAATGGCAGGAGAAGTTGTTTCAACGTATATAACTACAAGTTGGGTCCATTTCAGAAAGGCCTACGTATAAACTCGTTCTTTGTTCGTACTACGAAATGGCTCGAAAGTCTGCCCGTGTCAGTTTTGTCTTGTGAAAACTCTTCTCAGTTCAAACAAGCTGTAAAGAAGATTGATATTTTAAGTTCTCTTGGGATCCCAGATGTCTCCTAGTACTCTTGTAGACTTGTTCAGATAACTCGCCCAACTGATCCGAGTCGTATTTATCTTTTATTCTCTAAACTCATGGCTTTTCCGTGAGCGTTGCTTGCTATGTCTCTTTTCGTTCCAGTTGTCTGCCTTTTAGCCATAGCTGACTGTTGTACCGTGGCGTTGCCAGGACATCTGAGTGCAGCTTCATAAATGGAGTGTATGTTATCTTGTGGAAACTCTTCTGGGCCATGGAAGACACTATGGTTGCCGTGCGATTCGTACCCAAAAATGGATGCCTTGTTTCCTTTTCTACCTCACATTGTTCAATGAGTCATTAGGCCTGCGTTGGATATATTTTTTTACTGAGTATTAGTGGCTGTTCAGAGTTAGGGTCGTTCAAGAGTTGATGTTTTTCTAGCGTTTTCCTTCTTCTCACATGTCTTACAGTGTCATTATGCCTGCTTAAACTTCTTTTTTATCTCGTTCTTTTTCTGATTCTGTTGCGGCTACCAGAGCTTAGGTACAGAGGAGCCTATTAAGACCCAGATGCTTCTACTCTTAGTCCATTATTTTTTATACTGTTCATATACAGATATAATCTATAGGTTGCTACATTTAGATATGCTTTATTGCAAGTTGGTTAGGCTAACTCAGTTCCTATGGAAGCAGCTTCGAATGGAAGCGTAATGAAGGCCTGGGTATGACCGGAATTAAGACCGGACTCCCAGGTGCTTCCTTCTTATAAGCTGCTCGAAAGTGATTTCCCTATTCAATTGGAGTCATGCCATAGCTATACTGGTTGCCTAACCAACCTCTGCACCGTTATACCAGAACAAAAATTAACAAAAACCAGAACAAAATTATAAAACAATTACGTAAACTTTGAGTAATTAAATTACTTATACTTTATTCTCACGCTACGACTACCCATTGGTTCAAGCTCCTTGTACTTGTGCTTTTGAATGGCCGGACAACACTGAAAAATTACAGAATGCAGCGCATAGTGATATTACGTTTCTCATCGCTGTTCCGCGTTAGATTGTTGCAGTTGTAAAATTACTTGTTCATTATCTCCTCGTTTGAGCGCACTTAAGCTGCAGTTACAAATAAATAAATAAATAAATTAGGGGGGGGGGGCAAAAGTAATGAGACACCCATGCCGTGTCCATATATCTCGTGGCTGGAGTCTGGTTTCGTGCTTGTCGTATTTGTATGTTTGTGTGCTACTTACGGAAGCCCATCTGAGAAGTTACCACTTCCGCCCTTTCCAGAAGCATGCCGAAACCCCAGTCTGACGAGTCGACCTGTGTCGCGCAAATTCCCAACCCTGGGCTCAATCTTCACGCAGGATGGGAAGTACGTCTTCTACCTTAACCCTGCCAAGCAGCGAGTCTGGGTGAGGCTTGGTAACCTTTTACCAACCTTCGTTCGGCGAGATGTTCACGGCGAGAAGCATCTTTGGAGCTTTTGGGTCTGCGCCCATGGATCGGTTTACCGGAAGCTGTTTCCCAAGAGCACTACGATGCACTCCAAGGCAATGGTAAACGAAATAGAAGAGATGGGCCGGCGACTCGCTCTTATTCATTCGCAGCACTTCAAGAAGGTTCTCCTCTTCGACAACGCCGCACCCCATCGGGAACAAGTAACCATGGATAAGCTTGGCCAGCTGGGCTACGTTCACATGCCTCACCCACCGTATTCGCTGGACATCTCTCCATGCGACTACCACTACTACTTGAGCCTACAGGACTTCCTAGTCGAAAGGGACACAAGAACCCAAGCAGTCCTTCAACAACCATGTCGAGCAGTTGATCAACACCAGGCCCAAGTAGTTCTGGAAGCATGGGATTAGGAAGTTGGCTGAGCGATGGCGGCAAGGTTCTTGCCCTGAACGGCAAATACATTCCTCAGCATCGTTGAGTTGTAATTGAGTTATAGAGAGAAAGATTTTTTCATTTTGTCTCTTTACTTTTGCCCCCCCCCTAATAGATGTGCCCGGAAAATGGCCTAAAGCACGGCCGAATCAGCGTTGGCGTTGGCGTTACGTTGCATGCGGACCTGAAGATTGCCGTATCCACCCCGAGCAATCACCTGATCGTGTGAAGTGGCGTCGCCATACAAGAAGAGCGGACCCCTCCTCGAAGCGTGGCAAACACAGAAGAAGAAAAATGAGCATGAAGGCGTTCCGTGCTTGAGGGAGTCAACTACAATAACTAATTGGCTATATGTCGTTACTGAATGTTTGTTGCGATCAAAACTCTTGCAGCAGGCGGGACTCGGACTTGCACCTTCTCCGTTCTAAGCAGCGACACTACGCCCTACACCACCAGCGCTGTTTGAACACATGTAACATCCGCGATTTCCTCGAGACCTGTCAGCACCCACCCGTGATATCGGGATGGGCCTGCCGCTGATATTAATATTATTCGCTCGAGGCTTGAACAAATATGTATTAGGTTGGAAAAAAGTCTCTTCACACTTCGAAATTTTTTTTACCCTTCCCCTTGTAAACGCACTAGCCAATGTTGATTGCTGATTTCGTAATCCTATCACACTTGTCTACCGTTCGCACGCAGACACAGGTTAAGACTCTTCTTGTAATTCGTTATCCATCCAATCTTCCGAACTCAATGCCAGATCTACCTCATGGCCGTTTTCAGCACGGCATTCTTCAAGAATTCATTAAAGAATCCACAGCACGTCAGGCAGCAGACCAAATTAACCACATATATGGCTTGGGATCTACTACTCATCGCGCCTGTTATGAGTGGTTCGGAAAGTCTTTAAAGGGAAATTATTCACTGAGGGCAAAGCATGGTCAGGAAGGCCAACTGGATTGGACGACAGTGAACTACACCATCTTCTTCGTACCGATAGTTGGCAGACGACACGTCAGCTGGCAGAGAAGCTCGAAGTGTCTCATAGGATAGTGGGGATCCATCTGAAGAATCTTGGCTTTCATGGAAATTTGGAGCTTGGATTCCACATGCCCTGCCAGACACTCAGAAAGGTCGACGGCTCTTCATCGCTGCTTCTCTTCTGTCCAGATAAGGAAGAAAATCGTTTCTTCCGCGGATTGTGACAGGCGAAGAGTCCTGGGTTCTGTGTGCCAACTTCCGAGGAAAAGGCAATGGGTACAAAAGGGAGAGAGCCCTAAGTCTGATCTCAAGCCCAATGTTCACGAACGGAAGATTCTCTTGAGTGTTTGGTGGATATCAGAGGAGTGATTTATCGGCAAACTCCCAGAAGTGGAGAGACACTTACTGCTGCCACATACAGTGGCCAACTCCACAAAGTCGCCGCAGCTTTCCAAGAAAAGAGGCCTGAGAAGTCGAAGGTGATGATCCTGCATGACAACGCAAAGCGACATGCTGCAAGACTCACAAGAGAAACAATAAAGAAGCTGGGCTGGGAGGTAATGCCACATCCACCGTATAGCCCTGACCTCGGCCCTCCCGAATGCTATTTCTTCCACGCTCTCAAGCAAGAAATTGGAGAGAAATATTTTGAAACGGACGAGGACCTCAAAAATTGGATTCAGCGGTGATTCGACTTCAGAACTGCAGTCTTTTACGCGAGAGGAATTAGAAAAATTACCACGTCTTTGCAGAAGTGTAGTAGAACAAAATAGAGTTTATCTCAATTGATTTGACTTTGTAGTTGTGAAGTAATAAATCTTTGAAAAAAATGAAAAGACTTTTTTTCCAACCTAATAAAACATTAACAATCGAGATTGATGTTTTTCCTTCTGCTGGCGCACTATGACCGTGTATGATAAGCAAAGCATATGGGATACTGACCAGTGAGTGTGTAATGGTGATGGTCTTCAAACTGATCCATTCCCTTTGTTTTGAGGACTAAGTTTAACCATGAGCTACAAGCCGGCACCAGTGCTATGCGTTGTTTGCTGAATAAGTAGCTGCTCTTCGTGGAATCCCATCATTCAGTTAGCCACATCTCTTCGTTTTGCGCAGAATACATATTGTATTCGACTCCGTGTTTGTCCCATCAGTGATTTTTAGAAGAAGCAGAGAATATGTGAGAATTCATTGCAGGAACAAGTGCTATTCCCGAGACCACGATTAGCCTCGGCTTCCGATGTACAAGGCCTTGGCGAGGGAGGCACTGCGACACCTGACCGGATCCCCGCTGTCGCCTTCGTTTTCCAAGTGAGAAAGTGTTGTTGTTTGCCCTCGTCCACCAGATACTACGCGCGCGCTCGGGGAGAACCCGATCCGCATGACGTCGCTGATCAAAGTTCGCGACCACTCCTTTACACCTGAGCCTGCCGACCCTATCTCCTCTCGGCGAACCGATAAGACGTGCAGGAGAAGTGCTGCCTTTGCTTCGCTGCTCCGGAGCTGATCACCGGCTCGCGTAGCTCGTACAGCTTACTTCTCGCACTAACGCGTTCGCGGCATCGACATCGATATGACGCTGTCTGAAATCAATGGTGCTATGTAGCTGGCCGTGTTGCTAAGCACTTCCATTCTCCTTTCGTGTAGTCATGTAGCGGCGCTTGCAAGTAGCCATGACTTCCCGTCGCGTTCCGTCTCCGTAGCGAAACCAGGCAACCGTTCCTAGCGCTAATCTTAGCTTGATCACCTACCTTCGTGTGAGTCTAACCAGACCAGGTTTCTATGTGTTCTGTGCTCCCAAGCCCTACACCTACCTGGTACATCCGCAGCAAATATAAATGGAGTGGCACACTGTTTACTGAAGTGCTCGACTAATGCAGGGGTTCCTCTAGTGCTCTCTTGGAATGGAATAACGTTCCACCAGTGTCCTTTTGTGAAGTAAGATTCAAAACAATGATCTTCCAGTGAATATTTTCTATACTGCTATGCTCTTTATGACCCTCAGTTGCAGAAAGGCACGCAGGTCGAGAAAATAAAAGGGACTTATTGGTTGCACTGCAGTCAGTGTTGAACGAATTGCCCTCCTCGACAGCGAGTGGTGTAACATTCCTCAATGTTCACTCTGTTCTATGCCAAACAAGTCTCTAACTCATTCCGATGTCTCAGTGGTTGTGGTTATTAGACTGCAACGCAGACGAATTCTATGGGAACCCATTCTGCGCGTTGGAGACAAGGCAGTTTGGACCATTGTCTCGCTTGAAAACAAGGCCGGGATTGCACATGTGGTATGCACTATACTTCGGACCGAATCGAATAACTTCGGATGAATATTCAAATAAAATCGAATATTCGAATATTCATTATTCGAATATTCGATGAGGCCCAAAATTCGAATATATTCATTATTCGACTATTCGACGAGGTCCAATATTCGATTACATTCGTTATTCGACTATTCGACATGGCCCAAAATTCGAATATATTCGAATATATTCGACGCTAGCAAGGTAGATTACTGGGAGTCAGTTTTTGCGTCTTCTGGATATAACTCGACTAAAGTCAAAGCCCAAATGGAGAAACACGTTCGAAGATCGACCATGTTCTTACAAACAGACGCTGAAGTTTGTTCGACGTCTCCATGCTGCCTGCATTTGACACCGGCTCGGATCACCGTCTTGTCCGTGCGAAGCTGACTCTCAAAAAGAGGATGTTCAAGCGTGACGCTCATAAACCGTCACCGGTGAGGATCCCCACATTCAAGTCTGAGGAGTTGGAATATGCAATAAAGTCGTATGATTGGAATCTTCTTGAAGAACCATCGGAAGACTACGACCTTCTCTCCAAATGACTGTTGAAATGTGCTAGCAGCTCTCACGAAGCCACATCACCGTCTGCTTCAAGACTCAGCGCGCATGCGATTAAACTCTTGGAGCAAAGAAGAGCTGCTAAACTGGATCCTAATGCTTCCCATCTGGAAAAAGTCACCATCTCGAAGGCCTGTCGAATTGTAGTGAAGGAGTCCATTCAAGCCTACAGAAGATTGAAGCTGTTAGAAGCCGCTGGGAAAGGTTCAAGCATAAAGCGCTGCAAACGAGATCTCTGCGACCAGAAGGCAATAATATCAGCCCTTGTGGATAGATGGAACAATGCAAACGTCTCAAAGAGCGATGGAGACCATTGTTCAAGAATTCTACACAGATCTGTTTCGTTCTTCCAGCACTATCCCGAAATGCTTGATGCCACCAGCTGAGGAAGTACCTCCCATTCTGGAATCAGAAGTTGCTCATGCCAGCAGAAGGATGAAGCCAGGCACTGCTCCCGGACCGGACGGCATTTCTGCTGACCTCCTTCGTGCGGGTGGCAGTGCCCTCTGCTCACTTCTTGCCAAGCACTTCAACCACTATCTTCGACTTGGTAGGATTCCGGACTCATGGAAGGAGTCGAAAACAGTTCTAATCTTCAAAAAGGTCGGCAGGAAGATATCAACAAGTATCGACCCATCAGTCTTCTCTCGGTTGTGTATAAGATCTTCACCAAGATACTGCTTAACCGCTTGGAGCGTTGCTTGGATGAATATCAGCCAGTGGAGCAAGCAGGGTTTCGCAAGGATTTCTCCTGCATGGACCATATTCAGACTGTCTCACAGCTCATCGAGAGGAGCCGCGAAGACCACCTCCCACTCGTTCTTGTCTTCGTGGTTTAACGGAAAGCGTTCGACTCTGTGGAAATCAACGCCGTTTTGAACGCACTTGTGCACGCTGGTATACCATCGCCCTACATCCGAGTTCTTGACGAATGCTTCTCGAACACATCGACTACCATCCAGCTGTTCGATCGGAAGCTTAAAATTCCTATCGGGAAAGGAGTACGGCAGGGAGACACGATTTCTTCCAAGCTATTTACAGCGGCACTCCAGGATGTCATGAAAGACTTGACCTGGGAGGATAAAGGCTACCTTGTCGACGGTAAACGGATCAGCAACCTTCGCTTCGCCGACGATATTGTTCTCATCTCTACCACCACGGCAGAAGTCGAGGAAATGCTGAAGGAGCTCAATGTGGCAGGTATGAAGATTGGATTGGACATGAATATGTCCAAAACACAATTTATGGTCAACCAGTGGTGTGACACGGGACTCGTAAGGTTAAATGGAGTCGCTCTACAACAGGTCGATTCCTACGTCTATCTGGGAAGAGAGCTGAACATGGATGACGACCTCGCTCCTGAAATCGCCCGCAGGAGACGCGCAGCATGGGCAGCCTTCAGTTCGATTCGCGAAGTCACCGATCAGGTCAAGGATGCCGGCCCCAGGGCCTCTGTACTGCCTGCGATGTGTTACGCGACGGAAACCTGGCCCGACAACAAGACAATCGCCAGAGCAATGAAAACTACGCATCGTGCACTGGAGAGATATCTTCTAAGGACAAGTCTTCGTCAGCAATGGCAAGAAGGCCTGCGAAGCTCAGAGCTACGGGAGAAGTCGCAATTAGCGGACCCGCTGCAGTACATGAAGAAGTCCAAATATCGCTGGGCCGGACACCTGCTTCGACGAAAGGCGATAGATGGAGTCTCCGTGTCACAGAATGGTTCCCGAGAGACCATAAGAGACCACTGGGACGACCGCCAACGCGATGGGCAGACTCATTCTCAAGATCTTTCAGGGAGCGGAGTCTGCCTCACTGGATGCAACCAGCCAGAGTTCGAGCGGTCTAGAAGAGTTGTGGTCCCCACTGAGAAGACCTCCAGCGACAAAAGGACCATCAAAGTATCAAAGTAAGTAAGTAAAGTCAACTATATGAAAAACCAAGGACATAATTGAGCCTCGGAAGTCGTGCGTCGCAAGCGCGTGCGGCGCCGGCCGTCTTTTGTGCCAGCCACTGGTAATTCGCCAATTGTGCGCCCGTCCTCTTTTTTTCTTTTTGGTTTTTGGTATCTATTCGTTTATTCGTTTCGTGGACTGAATGTCACCGTCCTAGGTTCTGTTTATACTGCGACATCGAACACAGTATTATAAAAATCCGACTCCTGACTTTGACACCGACCCGGCGTTCGATTGGGGGCGCGGTCGTTCCTTTAAACTCGTGATGTGATCACAGAGTTTGGAGCGGTTGTCGTACGACGTAGTTGAATTCTGTGTGAAATTTTAGCCTGGAAATATACCTTACACAGTTTCGCTGCAGGTTTGCGAAGACTTATTTTTCAGTTTTAAATTTGAAGGGCTATGTTTGTTTCACACCAACATATATTTTACACTGGTTTTGTAAATCCTCTGTACATCCTGTAGATTGCACTCCCGGCAAATCTGGTCGACCTGTGTGCTCCGCTCGTCCCCGCTCGTCCATCGGGCCGCCGTCGTGGGGCCGCCGTCGGACCGTCGTCCGCCGCGCGCGCGACGGGTGTCACAGCGTGAGCGGAGACGGCGAGCAGAGGAATGACGCCACAGCTATAGCCACATTGGCGTGCGGCTGCGGCGCCTGCAACCAGCCGATACGAACGCTACGCGCCCGGCTATAGGCGCAAATCGACTCGCGGAGGGGGTGAGTCACCATGTATTCAGTGCCCTGGCATGAAGGCATATGTATTATACTTCACACTGAATCGAATAATTTCGAACGAATATTCGAATAAATTCGAATATTCGAGTATATTCATTATTCGAGTATTCGACAAGGTCCTGAATTCGAATATATCCATTATTCGGATATTCGACAAGGTCCAAAATTCGAATATATTCATTATTCGAATATTCGACAGGGTCCAAAATGCGAATATATTCATTATTGGAATATTCGGTTTTTCATAAAACGAATATATTCGATTATTCGTTTATTCAAAAAAAATTTTTAGAAGGACACAAGCATAGTATGCACCCTTGTAGGCCGCAGTTCTAAGGAATGCTGTCATTACATTGACGTTGCAGGCCTTCAGCATTGACTACCTGTACCGTATACCGAATCTGTTG
This sequence comes from Heligmosomoides polygyrus polygyrus, assembly GCA_947396885.1. NCBI lineage: Eukaryota > Metazoa > Nematoda > Chromadorea > Rhabditida > Heligmosomidae > Heligmosomoides > Heligmosomoides polygyrus. Next base: position 52,354,136 of record OX377204.1, on the reverse strand, counting down.
TCGCCTCGGGGTCGAAAGTCTCCAACATCATCTTTATCATCCACCAGTGTTTACCTGGGGCCCGGTTTGATATATTGAGAACTACCCTACTCGGCCACCTTTTTTCATTTGGATGGTCAGAATGTTCACTTATTAATGTGTGACAACGTGAGTCGGCGGAGGGCAGCAATAGTCGGAGTCTGCAGTTCACTTTCATATTGAAAGAAAGGGACTTTTCTCACAAGAAGCGTATTGTCGTTAAAGTGTGCTGCGAATTCTGCGAGAGAAGAAAGCCAGGGTTTGCCGATTATTTCCACAAGGACAAGCCCCTTAAACACTCGCAAGGATTGTTGGCCTCTCTTCAAGGCATCACAATTGGGGCTTGGGAGTTTGTCGCTAGCGCGATTTGTCATGAAATCCCATTAACGAGCTAGTATGTGCAGAGCAGTGCTGCAGAATAGCGTCAAGAAGCGTTTGAAGACAAAGATTGAGGCCTGTGACACCCTGTCTTGGGTGTTACAGGCCTCAACAATTTTTTTCGAACGATTTGTCTTGTAGTGGGAAATACGAGGCCTTCTACCCTCTTGCAAAGCAACACCAAATCGCGTCATCGCGAAATTCACCGTGCAAGCATTTGAAGAATTCAGATGTTAAAGCCCTACGTTGTCCTTTGTGACCTTCAGGCATGCAACTCTTTGAATATTTGTCGTTCCAGAGAAGAAATGTAGCTGTGTCTAGATGAGTGTCTGAAAAGACTTCCAACAGTAGTCGAGAGTCACCAGACGGCTCGGGGGGGGGGGGAAGGTCACCATGAAATTCAGCCCTATAGACCGTTCTGTGTTGCACAAAATTAAAAATTTTACACAATTCTAATTTTACACACTGGTGTGTTCTTCCTCAGTGATAAATAGAAGTAGGCTATTGTGATGTAATTTGGCATTCACGTACGTTCCTATTAAAGCGGATAACCAATCAATTCTCAGTACATACAAGGTGACCCCCCCGAGCCACTTTGCGCCCGTTGGGATGTAACGCTATAAATGTTTACAGCTGAAAATTGTTATTAGTAGACTCTTTTGATAAGGAACCAACAGGCGCAGCAGTGAGCCGAATTATACTCATTTCGATTTGAATGTCGAAAACAGGAAAAGCTATCGGTCACCCTTAACGTCTAACAAGGAGAGCCCCCAAAGTGGCGGCGAATTTTTGAGGTGGAATTCTTATAGGATGTAGGGCCCCGTGTGGTGAGTCTAAAACCATAGTTGCTTTTCTCAGAATGCTCTTCTGTGGTCGAAAAAAGCGTGTGAACGCGTAAGAGCGAAGTTCATGACGCCCTGCTGCCACCCAGATCAGTGTGGTCGGTTAGCGTAGTGGTAGTGTTATAGCCTAACAGGAGCATGGTCGAGTTCGATTCCTTCTGCATTGTTGATTTTGCGTTTCGCGATTTATCGTCAGTTGGACCCTTTATCCCCATTTCCAACATATTTTTGAACAAAAACAATAAATGTTGGTTACGTTCATCGAGCTCTTTGAAAGTGGAAAGGTGACAATTTTTGACTTCCAGGTTAAGCAAGTCAAAAACTGATGCCAGATTCGTGATCACCGCCAAATAGCCCCCATGCAAAAAGTTTGGGCGAGGTACATCCGACCTCACCGCCCACTTACTCACACCTTCTCTAACCTGTCATAAGAAAACGGGAAATCCAAAAAACCGATGTCAGATTCATGATCAGCACAAGTACCCGTAACCGAAGTATGAATAACTTTTTTTTCGGCCTTGCTAGTACAGTGCATGGGTCCCTTTTGATTTTCGAACAGTCGAGCTGTTTCAAGATGATGAGGTGTTGTAGATAGCAAACTCTATATTCTTTACATGGATGGAGTCAAAAATGTAGTAACCAACTGGTAAGAATGGCTGATGATGTACCAACCTTCTTCAACAATGATGGAAGTTTGCGAAAAAGCATGTAAGCGAAATACACTGCTCACGAACTGAACGAAAAAGCATGTAAGCGAAATACACTGCTCACGAACTGAACACCCTCTATCACCCGTTCAAAATAAGGACGCAGCAGCACCGATGTTTTGTAGCCCTACACCGCTTAACGTATTCACTTGCTTTCCACCTCGAATGGCTTCACAACTCAATGGCCGCCGTTGTTTGACCATGAAGACCGAGGTGCAAAGCCCGCTCTAGACCCAGGCTCGAGTGAGGGTGGCGTGGTAGGATGCACCAATATCGCCCAAACTTTGTGCATGAAGGTTGTTTGGGGTGCTGATCACGAATCTGGCATCAGTTTTTGACTTGCTTAACCTAGAAGTCAAAAATTCTCACCTTTCCGCTTTCAAAGAGCTCGATTAACGTCAACAACATCTGTTGCCATGTTCTTAATCAAAAATGTGTTGGAAATGGGGATAAAGGGTCCCACTGACGATAAATCGCAAAATGCAAAATCACCAGTACAAGGGGGATTCGACCATCTCCTGTGAAGCTACAACACTACCACTACGCCAACAGACACACTGACAAGGAAAGGCTCCCAACTCAAAGTGAGTTTTTGCGATGCTATTTTGGTAGGATGTAGGGCCCTGTGAGCGTAGTCCAGAACCACAATTAGTTTTTGTTGAACGCGTTTTTAAAGACCTGAAAAGGAGGTCTGAAAGCGTGCGCGCAACTGTCATCAACGCCTGCAAAGCCCAAGGGGTATGCCTCGGCGACGCAGTTGGTAGGTAGGAGGGACGCCTCGTAAGTTCCTACCGGAGGGGTTTTATGTTCGAGTCCGCGTACTGCCGGATTCTTTGCACATATTAGTTTGTTGTTATTGCGCTTTCTCATGCTCACAGGAGTCAATTTTAGACCATCCATGCTTACAACAAACCAAGGCTGTCTATTTGCGCCTTCATGTGTGCTAGTTTTTCAACAATGCCTATCTGCACCATATCATTTCACTCGAAATGAAATGTCCTGTCTTGTCGTCCCTTTTAGTCAACAACTATGGTACAAATCTATAAAAGAAGTAAAACACAAGTGCTTGTCCACAAATAGCATCTTACAAAGCTATACGGAGCAATTTCACTGGTTTTGTAAGATGTCATCCCTAACAAGGAATGACCACTCCTTCTTCGTTGAAGGCGCAATCCGTGCGTGTAGAGAAGGGTCCTGGGTGAACATCGAGCCAGCTACCAACCACGCGTATGACAGACATAGATATGTCCCGTTTTCATTATACTACCTCTAACCAGAACCGCCTCTTCTTCCTGACACTCGATGTCTCAATATATGGCGTCCAGGAGGAGTCCTTTTATGGAATCCGCAATCGCAAGCTCTCTCCTTGTCGGAGGTGTGAAATCCAGCGTGAAAGTGGAAAGTAGTCGGTCGACAACACCTTCAGGTGAGAACGATATTTTTAGAGCACTTATGTACCGATATGGCCTGGGCCCATAATATTCAATCATAAGGTACGCGTATTTGTGTGCATTTACGGTATTATTGGTGGTATGGTATGATATGGTGATGGTGCAGATAGGCATTGTTGAAAAACTAGCACTTATGAAGGCGCAAACAGATAGCCTTGCTTTGTTGTAAGCATTGATGGTCTCAAATTGACGCCCGTGAGCATGGGAAAGCGTAATAACAACAAACTAGTGTGTGCAAAGATTTCAGCAGTACGCGGACTCGAACTTAAAACGCCCCGGTGTGCTTCTATGAGGCGCCCCTCCTACCAACTGCGCCGCCGAGGCACACATTGAGGAGTGTCATAGCGGTTGATGATAGTTGCGCGCACGCTTTCAGACCTCCTTTTCAGGTCTTTAAAAACGCGTTCAACAAAAACTAACTGTGGTTCTGGATTACGCTCACAGGGCCCTGCATCCTGCCAAAATAGCATCGCAAAAGCTCACTTTGAGTTGGGAGCCTTTCCCTGTGAGCTGAGTTGCAGGTGGGCGTCAATTTGAACAATGAACTCAATGGACTTCGCACTCACGCGTCCACACGCTTTTTTTCTACCACAGAAGAGCATTCCGAAAAAAGTAACCATGGTTTTGGACTCCCCACACGGGGCCCTACATCCTATAAAAACTGCATCGCAATAGCTCACCGCCAGTTTGAAGCAATAGCTCCTTGTAAGCGCTTCGGCTCAGCTATTTCCTGCTGCAGTTGTAGTGGGTCGTCTTCACTGTTTTTGTTTGGACACGCTTTGAATTGAAGGCTTCCGCCTTCTGCTGCTTTCTCTCTTCCATACATTGCTGTTGAATGTTCGATCAGTCATTCTGGCGGCGTAGCAATTTTCGCTACCATTTTCATCCTCGTACAATAGATCCAGGCTCTGACTTCTGAAGTTACAACTCTTCAGGTGACAACAGATATCTGATGAATCGAAGTGTCTAAAATCTGTTTCAGAAAAGCGCAGCCGTAGAATGGGCATGCGTCTATCTATTTGAACAAAACGGCACCATATGTTCAGGGGGTCCTAGCGTGGCTCGCCACTCAAAGTGCAAGGTCGTGAGCAGGGATGTGTGGAAAATTTTCTGGAAAAGGCGGAAGACGAAACATGGAATGGAAACGCTCAAAATAGCCGGAAACCGGAACACGAAACGCGGAAACGGAAATGGCACATATTCGCCATTTTTTCAAAAGTGTATCTTAAATTACGTCAGAGGCGGCTTCTACTGCACTTTTTCTTGCTCAGATCTTTGCGAGAAGCAGGATCTTCCACAGATTAATGCTCATCGTCACCATAACATAACAAAGTAAGGCATGGATTCGTAAGATTGTCCTTTTAGCAATGGCTAGAGCAATAAACGAAAACAAATTCATGGTCCTGTCTTGTTATTTCTCAATATTTCAGCAAGCAGTCTATCCGCTGTTTCCATATCTAGTTCCTGCGACGGGTTTTCGCTGACTTTTTGTTGCTGTAATTTTTTGAACTTTGAGTAAACTTAACCGACTTAACCACTTTAGGCTGCTTACAGACCATCTTTTAAAAACGCACTCGGGTGAAGTCTAAAACTGGAGCATCACCTAGATCATTTTCCTACCAGGAAAGACATTCCTCTCAACATTTTTAGAAGCGTGTGGCATCATGGACGACGTGATGACTGCACAGATATCTGCATGCTCAACACTAGCAGTTGCATTCTAATCACCAAAACAATAATAGTACTCAGAATTCATTCTGGGATCTAAGATGATAGCTGGATGACTGATCAGTCATGGTAAGTTGACACTTCCGTAGGAATATTCAGTCTATGCCAGCCTAGAAGCTCCCTGATATGAAGGTGACACAACGGAACAGTTCCGAGATGGTTCTCGAAGTAATAGAATTGTTTCAGAATTCAATAACTTCCCCTAGTCAATCAAAATAATAGCCCATGGTAGATATTCGTGATGATAGTATTATTAAAAGTGTGGTGCATAACTTTATATTGGATGAATGTCACACCTAATAAAATTGAAAATTGAAATGTACACCTTCGATCAGGAGCACTGATGTCTTCTTGAGCACAAAAGCGCGTGGCTCAACCTTCACCTTTGCTTCGTGATACTGCGCTGTATGCTTAGGAAGTTTTTGTAGCTATTTGTAACTAATGCATCAAGAATTTTCTGATCATTCAAATGTTGAGTGCATTTTCTTGGCACATAATGCATATATAGCCTCTGGTGGCACATTAATTTTGCCCGGCACTCAGACGTTGCCATTTTTGAGTACTTTCTTTTGGTAATCTAACCAATTTCAAGAATATTAATACTACTAGCCGGCTTCGCCGGCGACGTGTGTGGTGAGCCATGTGGGGTCAGAAACCCAACCCAACCTCAACCCCGCTAGGAATGCTTCCTTCCTTCAACGCTAGGGATGCTTCCTTACTCAGCGTTGATAGCGAAAAAGTGCAGAAAAGAGTAACCGGCCGTCATTGTGCACAATGGAGAGAGATTCGGTATTTGAGGACAGATTCGTCAACAGAGTGGGGTAATGGTCAAGGTAGGGCTGTAGACATAGAGGAAAATTGAACGGAAGAAATGCCATCTGCGATGCAAAATAATAGTAAAAATGTGCAAAAAAGAGCAGCCGGTTGTCATACTGCACAGTGGAAAAGGATTCAATTTATCATGGAGTCGTAGTTCCCTGGTAGTAGGGTAGTGGTAAAAGTATGGCGGCAAACATAGAGGTAGATTGAAACAAAAAACGGCTTATGTGAGGCAAAATAGAAAAAAAATGCAGAACGGAGCAACCCGTTGTTATACTGAACAGTGGAAGAGAATTCAACTTCTGTAGCAGCAACCCTGGTAGTGGGGTAGTGGTAAAAGTATGGCGGTAAAAATAGTGGAAGGTTGCACCACACAGGAGAGATGGGAAGGAACACTGAGGAATGATCACTAGACACTTATTGGGAAGAGACCTCTTTCGAAAACACCCTACGTCAGGCAATCGATGGTAGTGGATGGTAAACAACATTGGTGGACAACTGTCAAGCGTCTTCGTTTCGACAACCGGCAGCCGCACCGCAAACTTGGGTGATTAAACCGGCTAGCTAGCCAGTGTACGAATTGCGGGTGGCTAACATCGGACAAAAAACCCTTCCTCTTTTATATATGGGGGATGTTTGTCAAACAGTATTTCTCTCACAATTACATGAAAGAGAACTCTTATTACGTGATAAGCTGATTGTGTGCAACAGAAAATTAGTGTTGAGCGGCGCCAATTTCCGTTTCCGCCTTCCGGTCCAAAAACAGGCGGAACACGGAACGGAATGGAAGAGCCCAAAATGGCGAGAAACCGGAATTCGGAACACGGAAACGGAGCCGAAAATTCCGCACATCCCTGGTCGTGAGGCACAGAATACCAGAGCGCCGCTGTACGAGCTGGTTTGGCAGAGAACGAAAGAAAGGGAGGGAGCTGTCGAAGTGAGGCCAATTCACTGTGCGGTTCTTCTCGGCGGGATCACACGTCTGCACCACCACGTGTGTGGTCCGGCGCTGCCTCCGTCGTGGGGAAGCGGCCACGTATTCATCGGCTCGCCGCTTCGGCTGCTCGACCTTCCGTCGTCGTTTTTCTAGAGCCCGTTCTGGGGTAGCAGCTCGCCCCCACGTTTCCTATCCTGCGATTTGCGTTCGCTTCGTGGACAACCACTAGCCACTATGTGCGCCAAATGTAATATGCCGTGATCGTTTTGCTGTGTTTTTCCTTTCGCTTGCTTTTTACCAAGGAATTGTGGTTGCTATGCATTTGTTATTTAAGTGTTCCTTTTGTTCATATCTTTACGCTAGACAATCGTCTATGCCCGTAAATAAATAAATAAATAAATTGTGCGGGCCAGGGCAAGCACGGGGAACAAGGGCACGATTTGCTAGCCTTTCGACCTTGGCCTTTCACTGAGAGGGGAATCGCCTGCGCGCCCTACTCCCTCTTTTTTCGCACTTCACTTCGTTGGTTTAATAATTGACTGATTTACTGTATGAGATCTTCAAGGCTAAACAACATCACGATTAACTGGCAACACTCCATTGAGGTTCTAGGAATACTTGAAAAGAAATAGTGTGAATAATGAATAAGAATAACAAAAATGCAGCTATTTCCAATTATAAAATAAAGAAACCCGAATCAACTGGTGGCGTCTAGGTGTCTATCTATCATGTTTTTGAGCGAAATAGCTGCGCTGGGAACGTGGATTTTGTGGTGGAGGAGGTACACCCTCCACCAGAGTATAACGGCTGCCTTACAAAGTCTTTGACACGCAAAACAAAAGTTTCCGGTTCACAGAACAGCGGCTGTACCTCCTGTCGCCACGCCCCCCCCCCCCAGGAGCGGGCGGCACCCCCTGTCACGCTGCCGGATTTTGTGAACCGTTATGAGACCGAACCTGTGACTTCGATTTGCTAGTGTAGACAACATAAGATTTGCGCTGCACGTTTGGGAAGCAGGAGTACCCCGTTGGGAAGTTCAGTGCTCCTCATGAAGGTCCTTTCTTGTAAGATCGTTTCGAACTTTCCCAAGCATGTTAGTTAGCAAACTGTTGGAAGGATGGAAAACTGCAGTCATATCCTAGAAGCAGACGCACGCAGGTACGTCTTCAGAAGTTCTGCAGCGTCATTGGAAGTGGGAGGGCTGAACAAATTGGGCGCAGCGGCAAGAACCCTCGCAGCAATTTGACTGCAGCTACCGTCAAGGGTAAAACTGCCAGCTATTGCAACGGCGAACTCTCTAATCCCGTAGGGGGTGAGGATTTAACCTGGCCTCTAGCCTGGCATCTTCCAACGACAGCGTGCCTTTCTCTGCCTAGTTGGCTTTTTTGCTAGCGTTGTGTGGGGCACTAATGGTAAGACATTGCGAGTGTTAACTGACAGCTACTGTTGTCTGAGATTCAACTTTTTAACCGTTAGTTCGGACCAACTGTTTTCACCATTTTGACTTTCGTTTTATAACGACCAGAAATGTGTTCAATGGACTTTTGAATCAATCTGAGGACTCTTACATTTGACCTACCTCTCCCGAAAAGGACGATAATACCTATTCCTTGTCGTTAATTCCTAGTCGTTAATTGAGCACGTAGAGCCTATGTACTGTCAGAACATATCCTTGAACTTCTTCTCTATACGGTGATGTTTGTCCTCTTGGAAACTTTTAGAAATGAGAGAGGACGCCGTGAAAGCGTCGGAGTTTGCAGATGAAATAAGGGAGAATTGATGAAGGACGGCGATACTCGACCTTTTTTGGATGCTGCGCGTATTCTAATTCCACGGGATGTCGTGGAGGCGATTTGAGTGCGTATTTGGCTTGTACCTAGCTTGTGGTGGCCAACCGATGGCCAGTTGTTTTCTATCCTCGTTAGGCAAGACTTGCGGCAATTAACTGACCTCCGACGGATTGAAGACTTAACTGGGGGTGAGGGACGTTCTGCCTGAAAGCGGCGCGGGCAAAGGCGCGGGACAGTGCCTGCGGAGACAATTAGCGTCGACTCGCGCAGTGACACCCGCCGCGTCGCACTCAGCCAGACAGCCCTCGCCGCAGAGGCGATGCTGACCCAGCCAACTACGGCAGGCTGTAGGTCGACCAGATTTGGTGTGATTACAATCGATAGAGAGATAGGAGGCTCAGACGGCTTGCATTGGCAGTCCAGAATATGGGACTGATCTGAACCCTACCATTTTCTATATCAGAATTTCAAGCTCTATCGAATGAGCCAGGAAAGAACCCTGCCTCAATGACCCTTACAACATTTTTTTTTCAGGCGCAGTTACCTTTCGGTAAATATCAGTTTTTACTTATATCAGAATTAACTACGAGGCATGCTTCCAGGCTACTGATGTGAACTATACCTTCTCCTGCATTATATCCTGTCTAGGTAATCCTTAAGGCGACTTTTTGGGCGTTGTTTATTTTCGTTAAATATCAGTTTTTATGTATACCAGGATTAATTGCGAGGCGTGCTTCCATACTACTGATGTAAACCCTACCATCTCCTGTACTAGAATTTCGAGCTCTATCGAATGATCCAGAAAAGAATACTGCCTCAATAACCCCTAAGGCGATTTTTTTCAGGAGCTGTTTATTTTTCGCTAGATATCGGTTATTATTCACATATATATAAGGACTAAATGCGAGACTGCTTCCAGGCTAAAATCGAGGATTCCAACTAGATAGACGAGGGATCTTTTAACATAAGTTCAAGGCATTAGTTTCAAAATTACATTTCTTTATCATTTCGTAACTGATTTTTCTATGGAACTTTAGAATGCACACACCATACATGTCGAGACTAAGACTGGATAGGTGGTTTATGAAATCTAATGTTCACCGAGAATAAATTTCATCACACAATACTTCAAATTGCTCGTCCAGTCGTTTGTGACTTCTAGCAGTTTTTTGACCTCGCGTTCCACAGGCAATGTACCTGCATAGCCAATGTCTCCTCCATCAATTAACGAGTTAGAAAACACTGATGAAATGCTTTGAAAAAACTGGAGTACGTCGGTGTTCTTAGGAGGTCCACCGACTATCAAATTGAACTCCTTGGGCAATTTCAGACTGTGAACATGCTATACGCACTGAATGGTCATACTATCGTTTTCAAAAAGGTTGAGCACTTGAAGGTCTCTCGTCTATCTAACTATAATTCCCGCACAATTTCAGCCTGGAAGCATGCCCCGCAATTAATTCTGATATAAATAACAACTGATATTTACCGAAAGGTAACTGCGCCTGAAAAAAAAATGTTGTGAGGGTTATTGAGACAAGATTCTTTCCTGGCTCATTCGATAGAGCTTGAAATTCTGATATAGGGGATGGTAGGGTTCAGATCAGTCCCATATTCTGGACTGCCAATGCAAGCCGCCTAAGCCTCCTATCTCTCTATCGATTGTAATCACACCAAATCTGGTCGACCTATAGGCTCCCGTGGTTGGCTGGGTCAGCACCGCCTCCGCGGCGAGAGCTGTCTGACAGAGTGCAAGGCGGCGGGTGTCACTGCGCGAGTCGACGCTAATTGTCTCCGCAGGCACTGTCCCGCGCCTTTGCCCGCGCCGCTTTCAGGCAGAACGTCCCCCTCCCCTTAACTGGTCCCGGCGAGACATCCGAACCGAGAACCTGGAATCGGGAATGAGTTTGAATTCATATGAATTAAATGGTTTTGAATGATGATTTTGGTGACATGCTATTTGCAGTTCACGCTCGGCTGATTGGGAACCCTTCATCTGCCAGAGCACGTACTCATTTCGAGCAGTATTATAAATACTTTGTTCTTAGGTTCCCACCAACATGTTCTGTCCTAATCTTCCTGCTTGCTCTACTGATCCCAGTGTGAACTGTGCGAGCAATAGGTCACCAAGGCGAACCTTCGAGAGTGACCGGACAATTGCGATAGTCCGAAGAGGCGTGTTCTTCGAATTTTTCGCGAATCATTCTAATTTATTTTCTATCGTCCGCTCTTTATAATGTACTGATGCACGTTTGAGAAGCATTCGTCCCTTTTCCTCAAAAAAGACCGGAGGTTGGCGTTGACACCCTCGTTTGTCGAGGCGCGAGGTCATAGTCTGGACGAAATGAACCTATCTCGGATCTATCCTAGTCAGGGGGGGGGCATAACTAAAAAGTATGTTAAAAAATGAATCGAGACTAACCGAAAGCTCCTAGAGAACGAGGTAGGACCGAAAAGAAACAAAAAACGAACGTACAAACAAAAAAATTAATCATCGCGGTTTTACAACCGTCTCGGCGTTGGAAGAGTGACGCGGAAGCATGCCGCGTGCTGACCGCCGCCTGACATGTTAGAGCCAGGATCTGACATGGCGAGGAGGGCATATAACTTTGCCTGCTTACAATCGCTGTGAAAACAAATGCAATTTTTCGTATTTTTTGTTAGTGAATTTTTCTAGCTTAGGTCCTATGTTGTTCTGTAGGAGCCGCTCGGTAAGTCTCAAATGGATTTGTTACATACCTTTTAGTTGTGTTCTCCCCCCCCCCTCCCGACTAGGATAGATCCGCTACCACTTTTTCCGTTGCGCAGAGACGGCGCAGCGGGATACTTTTCCATACCCCAAGCACCGACTAAGCTATGATAAATTTATTTGGTTTTCTCTTCGACCCATTCTTCTGGACGTTCGCCAATTCCTTGAAAGGATTTTGATGATTTTAAGGTTCCGTCTCTCTAGCAAGAATACTTCATCGCTGGGATTTTAGACAGCACCCTCCTAGTATAGCACTTAAGTTTTGATGTAGTTCTGTCTCAGAGCTTCCGAGATTCAAGTCATAAACTTACACGACACGGAACTCGTACTTTTCAGCTCTGACGAAAGGGTCTTAAAGTTTTTCAAGAGGTATCTTATGCGTTTAATACGTAATCTGTTGCTCTCACATTGTGGCACCAACAAAATACAAAAGCCTATTAATTCCTGGAATGTAAAACTTAAACAAGGGGGGGGGGGGAATTTTCAAACACCAAAGCGGGAAAACTTTCGGTGCGACCTAATCTCGGCTTAAGACGAGCTCTACAGCTGTCAACTCTCGACTAATTGCTATTCTAAGCAATACATGGCATGACTTGTGTTTTGTTTGTGTTTGTTTCAGTGTTTCATTCGCTCTTACCGGCCTTCTAGTATAAGGCGATCACGCTCTGGTGGTGCATCTATGCGTGAGTTTGTCTCTCACTTCCAGTCTTTGACGATCGGTCATAGTTTTGCGCCAAAACCGCTAGAGCAGTCAAAGCGCTTGGTGAAGTAAATTGGATGTCAAAAAGCCTTGCCCCACATCCAGGCATCTGAAGACGACGACTCCATCGAAACGTTAGGCCGCATGAAGATCCACCTTAAAAACCTCGTGTTGGCACAGTATTAACAACAAAACAATAACTAACCATGCCGATGTTTCAAGAAAAGAGAAGTGGGAAACTACTCGACATCTTGTGCCAGTGTTGCACTGTTGTTTATTTAAACAATGCCTTCCTGACGCGGGACCTAAATCTCAGTTTAATTCCCAACTACGCATTTCCCAAACTCAAGCCATAAAGTTCAACGATACGAAAATTGAGCTTTTCCACTGCCATAGAAGGCTACCTAAACTCTTCAGTCTTCCACAGTCATTCTGTTCATTTCACATATATTCAAAACTACATGCTTTTCTCCGCATAAGGTAAGGTAGGAAAACCTCCTATGCAGTCATGGAGTGTGAAACCTAAGCAATGGCGGGAGTATTCAAGGCACTAAGGGAATTTCGGCCCGACCTGACAATAGGTACACTCAAACCCTGCACACCTTCCTGTCCCATCGTCGGACAAAGTGATGACATGGCAAACAAACGCCTCATCGGAGGTGCAACGACCAAAGTGGCTCCAGGTGGCGGTCGCGGAGGAGAGGAGGAGTCCCTCCTCTTCGCCACTTCTGACCGGTTGACCGTCTTTGGTGGACAAGATGGGTCGGCAGCGATAGGGTTCAACCATTGGAAGGCAAGCCTTCTCTTCTAGTGTTCCATTGTACTCGTTTTCTTCCGATTTTGGTTCACCTAGGCAGAATCTGTCTCTTCCGTCTTCCTCCGTTTCGCGTTCAGCGTGCCCATGCTGCGCATCCCGTAACATAGCGACAGGACATTCAGGACCAGTGAATCGTGTTGTTTTGGCGATCGCTGTACCGTGATTAAGCGATACAGCGCCCAGGAGCGGCTCAATTGTTGAGCCCAGCCAAGGTTCCCACTCCGCAGACGGAAAATGCCTTGTTTGGAAGGCACGGAACTCTTGTTGCCAGCGCTGCTTAGCCAAGTGTTCGCGTCCGGAGTTCCAGTCGTAGAGTGTGCCCAAATAGACTCAACATGCACTGAGCAATGGAACACCAGAGTTTCAGTCTCGAAATGGTCTCCTGCACAGCAATCGACGACGACTCGCCATCGATCGTCAACGAGGTGATTGGAAGGGCGTCAGAGGTGCCACCCGGAGAGTGAGTCTCTGTCGTTAGCCACGTTCGGTGTCCTATTCTACCACGTTGCTTAGTGGGTTCGTTGCAGGAAGAAAGTGTTCACAGTGCGGGAGAAGAAGATTCTGGTTATTAACGATAATGGGACTCTCTACGCTACCGGTGGCATCTGCTCCCACTACAACTATTCGCTGGAAAATGGCAAGTTGTTTGGTTCTTTTCGACGTTCATTTGTGACCTGTCTCGAGAAGTTGACGACGAACCCCTTGTTCATGCTAAAGTCTATACCAGTAGAACAGTCTTGTGCAGCTGAGTTCGCTGTGGAGGAATTCGGGCACAGCAGCAGAATTATGCGCTGAAATTCGTGCTAATTGGATTTAGTCGCAGAATGTTCGGTTCGGCGACGACCTAAATATTCGGCTAATCAGTTTTCGTTTTTCGGCGAAAAGCGCCCTATAAACCCGTTCGTACATACTCAAGATCTCACAGTCAGCTCTGAAATTGAGAGGACTTTGTTCTAACTTAAGGCCCCTGATATCTCTTAAATGAAGTGGGTGCCTATAAACAGTGGCTGCAGCAGTTATCATATATTCACCTATTTACTTCGGTTTTTGTGAGAGTGAGTGGAGTGGAGTCGGCTCTTACCTCATTCGAGCTCGTGGTGACGTAGTCGGGGCCGATAGCTGCCGCATCTACTCGAAAAGGTTATTCGGTTGGGTCCCGTCTAGGCCAACCAAGTCTTCCATCCCCAAGGGTTGACGAGTCGATACCAGGCATGTCTACGGAGGATAGAGCAGTGATGTATTCATAGTTGGTCATCGCAAGGCAACTTCAGTGTGTGTTTTGCCTGTACAGCGACCTCATTGCGGAGGCAAATACAATGCAAACGATAAAGCTTGGCGTTGGTCTGTGTCTGTTGGGCTTGCGCCGCGCATTCTACTTCTACGGGATATTACGGAGGCTTCCCAGACAAGTATAGTACCAATTGATGTGCCCGGGGGAATACAAAACCTGGTCGGTCTGGGTGGATCCGAACGAAGAACCTCGGTCCAAGGTGCACATGACATTTAGCGCCTCCTCACGCTGCGCCAAACACAATACACTTTCATATCGCCTCTACAATATCCCGAAAGAGAATGGCTGGCGCAAAGGTATTGCTTGATGAGACGATTGACCATTGTCGTTCATTTGTCTGTTTGTGAACGGGATCGTGGGCCTAAAAGAAAGCAAAGACAAATAAGCGTGTGAAGAGTTGAACTGCACCTGCAAATAATCGACTAGAACGCAAAGAGTCCCTACTACTGCACAGTGTTGGCCATTTTCCAAGGAGTGACCATGAGAGCTGGGATCATGCACCGTAGCACATTAGCCTCCCACTCAGTACTTTGCACTAGGCAAGAAAAAAGACAGCTCCTTCGCATGAAATCTCACACCTGCTCCTCTCCATGTATTTGCATTGCAGGAATCTACTCGAAGGGCCGCATTCGGTGTCCCCTTCATGGTGCCTGCTTCAACGTGAAGACTGGCGACATGGAGGACTACCCGGGATTTGACAGCATCCCAACCTTTGACGTGCGTTTCTTTCGGGTTCGGAGCACCACCATGCCTGGTCTGGCTTACTCCAGTCGTCCCGAGAAGTTCACTAAGAGTAAGCAGAACTTTACACGTTTGACTAATCTGAGAAGAGCAATGAACGGTAGTAAGCGGTGAGCGCGGTTCTCGCCGAGGAATGCGCTGTGCCATTAGGAAGAATAATTTGTCTTCTAAAATTTCGCGAGTTCCGTGGAGATATGCTGAACACGGTTTGCCCTCTACTGGCAAAATGATTTGGTAATAATATCCAAGGAGAAGGTTCCGTGATCAGGTGACGCTTGCCATAATCGAAGCCATTGCGCAGTATTTTACAGTTAATGCCAGCTATCCTGGTTTGCTTCAGGTAACGGAGAAGGACGGTGACCTGGTCCTGAATACCACCGAGAAGAATCTGGAGAATGCCAGGAGAACGCGCAAGTCTGCTGTTAGGTCGGTGTGTGATGACCATCCGATTATCGTCGTGGGAGGAGGTAAAGTCTACGCCTTGCTGTTCTTTTCGAACTCTACCTGCGAAGACTTATTTAAAGCTTAGTGTAATGTGATTTCGCGGTGATTGAACGTTTGACAGTTTCTTCGTTCTCAAGTAATTCATTTGCTTCGTGCTGGATTTCAGGGGAGTCAAATGCGCTTCCATTTCATGAACCGAGGGGATCGAAAATGGCTGGAAACCGAAATTGGAATCACGAAAGGGGAATTAATGCACTTGAGCCACTTGTTCAAAATCTAATCCAGGGCGGCTTCAGAGTCCACTTTTGTTGCATTTTTACTTGTGCGAAACTTTCGAAGGAGCAAAATCTTTTATGCATTTGTGTTCATATCTTTTTGTTCTATATTTCTGTCTCCTATCTTCCACCTCCTATCACTATGTATACACCCCAGTGCAAAATTATAGGTGCACCCCCTTATTTATCCATTAGTAGCCAAAGACCCTCTGCAAAGGCTCAATAATGTCAACACCGTGTTCCTCACCAGCGGAAACATCTATATGAGAAACCTTGGTAGGAAACCTGACCAATACAAGCAGCCATGCCTTTTTTATTGCTATGTAAAGTGGTGCAAAAGTATACTAGGTCCACATGGGATTTTTCGCCCCTTAGGGTTTTTTCCGCGCATTTTAAGGAATGAATATGTAATATAATACGTCAAACTCAACGGAAAACATAATTTTCATTGTCCGATGAAATTCCCATTAGCTCCATGCTTTCTACTTACGAAAATCTCAAGTTGATGCGCTTCACGCAGCCAGTTCTTCAAACAGGAAGCCCGCGGCTCCACTGGGTCGGTGCTACATACCTGAAGTGCACGGAAGTCTGCAGAGATAAAACATTGGCTGCCCGTCCGAAAAAGTTATGCAGAAAGGATGAGAGTCGGCTGGTTCGGCTGGTTTCCAATAGCACCCAGTCCGCGAACAACCAACGACGTCATCTGGACCTCTGGCACTACGCAGCACAAGTCGCAGTCCATGCATTGCTCGCCAACTTATGGAGCGAGCCCCTTCTAGATGGCCGCCATAACGCATCTAGGCTCGACTTTGCAGGTGCGCAATGTGCACCAATTGGAAAATTGGTCAGATACGTCTGCAGCTGGCTTGACATGCAAAAGAAGTGCATTCTTGACTCTTAAAAGGAGAGCCTCCGGAGTGGCGGTGAGCTTTTGCGATGCAATTTCTACAGGATGTAAGGTTCCGTGTGGGGAATCCAAAACCGTAGTTACTTTTTTCGGAATGCTCTTCTGCGGTCGAAAGAAAAACCGTGTGGACGCGTGAGCGCGAAGTTCATGGCGCTCTGCTGCAACCAAGTCTGGTGTGGTCGGTTGGCGTACTGGTAGCGGATTCTCCTCTCGTGCACACCGAGCGGGTTTGATGGCTCGGTCCTCGGTGTCGCCAGTTTTTGCACACATCGGATAGTTATTATTATGGGCTTATGTGATCATAGAAGTCAATTTGTTCACGATTAATGCTTTTAATATTTAAACCTAGCCTTTTTGGGCTTTCATTTGAGTTACCTCTCAATGGATCGTATTTGCACTGTATCATTATTCATATATTCATCATATCACTATTGGATTGCTAACATAAAAGAATTTTTCTTGCTCACATGAAGTAACTGTGTTTATTGCTGACAATGATAATCAACGATTATGATATTGAACTATGAAACGTTTAAAACATAATCGCTTATCACATCGGCAGCATCCTACAAACGCTAGGGGAGAACAATCTCTCCCTGACAAGGCATCACTACTTCTTCGTTGAAGTCATAATCGGTAGACGTTGAGAAGGGCCCCGGGTGATCATCAACATATCGACTCAAATAAAAGCCCAAAAAGGCTAGGTTTAAATACTAAAAGTATTAATCGTGTACAAATTGACTCCTGTGATCAAACAAGCCCATAATAATAACGATCCGATGGGTGCAAAAAAAGGCGAGACCGGGACCGAACTATCAAATCCGTTAGGTGCGCCGAGAGGCGACCCCGCTACCACTACATACACCAACCGACCACATCGGCTGGGTGGTAGCAGGGTGTCATGAAGCTCGCGCTCACAAGTCCACACGTTTTTTTCGACCGCAGAAGAGCATTCCGAAAAAAGTAGCTATGGTTTTGGACTACGGGATCCTACATCCTGTAAAAATTGCATCGCAAAAGGTCACCGCCACTCTGGAGGCTCTCCTTTTCAGAAAAATCCTCCGGTACTCATTGTTTTTGGTTGTGATGCGAAGAGATTTTTCGAGAGATTCACGACTTCGTACGTATTACAAAATATTTGTCCGTGTAGTGCGATATCGCTCAGTGAAGGGAACAAGTACTCGGGTGCCATAAACGTTTTGTAGACATTTTGAAAAGCAATAACAAGAACTTTATGCCTTTTCAAACGCCCACCCACTCAGTCACAACTTTTTCTTTTAGTAATGTTCTAAAATTTGCCGCTGATATCTGGTTTGCAGGACGGTATTCCTCTGACAACTGCATGGAGGACAAGCTTTCTATAATAATTGGTGATGTGATAGTGATCAGAACATAACCAGTAGGGAAGAGTGATCGTTTCCGTTTTCGATTTTCCTTCCGAAACAAGCGGAACACGGGCGGAACGGAAAGACTAACATGGTCCCCAACCGCATTTCCGAACACGAAAACAGAAATTCTGCGCACCGTGTTAATACGCTTCCTGTTCCGATTAAAGTATGCAGTCGCTGCCCTCACGTCGTCGGATCTTCGTCCATTCATAGTTGAGCGCAGACTATGCTCGAATTGAGAGTAAAGTGTCGTTAGCATGGCGTACATGGGAGGAAGGAATGCAAAAAATCGATGAGGCCGTATCTAGCGGACTGCTACCCCGAGGGTGCGTGTAGAATGGATGCCTCGATTAGCTGGTGCGTACGTGGTCGATGCTCTGATTGGATGGCGCGTTTACGCTGTCCTTTGTAGGCCTCAATAACGGTTTGTACCGAATTCACCATACCCTCTTGAACTGCCCTCACAGTGCACAGGGATATGTCGCGTGGTATTTAAGTGAATAGTCATCACGGCGAGCACGATTTGCACTTGGAATTTCTTGAGAAGTCCAGATTTAAAAATTGCTAGATTTGTCCGGTTGGTGATCCTTTTACCTTTTTATGCAGTGACTACAGACTCCTCTTCTAAGGTATAAGTGCCGCTACGTTTGTGGAGTCCGCGCGGCTGAATAACTGTCCGACGCCAATCACGATGATCACCGAGGAGGAGCTTCCATCGTACGACCGGGTACTGCTCAGCAAGGTGAGCCTTACTCGTGTCCGAAATCTCCTATAGTTAGGGTTGTTACGCCGATTATTTCCGAGCGGGTACGTGGAGAAAACAAAAGGAAATTTTCGTTTTTTTAAATTTTCTCCATTCTTTATTGATAGGTAGACGTGAGGGAAAAATTCCGGCCTATATATACGAATTTCACTTTAAGCGGGACATTTTTTATTATAAATTGGACCCTCTTCGGTCTAAACTGGACACCTTCCAATTTGAGAGCGGACCTCCTTCCCCGCTTAATTTCGTGGTCCGCTTTTCTGGCTGCTGGCGCCACTTTTCCCGATCGAATGCGTGATCGGTGTGCAACTTTGTCATCTTCAAGTTCTGATGCAGCAGCGTTGCTTTGGTCTCCATCGTAGCCGTTTTCCGCTCACCTCGAGATTAAGGCCATTCTTTCGAACAGTGTCACCTTTTGCGCGAAGAACGTATCGCGGACGAGCTTCGCGCAGTTTCTCAAATGTCGGAGTGACACTGGACCTCCGCCGTATGGAGTCGTTGCACACTCAATCCATACGCTAACTCCGGCCGTCTACACCAACCCCTTCGTTTCTCTTATGATGAGGCGCCTTTCGATTTCTTTGGATACCGGCTAACACTCAGCTCCGTGAGTAGCTACTGGTGGGAGACTGCTCTGTAGTTCTTCGACTTGATGCGCTCTGGTATCTTCTTGTCGCGAAGCACTCCGTCAGTGAGCGCCATTCGGACAAAGCTGCGTCCACACGTGAGTTCATTCTGACAGGTGCACTGCTATCGAACGTGTCTGCTGGTTCCAGGTACTTGAATACTGAAGTACGCGGCGGCTAAATGCTTTCATCTTAATGGAGCGGACGTCATCTTTGTCTGTGATCAGGCATTCGGTCTTTTTGACGTTAAGCTTAAGTCTGAATCTCTCCAAACGAGAGCACCAAGCTTGTACCTGCCTGCCGCTGGAGTTTAATTTTATCTTCGCAGTGCCTCATTACATCATCAGCGCAAAGCAACTGCAAGCGTTAGGCTGCTGAATGTCACATGATCCATAACGGGGAGAGCGCAAACCATGTTGTTCTCCTACAGAGAAGGGAAACCCGATCGACGTACCTACTGGCGTCTGCACTCGACTCTTCGAAGAAAGGTAGATAACCACTCGCGCTCAATCGAGTCTTCGGAGACATGCCGTCTAAGAAGCCACACTGATTCACAGAAATCTGGGTAATGTCACGAATAGGTCTATCGACAATTTGCTCAAGCCGAACACTTCTTGAAACCAAATATAGGCATTTTGTAAATCAAGTCAGACGTATCTAAGGTTTAGAATGCATCTAATCAAGTTAAAATGAAAGAAAGGGCTTATTAAAAATTCAGTTTTGCAGAGTTTCTTAAGAAAAATAATCACATTGTTAAATAAACACAAAATTCTTGTCATTTGAGAGTTTTCTAACAACACATCTTCTAACAATACTGAACTGTCCGTAAATATCCGCCAAATCCAGCCGGCGACAGATTAATCCGCCGTTTCGGCCACTCTGCCGTAACTCTCTCAATACTACACCCATTGAAATGCACGTTGTTGGAATCAGAACAACATGATATAGGTATACCCAACGGTTACAAAGCTTTGCAAAGAGCTCGTAATTGCCTCGACCTAACCCACACTCGCTCCTGAGTCTCGTCTAATTATGTCCCTGGCAGGATTGAACCTCTCCAGTAGAATTTTAAATATTTTAGACGCAGTCAAAAATGTATTTCATGCCAATGTTGGGTTTTGCCTCATCATACCGATCTATTTGATATGAAATTTGCCTAGATTCGCTCCGTTTACATCTTTCCATGCATTCTCAACTGCCGGTTTTTTCCATTTTCGCGATTTTTTACTACTGTACCAATTAGTTGGAAGCAGACATGGTTTAGAAGACTGACTGGTTTAGAAGACGTTAGAGACAAGAAAGTTTAGGGAAAGCAGTACCTCATTAGTAAACGAGCTCGCTAGAGGGGATACACTGGGTCAATGTGCGAGAAAAGAAAAGCAGTGATGGCCTGCAGGGCATTTACAATTTTTCTTGTGTTGGATCACTTAGGTATATCTCAAATCAGTGTTTTAGCCAAGGAATAGAAATTGTATTTTCATTGAAAAAACACTCCGTCTTTCTTCTAACTTGAGTTTTCCCTCATAGAAAGAGACGAGAACATGTTTGCAGCTTATTTGGCAACTTTTTCGTAGTCGCGTCAAAATTGTATTCCGTTGACGCGTGAGCGCTTCTACGGCATTCTGAGATGATGGGAGAGTAGCTGAGCGCCCATAGAAGAAAATCAACCAATCTCGATAAGGATCTATTGCCTTTCCTTTTTCACCTGGTATTCCAAGAACGAAGGCACGCACGAGGGAAAAGAAACGAAAATACCCTGGAGAGGTTGAAACCTGCTGATTAGGGGTAGGCGAATTCTGCTCATTCACAGAAGCAGGGCGTTTGCCTGCGTTCACCCGCTCGAAATGTGATTACGCAGGAATCTGCAAATGACTGGAGCAAAAGTTTTTGAAAGCTGCAATCGTTGCTTTGCGTTTCCCTTGGCGAGTAATAAGTTCTGATTTCAGAAACCTGTTGCAGAAGGGAAAGACATTCGGTTACGGTCTGACGATTACTACAAGGAGAATCATATTGATGTCCTTACGAAGACGAGAGTTAGTAAGGGCGTTCAGACGCACCCCCAGCCTGCGTGTATATCGCGAGAAGGAGCAGCAGTGAAAGCCTTATCCTTTCAGGTGATCGGTGTTGATATTGCCCACCGGAGGATCTCGTTATCGAATGGAGATTGCTTGCCATACAGCAAGCTGGTTCTGGCATTGGGAGGCTCTCCGAGAAGGCTGACCGTGCCTGGTGCTGATCTAAAGGTCTGTCTTCTGATGCATGGCATGTTAGTGTGGCTCATTCTTGAAAGGCATAGCAGTAACCGCTCTGGAAGTCACTTTCCTTCACGAGTACCCTTATGGGAGCACTCCGACTGCGTGCCTCAACTGAAGTTTGCCAGTGTACGATTATGCAACCGTCTTCAGAATGTATTCACTCTTCGGACGGTATCTGAAGCCAACAGCATTGCTGCCGCCTCAGTTGGGCAGCGTGTCGTCTGTATCGGTGGATCTTTCATAGGTAAGACGGGTGTTCTGAAAGTGGAGAGGAATTGGCGCTCGGAAAGGAATGATTTTGATAAAAAGGTCGACGTGGGGAAGAGAGCTGATCTGCTGTTGCTGCGTTCCCACCTTTTGAATGGCCTTGTGGTGCGCCGTTTACAGTGGGATTCCTTTCGGAATCGGAACATTGACGCGTTCCTCACTTCCAGCGGCTGTTCATACCAGTATCAAGTCACATCCAAACCTTTCAAATAAAAATGGTCACTTTTAAAATCAAATCGGACGCTTCCATAACCAAACTTGACGCTGTTGAAATCAAGCTGCACATCTTCCAGATCAAAACGAGCGTATTCCAGATTCCAGATTAAACAAGAGGATCTCCAACGCGGTTTGAATAACTTTTTGTTTAAGGAAAATTTAACATAACTTTCTTCAAAGTTTTCTATTTCACCTGTCTTAATAATTGAATACTGTTTGAAGTTTTACACAATTCTATCTTTTTAGAGAAAAATAATGAATAAAATATTATTTTAAAGGGAAGAAAGTCAGTAATCATTTAGTGTATTGAAAGAAAAGATCGCGTCATGCACTAGACTAGGTCGTAGCGCTTTTTATTTGACTGACTGACAGTTAATTGCTGCTTACTTGAAACAAGTGTGAAGATAAGTGTGTTTTATAACCGTTCTTGTTGCCCCGTTTACATCTGTGTTGCTCCACGCAGACAGAATTCTTACTATCAGTCCGATAAAAATCGTGATGATATGGCCGAGTGCATGGAGCGATCTCTTCTTCACAATACTAAATGTCGCTCAAATAACTATTCGAGATGTGGGCGACATAATTTCTTATGTTCAGATGGAGTGAAATCCCAGAGCTCAAAAGTTCTCATGGTCTTGGAGTGGCTCTCTCAAAGCCTTCAAGACGACCATTCCATACAACACAGGAACCGACCTACGAGCCTGCTTTTCACCGTGGTTCAAAATAAACCTAGAGTTTTCCCGAAAGTGCTCAGTCCGTGATGACGTTGTTCATCTGTCGATGCTGCTAACCAGGAAGAGCCTTCAGCTTCTCCAAGAACTTCTGATAGAGACCTATGCTATGCGAAAGACCTTGAAGCGCTGATTACAAGTATATAGACCAAATTTGCTAACTGAATCTCCTAAGTACGCTCTTGCTGGTCAAAGTTCGTGTTGTTCATTTCATGCCGGGGAGGCGGGGGGGGGGGGGGGCGGTTTGCCGGAACACGGCTCGGGAAAGGACGCGGACAGTGCGTGCGGAGCCAACTAGCGTCGACTCGCGCCGTGACACCCGCCGCTTCGCGATGAGCCAAGGCAGCTCTCGCCGCGGAGGCGACCTATAGCAGCGGCTGGTATTGCCGATTTTCTCCCTGGTTGCCGCCATTTTTCTCCTGGGCGGAGGTATTTTCTCCTCTGGCTGCGGGCATTCTTTCGCACTAAAACAGACGCGGTGCGGTTCGGGCATTTTACTCGTCATCGTGTTGCTACGTTCAGTTTTTTTTTCTTCGAAGGAGCACTGGAGAGAAGCATGATTGCTCGGTTTGTGAGCAGTGTATTTCGATTACACATTTACTTCACATTCTTCCATCGTTTTCGAAGAAGGTTGGTACATCGGCAGCTATCCTTATCTTTTGATTAGTAGGTTATGCTTTCATTCCTGAAACAAACACAATTTATCTTCTAAATCTTTCTTTTTTAAACGGCTCGGCGGTACGAAAATGCAAAAGCCACTATGTACGACTACCGAGGTCAAAGAATATCTGTTCTTCGACTAAGGGAGTTATTTGGTGTGCTGATCACGAATTTGGCATTTGAAAAGTGGAAATCAAAGATTGTTAGTGACAGTTTCTACCAGGCATTGAAAATGGGTTGGACATGAGGAAAAGCGGTGAATAGCAAGACTCAAGAAACACGACAACCCCTTTGAGTCGAACCCTTGACTTCGATACGAGAGCGCTACCACTGCGCCGTGGCCGCGACCTGCATCCATCCTTGTAAGCGCTCTCGACATAAAGTCGTCAAGGCAAACTTTGACCGGCCACAGCTCGTTTGGAGGTCCTTAGCAAATTTTGTCTATATTTTTGTAATCGGCGTTTCATGCCGCTCCGCTCCTACATATTTGGATGTAAAAAATTAAAAATTAATATTCAAACTGGGACAATTGGAGTTTCATCCGATTCTCGTCAAGTGGATCACCGAATACCTGTCCGGCCGGACGTTCCTAATCAAATTAGATCAGACACTTTCTCAGCTTATGCCTACTACGAGCGGAGTACCTCAGGGGGCGGTTCTTTCGCCAATTCTGTTTAATATCTATACAAATGACTTAGCAAAGGTAATCCAAAACCATGGAATTTCTATAAAAATGTATGCAGATGATGTAAAGATATATCATGTAATTGAGGAACCGGAAGATTCTTCTAGGCTGCAAAGGGCAATTGATTCTCTGGTAGTCTGGAGTAAAAAATGGCAGTTACGTCTGTCTCCTCAGAAGGCAACGTTTATGCAACTAAAGACAAGTTCACCAACCCAGGCTCGTTCGTACCACGTGGACGGTGTTGTTGTTTTACCTGCTATTTCCGTTAAAGATCTTGCCTTCCGTTACAATACTGATCTGGATTTTTTGAGCGTGTCAGAGATCGATGTGAACAGGCAACTACGCGCACGTTTCAAATTTTTAAAGGACTGTGCAGCAAAAATAAAGTTATCCTACTCGTGCCTATAAAACTTATGTTAGACCTATTGTAGAATCTGGTGTCACAGCAGTCTTCAATCCACATAAGATGAAAGAAGTTTATTGCATTGAGAGAGTTCAGAACATTTACACTCGAAAGCTCCTAGCACGTACTGGCACTTAGGAATATGACTGAATTCCGGACGCTGCAGTGAGAAACAGGCGTCTTCAACTTCCTTCCCTTGCTTCTCGACGTAAAGTCGTTGATACTTGCATGGTTCATAAGATAGTGCACATTAGGTGCATTAGCAAAGGAATAGTTATGAAGCAGTTATTTACTTTGTCCAATTCACGTACGAGAGGTGCTCTGCAAAAAATCACGTTAACTCGCCCAAAAACAGGTTTACATGCAAATTCATTTGCATATAGAGCAGGAAGTGCATACCTCAAGCTTATGAAGAACGAATCAAGGCTCCTATCAGTAAAGCAGTTTAAGCGGTTTGCTAGCAATACATTACTTAGATATGATCTTTCTTGAGACAAGTCGACAAGTGATACCGATTACCAACTCGTTGCATATATTTTGTACTGCTTGTTGTGTTTGCTTTGGCTTTGTAGTATTGAGCCTTGTTTTCAATGTTTGCCGTCTGCAAATATAATAAATAAATAATTAAATAAAATGTCGTTCATTAGTCTTCACGAACTGGGTCCACCTTCCTCTCAACGGACAAACCTTTCCTCCATGCCTTCCACAGCCTTTGATGCGAACGAGACAATGTGACGGAATGAGTGTTTCTTCAGGAATGGAGATCGCATCTGCTCTGGCTGTGACTGCTGCTTCTGTGACTGTCGTGTGTGCAACGAAGGAGCCGTTGCCAGCGCTAGGCACAGACATCGGCGAAGTTATTCGGAAAGTGGGTCTCAGAGTGATTGGTCAATTTTTGATTTTTGTCTTTTTTGTCTAAAATTAATAGGCATTTGACCTGTAAAGCAGCAATCTTCCAGCGCTTCGAAGCAAAGGGAGTGAAGATCCTGACAAATGCGTTGGCAGAGCGGCTCGAGGGAGTCTCCGAAGTCAGTGGTGTAACACTGAAGTCAGGAGAGACGATTCAAGCAGACGTCGTAATAGCAGGGATAGGTACGCGGATTGTGCCTACACTCGAGATGGGGTTCTAGCGGCCAGCTTGATTCCGAAAGGCGATTGCCACTTGCTTGAACATATTGAGCTCTTCGTGAGGACACGGTAAGCGCGCCTAGCCAATGCCGCGGTGGTGGCATTTGGTCGCACCAAAGTGGCGCCCACAATTAAAGCAGCATTGCGCTTCTCTTCCAAGGCATCGCTCAGAGTCTTCTCGTTCAAGGCAGTAGGGCGCCCATTACATGTTATGTCTTCGGAAGCAATACCTCTCGATCGGAAGGGCTGCTGCAGGCGCGGAACTATGGGTTCGTCAAAGAAGTTCTTGAGCACAACACTGATGTTGGCGACGGGGTTAACAATCCAAAGTCGAACTCCAGACGAATTCCGAGTAGGCGGTGATTCGCAGATAACTTCCATCAATTGGGGCTATGATTTCTTCACACTGGTAGGTACGCATTCAAATATTCCCCTAGGTAACGCTGCGACAGTCTACTACCACGTTTTGCTATAAATCTGTTCCAATAAGGTCCCCAAGAATTTAGAGAAAGAGGTTTCTTTCTAAGCGCAGAGCATAGGGTGGCAAAGAAATGGCACGAGGCTCTGCGCCGAATAGGAAGGGTGTTCGGGTAGTGGCACCTCATTCATGTTCAAGCAGTACTGTGTAGGTGAATCTATCCTGAAGAGGGATCTATTGCACGAAACGAAGCTTACTTTCAGGTGTCGAGCCGCCGACTGCTTGGTTGAAGGACACCTGCATTGAGTTGGACGGACGCGGTTTTATCAAGGTGGACAAGCACTTCAGAGTGAGTTGTGTCATGACTAGATGTGTATGCAAGTCGCATGGGGAAAGTTGGTAGACGGGAGTTCCCTAATGCTGAAAATTTCGTACTTGAACATGACCGTTATGGAACTAGAACGTTTCGAATTAGAAACAAGTAAGCTGTACGAGTGCAGTTGCTGATTGGCACATTAGCGATGACGCGGTTCATATATGCTTATCACCGTGGGACCGCTTCTTTTCAGGGAATAGGAGAAGATGGTTGTTTGTACACAGTTTGGTGGCATAATAGAAGATTTTTCGCTCGATGGCTATTCCCGTTGTGAAGGAATTAGTGTCCCGTTGTGAAGACAAGCTTCAATTCTCTGAACTGCGCATGATTTTGCGGAGTTCAGTGCGTTGTGCAGATGCACCGCGCATCGTTCCTACTTGCGTCTTTTCTTTCTGTTATTACGACCGCTTCGCTTTTCTACCGGAGCGAGTGCTCAGTTTCAAGCGACAGGGTTGAGTACAAAAAGACGTTACATCGTTATGGTTTGGACAACCCTTCCGATGATTTTTATTCCTTTTCTTCGAAAACTTAGGGTGTGAGGGAGGGCTTGTTCAGGATATCGCGGAGGTGATCCGAGCCGTACCCCCCTCCCCCTGGAGAAGTTTGGTCAGAAACCTTTTCGACCTCTCATCGACCTCTGGAGTCCTGAAAGTGCAATAGTGCCACCATTTTGCTACACCTTCTTTGTTTTGTTAGTTGAGAAGCCAAAACAAGGAGTACATAGCAAAATGATTCATCTCGGTGGTGATCCTCCCTCTCCACATCGAGTCTGCCGCAGCTGATCGCGCCGCGCCGCGTCCTTCCCTCCAGCGGCGCGATTCGCCGAATACCGTAACCCAAAATTCCGTCAAGTGTGGTGTTTTGAGGCGGCGGAGTATGAAAGCGATGCGGCGCGAAAAATCGATAGCTATGTCAACCATCACGCCGCGCCGCGCGGCGGCGCGAGTATAAAAGGCGCCTTAGGCCCATGGGCGGGCGCGTGTAGTGCATTCGCAGGAGAGTCGGCTGTAGCGCGTACCCGATGTTCTCGGCTCGGATTTCCCGCCCACGCCAACCAAACCTTCCCTTCCTCCGTCGGCCGGTGAATTGGTAGCAGACTTGTCTGGAGAAGATAAGGCGCTGACTTGTTCATCGGCTCATCGCCGCAAGTCATTGTATGGACAATCCTCCGCGACATTGTTGAGTCCACTTGAAATACGCATTTGGCCCACACGACAACTTGCGGTCCGAGATATAGGTTACGTGCAGATCAGCGTTTCACATCCCACTTGTAAAGCCCTGCGACACTGAAGGTATGTTGGCTTTGGGCAAGAGCACAAAATCGATCGGGATGCACGCGAAAATCTATGCCATTGCCAACTGCGCTACACGCGCTTGAGTTCCTGTTTCTTTCAAATCTGTCATCAGATGCGTAGCTTGCTTGTTTTCAAGTCACTGTTTCGTATTGGATGGCCTGATACGCTTTCTAATTGCCTCCATCGTATCCGGTAGAAGTGGAGTGTGTGGCGCATCCTAAAAGGAATTGAGTAACGCCATCCTTTATCCTTTATTTGGCCGATACAATGGTTAGCGGCCACCCAATGGATAAGTCGGCGACTTATCCTTCTCAGACAAGTCCTACATCGTTTCGTCGAGAAACCCGAAGTAGGAATCCTCAGTCGGGATTCGTGAGAGAGCCGGCTCTATTTGCAATCCATTTGAGCATTCTCACTTATCCGAGCGTCGATTGCTTCTCCTGCGCCCTATCGAAGTCGCCCACTCACTGTAGTAATGAAGATCGCCCGTAGTCCTGCACAGGCTTCTCTTGAGGGCTCTAAGCATCGTGTTCAAAGGGGCTTCCAGCTTACCACTCCACTCGAATCATGTCACCTTCATCGGACCCTTAAGGTACTGGTGGACACTTTGTTGCTTAGACAGGTCGCTTACCTGCGCGGTTTCTGAATTCTTCAGGTCGTCTATGACGGAAGACTCATCTAGGCCTTAGGCCCCGTTTATACTTCGTCGCGGCGCGACGCGATGGCCACGCAATGAGGCCAAATTGATCGATCGCGTCGCACAATCAATATAGGCCCATGCACACTTCTGCGACACCGCGACGCGGCAAATGGGGCGACGGCCACCTCCGCGAAATCCGGCGGACGCGGCGCGGTCGCGTTACAGCATCGTTATAGGCAACGGGACCGACGTTCCCGTGCATGCCGCGCTGCCAAGAATGATTTGAACCATTCCAGGCTGCGGCATTCAGCGCGGCGCCGCCTGCGATAGCCGCCGCGACAGCCGCAAGAGTGTGCATGCCCCCTCCCTGCGGCATGTGTCGTAGCGTCGCGCCGCGCCCGTCGTGGTCCTATGCTTCATCATGGACGCGCCGCGCTGCCGCAGAAGTGTGCATGGGCCTTATGGCCACTATACGTGGCGTCGCGTCGCGCCGCGACGAAGTATAAGTGGGGCCTAAGATAGGCTGCATGTGCAGTAGGCGCCCAAAGCACAGCTGCAGACTGTTCCCTGTTGTTTAGGTGGTGGTTCAGTCATTCATCTTCTTCCATGTCATCACAAGTATCGGCGCGTCCTGTTTGCTGTAGTCATACAGGTGGAGAGATCAATATAGCGATATAGAGGAAAGGTCTAGCATCCGCTGCGCAGTCGCGACCGGGAAGGGATAGTCTTAACCTCTCTCAAACCTTCTTACGGTACCTGAGGAGGCGGCATTAGCTGCAGTGCTCCTCAGCAACCATCGACGCCTACTGGACCGAGGCGTCTTCCATCCACATGCTCATTCCACCCGAGAAGAAAGGTCTGCGAGCGAAATACAGCCGCTCGTTCCGATTTCCAGCAGAAAACTCATTTCGGTCCAAGAGTCAGCACTGTATCGCAATCTGGCCTAGCAGGTGTCTTCGCTTTAGACAACGGCCGACTGGATCTTCGCGATTGGAGACGCGGTCGCGGCACCCTTGCCGCTGTGGAACATCGACTCCATCAATATCCAGCACTTCCAGACAGCACAGGCTCACGGTGAGGTTTAGTTCCAAGCCTTTTGACGTCATATGGCTCGCTTTCAGCACGACCTGCTAGGAGATGTGTCGGTTGTTACGTTCACAATGAGGACCTCTCTCATACTCATACATACGCATAATACACACGCGAGATAGGTGTAGACCCTCATGCACGGGGCCTTGTTCATTCAGCGCTGGCTTCGTAAACTTTCTCTCAATTCTGGTGGAACAGCGATGAGTTTGGCGAGTCCTTGATACTCCGTACTCCTTGATACAGAATTACAGTTGAGAGATTTGGATACATATATTACCTTTGAAAAAACGATTTTGTCGGAATGGCGGAAACAGTAAACGTTGTTCCATCTTATAAGGAAAGGATACCAGGTGACTACGGCACTTTGACAACGGACGTATGTCACTGAGTGCGGCTTCGAACGCCCATTTCACGAGTGTGTTCCATATCTGCTAATCCTTTCTGAGGACGGAATTGTGGACCATTTTCAGTTTGCATTCTAAGCCCTCTGCCCGCGCGCCCAGTCCACCAATTTCAAGAAGGCGTGCTCAAATAGGTTGGAAAGAGTGGCTCCTGCCGAGCAGTGGGGAGCAGTTGCGAAAAGTGCGACGTAGTGAGACGGAGTGGCTCCTGGTTCGGCTCTTCTGTAGTGAAAGTAAAACCCTAAAAAAGATCCGCCACCAAACACTCTATGTGTAATCGCAATGAAAAAGGTCGCCAGAAAGGGAACATGGTTCACAGATATCGTTGTCCTTTCACGACACCAGAGGTGAAGGTTTCTTCCCCCAGACTTCGCTAAGTGGGATGGATCAAAATGTAGTTCTTATACTTGAGAGTGAGTGACTGCCGCTTTCAGTAGAGCAGATCGCAAAACTGGCTCACCCACTTAGACAAGGTTGTATGTAAACTCAAACGAATTTCCACGCAAGACAAAATTGCAAAATTCACCTACTTTTTCGACATCTGAACCTTACCGAAATAAAAGGGTCCACCTGCCGACTAGTGCTTCTCTCATCATCGGCCTACACTGATCTTGCAGGATTCTCCTTTTCTGATTCCACCTGTACCTCCTCTATCGTCTACCTCAATGCTCCCGTATTGCGCAGCTCGCAAGATGGACGAGATCTGCTGGCAATCTTCTTCTCTTGCCTCGTAGGGACGCGGAGACATCGCATGGAGCAAATTCCTCCAAAAGGCACGCCAAGACAACCGCCAGTGAGAACATAATTTGGAAGTCTGATCGGCAATATTCTCCTCAGCGACACCGTGGGTCAAAAAATTTTTCACCAAAAGGGGCTTAAGGCACTGACCTACACATATATCGTTGGGTGTTGACGCCATGGTCAATTTCGCCCAAATTCATCCATAGAGGTTATTTGAAGCGCTGAATCTATGTCAAAAAATCATCAAATTCTGAAATCATTAAATTGAGGTTCGCTTCTAAATTTTCGATTGATTGCGGTGGATTACTGCTGGTATTTATTTATTTATTTATTTATTTATTTATTTATTTATTTACACGTGTATGACAACACGCGACGAAAAAAAAACATCAGCAAGAGAACACATTGGTAATAAACACAAAAATACAAGAAACGGCGAATTAGCGAGTCTTAAGATAACTACCAACGAGCTTTTTATATTGGTTAAACGAAGATGGCGAAGTATGTTTTTTGGTAACCATCAAGAATTCAGAACCCGCCCTTTGAGTAAAAAGGGAGGCACGAACACAACTTTTCGCCGTAGGATAATGAATTTTAGATCTACAACCCCTAGTGGTAGAATGATGGACTGTGTAAAGCTCAGTAAGTGGAAGTGTAACTTTTCCAGCCATCATCTTGAAGATAATAATTAGATCGCTTCGCTTCCTACGATTAGCAAGCGAGGTACTTATGAAGCAAACGGCCCGTGGTGCCGTGGGGCAGCTGGAAAACATGTTAACGCGGCAACGGCAACGGAAACGTGGCAACCCACGGCACCCGAAGACGGGTGCTTCACAAGTTCCGGCCCCGTGGTGCCGTGGGTTTGCCGCGTTAACATGTCTCCCGGCAACCCCACGGCACCACGGGCCCTTTGCTTCACAAGTACCGCAAGCGATTCCGGCTCGAATATTTTATTACGATCAGGCGCTGATGGAATGGAGGTGTAGTCATAGCCATTTAAGCGTAACCATAGCTTTCTAGTGTAGCTATTCTGAACGGATTCTAGCCTCTGTATGCAGCGCTTAAGGTGAGGACTGAACACAGTGGTGCCATACTCCAATATTGGGCGAACATATGATTTGTATGCAAGAAGCAAGTGAGTTTTTGAATTTGTAGACAACGCTCTAAAAATGTTGTAAGTAACTCTTTCCGCTTTCTTTGCAATCGTCTCGCAATGCTCTGAAAAACTAGGTTTTTTGTCTAAGATGAAGCCCAGATCACGCAGACTGTTTTCACTGAGTAGATTGCAACCACCAAGGCTGTAAATGTGTTTAACCGAATCTGAATAGCCTAGATGAAAAACCCGAGTTTTTTGAGCTGAGAGTGGTAATTTCCACCTGTCCGACCAATCGGCAACATCTGAAACTGCACATTGGAGAGCAAAGTGATCCTCTTCACTGGTAATATTCCTGTATAATTTTACATAATCGGTAAACATTTTGCACTTAACGCTGCGTCTTTCAACCAAGACAGGTAAACCAGAATTGCAAATGATGAAAAGAGTCGGTGACAATACACCCCCCTGGGGTAATACCGCCGCCACTTGTAATTGAGTACGTGCGAGAAAATTTGTCATTCACCTTTACTTGGAAGGATCTATTTGTGATGAAGTTCCTTACCCACTTAACAATTCTGGGATGAATTCCAAAAACTTGAAGCTTGAAAATAAGTTCTTTGAAGGGCACCTTATCAAAAGCCTTGCTTAAATCAAAAAGGACCACATCAACATCAGTGTTATCATCCAGTGACTTGGTCCAATTATCTAAGCTAGATAGCATCAAGGTCTCAGTCGATCTTCCGACTCTGAAACCATATTGGTTCTTAGGTATAACCTCATGTGCTTCTATATGGTTTACATGAGCCACTTTCAGAATTTTCTCAAATATTCTGGAAAATACTGATGTGATACTAATAGGACGATAATTAGATACTAAGCCGTGTGGTGATTTTTTTGGGATAGGAGTGACAAATGCATGCTTCCATCGATTTGGACTGACTGATTAAAGGCCCCCACAGAGTTCTGCGGCAAGGCCGCTCGCCGCTATGGTTAAGGATAGGGCAGGGACGCTGCTGGCGGCGAGCTCTGCGTCTCTGCTCTATGGTTAAGCATAGGGCCGCGGCGCTGCCGCAGAACTCTGTGGGGGGCCTTAAGGGTCTCTCGCGGAATACTACCCGTGAATCAGGTCTCCTTTCTGAAACCTTTTTCGTCCTGATTGTACGCAGAGTGGTTTGTTTGATTGTGGCGAGTCGTTCTTAGAGAGCGCAAAAATGTTCCTCCACAGGGGAATTGAGCCAAAAACTGCCTCCTCTTCCACTGCGCCGGCACTGCTCGGCCGCTGTGTCCCGTTTACTTGAGCTGGACTTCTTGTGATTAGTGGACTCAGCGCGCAAACAAAGGGATCAGAACGCAAACCAAAAGTGGTCCACTAGTCCGTTCGCGAAACGTATAGCAGATATGGAACACTACTCTGGAATCAGCATTCGGAGCCGCATCCAGAGATATGCATCTCATCTGTCAAAGTGTCATGGTCACCTGGTATCCTTCCCTTTATAGCATACTTCTGTGGTACAGAAGAACTGAACCTGTCTACGCTAGAGCTCTAATACTATATTTCTGGAAATGAAAATGTTGTGGCGACTCTGAAATCACTTTGACAATGCAAAGGGCCGCGATAAGAAAAATCAGGCGGAATATGATAACTGCTGGAGAAATTCGGCTGTTGTCTTGGCTTACGTCGTGTCTGTAATTGAGCGCAGCATGCTGGACAGCTTCGTTCGATTTGCAGGTCAGATGCTCGGCTACTCCATCGTCGGGCGTCCCTATCCGCGAGACATCGTGCCGTTCTTCTGGACGCTGTTTTTCTTCGAGTTCGGGATTCGATTTGCAGGTGAGAACGCTCTAGCAAGACGAGGTATCTCGCGCTATCCGCAGGCCGGTGAAGGCGCACTGACTGTGTTCAGGGAGTGGATCGGATTAGCAAACTCCATCAGGAACGGTGGTGTCTCGAGGTAGAACGCAGTGAAAGGGTTTAGACGGGCAATCCGCTCAAGCAAACGCGTTATGATTGAAGAGGTCGCGTAGGTCCAAGGCGATGTATCAGCCTTATGCCACAGTGCGGGACTACCTCGCCGGAGCGGGGTCGGCGCCAGCTGCTCCGCCCTCTCGATGCACCTGAGGGTCGCCATAGCTCCTGGGGCCGGATTCATCAACGACTTACGTGACTTTAACGGAGAATTGTAAGCAAAAAACTCACCAGGGAAGTCTCTCAGGCGTATGTCTGAACTGCGAAAACCAATACCAATGTGATATTCTCCACCCTTCAACTAGTAGGAAGGGATGTTCCATTTTTGCAAAGTCTTTGAACACAAGGAAATAGAGGCCCCTGAATACTCAGGAATGTACTGCACTGTCAGCATCTAACACCTACGTGCGTGTTGCACGTGGAGATAAGAGAAATGGTGAAACACGTCTGGCTCCGCCGTCTGGGCAAGCAGCTCAGCGGCTCAGTGGTAGTGCCGTCGCATCGTAGGCACAAGGTCGGATGTTCGATTCCTTAACCTCGAAGTAGTTTTGCATTTTTAGTGCTCATTCCTTTTTTGGTATCATTCACCTTCCCAATTTTCTCTATGCACATATTCCACTATAGGCTGAGAAGTACGTGTTCAGTGAGAGGTTTTCATCAGCTGCTCCCTCTATATGCGACACTTTATATTTTTTCCTGATTTTTGATAGGGCCCTTGGCTACATGGAGGAATGACTCTTCCCAACTAGGCATAATTATTTCAATT
Organism: Heligmosomoides polygyrus polygyrus; assembly: GCA_947396885.1. Lineage (NCBI taxonomy): Eukaryota > Metazoa > Nematoda > Chromadorea > Rhabditida > Heligmosomidae > Heligmosomoides > Heligmosomoides polygyrus. Next base: position 52,319,632 of record OX377204.1, on the reverse strand, counting down.
AGAAGAGCATATGATTGCACCAGTCCACAAGCCGAGGATGGCTGTCCAGTCAATCTCATGTCATCTAGCATGTGTCCCACATGATCAAAGAAGGGCAATCTGTCATTGTACAAGTCCAGTTGTACCCTACCGCCCGTCGAAGGTGTACAACTAGACACGCTAATGATAACGGACTGGTAGCTTCTGCACTCCTCGCAGGTCAGCGAGTATACGTCACCGTCATGTTCTAACGTGTCGCTAGACGGCGGCACGTTGGTCTTGAAACTCCCCTGGTGAGCTGACCAATTAAAAATCTAACATATAGAGAGATTTTTTATTGAAGATAGGGGTGCGGAGCTATTTTTCAAAAAGTTGATCACGATGGTTCGCCGTGACATGGGTGTACGTTCCCTTGAGTATGCGATTGTCAAGGGTAAATCTGAAGCGGCACTATTGAACTTTCGCGACTCTTAGCCTCTTGGTCGAAGTCGAGAAGGGGTAAAAAAAATTCTGCTAAACTTTGCCTAAGGGGTTGTCTGGGGCGCCGATCACGAATATGATATCTATTTTTGATATTTCGGCCGATTACGGTAGTCTCGCACGTCTCGAGCGATCTCATAGCTCCCTAGCTCATTGGGTTTAAGAACTTTGCAAACATGGAACATCCCTCCTACTATTTGAAGGGTCGAGATTCTTACAGTGGTATTCGTTTTCGCAGTTCAGACATACGCCTGAGAGACTTCCTTAGTCAGATAACGCGGCTTATCAAGGGATACGGTGAGCGATAAGCCGCGTTATTTGACCTTTCCGCTTACAATTCTAAAGTTACGTGAGTTGTTGATGAATCCGGCCCCAGGATGTAACTCCAACGCGACGGCGCGCGCTAGCCGCATGCGAAGTCACGGCGCTGAAACGCGGACGTGCGCTCGGTTAGCCGCGGAGCGCGAAATTCCGCCAGTGTTAAAGCAGCAATTGAATTGTGACAAGAGTATTGGAGAAAGGTGACGATCAACTGTGGAAGAAAGGTAGAATTAAGAGAAAAGCTATTGGTATGTGCGCCCTTGAGTTGCCTTTGAATCCTAGCAAAAGTCTCACGTCTCAACAATCCCTAAAAGCTTCTAACGCTCGATAACAAGGAAAACTGTTCAAAGGAAATTTGTGAAAAATTTCGGGACTTTGCAAGCACTTGCTTCCGAAACTTCTGCTTGATAATCCCGTCCCAGTTTTGGTCTCGAATTTTCCTCACCAGGTCCTTGGCCGCTTCCCTTCACTCATTTGAAAAGGTTGAATCTCATTCCATCCGCGCTTTGTTAACAAACGCTCCCATTTTAAGAAGGAATCTTCAAGAAGGTCGTGAACTTACGAGTAATAGGCAATACTCGTCAGTTCACGCACGACACACATATATGAAGATACCAGCCGTCCGTGCGGTCCCTCTGCCGCACCGACGGCTTCTTGACGGCTTCGCCGTGGCAATAACTTCTCATCATCAACTGTAGCTGCCACCTATGTCATAGTTTCCTCAGGAAGAACATCTTAACTACGTCGATAGGGCAAGTTAGAAAAAGCGAAAAAATGGACGACATCCACAAAAACGCTCATTTGCCCAATATCGATTGATGACGATCGACAGTTAAAAAACGAACTTCAGATTCGTAATTAGCGACCTTGATTACCTCCAGGGCTGAAGTTTCGTGCTGCTTGAACGACATCCGCAAAAAATCGATAATATCGATCGATATCGATTGGTCGACTATAGATTCGTGTTCAGCGACCTCGATTACCCCCAAGGTTGTGATTTCGTGCCGCTTGAACGACATCTGCAAAAATCGATAATATCGATCGATATCGATTGGTTAACTCCGATTGGTGTTCAGCGACCTCGATTACCCCCAAGGTTGTGATTTCGTGCCGCTTGAACGACATCCGCAAAAAATCGATAATATCGATCGATATCGATTGGTCGAGTGCAGATTCGTGTTCAGCGACCTCGATTATCCCCAAGGTTGTGATTTCGTGCCGCTTGAACGACATCCGCAAAAATCGATTGGCCGACTCCAGATTCGTGTTCAGCGACCTTGATTACCCCCGGGGCTGAAGTTTCGTGCCGCTTGAACGACATCCACAAAAAAATCGTTAATATCGATCGATAGCGATTGCCTTCCCTGCTGTTAACGCCTCCCGTCGATAATCATCTAAATGCCCAGGCACGGTCGCCGACGTGTTCGGCACGTCTACTGCATCGCCAGGCACGGTTGTCGACGTGTTCGGCACGTCTACGGCTCGCCAGGCACGTCGATGTTCAACAATCGCTTCCAATACGCAGTGCCCCCACTCCAGTTGTGACGGACGGAATCACGCACACACGCACACACTGCTCCTTTATATATAGTAGGGTAACAGCTATCTTCGCTACGATTCTATGCACTCTAATTTGCACCCGGTTAACAATACATTAGTGCGAGCCTGGTACGCATAGAATTGGGCATAGAATTCCCTACCAGTACGCATAGAGTTCCCTTCCAGGAGACATCAGACGTGTCTCATCCAACTACTTTCTCCCCTCTACGCGAAAAACGCGATCGGCAGTCGCCGACGCACACTTAAGCCCCTTTCATACTCGTCCGAGGGGCGGCGGCGGCGGCGGCCGCCGCTTCAGCGGCAGGTGGAGGGGCGGTGTCCGTTCTCGCCGCCTAGGGGTGGCGGCGGCCGCCGCCAGCGCTAATTGCGTTTGGCGCGCGCGTACGCGCAGCGGTCTCGTCTGTGCCGCCGCTCTCGCTGCCCCTCGTGGCCGCCGCCCGAAATGGCCCCAGCCATCTCGGGCAGCGGCCCCGGCGGCGGCGCCGCCAGGGGCGTGGCGGGGCGTGGCCGCGGCGACGTCGCCGCTGCCAGTATGAAAGCCCCTCCACCGCCGTGGCCGCCGCTCGGGCACGTCATCGCCGCCGCCTTCCTATGCTAAACCATTGGGCCGCCGCCGCCGCCGCCGTCACGAGTATGAAAGGGGCTTTACGCGCTCTATCGCGAGTCACCAGCCGCCCTGTTGGAAGCGTGACTAGGATGGCACGTAAAAACACCCCCCCCCCCGTGCAATCGATTGGGTCAGGCTTTCGCGATGGGGCGCGCGCACCGTGCAGTGGAGCCAACGACACGTCATCCGCCGGCTTAGTAGCCTCGAGGGGAACAGGAACTTAGATTACGGAAAACAATGCCAACTTGGCGTAATTCGAAGTTGGGCGTGGGGCCGGGTGCGTTACGTTAGGCCGCTCCCTGGGTTACGGTAGCGGGCCACGCCACGCTACCGTGGTCGGGGGCGGTGGCGCGCGGCGCGGCCCGCTACCGTAACTCAGGGAGCGGTCTAACGTACGAACCCCGTGGGGCCATTTTGCAGTCATGACACGGCATATTTCACGGTAAACGCTAAAGAGAAGCACCTTGCAACAGCTATTACGAAACTGGAGCACAGTGAGTTCTAAGCATATGCACTTTGGAAGGGCTCTTACGATTCGTGGTTGTGGTGTCACACAGTCTGTTTTGCTCATACAGCCCTCTTAGGATGCACATTTTTTAAAGGATAGCATCCATTTCGACGTTGCTATTCTATCAGTTTGGTCCAAAACGTCGGATTTAGGATTTACCTACGCTCAGAGTTAACATTAATAAAAGCTAAAAGAATCTACATGCTTTTGATGATAATGTCTAAGTTAAGAGTTTTACGATTATGAAATGAAAGACTTCTAGGGATGAGACATGGCAGTTTGAGTTGCTCATTGTTGTAATAAAATCCCAAATCCTTCATCTTAACCACTGCATTCAACATTTGTCCTCACAACGAGTACCAAGCAGAGCACTCCGAACCTTCTAATCTCAAATGTACACTTTTCTCAGGGGCAAGAGGTAACTCCAGATAGTTGACCACCCATAAATCCTTTCCAATCTCTCCACTCTATACTCTCTCCACATCGGTACCTGATTCAATTTTCCCATTGGTCTTGATATCGTCCGCAAACAACACCGCTTTCCTCAAGAATCAACGGCAGCTCAGCTACGTATATAGCGAACAGAACTGCGGAAAGGACTTCTCTCTGGGGAACTTCGCTCTTCACCAACCTACAGTCTCAAAAAGTACCTCCTATCCTGGCCTGAAAACTACGCTCTGAACGATTTCGTATTCAATTACACACTAGGGGATGGAGCTTCAGATGTTCAGGTTTTTGATTACCTCCTATCCTGGCCTGAAAACTACGCTCTGAATGATTTTGTATTCATTTACACACTAGGGGATGGAAGTTCAGATGTTCAGTTTTTTCCACTACCTCCTATCCTGACCTGGAAACTACGTTCTGAACAATTTTGTATTCATTTACACACTAAGGGATGGAACTTCAGATGTTCAGGTTTGTGCATAAGTCTAGAATGGTCTACCCTATCGAATGCTTTAGAAAAATGAAAGTAAATTACATCACATGTATCAGTGTACATGTACATGTACATTATCATCAGTGAACATGTACATGTACATTATCAAAGTAAATTACATCACATGCTACATGCTATACGATGCCTATTCCGTTGCCCTCACGTCGTTACTTGATACCACTGAGCCGTGTGCTCATAAGTACTGCACGGAAAAGTGGTGTAATCCCTTTCAGCCCCCTCGATGCTGTCAAGCCAGCGGACGATGCCGCGTGGTCGGCTCCACTGCGCGGTGAGCGCGCGCCCCATCGCGAAGGCCTGACCCAATCGATTGCACGGGGGGGGGGTGTTTTTACGTGCCATCCGTTACTAGCCGTCTCTGCCGGAAGCAGTCGGACCGCGACAACTCGTCCAATTTCGTCGCGCATAGCGGGCTACGCCAGAGAGGGATCGTCGCCATAGACGGTGATGCGCACTCTGTTCATGAACGGGAGAGCAAGGCTTCTTCCTGTCATTACATCTGCTTTGTTCAGCATTAAGCTTCTGACAGAGCGTCGGAAAATAGTACTCGATATCGAGTGAGAAGCATAAGGATTACGGGTGAGGGGGGGGGGGGAGTAGTCATACAGGCGAGGGGCAGGCTAAAAAGAACTTAAGTGGATGGAGTACGCAAGCCTATTCGTGGTATATGTCACCCATATGCTCCTAAAGTGTGCTTCCGGGAGCGAGCTTAATACTTCTACAGCATCTAGGCGGTGCGAAGCTCTGCAAGTGGTAATGAGATCATGCTCGGCTTTGAGGCCCTTTCAAGGCAAGCCGCGCATTCTTTTTTGTAGAATATAGAGAAGGCGACTCACATTCACTTGGCATGCACGAATCCCCCCATATATCCCCCACATATAAAAGAGGAAGGTTTTTTATCCGATGCTAGCCACCCGCAATTGGTATACTGCCTAGCTAGCCGGTTTGATCACACAGGTTTGCGGTACGGCTGCCAGTTGTCCAACACGAAGATGCTTGACAGTTGTCCAATACTGTTGTTTACCATCGACTGCCCGACGTAGGGTGATTTCGAAAGCGGTCTCTTCCCAACGTGTCTAGTGCTCATACCTCAGTGTTCCTTCCCAGCTCTCCTGTGTGGTGCAACTTTCTACTATTTTTACCGCCATACACTTACCACTACCCCACTACCACGGTTGCTGCTACTACAGAAATTGAATCCTTTTCCACTGTTCAGTATGGCAACAGGTTGCTCCGTTCTGCACCTTTTTTGCTATTTTGCCTCACATAAGCCGTTTTTTTATTCAATTTACCTCTATGTTGCCGCTATACATTTACCACTACCCCACTACCAGGGAAGCTTCGATTCCATGATAAATTGAATCCTTTTCCACTCTGCAGTATGACATCTGGGTGCTCTTTTTTGCACTTTTTACTATTATTTTGCATCGCAGATGACATTTCTTGCGTTCAACTTTCCTCTATGTGTACAGCCCTACCTTGACCATTACCCCGCTATCAGGGAAGATACGACTTTAGGGCTAGATTCATCAACCTGCATTCAATTGCCCTCTATGTCTACCGCCCTACAGTGACCACTACCCCACTGCCAGGGAAGCTACAACTCCAGGGCCGGATTCATCAACCGCTTACCGGTCCGTAATGGTGAAAAGCACACCAGACCTGATGCGGATGAATCTCATATCAATGGGTTTGACGGTACTTTTCACCATTACCAGCAGGTAGACTGTTGGCGAATCTGGCCTCAAATACCGAATCTCTCTCCATTGTGCACAATGACAGCCGGTTACTTTTTTCTGCACTCTTTTGTTATTAACGCTAGGGATGCTTCCTTACTCAGCGTCGGGTGCGGGCGAAGCCCGCAACCGACGCTTGGTTCTGGGACCCTTGCGGGCTCGACGTTGGGATGGGTTTCTGACCCCACATGGCTCACCATACCCGACGCGGCGAAGCCGGCTAGCCTAGCGTGGCCCGCCCGGCCAGAGTCGGGTGCGGGCGAAGCTCGCAACCGAGGCTGGTTATGAAATAACTCTGGTCCCCACGGCGGTTTCGTTCTTCATTCCCAGAATCTGCCAGCTCTATATTCGTAGGAAACGAAAAGCCTTGTTCACCTTGGTATCACTACCGGGAAAAATTGAAAAATTCGTGAAGTGCTGGGAATGTACGCTTTGTGCCGACTGCATTGGAAGTGACTATCAATTTGATCACCACTACAGAGAAGGTCCTGTGATCACTAAATCTGATTTTGTTAAGGTTGCAGTCACGAGGCAGATGAGACTGTGGTTCATGGCAGTTTGGACGGCTTGAACTTCACCAAGTATTACCTTAAGTAAGTTCCTTGACCCTTGCTGGTATTCACTATGTCACTAAGCCACGCAAAATCGGTCCAGTTGGGGGAGCCCTCACTATGCCTGCTGCGAATGACGTCAAACGTCGCTCGAAAATGTGATGTAGGAACTATCATTAAAGAACTTGTTCCGGTGACGAGTAGGTGTAGAAATGCAGAGCCATAGAGGGATGGATATTCTCTATGGAGGAATCATCAAGCACATTAGGGGAATTGAGTCGAGAGTTCCAACTCCAGTGTGCTTCAGGAGCTTTCGCAGAACTTTGAGCGTGATCCTTTGCTCAGTGCTTAGGGAACTTTTATATGCTGTCGTGGCAAGTGCGGCACAAGCTGTCGTCCTCGGTGAGAACACAGCAAACCTTTTTGTCACCACATGCGAGCACTGTGTAGATCAACCGAATTTGTTGACTAAGTTATATGCGACAACCGAGCTGAGGTGAGGAGCAGCGGGTAACTTCAGTCAAGACTTTAAACAGTGCACACCGGCATATGCGTGCAAGGGACACCAGCAAGGTCCGCGATCCGTCCTCCTCCATCTGCTTCTTATCAGTGGTGGCCCGATAGAAAGGTGTGTGGAACTGTTCGTAATTTTAGGGATGGAGTTGTCGTGGCGGTGGCTAGTGCCGGTCCAGTGCCTATTGCCATCCAATTCCTGGAGCTGTTCCAACGAAAGATCGTCATCAGTCGCAAAGACATAGAGAAGTGAGCTTTCTTCGGGGCTGAGAGGGAGAGGCTATTCACGATTCTTCCTCCTTTCAGCAATACGTATACGGTAGTGCAATGAGGAACCTGAGGCAGTGAACGGCATTTTCTAACGGGCGGCTTTATAAGCGTTGCCATTTTCCGCCTACGATTGTTTTATTTATTAGTTTACTTGCTTATTTATTATTTACTAGTGATAACGATGGGATAGCATTAGGTTGGCACATGACTTTTCGGACATTTCCGAGTGCGTTCATTTGAAAAGAATTGCCTGCCGCTGCGACCACTGACCGGTCGAAAAAACCTCTACAATGTTGAGTAAGGAATTGAGCACTACATTACAGATAGAAATGCGGTGAAAACGAAAAATAATAGGGGATGCAAGGATAACGGGACCAGTCGTAAGGGGGAGTGGGTTGTTGCAAAGCTAAATATCTTACAACCTGCGTGATGTGGACGATCAAACATTCTCATCCTGTTCCGGCCGTATCGATAATACACCGGCCTACACCGCTCTATTTGAGTCAGTGTTCATGCTGTGCTATTAATATGAATTAAAGTGTGCAGGTTAGTATTATATGAGGTCAGTCAAAAACATTCTCAAGCCATCATAGAATTTCTCAGCTTTCGACTGCAGCACAACTCCATGGGTTGTTTTGAAGTGCAGGAGAGCGAAAATTTTATGGTGGGATCCATCCTTGCGCTTGCGCCATGTGTAGCAATGTTCGCTTGATTGACAGTGTGAGTGACAGCTGGGCGAAACTTTGAAGTCGAAAGCCACGCCAGTTGAGGCATATGTTTGATTCAGAATATTCATATTTCCTAAATTACGAATGCAATATTGAGCCAGAATTACGAGGTGAACCTACTGCTTTGGTAGCCAAACTCTGATCATCTCTCAATGAAGAGTGTCGGTTCTGGGTGGTCTCCAAAAATGTCGTGGGAACAATAGATTGCGCCACGGTCGACCGGAAATTTGTGTGTTCACCAAGCTTGCGTCCCAGCGTCGAAGATATGATCATGGTGTGGTGTCGCTCACGATGCTCTGCTCTACCTTAAGTTTTGGTGTTGATTCGGCTGGCTGCCCTCCTTAACAGAAAATAGCATGACTCCCAAATTTCCAATTCACTTCGCTGCCCAATCTGTGGCAGAAAAATGGAATCGTTGTGGAGTAGACAAAAATGCTGCTTAAATTAGAAGTTTCAGAGGTAAAAATAAAAATTCGCTCATTCTCAATGTAACTCTTACTTGCACTATCAGTCGAGAAATATTGGTGGACACGAGAGCACAGGTGCAAAGGGCGATCCCGATGCCTACCGCGCAGCTCGATTTTCGCTTTGCTTCTCTTCCAAATGAGCTGCAGAGCTGATAAAGCAGAAGAGCTAGGGATGTCACTCCCACTTACACAGCAGAAGTACTTTTGGGATTTTGAGCACACGCGAGTGTCAGGGCGACGGAGAAGCCGAAAGTATTGGATTCCTGTTTGAATGTCTGAGCATTTCTAAATTTTGAGACCCCAGAAGCTCTACTAGTCAGCTCTAATTTCAGAAATGCAAGCGACGACTGGATGCCTTGGCTGAACAAGTGACTTCTATGAGCTACGAGTACCAATCCGCCGGATTCCTTGTTAACGCAGCTTTGAAATCCATGTACTGCCGCACCAATAAAAATCATTTGGTGTACAGCGATATACCGGCACCGACACGACATCGCGTCGCATGGTTCCACACTGCCGAAAGGCGTCAACGCATTAACGTTCTCGAAAAGCAGTCCTCCAAATTTTGGCAGCGCTTCTCTAAAATCGTTTAACATACGTCCAACGGTCGAAAACGTCTCTACTGTGCCAGATGGCGAGCAAGAGTGTTCCGCGATGAGCAGTGCAAAGTGAGCATAGGCATATCTTACGAGGAGGCTAGACCAGTGTCCTTGCGGATCCGTTGACGTGCTTGGGAACTCGGCGATGAAATTTCTAGCCCCACAATGCGTTATTTCCAAAAAATCAAATGCGCCATAGAAGATAGGAAAATAGCATGAAATCAAAATATCCTTGCTAATTTCAATAGCTTTCAGGAACAGTCCTAATCGGGAGGATGAGGCCCGCAATATTAGTGAGTACTAAGGGTAAAAGTGAAGTACCTACTGGGAAAAAAGTCCGTTAAAAGTTCCGTTAAATTTTTGAAGGCTTCCTGCAATAGAATTAGGTGTAGAAATCTATGAATAAAATTGTTTAAATATTTATTATGTTGTCATTTATTGAAATTAAAGTGGTCTTTTTTAATATAGCTCTTCAACATCATGAAATGCCACGACACAACAATCTAGGTTAAAGGACAATAACATCCAGAACAACTACAGCTAACAACAACTTAGACATGTTTTGTTTCGCCTCTCCCTTCACACACCGGCTTACAATTAGTCACCCCGAGGCTCATCCGTGAAGAAGGTGACTAATTACTTGGGTTGTTAGTACTGTATTAGGAGATATTTTTTAAAATTGCTCTTAACTTGTACGAGTTACGACGAGTTATTAAGACAGGTTCTAGCGAAAATGCTATTAATTCGATAAATTCGTTAGATCGTTAACAGTTATATGTGCACCCCCGGTAGCGATGTACGGCACTGAGTGTTGGTGGCCTGCGACCATGGAAGCTGAAACGCAACTCAACGTGATGGAGTCGAAGATGCTACGATGGGTGGCTGGAGTCACGTGCATGAACCGCATCCGAAGCGATGAGATTCGAAAGAAGTTCGAAAGGCCATTATTTTTTTTAGATCTTTTGAAGCAGCGCTGGGCTGATACGTTACACTAGGGCTTGAAAGTAGCTGGTTCCACTCCGATCTAGATCGGGGAGCTGGATCGGGAACAGTGGCGTCGTGACAATAGAAGAGCGGACCCAGCTATGAAGCGGAGCAGGCGTTGAAGAAGAAGGAGTTCATAGGTTGTCCGGCTGTGCCTCCAGAAAGCAACAGTAGGGCAGCCTCTTTTTCCAGCAGTGGTTTGGCTGTATGTTTTGACAGCTCGTTGATCGAATTTGTTCGCTAAGCCAAGGTTGTCCTCAGTACACGTCTCGAGGCTAGCAGAAGGTTGGTCCGAAGACCAGGATCGTGGCGGCACTGGCTCGGAACATACTAACAGCGAAAAGAATAGATAGTAGAATGGCTGAGCTAATGAACGTCAACGTGTTACTCAGCGGAGGAAAACGATTTGCCAAGAATTCGCCTAGGAATGGCGAGCCCACAGGCACAATCGAATCGTTGAATTCTTGGGTAAGGAATGTAACGCGCAACGCATCCTTTCGCCTGCTTGCCCTCTGCTGATGTGCTGCATGCCAGTACTATTCTGATTAGGGTTATATTCCAGCAGCAAGGGCTACTCGTGATTTACAATTGATTGCATGTCGAAAACCCTATACCTCAATGCATATTGTCTTATGAAGGGGATGATTCAGTCGAAATGTAGTGCCAGCGGTAGGCATCAGAAAACCAAATGTCCGACACTTCACTTGCAATTACAAGCAGACCAGTGATGAGCATGCTGCGGTTTCAGTACACGATGAAACAGTCACACACTCGATTCCCGTTTCTTCGCAAGCGACTTAATAAACAACCAAATACTAATGAAAACACGGTATTACATGTAATTAGGTTGGAGAAAAAGTCCTGCACCAAAAATATGAAAATTTTTCAAGATTTAGCGGGAACTTCCAAGGACTGCTTGGTGTCACGTAGCTGTAGCACAAACATTCTAGATTATGTATTTCGCATACGCGGCAAGTTGCTTCTGAAGGCATATAAATACTACGATTGCAGTGAAGACTGACTGACTCCGTAACTCGGACAAGGCTTCGCGACTGACAATCGCTCAGTCTTTCCTTGTTCGTTTTCGTAATAAAGACTTTCTCGAGAATATCGTCACGGTAGACAACTCCTGGGTCTTCCTCGTTAACCATACTCGCAAGGCTCAGTGCCTCCCTCAAGGAAAACCACAACCTCAAGGCAGACATCCACCAGAGGAAGGTAATGCTGTTGCTGTGCTGTTGGTGGGATTATCGAGGAACGCCGTGTCATCAACTTATTGATGAGGGCACCGCAGTAACAGCGAACATCTACGCTACACAGCTGCAGAAGCTGAGCGAGGCTATGCCGCGCAAGCGGCGGGGGCGGAGGAATGTTTACCTTCTTTACGACAGTGTTCACCCCCCCCCCCCGTTACAAGGTCGTCTTGCCAGAAGTTGCAGGGGTTTAGGTGGGAGGTGCTGCCCCACCCGCCCTATCTCGCTCCGTCGGAGTACCACCCCTTTCGAGCTCGCAAACAGCACCTAAGGGATAGGTGCTTCATCGGCTGAACCGAACCGAGGTGGCGCACTTCATCGAGTCACAGCCGACTTCATTCTGGAAGAAAGGAATTCGTGATTTCCCCATCAGATGGCAGAAGGTTGTTGATGTAAATGGTAGCTACTTTGTAGATTGAAGTTGTTCACAAGTGAAGCAATAAAATTTTGAAAAAAAATCCGCTGTGGTGCACCATTTTTTCACCAGCCTAATAGTTTGAAAAGGTGTTTACAGAAGAATGGTTTTGATACTGTAAATATTCTGACAACGAGGCGACGCAGAAACTAGTTCAGAACAAGAGGAGATCCGTTCCGGCACTGCAGCTCTCCAAAACCGGGCCGATACGTTCTCAATCGTCGAAATGAATTCGGTTAACGCAAGCCACTTGTGTTGTGTGGAAGATGTACTTCGCAAGCACTCGTCCTCCTAGAACAGCAGTGAGAGACACAAACAGCACCGTAGAGAACACCACCCAAACAAGACGTGGCAGAAACAACGGCAAATTTAACACGGACACCTACGCAAGGCCCTAACGAAGAGTTGTAACGGAAACACGAGTGACAAAACAAAAAAACGAACCTTCCTTCAGCATCGGAATCAGCTCAGCTATGAGGGGGCTAACTCCGGACATGAGAATTTCGATGGTTGTCTGCAAGAGCAACCTTCGGCTTCACCTGGATGGTCGTTGTCATAAAGCATGGCACCTTGTCGCCTATCATTGAGGCGTGAGTCATCGCTTGAAGAACCTCGTAAAGGAACACTTGCTGCAGGGATTCTACGAACTGCTTGTAAGCGAGGAGTTCGCAACTTCCAGAAAGTGGAAAATAACAACAAGAAGCACCGATTCGATTTCGAATCGCGACAGTCCGATTGGCTTCTTCCTCTTGGCTGCAGCAAAGATTTATGAAATGCAAGAGCGAGCGAGAAGGTGAAAGTCCTGCTAAATGTCGATATTGCCCTATGCGTTCTAGAAGTTCTCAGCAAGCACTTGTCACGGAGATAAATTCTTCCAACTGAAGGATACCATTAAAGGTAAAGTTGCAGCTTGTTAAATTCTGAGCCATTATTATAATGCGGTAAAAAAATCAATTTTTCTGTAGCGACCTTAAATCAAACGTCGATCATACAAAGACCGCTACAAAAATTTTTAATTTTTTCATTGTGTATTGAACAAAGTAGAATTTTACATGTTAAATTCTCACCTCTATAAGTCGTCGGTTTTATATGGAAAAAGTGTATTCCAAAATAGTGTTATGAAAGTGTTTTTATTATAACCACGGAAGAACAAACAATTCAACATATCGACGCACAAAAAACAATAACATGGACGCTTTAACATAAACGCTATACTATGTATATTCGACTGGACTCGATCTCCATTGGCGAGAATACAGAGCTCCAAACGCTTGGTAAAGTTTTCTGCGATGGGTCGCAGGGAAAGTCGGTTTGCCTCCCGGCGCAGAGTTCGATCCCCTTACTCCGGACTCCTTATGCACTTGGACAACGTCTGCGGCACGTCTTCGGAATCGTGGCGCTCAGCACTAGATCAACATCCCTACCATCACGTGTTGCCCGCTCAACATATCGTAAACTTGAGTGATCCCCGCGAAGCTTCGCCAGCAATCGCCTATGGTTAGATTCAAAGAAAACCCGGCTGGCATGCACCGCCCTGTCGAAGGCATCCCTTAGCTTTGGCCCTAACCCTCACTGACAACGTGACCAACGGATTATCCCAATTATAGGTAGCAAGATATTTATACTCAACATTTCAGAGATAATGTTTCAACTCCTAACCTAGTCTCCAGATAGAAAAGGTTTATCTTCATGATAAATTGAGCTTTCCGTTACGACTCCGTGATGGATTCGAAAAGCGCTTCAAAGAATCTGGTACACTGTAGAAACCTGCAAACTTACTTAAATTACCATTATCAATTCAGCAACCGTTCGCGTCTAAATTCTATGGTGTAGAGTTGCAGAGCTATCCCTTTTCGAGGTAGTAGTAATGTGCCGTGTCTTGATGTTTCACAAAAATACGCAGATGATTGAACCGCTCCTGATCGATTCGAAGACTGCTTGCAGAAAATGATTATTTTTATCTGTAGATGGTGTGATCAGCATTCTGAACATTACGGTACTCCCTTCCATACCCATCACACGTGTTCTTCAACGTCCAAGACCTTACGGGATTCTAGCCTTGCGGTGCCAAGCCGCTTGCGGGCACTGCCCAAGCAATCCGATAGGCGCACTGCTCATAGTGCGGCACGGAAGTGTGGAGATTTCTCGTAAATGATTCGCTCCCGCCGCTCAGACCTAGGCTTCAGACCCTTACCCTGCTAGCTGCAGGAATCTCAGGGCTCAACTGGATAGAAAGAGGTCCTCACCTGACAAGCCGTGACCGAAAGCGGCTGCTATTCTCTCAAGCAGTGCCTTGTAAGCGAAGATCTCGGCTGCCTTCTGCGTCTGCTCCCAGCACAACGTGTTCTGCAATGTGAGGCCCTCTTTTCCTAGATAAGATGGGGTTTGTACGTAGAAAATACAGCAACCGAAGCCTCCAACCGCACGTCAAGAAATTTAAAGTTTGTTGGCATACTAGTTCCAAGCAAACGACTACAAACGATTTGAATGCTGTCTGAAGCTACTGTGGAGGGATCCGTGCTCAAGATGGGGAAATTGTTCTCGCGCATTAGGAAATCACTTTCTGTCTCTCAAGCTAAAACTGAATAATCTTAAGCTGGAATTTTAAGGTACACCGAAACCCATCACAATTTATGAAACGTGCATGCGCCAGATGAATAAGAGGAGCAAGGAGCGGGACGAAATCTCTTTCGGTAGAGTTCTCTAATTTCACCAGATCCGTCATAACGTCCAAGCAGCTGCAAAAGAGTTGCAACGCAGTAAACCTATAGACTAGACAATGAATGACCAAGCACTCGTCCAGCCGTCTAGTTCTTCGTTATGAATGCAATATGAGGTTCGTATTTTTTGAGCAATTGGGAATATTCTCGAACGCTCTCGAGTGCACACGAACATTGATGCAATCGCTGTGGTAAGGCTAGTTCAGACATTTCGGTGGAGGGGTGCGAAATTAAGCGCTTTCGAGTTGAGGACACATCTCTTTGGAATCCCTTAAGTCGACTTCCCAGCCATAGGATCGAGGGACGGCTTAACAGGCACGACTTGTAATGAGGGCGGTCGTGTACGCGAAGACTATTGCCTGCCGCACGTGCTCTTCCGGCTCTGTTCTCCAGCAGTTCGTAATGGCCGACGTTACCCCGTCACCAGGTGCTGAAAAGGTTTCGATGCAAAAATCCGAGGATGGAATAGGGGAGGAGCCTATTCCGTGTATATGATCTGTCAGAGCGGCACGCACCGAAGGAATACGCGCTGGGCTCTCCACTGGCGGTGACCCACAGGACTTTAGAGCTGAGCCAATGTCGCCGCAGTAATGTGTCCCTCATCTCACACTCCAACAAAATTGCCTCAAATGAGACAGCCGAGCCAACGGGTTGGCAAAAAGCCGACGAGGCGGAAAAGTTCACTCAATCAGGGGTTATAGTACTAGAGGACGACTCAGTAGTCATCGGTTTCAGTCTCGGTGTGCTCAGCCTCATTGAACCTTCGTTGTCGTCACATTGCTATGAAGTGTGCTGGTTTAACGTAGGATCATTTCCCGTGGTTCTTGATTTGCAAGCGCTTGACAACCACTTCGGGATTACGATGAATTTGGCCCGAAGAAACGCTTTCGCCTCCCAAGTTTTGCATCTTATCAGGATACTATCTCAACGGTAGGTCGGAACGGCGCAAGTGTTGTATATGGGCAGAACCGCTTCTTCCTGGGAAGTAGTTCTTTTTTCTTCCTAGTTTGAAGCATATCTTATATGTAAACATGCTCTATAACACACTATAATACCCCTAGGTGGATTACTTATATGATAAACATGGATTCTACAAAAGTGCAAAACAAACTCAGTCTGCGGGATCAAAACCCCCCACCCCTCGTTCACGAGCGCGAGCTCTTCCCTATTACGCCACTTATGCACTGCACTGATCCGCGATACGAGCCCTCATCCCGCGCGCGCCCGTCAACTGTGGAGCACGTGAATCAACAGGGCGCCAACGCACGAATTCCGTCGCCCCTAACTCTGCGCAGAGTTGTATTGGGGTCGAGATGCCTGCAGTTTGTTACTACCCAGAGAGAGGCGGTTCTGTCGATATACAACACTTGCGCCGTTCCGACCTACCGTTGAGATAGTATCCTGGTTAGCCATTAAGACCGACCAAGGCTTCCGCCGTTTTAGAGCTTTCAGTGATTCCGGCTGCTACTAAGGGGACACGGGAGCTGTGATGTAATATCCAGTGCAGACATATTCGCGAGTATTAGGACTGTGCGGAATTCAAATCGTTTCTTGATGGCGATAGCTGCGAGGTTGGTGCTGTGCCGAAACCAATGCGTATTTTAACGTTAAAGCCGCATAGCTCTGTAGTCGTCGAACCGTGCAAAGGTTCCTCCAACTGCCGCGGCTAACAAGAGCTCACCATAGTAAGGATTAAGCCTGGCTCTAACGGTTGATGTGAACCCCCCAGGCTAAGCAGAAGCTGAAATTCTAAAGGAACCACCTAGCTGCCAAAGGCCTACCAGCAGCAGCGGTGCCTCACACAACGTAAGGCGACACGGGAAGTCCTTTGCTGGACATCTTCTAGAAACGAGGGAGATTTACCCCCCTCAAGCCCTAGGGAGCGGTGGTTCACGCCGAAACGGCGCACGAACGCAGAAGCAGTTTGCTGGTTGTGAGTGTTGGTTGTGCCCCATTCTACGGTGGCAATTTGTGATTTCGTTCATTAACACAGATTCCACGCACCCTCCACTCTCAATCCGCTGCATTCGCACGATCTCCCCAGATATGATGTTCCTACGCACGACGTGCCCCACTAATCGTCTCATCCATTTGCTCTATCACCTTTACAAATGTATTCTTATAGCTGTTATCAGACAGTGGCAGGCTGTGACGCGAATGCTGAGTCGTCTTCGCGAATGCTTGAGAATAATTTCACCCCTTGACAGGCTTTGTTCGTTCTCGGATCTCTAACGGCAAAGCGAAGGTAGTAACAAAAACTTCATTGTCATAAACAACGGGAACGCAGTGAACTGATGACGCTAGGCTAAAGTTTTCCTTCCGCTGTGCAACCACCCCAGACAGGATCGCAGCTGCGGAGTCGAGTTCCACAAGCAAGCGGCTTCCGACTGCGACGGTGGAGAAACCTGCAATGGAAACCATACAGTAGTGAGAGCTGTGATCGCCTCTTTTCCCAATAAATGCATGCACTGTGTGGATACCCACAAAGTCTTTTCTATTTATGCTGCAATGAAGATCCCAAGCTATTCTAAGCGGAAGGACTGGAAAGCTTTCTGGAACGTTGCCGGTAGAGATTGTTCCGTACACCTTCTCGGGACAGTTTCATCAACCGTTTACCGCCCTCTAGCGGTGAAAACACCTCCAAACCCCGTGACATTCATTAGCATCAGGTTCTGGCAGTATTTTCTCCACTAGAGTGCGATAAGCGGTTGATGAATTTGGTCCCTGGTTGCGGGTCAAAGGAGAACCATGACCCATGTCTTCGTCGATTCGTCGCGTCCTGACTAAAGATTCCCCTCGCACTGCTCCCTACGTCTCTTCTCGCCAGCGCTAGAGTTCATGCAGCGGAACATTTCGACACTAGGTCAACCGACGAAGGCTCTTCGTTAGCCCCATTGCTCAGAGGAGTGTCTGTTGGAGAAGCTGGCTTCAGCGATTTTTCCCGCTCATGTGGAAGATGTGGGGTCGAGGCAATGCACATGTTAGTAAGCAAAAACAATTGCCACTAAAAGGAGAGACGGATGCTTTTTGCGTTGTTTTAGTCTTGGGAAGTGCCATACACTGGCCAGATCACTACAGCAGTAGACTTAATTGATTGGTTAATATTATCTGCAAAGTTCTGTACAGCTGAAAATTTTGGTATCCCGTTCGAACGCAACTTGGATTTCTCAGTTTGTTCCCGTTAAATGTGAGATTGTAAATCAGTGGACAACCTCCCTGAAAGAAAGCCTTCCACATATACAAGAAAGCTGCAAATATTTTATGTGACGTGTAATGCCACGCTGGACCAAATCCCGTGCTTACGAATAGTAGCCGCTTCTGAAAATTATAAGACATTCATAGTCGAATCTAGAATTCCAAAGTTCGATACGCTTTTTGAACAAGCAGTTTATATTAATAACAACGGAAGTGTACACATGGTTGCTTGAATCGAATTTTCACATCGAAGTACTGGACAATTGCATCTCTGTTCAAGTCTATCAGTGTTGCTCACCGCTTCTTTCTGTAGGCGGATGGTATATTACATCCCTCTCCCCTGTAATGGGAAGTGAGCCTTAAAGTGTAGAGGAAGCTCAAGAATTAACGAATATACCAGACGAGTTTAGTAGCTTCACACAGTGGTACTAGACCTTCACCCCCACTAGAGAAAATCAAAGATTACTTCAGCAGATTCTATTCTTTCCAAAAACTATTCCAAATTTAGTTTGACAAGAAATTGCGGCCTCAATGCTTGATGTCGGTCATCAGTCCCGTAAAGGGCAGACTTCGGCACATCTTGTCTGCGACTCTCAGGAACGCCTAAGGCCTGTGTTATACTCCCGCGGGAGCATCCGCGGAACCTCCGTGGACGAGGGGTGCACCGCGGACGGCGGGCGTGGCGGGGCGCGGTGATTGGCCAGGTGAGGGATCTCGGCGCGATTCCCGCCCTTCCGCGGATGCTCCCGCGGGAGTATAACAGAGGCCTAACCCTACTGGAACATGCATCTCCTTCTTCTTACTGAAATTCAGTGTCCTTCATTGCTAATCTCAGTGATGGCCGGCCGACACTAACCCGCGGGACGCAGGCGACCCGCGGGTTCTCTCACCTGGGTGCTGGATCACCTCATTTGGTCAGAGTGCAGCGGGAGTGTCTCCTTGCGCTCTCGCCATTTCTCTGTTTAGTAGACCTTTGCCCGTAGACGACACTTTCTCAGCACCCCACGTCTGCTGGGTTAAAACGCCATTTGTACATATGTAATTCAAAAGCAGTGACGACATAGACGACTGCGCGTTTTTGTGTTAGTTTTTCTCAAAGCTTGTATTTAGGCAGTACTTAAAACTACGTAACACTATCCAGAACTCGAGCCAAAAGAAAAACAAGACCCCCAATACTATTTTTAGAGTATTCTAAAATTGGGCGTTTTTTCTTCCTAGAAAAAACGAGGTTTTCTAACAAGAGCAGTCTAAAAGCCTCTGCGGAACAACGGAACAGTCCATTTATCATTCACACTTCTATCACAACGTGCAACACCAACAACACATTTGTGTGTGGATGGCAACTTCGCAATCTGCACACAGAAACTTTGAGAGTGTTAGCTCAACAAACGTTTTGATTGAAAATGCTTTTAGTACGCTATGAAGGAGTCTGACGACAACGCTCACGAAAACGAAGGATTCGAGAAAGCCAACTGCACAACGTGGTGCGATATTCCATTGCACGACTGCTGGTAAATCCCACTTACTGACCGATTCATCGAACACTTTCAGCACGTTAACATGCTGAGTGCATCGCCCACACAGTCCTTAACTTCAGCAAAGAGCAACACTACAGAAAATACTTCACCGCGTGATGTTAAAGAACTTCCACATGGTTTAATGGGTGAACTTTATAAGACCAATCAGAGAGTGACATTTTTGAGGCATTCTATATAACAAAGCACAAAGAGGCAAGGACAGGCGCTCATCAAAGAGCGGGTCCTGTCAGTAATCGCGAATCGACACACCTAATCAGTTGATCCGCGTTCACGTTGTAGACGATGGTGCCCAGCCCCACAACCACTTGCGCTTGCATCCATAACTTGCCACCATCGCGATAATGTATAATACGTTTTGAAATAATAAGATGAACAACTGACCACACGAGTTCATTGTCCGTTCGTGAAGGAAGCGAAGCGCAATTCGCCAATCTCAAGCACTGGACATCATGCGCATTTGTCTGAAAAGCAAATCAACATGTCTAAAAGAAAACCGTGAGCAGCACTAGATCAGTCCGGCCAATACCTCACACTAAGACCTGCCAAAGCGCCATGATGATGGTTGCGCTGCATCGAAGATGGCGCTCACTCGCTCTGTCACTAGAACGATAAATCTTGAAAGCTGCACGAACGCTCCTCGAATCTATTATGGGCCTCCACACACTTTTGCCGCAAGCGGCGTGACGGTGGCGGCAATCGGCAGTTCTTTCAGGTCGGGACCTACTGCTGCTATTCATTTTCCCTCCTTCTTCTGCGCTCTGGCCGATCCCACTGCGGTCGGCTAGAGCGCAGGCAGACAGAGCGCTGCGATCGTAAATTATTGGAGGAGGCGATAACGATATGAGCCATTATTCCCGCTGCCGCACTCGCGGCACTGCAACAGCCGCCTCCGTTCGCCGCCAACGACAAGTTCTGCGTCGGTGGTTAAGGATAGTGCCGCCGCTTTGCCGCAAATGTGTGACGAGGCCTTTACACAGTATTAATAGAACGGAAATGGATAAACCACTATTGGTTACCCTCCTGTGACCACCCTTAAACTACGAAGTAGTTTGTCGAAATTGCACATAACAATATCCTGCGAAGTAGAGGATGCATGGAGTGGCAATGATTTTTTATTCATTACATTCGTCGTATGTGACTATGCGCCAGCGATGCGCAAGTGTAGCCGTATATATATTCCGCAAGCTCGTTACACCGGCAACAAAGCCTTCGTGCTCTGTCTTCTATTTTCGAGCATGTCTCAGGATCCGGATGTGAATGACTTGCAGTGCTTATGGGAGTGATCCACCTACACACAAAAACGGCGTTCTTCGGACGGCAAGTGAAAACCCTTCTGATTCCGGTACGAAGCGGAAGACATTCGACATCCAACTGAGCCCATGAGTTGCGTCCTAGAAATAGGTGCTGCTTTCGCGTTCATGCCGTTTAGTTCCATCGTCGCACCTACTGGGCGTAGTCTGCCCGATGGCTCGACTGTGAGAGAGTTGCGTTGACTGCTAAATGGTAGTGTGCTCGGAAGGAACACTCTTTGTCCGTCCACTCGTCTAACGCTGAAGTTCAGTATCAGCGATATGCTTGATGAAATAAATTATTGGGGCTACATGTTAACCCATCCGTGTTGTGTCCACAGGAATAATTCTCGTTATTCTTTTTTTAACGAATCGCTCCAATTTTAACATATGGAACCGTAAAGTTGACCACTGGGAAGATAACGTTTCCTTCCGGACGTTTCATCCTTTTGTTGGAACGTGGCGCAGTAAGTATTGTTTCCAATTTCTGAAACTCCAACCCTCGCTTCATCGTTCCCAATAGTGGTGACACGAGCGCCGTTGCCATTGCTACAACGAAAAGGCGGACTTCACTCACAGGTACTGCACTCTTTATTGAGAGGTTTCAACTGTACGGGACTGTCATTCTCGATCAGCAGTGGAACGCTCATGATAACGTTCATGATAATTTTCCAGGTGAATTCCGATAGGGTTGCATCCACTTGCCTTGATCACTTGTAATTCGTTTTGTCTCCACCTCATTTTGGTGCTGTATATACGAACTAAAGGAATCAAAGCAGCTCACGTGGACTGCAAATGCAAAGATTGGGCTGAACGTCGTTATCTGTAGAGAACGGATATAGACTTCGGCGAGCTCAACATGATGGCCCCTACCACTGTCTTATTCATGTTATTGTCTAGAACAGGTGTTCAGGGTGTAATCCACTTTCTTATTGAGCGAATTCTGGTCAACTTCAAACCGGAGAAAACTTGACAAGTATAAAAACCGCGGCGTTCGATATCGATTTGCTTCCAGTTCTCAATCTATCGATGTTCAGAAACACACACATACATATGGCACTGTCGGCTGAACGAAGCCACATAGGCCACGGGTGCGAGTCTATCAGGATTCTAATTTATATTCCGCTCAGACATGCATGTCACCCAATTGAAAGTGGAGCACTGTCCTGACAATGTGAGGACTATGTGAAGAGCTCGAACGCTAAGCGTGTCATCTCCACCAGTCCAGCACGCACAACCTTGAATCGAGTGGGAACTCCTCGATGAACAAAGCAGATTTAGAATACGCGCCGACACCCGCCTTTTCGCTGTCATTATAGATGTAGTATCAAACAACAGAGCAGCCGGCGGTAGCCCGATATTCAGCGCGAGCGCCGCTGTGTTCGTCGAACGTTTTGTGGAGCGTCACGTTTTCAACCATCAGGTCTCAGGTCGACATTTCATGCTTAGATGAACCTTGTTCCAGATGAGTAAGTCATTCGCCTACTCCTATAAGAGTTCAGATGGAACAGTTATTCTGTCAGAGTTTTCGCGTTCGGCTCCTCTCATGGTCAGAGTAGACTCGCCATCTCATTTTAAGAGGTACGCACTCCTGCAGGCACGCCCTATCACGAGGAGAAATACGTTCATTTTTAGAACCACGACCATGCATCGGGTCTTGTAAGCTGCTCCTCGAGGACGAACTCCATGATGACAGCTCAATTATAGGATACCACCGCCACTTAAACCGCAGCCGGAACATCCCACTGGGAGCGGGGGTTTTAGAATTACCTGATGTTTTATGTGACTGGCTTCTACTTTGCTCTCTCAAAAGACCAACATCTGCACAGTCCTATGCGAATAGTCAGAAGTGAGACCAAGAGCCTTTGCTTAGCGCCGGAAACTCCACTCTGAACTGTCGATGATCACCGGACAGTCGTACATCGATGACGACATTGAAGAACTTCCATTGTGACTTTACCAATCAGCGTAACCCGACATTGAAGAACTTCCATTGTGACTTTACCAATCAGCGTATCCATTGACTTCACTTTGTAGGCACTTGACACCGTATGTTTCAGAGATGCGGTGCACACGACAACCTCGGCTCCTGCGTCGACGTGACTCCTGTTTTGTACATCTGATGTCCAGTCCGCCCTGATGCAAGTCACACTACGCTAACGTGATGGCGCACAACCGGCACGACACGTTCACTCGTCCTCATTACCGTCATAGGCTACGCAAGAAGATGGTTGTGTATTTACGTGAGAAACTGATTTATATTATATGGCCTAAGGGGGAAATAATGGATATGCTATCAAACGCAACGACCACTCACCTTTACCATTGTGTGGAGAGAAACTGGAGGTTCGCATCCCTCAGAGCAGAACATCTTGAACCTCGTCTGTCGTAATTACTTGTGGTTGGTCACAGCCGAGGAAGTCGACTTTGCCATAGCGGGTCAGTTCAAAGACAACGAAAACAGGCTTCGGGAATGAAATTGCAGAAGAAAATCCTCAAGCACGGAGCTCACAACGAAACTAGACACGGTGTAGAGAACGCCACTGATCGAAGCTTCATCTACACAGCTGCCAGGAGAAGAATAACAGATGAATAATGAGGAAGAAATCTAATAGTAGAGTGAAGATGATGAGAATGGAGTGCCTGGCCCACCGGGTCACCACTGGGGCACCTCTTTGTAGAGTTCATTGAGGTCCTTTTTCCAGGTGGTGTTGCCGATAGTAAGCGTTGCACGATCGTCTGAGATCTTCACAATTCGAGCCGTCGTCCACGTGCCGGTCTTCGTGTCCTTAGCGTAGACGTACTCATTTACTTTGAGGGCGCGCTGCTCGATCGGCGGCAGGTTGCGCAGTGTTACGCCGCCCACGTTTACCCTGATTTCCGTGAAGCGCTCCTCTTCGATTCCGTGCTTGTATGAACTGACTCGACCTCTAGGCGATCGCGATCGCGAGCGTCGATAGGAATGGCGCTCTCGGTCGTGGCTGGTCCTCTTCGACCTTCGTTCCCTGCTCCTGCTGCGACTCCTGCGCCTTTCAGATTCTCGCCTCTCCCTTTCCCTCTTTCCTGCAGTGTTCAGAATCTCCTTCAACTCAGACAACAGCTTCTGCTTCTGATGGCGGTCTAGCAGGTACGCATTGTCTCCAAGTTCCGCCGCCACCTGGAACGCCCGCGATTTGAAGATAGACGACAATTCTGACTCACGGCAGTTACGTTGAAGTTCCTGCAGTTTCTCCTCAGTTTCCTTTATGAGGCGCTTTATCTCCTCCATCTCGAAATCCGGTGTCGACGAGTATGTACCATTAGCAAAACCTCCGTTTCCGGGAGTGACAGCGGACGAAGCGAAAGCAGGAGGATAAAGAGATGGGTAATTAGAATTCGTCCGACCAAAACCAGAAAACGGCGGGAACGCCTGCTGAGGCATGGCTGGAGCTGCCTGCTGCGTCTGAGCCAGCTGAATCTGCAGTTTGGCCCGTTCTTCAAGCTGGACCTTCTTTCGGATCTCCTCCTCCATGATAATTTTCTTAGCCTCAAGTTCCCTCTGCATTCGGCGCTCCAGCTCCTCTTCTTTTTGCTTCAAATGCTTCTCTTCTTCCAATTTCTGAGCTTTTGCTTCCAGCTTCGCCCGCAGCTCTTCATCCCGCGCCATTCGAAGTTGGCGCTCATTGAGAAGCGGTTCATCGGGTGGTGAGATGGAAGTAAACAACGGCTCGATGGCACCGTGAATTCCCAACGATCGGCCGCGTCCATTCCACTGCTGCCGCGGAGTGGAAACCAGTGGTTGGGATGCAGCGCCAGCGATGGGCCAGCTCTCCCCTTCCTCCGACCGGCGCAGCATCATCTCCTGGCGAAGCAGCTCCTCTCGCTGTCTGGCGATTTTTTGCGCGATTTCGTCCGAAGTGTAGTGCAACTTCTCTTTCTCGTAAACATCTCTCTCACGGTATATTTCATCACGGTTCGGAGGAATGTCACGAGGAGACCTCGGTCCATGGACAGGTGAGCGCGGCCGAGCCCTTTCTCTGCCACGATCTGGATTTGCTTGGCAGTACCTTTCTAGATGACCGTAGGCCCTGCAGCGACGACAGAATTCTTCCTCTTCTCGACCGCCAACGAAAGGAGGCATAGGTCCGTTGGGCGCTGTCTAAAGTAAAACACAAACTAGACCTATCGTCGATGGCAACTGCTGCATAAAGTTAATGTCGTGAACGAATTGGATGAAGTCAAAAGTCTATGCTTAGGTCTGGCGAAATCGTTGAAACAGTCCTTGCGCTTAGGATAGTCGTCTACTCACCGATCGATGCAAATGTTCCTCTCGAGCAGGTTCACGAGGACGGGCCAAATAAATGTCCTCAACAACCTTAAAAATGAATTCAGCACTCTACACAGCGAAGGAATGGAACGTGCAAGAACAAGAGGTACCGATTTGAAAACAGTCTTCAGCCTGTCGAGCGTTTCGGGTTCCAACTCTCTGGCTGTATTGAGATCCCATGGCCATGTACCTGTAACGAATGACTAATTCTTCCTGTTTCATAAAGTAGAACCACAGCAGATCAGCTTCTACAAAGATACGGCGCTGCAATGTATTTCTCGATAATTCTCCAATACAAGTGACCACTTTGAAAGGGAGCTTCACTTACTTCCCTGGTATACACTGGACCAGCAATTGGTCAGCCGAACCTGCGCTGAATGGGCACTATCTGATATTGCCAGCTGCCGCATAGACTCACGATATAATACCGCTGCTTTCTCCCGCGCGGCCCCGCGCAATCACTCTACTATGTCATAGCTGTTTATTTCGCTGATGCCTCTGCACAGTTCTCTGAACGATGTGTAGGCCGTGCGAAAAATTCATGCGTAGACGACGTTCTACGACTGTTACGCCTAACACCTGCGCATGAGCCAGTCTAAATTCTCAAATTAGCGGTCAAGCAGCGTTACTCAGGTGGATTTGGACATGATTAATTACACGTATTCGACAAATGTGTTGGTAGTGCTCGAACAAAAACCCTGGCGGAGAGAGCTTCCACCGCGTTCAAGCGAAGAAGTGTGGTAGCTGAATTAGCGGAGTCTCAAGCGTGAGGAATAAGCAAGCAGCATTCGATGTTGTACGCACAAACACCAGAGGAACGTGCAGAAGTCGCTACCCATGGCGACTTCTTAGACCGAATTCGCAGAACAAGCGCGATGGGGTGCAGCACTACACACACTCGTATCAGATAGCTGCCATCCCGATGGTTCGCAAAGCCAAAAATTTGTTTGTATTCAAGAAGAAGTTACACACAGGCGACATGGTTACGAACACAGCGAATGAAATGCCCCCCTCGACGTGACAATGAGCATTCAATCGAAGGCATAGTCATATTTGTCAAAAATGAAAATGATCGGTCTCCATTCTACAGTAATTAGATGGGCATGCAGTTTCCTCACAGGAAGGACGTATCAGGTCAAGGTCGAGGGAGTGCTCTCCTCTATCTTCAACGCCTACACTGGTGTACCACAAGGCGGAGTGCTTTCTCCCTTACTCTTCCTAATCTATACTTATGATCTTCCAGAAGCAGTGTCCAGGTTTGGAGTAACGTGTAAGATGTATGCAGACGATCTAAAAATATACAAAGTAATCAAAGAGGACCAAGACACTAACTGTGTTCAGTCTGCGATTGACTATGTGGCCAATTGGGCTGATGAATGGAGACTACCACTTGCACCCGAGAAGTCCCACTGCTTTGTAATTGGCGCCAAAAACAATGGCAGGATTCCAAAGTACAAACTACAGAATGCTGCCCTTAAACTGGTAGACGAGGTTCGTGACCTTGGCTTTTTGATTGGCAAGAATCCAACTTTTGATACACATTACAAATCCTTGATCAAAACGGCAAACTTTCGTACCTATAATCTTTTTAAAGTTTTGAAAAGTAACAATCCTGATCTTCTTTTGCGTGCCTACAAGACATATGTTCGACCCATAGTTGAGTTCGGAACTACTGTGTTTAATCCTGTTAAGAAGAAAGACATTGATATTCTGGAAAGTGTCCAAAACAATTTTACCCACAAAGTAGTGATGAGATCCTTCGGCATAGACTATTTCTCAATACCAAATGGCAGAGAAAGAAACAGGATGCTGGGATTAAAATCCCTTGAAAGTAGAAGGAAAACTGTCGACCTCAAAATGCTCTTCAAAATTCTCACCCATAAGGTACACCTAAACCCCACCGCATTTTTCCGAGGACACTTGACTAGAACGATGAGAGGTAAGCTTCGGTTACATGTACCAGTTGCAAGGACCATGGTCAGGTCAACGTTCCTGACCTACCGAAGGCTATGGGAGTTCAACTTACTACTAGCCCAAAACGATAACCTCTTAGGGTTGTCTATGCATTCGTTTAGTAAGTTGCTATCCTCTTCAACGTTTTCGTGATTGCTCTATGTTAGTTTTTTTTTTCGATACCAGTGCCTTCAGAGAGTTGTAGTGTTTTTTTGTGTTGTCATATGCGTTGCATTTTTTCTTTCTAATATATTTTCTTTTATATTGTTCACGTGGGAACTTTCCGCGCTGAGAATAAATAAATAAATAAATATATGTAAAGAGAATTAATCAATGACAGAATACTTAAAAATTACACCGTTCCTTGGCGCTAAGGACAACCCTCTGCAGAATTAACTGAGTCCAACGGACAGTATTTCGAGAACAAAAAGCTGACGACCTACCTACCATTGCGGTGTCACTGCCACCCAACGATCCAAATACAGTGTGTCTCAAAAAATGCATACACTGTTTGAAAGGTGATTATTTGTGCTCAAAGTAAAGGTACTGAAGAAGGTAAAGGCTCATATGAAAGCTTAAAAAGATAGAAATTTTGACATATGAACGGCATGGAATGCTCCATGCACTCGTCTGAAATTTTGCATTTTACACTCGATTGTTTGTGTTTCGCTTGAATGCATGTTATAACTTCCTCACAAGTTGGCCATATCGATTGATTTGTGCTTCTTTTAAGGTTTAAATCTTGAAAGCACACCACTGTTTGCGAAAGATGCAGAGTATCCTGTAAGCGAAGCTAGATGATCGTTCAGTGACTTCCACGCCTTCTCTGATCCGATTGATTCCAGCGAGCCGAGGCGGAGAGCGATCGAGGAGATGCGACGAGGCGACGACGGCGGCCGGCGGCTTCGAGGACGACGGCGAGGACGAGGACCGGAACGACGGCAAGCTGATGGCAGACTCCGGCGGTAGCACGACCGACTCCTCACCCCGAAGCTGTGTGATCCACTCTATCATCAAGTATTCCGTCTGCGCCACTCTGGATAAACCACATTCTGAATCCCGTGTTTCCACCCCTCGCACTTACTATCCTAAAAATGCAGGTACTATTTGAAAGGTTCTACATTGCTGCTAGTGAAGGTTTTGAAGGTGTTTGCGACTCATATAAAAGTACAGCGTAACGAAATTTCTGCGGTTTGCAAATAGTCAAGATTGTGCTATGACTCCGCTTGAAACCCTGGGCGCTACTAGTGGACGAGGGGGGCAGTCCATCAATACTCGAAAAAGTTACGGCTTTTTACCCGTTTTACCAAGGCCCCTCTCGGTGCAACTTGCATTACACGTACGTACGCGTATAATGGGGGAAAATCCACGTCACCAAACCCGACTGCTACGCTCAAGGCGGTCGAAACCAAGGACTGCCCCCCTCGTCCACGTGTTGCGCCAAACCCTGCATTTCAGACTCGATTGATTGTGCATGGGCTGAATGCTTGTTGCAGTCTTGTTAAACTACTTGGCCAGATTAACCTGTGCCGTGTTTTTTAACGTTTCCGTCGCCCAGTAGCTGCAGTTACGCCGATTAACCTCTCCATTCAGCTTGAATTGCTTCATCAGTCCATAGAATCCGTCTTGGAATATGGAGTTCCTGCTAACATTTAAATCGTGCAATCAATAAACTCGCATGTCACGTGTTTTTCACGTAACTTCCAAGTTATGTGAAAAACACGTGAAAGATTTTCAAGTTTAAAACGTTAAAAGAAGCACAGCAGAGGTTAATCTGGCCACGTAGTAACAAGACTGTAACAGGCACTCAGTCCATGCGCAATCAATCGAGTGGGGAAGGCACGATTTTAGGCGGGAGCACGGCGCAATCTAGACTTTTTGCCGCCACAGTAATCTTGTTACCCCGCGCTTTCATATGAGTTTCAAACTTCTTCAAAAGAATCACTAGCAGCAACATTAGAACCTTTCAAATACCACCTGCATTTTTAGGATACTCTGCATTTTTCGCAAGCAGTAGTGTGCTCAAAAGTTTTAAAACTTAACCGCCACTTTGTGAAGAAATTGCAACAAGTATTCAAGCTAAACGCAATCAATCGAGTGCAAAATGAAAAATTTTAGACGACTGCATGGCGCATTCCATGCCGCTCATATGTCAGAAAATTTCTATTTTTTACGCATTCATACGAGCCTTTAATTCTTCAGTACCTTTACTGTGAGCACAAAAAACCACCTTTCAAACAGTGCATACATTTTTTTAGACACACTGTGTTTAGGAAGCTATCAAATAAAGTGACATGCAGGTCGAATTCCAATGCATCCATGCAAAATAATCTCACAAGGGAAGCATACCAGATCTCAGTGGCACTCTGAGAAAATATCTGTATCATGAGATGCAGCTTCAAACGGATTCCAAACACGTGTTCCGTACCTGCAATGGTCATCTGGGAACGGAATTGTGGGCCACTTTATTATGCCTTTTTGACCTGTACGCATAGTCTACCAATCAGGTGACAAACTCAAGCAGGCTAGAAACAGCGCTTGCGAATAGCAGTGGTGACGTAGTGGATGGAAAAGCGGCACGACAGGGGACTGTTTTCGACTCCCCGGTGGTACAACATTTCTGCATTTTCTAAAAAAGATCCGCCACGATGAACTGAAGCTCTCCAAAACGAAGGAAATGTAAAACTACAATGAAAAGGGACACAAGAAAAAAACACCCATTGGCACTATTGTGTTTTCACTAGTTCTGCGGTGGAAACAATTTTCGCCCATAGCCTAGAGAGGTTATTTAAGGCGTTGCCGGACACGTGGTCCGCTCTTAGAATCTCGATCGATTACTGGGGCTACGGTAGGTATGGATAAGGGGTACTTGTGAAGCAAAGGGCCCGTGGTGCTGTGAGGTTGCCAAGAAACATGTTAACGCGGCAATCCCACGGCACCACGGAGCCGGCACTTATGAAGCACCCGTCCTCGGGTGCCGTGGATTGCCGCGTTTCCGCTGCCGTCGCCGCGTTAACATGTTTCCCGGCAACCTCGCGGCATCACGGGCACTCTGCTTCATAAGTACCGGATAAAGGTGCTGGGTTATGAAGACCGGTTTTGCTCAAAATTGCCCACTTCTGTTTCTGGCATTGATCCCGAGCCCGCCTTCCTCACCCATACCTAAAGTGGCTTATCGTAATCGATCAAAATTTTAAAAACGGCCCATCTGAGTGATCAACGACTAACTTCTGTTTAAAAAAAAACATTTTCACTTCTGAAGTTGCGAAAGAACAATAGTATCGATGAGTCCGGTTTCCTTCCTGACGACCTTTTCGTTATGCTGCTACACACAGCTTCGATTGATCGTGGTGGATTTTTTTTAGAAAGTGGAAAAATCGCGCATCACCGCGAGTCGAACGACAAACCTCTATTTCTTACCAGGCCACTTCTCTATTTATTGGACGACCATTTCTCGACCACCAGCGCTGTTTCCAGCACATCTGAGCACGACTGTTTGAAGGTACATGACGAAAAGGCAGAGCGAAATGGTCCACAACTCCGTTCACAGATGTCCATTGTAGACATGGAACACAAATGTAGAATCAGCGTTCCTGCCATACACATACGCCTCATCTCAAAGTCCCACGGCGATTTGGTATCCTATCATTGTCAGATTAAGCGAAACGCACCTTTTCAATGGTGGCAGGGTATAAACCAGGTAAACTTTCGCCTTTAGACATATAAGGCAACCTAGAGGACACCCACGGTTTGGACCATGAGGACGGATAAGGTCCCGTGAAGCGGCAAAAAAAAAACTTTTCGGACACCAGTTTCTTATCAAATTGAAAATAATGAAAGGTAGATCGGGAAGAAATGCAGAAGAAAATTAAGCAGAAACATTAATCTGCAGCCTAATAACCCCCAGCGTTCGCTATTCGATTTCTTCACTGTACTTTCGCCTATTAGAGGACACACATTCGGATACCATCTATACGAAGTGAACATAAATCAGTTGAAGTTGATTCTTGTCAAGTAAAGAATAAATGACAAAAGTGGACATTAATCAGTCCGTATTTTGAGTGCACCACGCGTACTAATTCTGTGTACTATAATGTCGCGGATTGGCCTATACAATGACTTTCAGTGCGAAGCCGATGGAAAACCCAGTGTTGTGCCCCTTCAGACCCCCTCTGATGCCAGCTGACAGACACCGGAGGGAAGAAGGATTGGCTGCCAAGAGCGGGGCCCCAACGAAGAACCTTGATTTGGGGTGTACGCGACACCCGGCGTCTCCGCGCCACGACGCGCCCCTCTGGAACAACCATATTCGTGAAGAAGTTCAGAGCCTGACTTTTATTCCAAGTCATGGTTCCAGTCATCTCTTCCATCCAACTGCTACTCGATTTCTGTTAACTGTGGAAAAGAAGACACTTTCCTCAAGCTTAATAGAGTAAGAATGATAAAAGGGCAGTGCATAGCCAGACCTGTGGAGATTTTCCTATCGAGATCCAACAATGCATCCACAGCCAAATCGTACTCTTTCCTCGGGAGATCTTTCTAAAGCAACAATCATTATGACGATCGCTCGGTATTCAAGTAGAAATGAATAACGACGATCGCACAGCAAAAAAAAAAGACGTAAAGCCAAACGACTTGACTACGTACCCTTTTGAAAAATGGATGATTTCCTATGCTTGAATGGAGAACCTCCGTCAACAAGCCAACGCGAAAACACTTGTCGACGAGATCTTTCGCAGCAGCACCCCTTGCGAGACTGGCCCTGAAGAACATTGTTAAGAGGAGTAATATGGAAGCCCATACAGCTCATTTTCAAGAAGAACGCCATCAACAACCGAAGCCCACTTCAGCATTTTTCCTCGGGGCAAGTTTGGCGCGAGTACAAGGAGGCGCCGATTCACTTTCAGACACCAAATAGATTTTGTCGCAAACTAAGGACCTAGGTGTTGTTTGCGTGCACGCGACCAAGCATTTCATCCTCATAGGAACCATTAAGCAGTACCAGTCTCAGATGGTTGCTGTTGCAGAACTAGGACAAATACGCCATTGCTCGTTCCAAAGAGTAATTTCTGACCATTAATTTAGTTTGGCGCTTAATTTTTTACCTCTTTCAACGGGAACAGCATGGAAAAAGAGGGTCTTGGTGTGATACAGTTCATGGATAAAAAACTGACTCTCAAAAGCTCACGATCAGTTAATTCGCTCACCAAAAAATCACAAAGTAGAAAATCAGTGTTGACTCAACAACAACTAATAGGAATCGGTAATAGTTAATGAATTATCTCAAGCAGAGTGAAATTAACTAGATTTTGTCAAAAAGACGTATAAACTGGCTCTGTTGGTGAAGGTGTTCGAATACAGTTTCGACTTCGGACGAGCAAACAACGGACTGGCGTCCACACCCCTAATGAGCCCCCAGCTCTCCAAGATTTTGTAAGAGAACTACTAGATTCTCGAGATAACCCAAAGGATTTGGGTGCGCGAAACAGGGAAACGACGAATAATAATTTATGATCTCTTAAGTGGTGGAAGACCTGGTTAATCTGACCGATTCGGAACGCATGAAAACACTTGTTTTTGGAACTGTTAACCCGTTTTAATTTGAAACCTGAGGAAGAAGTCTTAGAGATCAGAGCTATCTAGCATCGAACCACCAATATACACACCTAGTTCCTGATAAGTGGAACTATTCACAATCCCATCAGTCACTACTGTACTTTCAGGACTCCAAAGGTCGAGGAAAGGTCAAAAAAATCGCCCATACTTCGCCCAGGGGGGTTACTTGGAGTGCTGATCACGAATCTGACATCATGACAGATTCATCAACGACTTAATAACTTTAACAGGGAATTCACAGCGGAAAACTCAGATAACGCGGCTTATCCTCACCATATCTCTTGATAAGCCGCGCTATCAGGGATTTCGGCTGTAAATTTCCCTGTTAAATTGCTGTAAGTCGTTGATAAATCCGGCCCCAGTTTTCGTATTACGCTGGAGTACGGCAGGTACGGGTGACTAAGGTATAACCACCGACAGATAAGATACTTCTTCAGATATTCTAAAGCGTTCCTTACTCGAACCTATCGTATTCCAGCGTAATTCGCAAATGGATGTCAGAAGATTCGTGATCAGCACCCAAATAACCCCCCCCCCCCCCTGGACAAAGTATGGGCGAATTTTTTTTCGACCTTTCATCGACATCTGGAGTCCTGAAAGTACAATAGTGCCCCTTTGTTGAAGCATGGTAACCACCTGTTAGAGTAAATGAAAAAAAAAGAAAGATTGGAAACGCACTTGTGTCCGAAACCGCTTCCAAAGAATACGCTAGGAGGCAGCCCTTCGATAATCATGTCACAGTGAAGAAGTTCACTTCTGTCGAAAACACCAGCGGGAAGAATTATACGAGCCCTCTCCGCCCGTGAAGTGGCTGAAATCATCACTACCTTCTTCTAGGAAAGTGTTTCAGCAAAACAGCCTTGTAGACAGGTAAGTTAGACATAAAGGGAGACTGCCGAAACTCACGCGTAATTTCTTCGCTGATTGTTTTCGGCATAGCTGTTCTGCTCTTCTTCAGAAGAACTCTGTTACACTCATCAAGCCAACTACGCAAAAACTGAAACAGTGCTAGAAGCAAAGGGACTGCAAGCACAGCATTAAATGAAAAGACATTTCCACCCTAGTTTCAATATCAGGGCACCTAATCGGCCAATATAGTAAAGCAAAGACAGGACGAGATGTCCAGAGGCATACTTCACCCTTTTGCTTCAGTTGTTTGGAGCTTTGCAGAATTTCATCAAAGTAGTTCGAAAAACAGAACTTCAGCGTCGGTTGAGCTTGTACGTTGTTATGGAACTTACAGCAGCAAATCACACGAAATAATCAAATGGTGCGTTGAGTCAACGTGGTCGTTTTCGTAGGTGCGGAAAACCGCTTTTGCCAGTCCCGAGTCGCTTTGGTGGATAGAGAAAAACCCACTTGAGCTGTCATGATTTCACGCATATTCGATTTTTGCCTGAGAGTTAGACAAAACAAAACACACCTCGAAATAGTTGGCGTACTCGAATACAATGCCTTCACGCACGACGTCGTCTGGATGAGCCATTCGCACTCGATCGTTTGGGTGCTTCAACCGGGGAGCGCTAAATATGCTAATTTTAAAATTTTGTGAAGTGATCAACTCCACGAGTTTTTGCTTACCGTTAATATAGATCACACACAGTGATGGTAACACAACACAATATTACTTGCAGTTCACAACTACCACTGCCAGAAGAATAGCAAACGTCCAAATATTCAGAAACCTTCTTGCTTATCACTCAAGAATTGCCTGACAGTCGTCAGCGAATGTGTGAGGTGCTGCTATACCTATGAGAGATACTGCAAGTCATCACTTTGGCGAAATCTTCAAGAAAAACAGCTTGCTTTTCATAAAGAGAACACATTTTAAAATAGCGTGGGAATTTGCCCGCTTAAATGAACAAAATAGATTTCAAGAACTGTTGCTATAAAAGGAGTCTTTCTCTCACATTCTTATTTGACAGTGCTGCGTGAAATTGATAACAGACACCTACGGGCCCCTTGGTGAAAGAATGTGGTGAACTGTTCACTTCTGCGGCCTGATCTATGTAGGGAATCTCAGGAGACTCCAGGCCTCATGCGCCTGTGACAGGTGGACCTACTAACAAGAAAGGGATACCAGGACACCTTGATATGAGATGTATATCATGGGTGCAGCTTCGAAAGCTGATTCCAAATGTTCCACGTCTGCTACAGACATCCGGGAGCAGAGTTGTAGACCATTGTCACAGTTGGGGCGAGCCCACATAGGTTAGAAACATCGCTGAAAGGCGAGAAGTGGTGGCGAAGTGGATATGGAAGCGGCGTCGTAAGGAGTTTTTGGTTCAACTTCCCTAGATGCACAAATTTTGCACTTCAAAGAAAAAATCCCCACGATCAATCAAAGTTCTATAGAACTTTCACCCTTACAAGTCCTCACATATATGTGAAAAATAGTTGCGCGGTCAGGACCAATACCAAAAACGGACGTCTCTTAGCGAAGTTTCAACGACATCGACGAGCGTAGCCCCTCCACCCTAGCCATTCACACCTATCGTGAACCTCCTGCTGCGAATAGCCAACTGGGGTCTACATCTATGACTGTATAGTAATATAATATAATATAGAACGCGAACGAAAAATGATAAGACGCTTAGGGGAGCAGTCTAGGTTAAGTATCATTGAGTAACACCCACAGGCATGACCTAGGGCTACGGCAAGTGGGTAGTCAGAGATTACGCTGAAGCAGTCCTCTCTAGTCGCGGTGCCCCCTTGAAGAGCAGAGGTATTTGGCTCCACTCCCTACTATGGGAGATATCTGTAGCTCCACTCTGCACTATTGACTATATAATTTGCTGTGATGTGATACTCATGTTGTGTTCTCGAAGTTATGATAAAGGATAAAGGATAAAGGACGGCGTCACTCAATCCCTTCTGGGATGCGCCAGCGCATTCTACTTCTACGGGATGTCGTGGAGGCGACATGAATGCGTATTTGGCCATACAATGACTTGCGGTGGCCAGCCGATGAACAAGTCAGCGCTCTATCCTTCCCAGACAAGTCTGGTACCAATTCACCGACCCCGGAGGGATGGAAGGCTTGGTTGGCCTGGGCGGGAAATCCGAACCAGGAACCTGGTATCGGGTGCACGCGACAGTCGCGCCTCCTCCGACTGCGCTACACGCGCCCCGAAGTTATGAAGTAATATAAAGAGTCAATTAAAATGCAAGCTGCTGAAGAGACATTTGTTGGTGAAAGACCAAATTGATACATTGGAAGACAGAAGCTAGAAATAACGTTTCTCGCTAAACCAAATCTTGAATTATGTCTTCCTACCGCGTTCTATGAAAATCTGCAGCTTCTTCACATCGCTAGGGAAAAAGCTTTCAAAAGTTCTCCATTAAGCGCTCCTCAGGGGACCAGTTTTTTCTAAGCCTTCCACGTGCTTTTTTTCATCAGAAATTAGAAAGTGATCACTGGATAAGGGATCAGCGCCTTGAATGACTTCCCTACGTGAAGTTTGGGGAATATCAATGACCATGACTCATCCACCCGTACTTATCGGATCAGTGCCTTAAATAAGCCCTCAGACGAGAATTTCTAGGGATGAAATGAATCGAAACCGAATCGTCATAAAATCTTCATCCCGTTGCCTCATCCGCCTAGACTGGAATGCATATTTCAACGAATTCTAAGCAAGATAAGGTGCCCAAATTCACCTCCTTTTCACCGAAGCGAAGAGATCTATGGTGCCGACTAGCGCTTTGCTCACCATCCTCCTCCCATGTAGGAGTCTCCCCTTCTAGTGCAACACAGATACCTTATTTAACTTCCGCTACAGTGCTCCCGTATTGCGAATCTCGTAAGATGGGCGCAATACTGTTGGCTATCCTCTTCTCTAGTGACGTAGGGCGGCGCGTGAGGTATCGCCCGGACCGAACTCCTCTAAACGGCACGCTAAAACTTCGTCTAGAGACGTCCTATCCTGACCTCGCCACTACGTCTGGTGACCAGGGATCTGTGAAAATTTTTCTGGTAAAAGCGGAAGACGAAAGACGGAACGGAAACGCTCAAAATGGCCGGAAACAGGAACAGGGAAATGTCGTCGACACATGTTCGCCATTTTTTCAAAAAAAGTGCATCTGAAACGGCGTCACAAGCGACTCCTATTACACTTTTTCTTGTGCAGAACTTTGCGAGCAGCAGAATCTCCCACAGATTAATCTCATCCTCATCATAACATAACATAACGAAGCATGAATTCATAATATTGCTATGATAACCTTTTAGCTATGGCTGAGCAATAAATGAAAACAAATCCAGGGTCTTATCTCACTTTCTCACTACTTCAGCATGCAGTCTTCCCATATCTAATTACTGCGACGGGTTTTTCACTGACTTTTTTGATACTGATATTTTTTGAGCGGTAGACTTAACCGACTGAACCCCTTGACGTTACTTACAGACCAGCATTGAAAAAAAAAACCACTCGGGTGAAGTCTAAAACTGCAGTAGCCACTAGACATTGGATCCGACACCGATTTTCCGGATAATCGGATGATTCGGATAGACCATTTTTTCAAACCCCGGATCTTCGGATGATTCAGATGAGGGCAATTTTGAAAACTCCTGATCTTCGGACGATTCAGATGAGGGCAATTTTCGGCCGAGCCGGATTTCGGATAATCCGAAACCGGATAAATCCGACCGGATATCCGAAAATGCATGATTCGGATCCCATGTCTAGTAGCCACACAGATCATTTCCCGACCAGGAACGAGATTCCTCTCAACATTTTTGGAAATCTGTGGCATCGTGGACGACGTGGTGACTGCACAGATATCTGCATACTCAACATTAGCAGTTACATTGTAATCACGAAAGCTAGTACTCAAAACTCATTCTGGGATCTAGATGATAACTGGGTGACTAATTAGTTATGGTGGACCCACACTTCCACAGGAATATTCAGTCTGTGCCAGCCTAGAAACCCTGCGCCCAAGATGACACAGCTGGACGATTCCTAGATGGTTCTCGAAGCCACAGTTTTGTGTCAGAGTTCAATAAGTCACCCTATATAATCGAAATAACAGCTCATGGTAGGTATTCGTGATGCTTCATTAGAAAATGAATCGCATAACTCCATATGGATGAATATCACACCTAAAATTAAAATTTGAAATTTGTCAGACAGTATTTCTCTCCCTCAATTATATGAAGGAGGACTACCTTTAATTGATAAGCAGATTGAGTTCAATAGGAAACTAGTGTGGAACAGTACCCATTTCCGTTTCCGCCTTCCGGCCCAAAACAGGCGGAACACGCAACGGAACGGAAGAGCCCAAAATGGTCGGAAACCGGAAACGGGAATTCCGCTCATCCCTGCTGGTGGCCTTTTCTATTGTGATTCCACACAGATCTTTGACTTGTCATAGCGGATCTTTTTCATGAAGTGCAAAAATGGTGCATCAATGGGGAGTCGAACACTAACAACCACCCCCTCCCCCAAGGTAAAGTGGAAATTGTACACAACTTCGTTACCAAATATGGAACACATATCTGGAATCAGCATTCGAAGCTGCATCCCACGATATGCATCTCTAAAAATGACACGTGTGTCTACGTGGTACTCTCCCCTTATCCCTCATCGCATGGGGTATGATGGTGCAAGTTTTTTCGAGATAGCGCTTCGCATCGCCCTCTCACAAGACAAGCAAGAGTGAGAACTACTTGAGGATCACAGATGTAACACGCATACGCGCTGTGGTACTCTAAAATCTTGTAAAGTAGGGCGAATCCCGAGTTGCAACTTTCAATGTAAGCACGTTGCTGGTCCGAGCCTCTGAGCTGGCATAGGCACTGGAGCGAAGAAGGACTGACTTCGAAGCGGCTAAGGCCTGGTTTATACTAGCGCCGCATCGCGGCGCGGCGTGATGGTCGCCATAGATATGGATTTTTCGCGCCACCGGTCGATATCTATTCCCACTATGGTGCCGCGCCGCCCAGCGGCGCAACTATAAACCAGTGCTATGGGGCTAAGGGGACATCCATTACTCATCGATGACATTGGCCGCGGCTTGAATCCATTCTTTACAGCAGTCCCAGGTTCACCAGTGGAGTGGTAATACTCGTTCGCGAGCAGTTCCTTGCAGCAAGCTGCGTTTGGGTGTTTCTGTAATTTCTTTTAAGCTGCCATTTGGAAGGAGAAAAATACTGAAAAATGGCAGAGGCCTCGAGTTCCTTTGCATTGCCCGAAAAACGCTTCGCCTTTTACAACGCAAATCGTATCCCTCCCAATTTATCACATATTTGGCATGGACCACGAATCTACTTCTTGTTGAAATAATGCTAGTGTTTCAACAAGAGAACAGCCATAGACCAAAGGATTAAGAATGCGAATGATTACCGTTCAACAGCACGCCTGGGATGCTCAAAAGGATCTTCCGGAACTGGAAAGGCCATGCGCTCCACTTCATCGAACGACGCCTCACGGATCTGCAACGGAGCCAATTGGACCTGACGAGATACGGCATACAAAAAATTCTTAGTTCTTTCTGTCGCTGCTGGACCGACAGAATGACACAAATGATGATAATGTCATAGCTGTGCTACCGTCTTGGGTGGCTGCTGAAAGTATGACGGGGGTGGCGAGCCTCTTCTGCGTTCTCGACCTCGAGGTTCCTGAGAGTGACGACGCTTTGAACTCCTAAAAAGTCCGCCATATTTTTTTTTAGCATTCGCCTTCAAGTAACAACTGTGTAATAGTACGGGAAAAATCTATTGAAAGGGGCCCATTCACTGGAAGAACTAGCGGCAAGCGTAAAACTTGTGACCGCGAGAAACTTGGGAAAAAGGCAATCCGAACTGTCACAAAGAGAATGTGTCATTGGGGCTTAACGCCCCCACACCTTGCAGCAACGCCGCTCGCCACTATGGTTAACGCCACCGGCGGCGAGCTCTGCGTCCCTGCCCTATGGTTAAGGATAGGGCAGCGGCAACGCCGCAGAAGTGTGCGGGGGCCTTTACTCACTCACAGTTATGCGGCGGCCGCCGCCCACTCCAGGTCGATACAGTGTCATCTTTCAGAAAGCAGCTGCGCACTTTAAAACTACTCGTTGACTACTAAATTATACTCTGGAGTATCTGAGCCTATATGTTTCGAGATAAACCGGATAGCGGCAATTTTGTGGACCTCATGGTCAGATATTTGCATGATTCGGGTAGCTGCGATTTTGAGGACCCCGGATACTTGGATGATTCGGATAACGATCATTTTCAGACGTGCGATTACGATACCCTAGTCTTTAGCCCGCAAACTGAAAGGAATGTAATGGTGTAAAAATAAAACTAAGCTATTAACTAGTTTAAGCGGTATGCATCGAAGATTTTAGTCAAGTTTGACGGACTCTAGTCATGAAGATCGACCACACCGAGTCCTTGTTTGATTGTACCAGTTTTTTATGTTTGTTTGTTTGTTAGCTGAGCTACTTCTATCTCGCGTCTGCCTTTTGCGACGTAATAAACATTAACTAGGTCTTGATTACATATAGCGTCTAAACGGTGATCCTACTATATATAAAGGAGTTAGCGGTTGTCCGTCCGCCGTCTGCTCATCCGTCTGGCCTTTCCTAGAAGTCGAGTACCAGGCGTCCGTGTTCAGACAAGGTGCCACCCACGCCGTGTCGAGGCCGTCACCGATGTCGCGCATTGGGTGTTTGGGTTCAGAAGAGGTGTCACCGATGTCATGCAAGTGGTGTCTGGGTTCAGAAGAGGTGTCACCTACGTCGCGCAAGAGGTGTCTGGATTCCGAACATGTGTAATGGGAGACCAGTGAAGGGTAGGAGGACCAGCGAAGGGAGGAGAAGGGGGGGGGGTACCAGTAAGAGTAGAACCTTTAATGGGAGCCAAGGGGGACCAATAAAGAATACCACTAAGATGGGGCTGGCGGGGGGGGGGGGGGGGGTAGTCAGGGGGGAATGTATTCCCTTTGTAGCATCACACATCCACCTTAATTTGCCGCAAGATTTTGGCAAGGGAAGGTACTCCTAACTGTAGGCAATTTTGAAGTGGGTGCATTAGTCGGATCACACTTCAGAGTCCCTTCCCCTGCCAAAATCTGTGCTCTCCTCCGACGGTTCTGTTGCCGAGGGCAACACAGAAAACATCAGTATTGTTGTGTGTTTTCTTCATTAACGCATTAACTTCTTCATTATGTCTCGGTTTTCCTTGTCCGTGTAATTAAAATTTCTGAGGATTGCTAAGTGGTGTAAGGCGGAGCCGCTGCTTGGCCGTACTCTACCGCCTCATTTCTCACTGGAGCGCACCAACCTACAGCGACTTACTACTACCACTCAAATTTATCCCTATTCAACAATTCTTCAGCTAGCTCCAGCCGTTATTTGTTTATTCTTTTACCGTCTCTACCTTATAGAAATGCTCTCGTCAATATTAGCTATGAGTATTGCATATTTTATGTCAGAGAGTGGTGTATATCCATAAAATCCACGAAAACCTTCCATTAAACCTCCTTTGTGTTTCCATAAGCCTTCGGTAATCCCATTACTCTTACCGCATTACAATCTGTTCTTTCAGGTCTTTTACTCATTGTTAATATTAATGTTCAACCTCTTAAATCTCTGGATCGTTTCTTTGCATTGTTTGTAGAGGAGCAAGCTGAATTCTGGAAGAAGGACGAAGCGAAGATGTAAGGTCGATGACGAAAACTTGGACGTAGAAGCAGACAAGACTGAAGGAGCGCTCCTGCAGAGTTGCTTTGTCTGCGGGAAGCGTGTTCCAAATGATGAGAACGGGTAAACGGGCGACATTGAATGGAAGAGATGTTCCAACCCCAATGTATGCTTAGCATGGGCCCATCTCACATGTTCTGATATTGGAGCTCCATCTGTAAAAATGGTGTCTGGCAATGGGAGCCATCTAAGGAAGGGTAAACTGCTCAGTTCATATTGTTTTTGTTTATAGCCGTCCTTACTTTCTCTGCACATCAATACGCATATATTATTCTACCCGTTGTATTTGTTGCAATACATACATGTTCAGTGCATCGTCGAATCTCTTCCGATCTGTCTCTGCTCAACTGAACCCCTGTTCACTCGCCTATTTATTGTTCTCCTTTGTTTCTACGGGTTTTGGGAATCGTCTTGCAACAATGACCAAGTGAGATCCATAGAGGTACTGAGTTGAACAAGTCATAGCTATGCGTCGCCTGGCATCGCGCAAAGTTTTGTTTGTTAGTTAGATAAGGGCATATATGAACTAGTTAAATGAGGTGGAGCTGGGAGTAAA
Organism: Heligmosomoides polygyrus polygyrus; assembly: GCA_947396885.1. Classification (NCBI taxonomy): domain Eukaryota; kingdom Metazoa; phylum Nematoda; class Chromadorea; order Rhabditida; family Heligmosomidae; genus Heligmosomoides; species Heligmosomoides polygyrus. The sequence continues at coordinate 52,277,842 of OX377204.1, read as the reverse complement.
AAAGCATTTGCAAGCGTTTTTTCCTCCGCTCCATTCGACAAATAACGATATGCCGTTTATGCCCTTCTATTTGCTGGAAGCAGGTCAGGTAAGCCTTCCAAACAATTTGACATGTGTACTAGTTCTCAGCATCGATGAAAATAACATCGAGAAGCCGGTACTAGGCGGGCTGGTGCCCGCTGTGCGCCGGGAAAGTATGTTAAAACGGGTAAGATCAGCGACAGCCCGGAGTTCCTTTCCTTGCTTAGTTCTGTGCTCAGAAACCGTGTTTATCTTAGTGTTCCAGGACCACTGTCTCATAATGGAACGGGCACCAGCCCCCTTAGTAGCAAAACCGTAACTATCTGGGAGAATCCATATCCCTACGGTAAAAATTCAAGGATAAAACGCCCAAGCAACATTGAGCCTTAAAAGTATTAATTATTTAACCAAAGGTTTCGGAAAATGTACATTTCAGTAAATGAAAGCACTAACATAAAAACAACCGGGCTAGACTTTGTTATACCCGCATTAAATACACACATACACACGAGTGGCCCAATCATAGCCGCTTTAGGCGTCTCTTATACCCAACAACCAACGAAAATATTTATAAAAAAAAACGTCGGTACTATTGTACTTTTGATACCCCACTTAATCTTGTTCAAAACAGATCTAGTAGGGGTAATCTGCCATGGGAAGAACGAATACCATAGTCGTTTTTTGCGGAAATGTCTTATAAGCCCGCTATATAACACGAGCAAGAGTGCAATGTTCCTACTATTGAGCATGCTGTGTAACGTGGTTCTAGCGGCTATTCCCATTTATCGTACATTTGAGTGGCAAGGTACTAAAACATTTCAAATTATCAACGACTACGTTCTGCCGCAAGTGATAATGGAGGGATTTCTGTGCATAATGGCAGATAACGTTCGTGGAGCTTACATCTCTCGCGACTGAATAGGACTCGGCTGAATTCTCGCTTTCCGATAAACGTTTGCAAAATACTCTGTTCACCGTATAGAAGGGCTCTTATTGTACTGTCAACGTTTCCTGTTAGGAATGTGTGGTGCTGTTTTGTAAAAGACAAAATATTAAGTTGGAATCGCCCAAGGCCTTGCGAAACAGCGCGCGCTGGTAAGAGACGCAGAGACTCCGCCCCTACCAGCACGCACCCTCGGCCGTCTCCGGGGGGCGGGGGGGGGGGGGGTCCATAGCACCCGTGGCGCCAGGCGTAGCGACTAGATACTCGCAGCGAATTTAATGCAGTCTTATCTCCTCATTTCGATTACAGATTCGGATCTTATTTTATTTCGAATAGGGCAAGAGAGGGAACTCTGCGATTTTAACACGGGTGTCCTAGGGGGCCCACACCCCGGAGTCCCTTCCTCTGTCCAATTATGTGCTCTCCTCCGCGTGAGCGAAAGAGAGCACACAACAGAGCTTTCAAGCCTTTTCGATTTCAAGGCTTATGCCCTGGGTAGCCTCTGCTGCAGGCTAGCGGCGACGAAGAAGTAGTGCGCATGGATAGGAGGCGGAGTCTCTGCGTCTCTTACCAGCGCGCGCTATTTCGCAAGGCCTTAGGCAAATAGAACTTAACATAACGGGCTTATAAAGCATTTCCGAAAAAAACGACTACGATATTCGTTCTTCCCATGGCAAACTACCCCTAGTAGACCTATTTTAAACAAGATTAAGTGGGGTTCCAAAAGTACAATAGTACCAAAACGTCTAAGGACACGGGTCAACCAGAAGAGCGGAAAGGCGAGAGCGCAGAGAAACAGACACTCCGGCTGAGATCCGACGGCTGCCGGCCGAGTGAGCTGACTCAGCGCGCGGGTGAGGGTTACAGGGTACTAGTCAACCATGACTCATGTTTCGGCGGTTTCGTCGTGCCGTCGGCGCCCTCTCGATTAGAGATCCCGCTCTCCTGCCTCGCTGCATTTCTCCACCGTTGCGCTAGGGTCCAGACAACGGAGCGCAGGGAGATAGGGCAGCTCGAGAACTGCGCTTCATAAGCCATAATTTCGCATACGAAGGATGTCGGTTAGGCTACCCCTCTTATTAGAAGCGTTGGTGGGATAGTCTTTGCTTACCATTTCCCTTTTCTAAAAGAATATTATGCCAAGGACATTGGTAATAGTACTCGCAACCAGTGTCCTGGCTCAAAGGTGAGATCCGATTCCTCCTGCGGTGCGAGTTTGGGACGCGCCGTGTACTTGCCGGAACGTCACAGTGGTGTGCTTGTTCGGTTGCACAAAGTTACACGCAAAGTACTGAGCGGCCTGAAATAGGTTATTTCGCTTTTCTTGTGTAGACCAATGGGATTTCAAGTCCGTTACTTCTCGAAACCTAGCTTCGGAACGCTTCGGAGATCCGTTACTGCAGTACTGTGTGAACAAAGATAGGTTTTTATCTCAAAGCGAGGGCCTTTTCCAGAAGTTTTATCCTAAGGTTTATTGCTTCTTGCTGTATGCAAATGAGTACATTCCATCGCTATCGTCTGTAAGAGGAAACAGAACTAAGGCTACCAGAAAGCTTAAGGATCAGAGATCGGGTTTAAGGATTGTCATCTGTTCATAAACGCAATGTTCTGCCCAAGGAAGGCGAATTATAGAACACCATGAGGATGATCCACTTAAGTTTGTTGCTTCCTGTCTTCCATTGGCATGTGCTTCCTGGAAAACCTTGCCATTATCTAAGCAGGACCCAAATGTTGTCTCCACCAATTTCTTTTCACAAATGAAGTTTTGGTAGACCTGCGTACCCTCACTAGTTGATGTCTGTCGTGCCACCCAAAACGTAGCAGCTTCAGACGTCTGTTTGGTGACCTTTAGGAAGGTCTGTAGGCTGCGAAAGTTGCATCCCTTCCTCCCTCTTAAAACTCAGTCGTCTTGCATCGCGCGTCTTCGCGACTGCTAACGGTTATGGAGGAGTAGGCGACGGGAGGGTGCCTCACCCGCGCGCTGAGTCAGCTCACTCGGCCGGCGGATCGCAGCCGGAGTGTCTGCTTCTCTGCGCTCTCGCCTTTCCGCTCGTCTGGTTGACCCGTGTCCTTACCATTAGACGGCGGGTGAGAGTACCCTCTCGTCGCCTGCTTCTTCATAACCACTAGCGGTCGCGGAGGCGCGCAGTGCAAGAAGACTGAGTTTCAAGGAGGAGAATCGCAACCTTCGTAGCTTACAGACTTCCTCAAAGTCACGAAACAGTCGTCTGGAAGCTGCTAGGTTTTGGGTGGCACGACAGACATCAATTAGTGAAGGTACGCAGGTCTGGCAAAACTGGATTTGTAAAAGGAAATTGGTGGAGACGTCTGGATCCCGCTTACATAGTGGCAAGGTTTTCATGGAAGCACATGTCAGTGGAGGCAGGAAGCAACAAACTTAAGTGGATCATCCTCATGGTATTCTATTATTCGCCTTCCTTGGGCAGAACATTGGCGTTTATGGACAGATGACAATCCTTAAGACCGATCTCTGACCCTTAAGCTTTATTTTTTCTGGGTTCCTTAGGTCTGTTTCTTTTTACAGACGATAGTGATGGAATACACTCATTTGCATACAGCTAGAAGCAATGAACCTTAGGATAAAACTTCCGAAAAAGGCCCTCTCTTTGAGGTAAAAACCAATATGTGTTCACACAGCACTGCAGTAACTGATTTCCGAAGCGTTCTGAAGCCAGGTTTTGAGAAGTAACGGGCTTGAAATCCCATTGGTCTACACAAGAAAAGCGATATAACCTATTCCAAGCCGCTGAGTACTTTGCGTGTGACCTTGTGTAACCAATCAAGCACACCACTGTGACGTTCTGGCAAGTCCACGGCGCAAACTCGCAACGCAGGAGGAGTCGGATCTCATCTTTGAGCCGGGACACTGGTTACTATTAACAATGTCCTTGTCATAATATTCTTTTAGAAAAGTGGAAATGGTAAGCAAAGACTATCCCATCGCATCAACGTTTCTAGTAAGAGAGGTCGCCTAACCGACATCCTTCGTATGCGAAATTATGGCTTATGAAGCGCAGTTCTCGAGCTGCCCTATCTCGCCTGCGCTCCGTTGTCTGGACTCTAGCGCAACGGTGGAGAAATGCAGCGAGGCAGGAGAGCGGGATCTCTAATCGAGATGCAGCGAGGCAGGAGAGCGGGATCTCTAATCGAGAGGGCGCCGACGGCACGACGAAGCCGCCGAAACATGAGTCATGGTTTACCCGTACCCTGTAACCTAAAAAAATCCCCATATTTGGACACTACTTGAAAATTAGCTTCAGCAAGTGCCTGTTTTACTCGATGAATGAAGGAAAGGTCGAACTTCTCATGTGCCAAACACTGCTGCTCAAAAATGACCTCACTGAGCATCACATATACCAAAACATCAACGAAGTCGCCCTCTAGCCCCTCCTTTGCTGCTCTTATGTGGAGGCATAGTTCGAAAGCATCGTCTTGGCGGCAGCATGTCCGCTCCAATCAGCAAGATCTCTGCTCCAGTCCGAATTCCCCCGATGGCACGTAAAAACACCCCCACGTGCAATCGATTGAGTCAGCCTCTCGCGATGGGGCGCGCTCGCCCACCGTGCAGTGGAGCCGATCATGCGGCATAGTCCACTCGCTTAGCAGCTTCGAGGGGAACAGGAGTTTACATTATGGAAGACAGTGCCGACTTAACGTAATTCGAAATTACATTCACGACCGCCGTATTTCACAGTAAACGCTAAGGAAAAGCACTTTGCAAGAGCTGTTACGAAACTGAGGCACGGTAGATGCTAAACAAATGCACTTTGAAACTTCTCTTACGTTTCGTGGTTGTAAATGCAGTTGCTTAGCGAGTGTATGCGTCACACACTCAGTTTTGCTCATACGGACCTCTTGAAATCCACGTTTTTTAAAAGAATCGCATCAATTTCGACGTTATTAAATGAGTTTGGTCCAAAATGCCTGATTTAAACAGTTACCCCTGCTCAGAATTAATCTTAATGAAAGCTGAAAGAATCTACATCCCTTGTATACATTGGATCCCAATGAATCATTTTCGGATATCCGATTTGGATATTGCGATCCGAATCATCCAAAAATCCGGGGTCCGCGAAATTTCCGTTATCCGAATCATCCAAGAATCCGGGGTCCCCGAGAATCATCCAAAAATCCGGGGTCCGCGAAATTAGCCTTATCCGAATCATCCAACTATCCGAAGATTTTTGATCGGATCCATTGTATCGAATGAATATTTCGGATATCCGATTCGGGTATCCCTATCCGAATCATCCAAAAATCCGAGGTCCGCAAAATCGCCGTTATCCGAATCATCCAAAAATCCGGAGTCCGCAAAATCGCCGTTATCCGAATCATCCAAAAATCCGGGGTCGGCAAAATAGCCGTTATCCGAATCATCCAATTATCCGAAAATTTTCGATCGGATCCAATGTATAATCCCTTGGTGATAATGTCAAAGGTTGGAGTTCCACGGTTATCAAATGGAAGGCTTCCAGGGATGAAACATGGTAGTTTGAGTTGGCTTCATAACTTTGGCCTTAGGTTTAGGGTCTCCGCTCTTCACTACTGGTCTTACATATGTTTTATATGCGTGCACTAAACGTTGCTTATCGCCTATTCCAAGACATCGAAAGATAAGGTACGTGAACTGCAGCGCTTAACGAGCAGAGCACTCCGACCCTCTCAATCTCATGTGTACATTTTTCTTGGAAGCAAAAGGTAACTTCCAGATTTGACTACTCATAAAACTTTTACAGTGCACGATGTATTCTCTCCACATTCAATTTTCCTATAGATCATGATATCATTTGCAAACTGCTTACAAGAACGCCGCTTTCCTCAAGATTTAACACCAGCTCAGCTACGTATATAGCGAAGAGAACTGAAGAAAGGACCCCTACCTGGGAAACTCTGTCCTTCACTAGCTTACAGACTAAAAAATAGCTTTTATCTTGACTTGAACACTACGTTCTGAAAGTTAATTCTGTATCCATTTACACACTAAGTGGGTGGAACTTCAGATGTTCAGGGTTTTGCATAAGTCTAGAATGGTCGATCCTATCGAATGCTTTAAAAAGACCAAATTAAATTACATCACTTGTATCAATGTACATGGACATGTACATTATCAAAGTAAATTACATCACACACTACATGATACTACGCGTTATCCGTTGCTCGCACGTTGCGCGGGTTATTCGGTCTTCAGTAGTGCTACCATGTGCTCATAAATACTGCACCAAGTGTTGTAATCGTTTCCAGTTCCATCGAAGCTGTCAAGCCAGTTGACTATGCCGCGTCGTCGGCTCCACTGCACTGCTCGGTGCGCGCGCTCCATCGCGAAGGCCTGACCCAATCGATTGCACGTGGGGGTGTTCTTACGTGCCATCAATTCCCCCTACCTCCGAGTAGGGACGCAATTTCCCGCCAGAGCCCCGGAGTACTGTATTCCCAACTTGGGCCGGTATGCATATCTCGCTCGGGGCCTCCCGTCGGGGAATAATTTAAAGGGCGGCGGAATCCCGCGATGTACACCTCCGGGGAGATACCGTATTCCCCAGCCCCCTCGGATCCGGGGCGCCAACTACTCCGACGTAAGGGGAATGCTGCGGACAGCGAAGGAAAACATATGATTCGCTCAGGATTTTGCCGGTGAAGTGAGAAAAAGAGGTAGTTGGGTGTATTTTTCTTCAACCCAGAGCTTGATTTTCATTATTCTTACTTTATTGAGCACCACTGAAATGTTCGTTTCAGAGAGGAATATTTGCTGCCTGAGTTCTCGATTTTTCTAGGTTTTAAAAGCATTATTTGTTATTGTATTGCAAAACCAATTCATCATGACAATTTATGTCCATCACGCAGTAGGGAACAGTAAAGTGGACCATTGTATTGCGCTGCCGGGTACATTTAACTAAGCGATTATGTGCTTTCAACATATAACCTTTCTAGTCAGACTGTTTGGTGTAAAGCTGGATAGGACTATGATATGAAATTTCTTCGAAAAAATCAGGGAAGACGAGTTTTTATGAAGCTTGTGTTCAGAAATGAGAGCGTCTAAAAGCAGTCCTGCATAAAAGGAGACAGAGCTTTCAAGAATTTCCGAAAAATCCAACGATTCACATTTGCTCATGTTAGATTATATTTTCTTTAACACGAAATAGCAGACTGAATAGCTTGCAGCACTATTACTTATAAAATAAAAAACAAATAAACGGATAAACTAAAACTCGCAAACAGACAAACACGCGAATAGTTAAACACAAGTAAAACGGCATGTTATTAGAAAATAAAAAACACTCTTAACGCTACAACCTAATTCCCAGCCCATTGTGCCTCCCTAACCTCCTTTACTCCCTTTTTTCTTCAAACACGCATGAATGCGCGACAGCGAGCAGCTGACATTTTCGCCGAGAAATGCAAAACCTAATCCGTGCCTACGTACTACGCATATCACATACGGCTCGGAAATTCCCCGACCGTGGTGGGAGCCATATGCATCGCGGATTGGGGGCCCCAAACCTGCTGGGTACGACCTGCAGTTGGGGCGCCCCGAGATATGCATACGGGCCCTGGTGTGCACGCGGAAGTACGGTATTTCTTCCCCATTTCCCGGCGGGGCGCGTCGGGCGAGGTATGCAGTCGACTACCTCCGTTCTTGTTTCTCATCATTAGACTTTACCTCGCTCACCGGTGTGTCCTTACTTCATGAGCAATACATCCGCATGAATTTCATCAACGAAGAAACAAAGTGACTGAAACGCGACCAACCTCGCGGGAGGGCGATCGTACGGCTGAGCGATGTGGCCGCGACGGTCGACAGGGCTCCTGATCATACCTGAAACCACGACGGTCAGATGAATGCGTGGACGGCAGACGAAGTACTCGCGAGGATTGCTAAGTGACGCAATCCGGAGACGATCTTTAAAGGGCGGCGGCACTACTCTACCGTATCATTTCTCATTGGAGCGCGCCAGTCTACCAGGTCTGTGCAGGGGTCTAATTGCTTATCTGGCTCTTCAGGATGGTAGAATATGGTTATGTGTCTGCCCTATGACTACGAAGAAGTTGTGAGGGGGCAAATATTCAAATAGTCGGTTTTAGTACTAAGAATTGCTCAATATTCATCGAAATAACAATGGAGTCGTGTTAGCTTAACAAATTCTGGACGGAAACAAAAGATGAAAAAGATAGAAATACATGCTAAGGCAGAATACCACTTTCTCATCTCGCAGGCTTATTGACATATATTTCAACACTGCTTCATTGTTGGGCAACCCCAGACTTTGCAATAAATTGCTCCAAAACACGAGATAGTACAGATAGGTAATGGGAGTTGAGCGGAGATCGTTGAGTTGAGCAGATACAGATATCGGAGGTCTGACGAGGTACTTACCATGTATGTATCGCAACGAATACGACGGCTAGAATAATATATGCGTATTGATGCGCAGGGAAAGGTAATTCGAGAAGCGGCTAACAACAACTTGTCGATCAATTTGAAAACGGTAATATAGCAATATGCAATCTCTTGTAGTGATAGAAAGGAGATAATTACAAAGAGGGATAAAGATGCTCACACTTTAAAACAATTTCTACGTGGTGCTAATTCTACGAACTTCCTAGAAGATAGTAACTCAAGGTAACTGAAATAAGTAATAATAATTCGAGCCATAACCTAGAGAAGGATAACACAGCAACATCAACAACAAAAAGTACAAGAGGATCCTTGTTAGGGAGACTAAGTAAGATTGTTCAGTGGGTTCGGTCGCTCTAGGCAGATTGGGCACTGTGCTGATGTTCCCACATGCTCGCTTATATCTGTAAAACCAGAAATTGCCGCCGTTCTTTGCGAAAAACAAGCAGGTTCGCGGTTAATAATGAGTGAATGACTTTTAAAACTACAGACTGTAAGACAGTAAGAGTAATGGGATTACCTAAGTTTTAAGAAAAACATTAGAGCGGGTTTAATGGATGTTTTTAGGTTTTTTGGACATACACCACTCTCGGACTTAGAATATGTAATACTCATAGCAAATATTGACGAAAACACTTTTATAAGGTAGAGACTGCAAGGAATGATCAAGTAAACAGTTGGAGTTAGCTGAAGAAGTATTGAATAAGTGTAAATTTGAGCAGAAGTAGTAAGTCGCCGTAGGTTGGCGCGCTCTAATGAGAAATGATACGGTAGAGTACGGCTACCGTCCTTTAAAGATCGTCTCCGGATTGCGTCACTTAGCAATCCTCAGTACTCGCGAGCTGCAGCGAGGCCGACGCCGAAATGGGAGCCGAGGCAGCGCGGCTCGATATCGCGTCGCTACCGTAGTAGCCTTGTCTGCGAATCAATGGCGTTGGGGCGCGAGAGGCGATCTGGAGCGCGGTATTCCGTACTTTACACCTCATGGGTTGTTCGGGAGCAGCAGAAATGCTGCTGCAACGGCTCCTTGCATTCCAGCTGACAGAATCGTCAGGGTAGGTCTGCAATATGGGTTCATCAACAAGAGGTGTCTTGACCGGGATTTGAGCAGTCATGAATGGTCGAGCTTCGTGTGGCGCCTTGGACCTACAGAAGCTGTCGGCCTTGACTCGAGCGCGGATCGAGGAGGTGTTGTCTCGACATGCTGACCCGACATCATTGTCTCTACCAGGTGCCCAAGTGAGGATCCTCTCAGTGCAACCAATTTCTCAGGACGGACCGCAGTGAGTTCCTGTTGCCTTCTATAGGAACAGAATTCTTGTCGGAACCGCACAATCCACGCTCGCCGTTAAACGCACGCTAAAAAGAGCCGACGAGGCGCAAATAGGATCGGTAGGATACAGTACAATACAATCGGTAGGATAATGGGTTAGGTAATAGGAAAGGGACAGCATCTGCTAATCGGTCTAGAAACTCTGAATCCAGCGAAGTCACTCACACGTTTGTTTTAAGAGATCTGTTTGAGCGCTTCTGTTCGTAAGATAGCAGTGCCTCCAAATATTTGGGACTCAATCGTGATTGGAATTTGGAAGAACGGTGAATCTGCTAGCATAATAGCTAGCATGTACACATTTTTGGTGATTATTGGGAAAGAAATGAGCAAAGCATTTACGATTACGCGAAACCCGTGGTGGAGACCTTGGCATCTTACATAGGTTTTTCTGAGCTCTTCAGAGCTCTGTAGAACTTGCACTTATCGTTGTGTTCGCCTTCAGATGGGTTATTTTCTTCACCCGTGTTTTTTACGGAATGGCCCTCGTGTCTTTATGCGAGGTTAGTAGTTCAACCGCACAGGATTATAAACGGCGGATATCAGGACCGGCCTACCGTAACCTTAGGCGTCGGGTGAGACGTCCATTGTGCAATCGCAGAACAAGGCTAGGGAAGGGACTCCATTGTGTGCCATGCAAGATGCTCGTATGGAGGCTGCTTTCTTCGCTCAGGGGGAGTTCGCGGCTGGGTTCTGCGCTCTTAGAGCGCAGAGCCAGGCTAGGGAACGGACTCCAGTGTGTGTGCCATACAAGCTACTCGTATGGAGACTGCTTTCTTCACTCAGGGGGAGTTCGCGGCTGGATTCTGCGCTCTTCGAGCGGCGAAGCGAATACGGCTGAAACAATGCGCAAAAAATGCGCAACGTCGTGTAGACGTCGGAACCTCCCAGATCTCAGATACTCAGCTGAAGTGCAAGAACGTCGCGGCCAGCGGGAACCGAACCCCCGACATACCTCGTATGAGGCAAACCGTCTGCCCACTGCACCACGACCCACTTACGCACGGTGCCATCGCGGGCGCACAAGACACCGTTCGAACGTCACAGCGTGGACGCCGACGCGCGATCTCTGAGCTAGGAGGGCTCAGACAGCAAAGTCTCGGCGCGACCCGCACTGCGGTTACGGTGAGCCGGTCCTGATATCCGCCGTTCATAATTGTCTGTTCAACCGCACGTTGTGCAAGAGGGGGATTTGTTTAATTCCATATTTGAGTGTTCAGGGAAATGCACGGTACAATCGTCATCGATTAATTGTTATCGGACTAGTCTTGGAGGAGCAGAGCACTGATTTGTCCGTGGGCTTGCTACTTTGGTAATTGAAAAAGTGAAAGTGTGCGGCGCAAATAAATTCGGTGGTGGGAGTCACCGTGTAGTGTAAATTGGATCCGAATGATATCCGCTCCGGATATCCCGATCCGGATCGGGCAGGAATCCTGGGTCCGCAAAAATTGCATTAGCCAATCATCCAATTATCCGAGGATTCGATCGGACCAATGTATTGAGTAGATCATTTTCGGATATCCCGATCCGAATCATCCAAAAACCTGGTGTCCACGGAAATAGCGTTATGTGAATCAATACAATTACCAGAAGTTTTTGATCAAATCCAATGTATACCATGCACGACATCCCTTCATAACGTTTAGTGTTGTACGACACCAAAAATTTTGTGCAGCATTGGTGTGTTCCACCCCTGTGTTGAACTGAGTCCAGGTCATTTCTGATGTGATTGGACGTACATATGCCTTTTTAGCAAGGCCGATGACTTACTGAGTACATGGTGACCCCCTCGCCTGCCCGAGAATATTTGCAGCAAATGCGCGAAAGTATTTGCACCAAATGTATACAGAACAATTACATTGTATGCCTATATGCGTCCAAATTCCACATTGGAGCTGTTTAAAAAGGAGTTCTATTATTTCTCCATACGTGTTTGAGTATTAAGATGTGGACTGGTTGCGCTTTCCATGGCTACACAGCTGCTTGGCTTGGAAAAGAAGGACGTCCTGGAAATCTACGACACCGCGAAGAGAATGGGGTTAACCATTCAAGGAGAAATGTTTTCAGGTACGGGAGCATGAACTGATCGGTTTTACTCGAGCGACTTTTCAAACATTTTTCCACGGACATTCTCATCGCGTCATTTTGCTTCCAGGTGGAGTGGCAGACACAGAGAGATTCATATTGCTGGCAGATGATTTAGCACTATAGGCGGGGACAGATTAGGGAGAGTGAAGGGGCTACTATCATTCGAGGTCTTCACGTCTTACGAGTTCTATTTTGCTGGTCGCGCCTCGCCTGTACATTTTGATTGATCGTTGTATGAGACGTTGGCCCGTGTCGTTCACGAGGTTCCAAATGAGTGCCTGATACCGGCTTTCCACTCATTCGCTCGGCATAAACAGCATCGAATCGAACGGTAGAGAGCGGAGCTAGTGCTCTTACCTAGACGTTAACTTGAAAATGATTAATAATAGTTATTATTAATATGTTTATGTTGTTAATATGTTAGTTATTTGAGTTATGAATAGACCAGAACGATAAAAACGTACTGGTCTATTAATAACTCAAACATAATAGAAGAACTTGCAAGTTTTGATTCAGAAAATGTTCAGATTTTACAGATATGTTTACAAACCTACCTCATGCCACTATTGTGGAAAATGAAAAACCTTACCAACATTTGTTTCAAAAACTCGGGTAAAAATTTCATTGCTAGCAACAGCTTCAAAGTTTTCTATATCCACTTCTGGTAAAGATAATAGATACAGATACTGCAAACCTTCTGATCTTCTATATTTCATCGACTATCTACTAAGAAATAGCTACTGTACATTTGCTGGTGTGATTTACAAACAAAATAAAGGAGTACCACAAGGTAGAAATTTTAGCCCTTTACTTGCAGATCTGTGTTGTCATTGTCTATGTTTGTTTTTTTCTATTTGTCTATGTTTGAATTTGAATATTCCAAAAATATAGCTTTAGAGGGACATCAGTTATTTAAACCATTTAGATACATGGATGACATACTTATAGTTCATAACTTTACTGAAGACATCATAGACAATACTCTTGGATTAGTGTACAAAAACACACTTGCCCTTAAAAAGACACATACCACTGAACACACGTGTAATTATCTGGACCTAATCTTAAAAATCCGCAGACGATATCAGCATGCGTCCGGATTCAGAACACGTGACCCAGACGTCATACAACGTGCGTCCAGATCCGGAAGTCGTTCCACAGATCGTACTTGCACAGCATTCGTGAGAAGACCTTTAAAGGCATCGTTCGACAATCGTGTGCGTACTTGACTCTCACTACGCCTTCATTTTTTTCACTCCGGCACAAGTGTAAGGGGTATTGGCGGAGTTGAGAGTGAGGGTAAGGAGAATGGTTAAAGTTATCGGAGGAACATGATTGCTGTCGGACAGTTAACGGTATCGAGCGGTCTACCGACACCCATTCGTTTCATTTATGTTTCCGCAGATTAAGCACTGAGTTGAGACTCTCACAGTCTGTTCCTCAGGACTTATCGTTAGTAAAACATGTACTTCGGAGAAAGAAATGAAAGTAAGAGCGCCTAAAGAAGAAAAGAACACGGTGGGGGTGTTCTATACTCGGGGTTTGGGGGCGAAGCCCCCAACCAGACGTTTGGCGGCCGCGAGGCCGCTGAACGTCTGGTTGTAAATAACCAAGTAGAAACCAACTTGTATGTATAATAAATTCTTTTAACTTCAAAGTTAATAGGTTCCCACACATGGATTCTGAAGTTTCTGTCAGAGTTAAACGTAATGTCATATACACAGAAATCCTAGAATAGCAAATGCTTTCTCAAAATTTGAATATTTTTGTAATAAATTAGAAGAATTTTATAAAGTTCTTGTAAATAATGGATTTAATAGAGACTTTATCGTCAATAACATTGGTAGGTGTATTTTTAAAAATAGACAAATATTGTATAAATACAACTTGCTAGACCATAGCAAAAAGGCTATCAACTTTGTGAAAACATTCAGCTGAATTTGAAAATTTACTAAAATATACTCTTACGTCATTAAATTGTTCATATATGTGTATGTTTATTTCCATGAAACTTTGCTTTTGTAACTTAATACAACACTTAAATCAATCATTTAAACTTAAAAATAATAAATCAAAGCCAAAAAACAAGATTAAGATAGAAAATAATGCCGCCGTGATATCATTCCTAGCAAAGCAAAGCGACTTACACTGTGGAATGATATGAGTTATCCGTTCTGATGGCAAATACTGTACTACAGTGGAGTTATTTTTGTCAAAGCGAGGACTAGAGTCAGCTGATCGTCAGCTGATCGACTAGTGTGAGTTCAAAAACCTCTATAATTTTAACTTAATTCCAAATGTTAATATAATAAATTATATATCAATATAAAAAACTTTTAAACTAAATATAAAATATAAAAATAAAATTTAAAATTTTTTAAAGTTTAATAAACATTAAAATTATCAGAAATTGAATCAGTAAATTAATAATTTACACTTCCAAAAATGTTATAGCACCTTCCTCTTCACTGACGAGCCACCGGGAAGGTGTTATAACAAAAAGCTTCATCTGAAGATAGGTGGCGAAACGAACCTTTTAAATAAAAAAGTGTAATTTTACTCACACCGCTTTGAGTTTTCTTTATTAAAAGGCTGCGGCTGCAATACGTGTTGGAGGCATGTTGGGTAGAGCAGATCAGGACGATGGCCAACCATTAGCGAACTGAGCTGCCATGCCCGTTCAGACTGTATCGCTGCATTGCGAATTTAACGGAAAACGGTAGCGATAGCTCGGTGTGCTAGAAGAAAGGGTGTACTCAACATCTGTAGAGTGTTTACCTAAAAATTGTGGGGACTATTTGTGCGATGTGGCATGCTGCCAACAAGAAAATGTGAAAAGAGCGGATAATTCTGAAAGAGGAGCGTAGCAAAGTGGAGAGAAAGAGCTCTCTGCAGTGCTAGATGTCGTGATGGTCTCCTACAGATGGGAATGGGACAAGATTGGCCATGAACAGTCGATTCTATGGACAGCTCGACTGTAACCGAAATATCAGCATGAAATGCTTGCCTTCTCCCACCACCCCTGCCCTGAAATTTCTCGCGAGAGGGTACTTAGCTGCGCATGGGCTTTGCTGCATACTTTTTGACCACAGGGCGCTCTCCACCACAAGGAATCGCACATCACTGCACCTTCATTGACTGCATTGGTTCGGCGTGGTTACTTGTGTGTATAATTACTTCTTTTCATTCGCTCCGTCTGGGGGAAAATAAGCGGAATGGTCCTTGCTGTGTTAGCGAATTAGCGAAATGTGACACACTGAAACCTGATAAAACCCGCTTCAATTGGTTTCCAGCACACTGGCTGAAACAGCTGGCAACGTCGTTGTGGCCCGTGCATTGTGAAGTGCTTGTGATGCCTGAGCCGTCGTCGCTGGTCAGCTGGATAGACTCTGGGGCGGCGGTTTTGGTTGCATACGACTGCGAGAAGAATCACGAGCCAGCGATGCGAAATGGGTGGGGTGCTCATTGGGCCGTTCTGGTACGTGCTGCCATAGCACTCATTTTTCCTAATGTACTAGATGCCTTTAATAATTGCTATGTTCAGGTTGGGTACCTGTACGTGGAAACGAATACGACAGTAATTCGTTCCGCAGCAGACGTCTCTGTAGATGACGAACATGCTTTTTACGTCTTCGCTTTCCACGGGAAAAGCAGGTTTGTTGGGATAGTCTATTTCCGCTGTTTAGATTTACCATCCTCATTATCCAAGAGTGTTAAAGGCATATGGGTCTTTGGTCGTACTCTATTCTTCGGCGGAGCTCGTTCAATCTAATTGAAGCAGGACCAGAGAGGAAACCTCCGCACTACATCCTACCAGACGACGGGTTGGTGCAGCTACGAGGGAAATGTCTCGTGCTAAGGAAAACACTTCTCAGTGATAGCAAATAGTGAACTAGGTAAGGAGTCCTCACACTCATGAGTTTATTTTAGTTTCTGAGGTTCTTATTTTAGTGAACTCTCCCTCAGTTATACATGCTTTCGTATCACTTGTGGAATATGTGGTCGGTCGAGCGAGCTCCGGTTTTTCTCTAGCTGCACTAGTTCACTAGGTGGTCAGCGAATTGGCACCTAGTTTAGTTCGGAAGGAAGTGTTCACGTGCCCATAATCTGGATCAGTAAGTCTCAGCCGTCCTGCTGATGATCGACTTGTTTGAGAGTGTGTCGGCAACATCTCATTCCGTCACGTGATGAACCAATGGGTCATCTTCGCTCAGCAAAAGGGAAAACATCAGATATAGTTCCCGACCTTCATGAAGGAATTGGGCCAAAGTGTTGATAGGAGTGCCAGCACATTTTTGATCCCGTGGAATCCAGGGGTCGGATTCATCAACGACTTACACAACTTTAACAGAGAGTTCACAGCGGAAAACTCAGATAACGCGGCTTACCACTCACTGTATCGCTTGGTAAGTCGCGCTATCAGGGATTTCGGCTGTAATTTTCTCTGTTAAATTGCTGTAAGTCGTTGATGAATCCGGTCTCAGTTGGTTGCGTCTGTAGTCCATGGTTTGTCTGCGAAACGCATTACGTGGCGGACCCATTTAATTTTCGACAACTTCACTCTGGCAGTAGCGTCTCTGTGTCGACTGTGCTCGGAGCGTCGTAGGCATTCCATCACTTGCGCGAATGGGCACAATTTTCCGCACGTACTTCGTCTTCTTCACCACTTTTTAAGCGCTCTTGAAAGCTTCCCAAGCCGCTCTCGTCCACCTATTAGTCCTGGCACTAGGCCATCGACCACGCTGACTTCACGACGTGGATACACGTAACTGGTGCCTTCTGTGATGTCGTTCCGTTTGAGGGAATGGGACGTAAGGAACTCGCTCGATTCTCATGGACGCTGTCTTCGTGATAATCTGTTGCAGTTCAAAACTGCCACATGCACGCTTGAAGTCGGAGAGCATCCTCAACGCTTGACCTTTGTTAGGTGCTCAGTGTCGTCAGCGAGCCGTAGTAGGTGCCGACTATATATCTTTGAGCCATGGGAGTTGTTCCATCCAGGTCTGGAATTGCGGATTCGGTTTCGACCAACGACCAACTTTTTTTGGATTATTGGCTAATGGAAGGAGGTGTTCATTTGGAAAAATTGTGATAACCTATCAAAGAAGACTAAACACGTAGAAATGAAACATTTCCTTTTGTTTGATCTCCGACTGCTTATTCGATCCGAAATCTACTTCGCTCGACCAATTCCTGTTGTTCAGATATAGAAATCAATAGAGAATACGTTATATAGATATCACATAAATTGTGTTTAAGATTATAAGTATTCTCAGAGCATATCCTTGCTTTATCTGATGTCTGTTCCGAAGCATATTGTGGTTTTGTTTTGTGCACAATGGTTTCAGTCTTGCTTGTTGAATTGTTAGCCGATCGCAATGATAAATGTTGAAGGTGTATTTGCATGCACATGCTTCTCTTACGATATTCTTACCGAAACATGAAGGTGTGAATGAATGATCCAGATAAGTGTGGAATCATTGAAATTTATCCAGAGCAAAAATCCGTGTTAGAAGGCTGAGAATATTCACTGGAAAATTCATGACAGTGTTTGGCGAAATGCGGTGTCCCAAGTCGGGTTTCGCTTGATTTAATACTGTGTACGATGGGGCGTTTGTAATGCAGTTCCAAACAAGCGATACTGCGGATATGCCTACATGAAAGACCGGAGAGTGATAGACCGGAGAGTGATACCTTTGCTTCTCGCATACGTGACTAAAATGTTACTCCTGCTATACGTAAATGGGATCATATGTCTATCAAAATGAGTGCGTGCACAGCGACTAGCGTCGCCCTGAACATTGGAAAGATATCTTCTGACCACGTACACTCGTAAGGCGAAGTCGGCAACTTGCTGGTCTCTGATTCGTCCTCCTTCTCCCCTTGGTACCCACCTCTTGGTCCCTTCCTTGTTTTCCTTATTGACCCCCCTTCCTTTTTACTCGTTCCCGCTCCTGGTACGCTCTCAATGTGCTCCATACAGAACCCACACCGCTCCTCCCACGCTCAAAACATGACGTTGGCGAAACGTATTCTGAATCCTGTCCGGAGATCTGTTCCACTCTCATTGGTTCCCCTTGCTGGTACTCACCTTTCCTGATCCCACCTTCTGGTCCCCCTTCTTATTTTCCTTATTGACCCCCCTTACTAGTTTCTTTTTAATGGTTCACCTTCCCCCTCGAACTGTTCCATACAGCCCCTCCTCTTCTCTCCCTCCCACGCTCATGACGCGACGTCGGCAACAGGTGTTCTGAACTCGGACGCTTGTGGCACGATGTCTGCGAGACGTCTTCTGAATCCGGTCCGGACATATGATCCCCCTTACTGGACCGCTCTTACTGGGACCCCTTGCTGGAGTCCCACCCACATCCTCACCTCCTTTCTCGTTCTTCCTATTGAGCACTCTCTCCTCCCCCCCCCCCCCTTCACGGTCCCTCCTCACTGAATCCTTCGAGTTGGACCCCCGCACGATTGTAACACGACACCCGCCTACATGACTTCTGAGTCCGGACTCGCTCGCATAGCACGACATTGTGACACGTCTGCTAAATACAAACGCGTACTGCACAACGGCTGTGGCGCGTCTTCTGAAATTAGACGCCTGTTGCACGACGTTCTTGAAAGGCGTCGGACAGACTGACAGCCGCTAACTCTTCTAGGTACTAGTTGGGGTTTCACCCCAAGCCCGGAGAATCGAACACACCGGCCACCTTTTTTTTTCGTTTAGGACTTCTTACTTTCATTACAGAAAAAATCCGGTTTTACTATATAGAATATTATAGCGGGATATAGTAGGTATCCAAAACTCGTATGAAGCCCATCCAGTACGTGATTTATTCTCCGAAGTGCCCGTTCTCTAGTGTCGAGAACAGGGGTGTGCGTTAAATATTTTTCGGTAAATTTTTAACGACCATTTTTTAACGAAACATTTTCGCGTTAAAATCGGTAAAATTCGGTAAAATCGGTAAATAAATTTTCCCTTAGTTGCATCCTTTCCTTTTTCACTCTTCCTAACATCCTTTTTCACTGCTTAATTGTTTCGGAAAACTACAAAATGTTTACTGAAGAATTCATGTCAGACAGCAACCACAGCGAATCTCTTGGTACAGCCCTTCTTTGAAAGATGTATATTTACGGAGTCCATAGATCTACCAGTTTTACGAGTGGTTCCTTTTGTCTCAAAAGGTTTTGTTCTTACTGCCTACAGACGACAGCAGAGAATCCAATAAGCAGCCACAGACTTTTCAACAGATTTTAACCGAATCGAATTTTTTGCACTGATATTTTCGTCTTTGCCACCCAAGTAGCGTAGATCTCAATTGTTAAGCTCTTTCTCCTCTGTATTTCAAGAAAATGCATGAGGGACACGTGTATTTAAAAGTGCGTTTCTCGTCCCATATTAAAAGTAGTCCATTTTGCCTTTATCCCTCCTAATTCCTCCATGCAGCCACAGCCTGTAACTCATTTTTTACAATTTTCAGCAAATGACAGCTCTGGTTTCCTTCGTGAAGCACCTGCTCTTGTACTGTGGACTATTAGGTTGGAAAAAAAGTCTCTTCACACTTCGAAATTTTTTTACCCTTTCCCTTGTAAACGCACTAGCCAATGTTGATTGCTGATTTCGTAATCCTATCACACTTGTCTACCGTTCGCACGCAGACACAGGTTAAGACTCTTCTTGTAATTCGTTATCCATCCAATCTTCCGAACTCAATGCCAGATCTACCTCATGGCCGTTTTCAGCATTCTTCAAGAATTCATTAAAGAATCCACAGCACGTCAGGCAGCAGACCAAATTAACCACATATATGGCTTGGGATCTACTACTCATCGCGCCTGTTATGAGTGGTTCGGAAAGTCTTTAAAGGGAAATTATTCACTGAGGGCAAAGCATGCTCAGGAAGGCCAACTGGATTGGACGACAGTGAACTACACCATCTTCTTCGTACCGATAGTTGGCAGACGACACGTCAGCTGGCAGAGAAGCTCGAAGTGTCTCATAGGATAGTGGGGATCCATCTGAAGAATCTTGGCTTTCATGGAAATTTGGAGCTTGGATTCCACATGCCCTGCCAGACACTCAGAAAGGTCGACGGCTCTTCATCGCTGCTTCTCTTCTGTCCAGATAAGGAAGAAAATCGTTTCTTCCGCGGATTGTGACAGGCGAAGAGTCCTGGGTTCTGTGTGCCAACTTCCGAGGAAAAGGCAATGGGTACAAAAGGGAGAGAGCCCTAAGTCTGATCTCAAGCCCAATGTTCACGAACGGAAGATTCTCTTGAGTGTTTGGTGGATATCAGAGGAGTGATTTATCGGCAAACTCTCAGAAGTGGAGAGACACTTACTGCTGCCACATACACCTGCCAACTGCTGCCAACTCCACAAAGTCGCCGCAGCTTTCCAAGAAAAGAGGCCTGAGAAGTCGAAGGTGATGATCCTGCATGACAACGCAAAGCGACATGCTGCAAGACTCACAAGAGAAACAATAAAGAAGCTGGGCTGGGAGGTAATGCCACATCCACCGTATAGCCCTGACCTCGGCCCTCCCGAATGCTATTTCTTCCACGCTCTCAAGCAAGAAATTGGAGAGAAATATTTTGAAACGGACGAGGACCTCAAAAATTGGATTCAGCGGTGATTCGACTTCAGAACTGCAGTCTTTTACGCGAGAGGAATTAGAAAAATTACCACGTCTTTGGAGAAGTGTAGTAGAACAAAATAGAGTTTATCTCAATTAATTTGACTTTGTAGTTGTGAAGTAATAAATCTTTGAAAAAAATGAAAAGACTTTTTTTCCAACCCAATATATTTGCTTGCGGTTCGAATGTAAAGTTTTGGGCTTCTCAATTTCTTCCTATTTTTTTGGAGCACATTTTAAATTGAAGAACGGTATTACAGTAAATTTGAAAATTAGACGAACAAACCCACAAATATGAAGGAAATTTCCTGCTAAAGCCAGGGGTTCCTTCAAAGATTTAATTTTTCCGGAGAACTTGTAAAATAACTGATGAAGAGTGATCACAGGCTTTTTCTCTTTTCTATATAATTTTATTGTTTTCGTGTACATATGTTCTCTTCCCCTGTTCCGTTTCGCGTCCTTGTTTCCTCGCATTATTTGCGCTTCGTAGCGTTTCCCTCGCGTCTTCTGTGCCTTTGTAATCCCACTTGTGATACAATATCACAAAAAACTGTAGATACTGTTTGGCTGGTAAGTATGCAGAACTAGTATGTAGAGTCAAACGCGAGAAATGGCCTAGGAAGTCCAAAAAATATGAAAAAACTGCACACTCGGATCAACTGGTAAAGCAGCAAGAAAGCTGCCACCAGTTCTAGAGACAGTACCGATTGCCTACACTGATTCGAGCAAGTAGAAGATTTCCTCGGTATCGCAACGATATTGCGAAAGCTCATCCAAAAATTCTCCAAAATGCATTTATACAAGGAAGAAATACATTTTCCAAAATGGAGCATAAAATGTCGTTAATGCTATTTAACGGAATTTTTCGTCGTTAAATTTCGTTAAAAAGTTTTAACGAAAAATGCCGGTAAATCCGGTAAATCGGTAAATCGTTAATCGTTAAACGCACACCCCTGGTCGAGAAGCAGATCGCCGAGAGTCCTACCACTATATAATTGAGCTAGCGGTCGATGACGATTAAGTGATCTAACCTACGTGAGATACGCCTCATCATCTACAGCGCGGGGTGGAGTGATCAGCAGAGGACCTGCTTGACACTGCGGCAACTGCGCGAGTTTCAACACGTCTGGATCCAGAAGGCGGGTTCCCTACGTCACACAACAAGCATCCTGATTCCGAATACGTGTCATCGACGTCTGCCGTGAGCATAGGAGGACCACTACGGGGGTGGTAGAGGAGGGCAATAAAGGAGACCTCCAGGATGGGCCAAGAGAGCGACCAGGAAGGAAAGGAACAACCTGGAGGAGGGACCAGGACAGGGCAGTAGGGGTCAATAGTGGAAACAAAGAGGTGGACCAGGAGTTGGGACCAGGAAGGGGGAGCAAGGACCGTCCGGAGAGAATATCTGTGATGAAGTACCGAAGCGGTGAACAGCTTGATCCGACAAAGTTCGCAGCAGATCCTAGATTTTAGTGAATTCCAAGTTTTACAATAACTACTTTCCGCAGGTCAGTGATGCTGCAAAGTAGCGCGCAAGTGCGAGACACGCTGTTAGCCCTAGTTTATACTTGCGCCGGTGCGCGGCGCGGCACGACGGTCGGGATAGATATCGACCGGGCGGCGCAGAAAATCTATACCTATGGCGATCGTGGTGCCGCGCCGCGTGGCGGCGCAAGTATAAACTAGGGATTAGGCGTGTCGGAGCGCTTGTTAAAAATAATCGGTATTGGTCGGACGGTCGATATCGCTTACTGTCCAACGGCAATCCTACTATATATAAAAGAGTAAGCGGTGGTGTCTGTCCTTCCGTCTGTCCGTCCGTCTGTCCGCCCGTCTGTCCGTTTGGCCTTTCGTAAACGTCGAGTAGTAGCCATCACGGTTCACGCGAGGCGAGGTGTCACCTACGTCGTGTTGAGAGAGGTCAGAAGACGTGTCGCCGATGTCACGCAAAGGACGTCCGAGTCCCGAACGTGTGTCATTGGCGTCGTGAAAGCGAGCGTCCGAGTTCAGAAGAGGTGTAACCGACGTAGTTCAACAGGCGTCTGGGTTCAGAAGACATGTTACCAATGCCGTGCAAAGGAAGTCCGGGTTCAGAAGAGGTGTCACCAACGTCGCGCCAGGGGTTCCGGATTCAAACGACGTGTTAACGATGTCGCGTAAAGCCCGTCCGGCTTGAGAAGACATGTCACCGACGTCGTTCATCAGGTGCCTGGATTCAGAAGAGGTGTCACCAATGTCGCGCCAGGAGCTCTGGATTCACACGACATATTACCAGTGGAAGTGGGACCAGCAATGGGGACCGGTGACAGGGAGATGGGGGTGGTCCAGTGAAGGGGGACCGGTGAGGAAGGGAATGAATAGGGGACCGGTGAGAAAGGGACCAGTAATGGGGAATGATGAAGGGGAGGGGAGGGGTCCAGTGAAGGGGAACCGGTGAGGAAGGGACCAGTAATGGGGACCGGAAAAGGGTTGATGAATAAAAGGGGACCAGTGAAGAGGGGACCAGTAAAGGGAGGTCCAGTGAAGGTGGTGTGCGCACCCTTTTATGGTAGAGGTTCAGTGGTTACAATGTTTATGAGCGAACGGTTACTTAGAACACATGTAGTGGTAAAATGCTGCTGCTAGGAGGCGGTGCCTCGGACTTCGCTGTCACTGCGCCGCCTCCCGGTCGCGGAAGCGAACCAGGATCGCGAATGCGACACTGCGGCGCCTCGGCCCCGCCACAGACTAATTATAGAACAGAGATGCAACATGCAATAATGGCATAATCACTCAATGCAAATGAGTATAAGCACAACTATGAGTAACATATGTTCATCATAGCACAACGTATCACTTGTCTTCGTGATCCATCACCGCTTCCACTTCGTCGCTGCTAGAGGTTGTCCACATGAAGGTGAAGGTGACGTGATCGGATGCCGAAGACCGTTGCGACGAACCATAGCAAGCAGGATATTCTGTCGGTCGGCTCAGCCAGTATAGCGTGTGGTCGACAGCTGGAGGAGGAATAACAGCCGAAAGTGGACTATTGCGGCAGTGAAGCAGATCATGGCGAGTAGCGGACGATGGATAATGAGTGGTAGCGTAACGGAGACGAAGACGGGTAGACGAGTAAGGGCGCAGGTGGTCGAGTAGTCGAGGTAGTAGCAGAAATGTAGATGGACGACAGCTAGTTCTTTCGCCTTTTCATCGGAGGACCTGAACACAGCACTGTATTGTGCGATCCCCGGCAGATGGTGCAGGAGACCGTGTACAACGCAGCGCCGTGATCGGGGCGAAGACAACGGCCACAGAGTTTCAACTCTGAAACCCTCATAGCACGATTACGGGGTCGGGGTATCTGTGGCAGCTAGCAGTATAGTGGCCGTCGACGTTATCAATGACGGAACAGAATATACAGGAAGATTATGGGGCTGTCCTTTCCATAATAGTTCGAATATCAGCCTTCATATCGCCGATTAGGCCCCTGTTATACTCCCGCGGGAGCTTCCGCGGATGGGCGGAAATCGCGTCGGGACCCCGCGCCGGGCCACTCGCCACGCCCGCCTCCGCCGTGCACCATTGGTCCGCGGACGTTCCGCGGATGCTCCCGCGGGAGTATAACAGAGGCCTTAGGGTGAACAGTGAGTCGATGCGAGAAGAGATAGTCTGGAGGGTATTGCCTAGTGCCTCTAGGGTGGCATTACGCTCGTACTCCATCAGTTGGAGTTCGCGGTCGAGGTCGTCTGACATCTGCGAGGACGGGTGGGAAGAAATAGTTCTTTGTGGGCGTGTTCAGCGGGACGGGAAAGTTACAGTACGCAATGACCCGCTCTTTGGTCGGTTTTCGGCTTCCTCCCGCAGCCTATAGGGAGCATGAAAAGAATTTGGAAATAGTTTTCAAGAAATTCCATATTGCCGCAATTGTAATGATGGAAGTAGAACCAAGGAGCCTTCCCAAAAGGAGGAGTATGTTCGGTCCACAGCTGTATGTCATAACCGTCAAGGCTGTTACCGTTATGCCGACCGTCATGGTTATTTTCCAGTGTTTGAAGAATACCATACTCAGAGGAGAAAAATCCGGTAGACTGAAGTCTTTGAACCAATCGAATTGAGGAAATTTGTTTTTAGTCTCACTGATGAAAATGTCAGGTTCCCCTCTGTAAGTAAAGTAGTACAGGACATCCTTTAGTTTTGATGATGTGTTCTTGCTGCCACACATTGTATGGCAGTCTAAGTCTATGACAGCTTCGCCGAAGGCTAGGCGCATTGTTGTTGTTTAGTTTGAGGAATCGCATTCTATTGCAAATATGTGATGTCCGCAAGTAAGAGTTGTCCATGAGTCAGTGGTTGCGTAGCATGAAACTTCGAAGGTGCTTCCACTCTTACAGTTGTAACATCCCCTTAGGTTTTGTATATGTACTGCACAAGGGACATTGACGTTCAGGGGTGCGCTCTCAAGTAGTTTGTTGGATGCTATCGTTATTGTTGTTTCTCCTTCATTTGTATGAGCGAATACTGATTCAGGTGTTCTGGATATTGTGAGCTGCTGCGTTGAAATCGACAGGACATTGTCACTGTTGCGCCGGAGTTCTGCTATTGAATTGTGTGGACAGCGGCAACTTGGTTTTACACCGTTCACGTCGCACTCGCAGTAGTGCAGGATGAAAAGTTTTACACCGTTCACGTCGCACTCGTTAGCGCAGGATGAAAAGTTTTGAAGTGCTTGATTTTTTGTCTGACACATGACTGGAAATACGTGGCTCTCTGGGACCAATAGGGTTTCGTTGTCAGCTTGAGCGAATTTCCTGTTGAAGTCCTGCTTGTGGTGTCTGCATTGATATTACAGTGAATTTGAGATGCGCGAATTCCTTTGAAGAATACGGCACGAGTGATACTTGACCATGTTCCTTCATGTTATAGAACTCTATATCCACGTCAAGATTAACTTTAGGTACCCATTTGGCACACTCGAAGATTTCGTACACCTGGAGAGTAAGTGGCACGTGTGAGACTCGATAGAACGTGCATGCTCGGAAGGGGATTGCGCAGAAGCAATCAATACCGCTGCATTGTATTGAACATGCAATGTAACCTGGGCAGGGCGAAGTATTGTTCAACTCTGGGACCATTTCTGTGGGTCCTAATGATTCACATCTGTCTCTGAAACATGACCCCATACCACTGCACCGCGTTACGTGGTCCACTTTGTGATAGGTCTCCTTTGTCCAGAAAAGTGACACTTTCTGACACGCCAGCCGTTCAGCGGTGCGCTTTATTTTGATGTGGCCAATACTAGTGTTGTTATGTCGCAGCTGGATGCAGAGGCTTGACTGCACGCTGTTAAAGAGGAGTTCCTTTCTGTACTGGTACTGACATATGTTCATTTCGGAGCATGTAAGTTCAATGGAGTCTCTCATGTATCCATCTTGGCACGACGTTGCTAGTGTTGCGAGTCCGGCTCCTGTCACTATAAGCATGGTGATTGCTGGATGCAGTGGTGTGGGGCTGAAGTTAGACAATGAGAAGGGACTATTTTCTCGCTGTTGCGGCACCACGGACAGCGCAATGTTTGTTGTGTTCGTTGCCATAACCGATGACGATTCTCGTTTTCGACAAAACAGCCAGCTCACCAGTAATAGTAGGCTGATTGCAAATAGAGACCAACTCGTACGGAAATTATTGCTCCAGCCGGCCAGCAGTTTGGGTTCCAAAGTAAGGCCTTTGAAAACAAGTTAGCCGCATGATCACAGAACGGAGCCGGTGCGCACTCGCGTTGAGTGACAAGACTTCCTGATCTTACCGTAATCAGTGATTTAGTGTGGTGCGGAGAGGGCTCTAGCGTGTATCGAAGTGGAGCTTGATTTTCGATGAACGTTCGGCAGTGACTGTCAAAACAAATTTCGAATGGTGCTTCGTTGGTTGTTATTGATATAACGCCGTTTACGCAGTCGATAACCTCGGTTGCAGTGCATTTCTGGAGGAACCTCGCCATTATCGCGACGATTGTAAACAGAGCGCCCATGTTTGGAATCGGGCGTCCGATGCTTGGTGAAGCTGCTTTGTCCTCCGCGTCTTCTCCTCGCGCCACTCTACGAATGGTTTCGTAAGCTCTTGTTTTCGAGATGCGGGTCCGCCGATGCTGTTTTTGTTCGCCTTCGATGGTAGCAGGTCTTTGATCTTTGTTTTCGGCGTTCGCCTTGTTTGTAGCGTCATGTTGCTCCTGATCTTTTTCTAGCGTGGTTGCTCGAATCTCTAGTGGGTACAGCTTGATGATCGGACGGTGAACATAGGCATTTCTGTAAGGAAGCTTAACTTTTGCTGACCGTATTTGCCAGTCTGCACTGCGTATGAGTTCTACGATTTTACCAATTGCCCAGTGTCCTCTAGGGAGAAGTTAGTGTTCTATCAAAACGATCTCTCCTTCTTCAGGAACTGCTCTGGCATTGTGTCTGCGCTTTTTAAAAAGCGTCTTTTGAGTATCTCTCAACAGTGTAAGATATTCTGTGTTCCAAATACTTCAAAATTTGTCTGCAATGCTTTCTGTATACTCTAGCGCTTCCTTTACTTGAGACACTGTTTGCATGCAGTCAGGATCGTACATAGTGTCGTCGTCATCAGATGCAGCTGGGCATGCGGCTGGAAGGGAGAATTTGACATTTCCATGCAAAAAGTCGCAGGGACGCAAAGGAATAGCGCATATGTCAGCTGTAGTGACTGCAGTAAGTGGTCTTGTGTTGATGATCGCCTCGATGCGGCTGGCTACGGTCATGATTTCAACTAAGGATAGTTTCTTTCTACCAACTCCCTTTTGGAAGGCCATTTTTATGGATCCAACTAGCCGCTCCCATACTCCGCCCATCCAGGGAGCAGCAGGCGGATTGAATAGCCATGTGATTCTGTGATTGGCACAGTAGCTTAGTACCGAGTTTTCTTCTGTGTCACTGGTGAACAGGGAGTCGATTACCTTTTGGCCTAGTGTGAAGTTTGTGCCGCAGTCCGAACGTATTATCATCGGAACACCTCTGCGTGCTATGAAACGCTCGAAACAATTGAGAAATGCGGCAGCGGATAGGTCTTCCACGACTTCTAGGTGAATGGCTCTTACGGTGAGACAAGTGAATATGCATATGTATGCTTTAGAATTATCTTTGAGCGTAAATGGCCCTAAAAGGTCACATCCAGTATTTTGGAACGGTTTTGCCTGTTTCACTCTATCAGGCGGTAGCGGCGCCAATTTCGGTGCTCCAAAGGGAAAGCTTTGGACTCTTCTACAGATTACGCAATCGTGTAGCATCCGGCGAATCGATCTTGACGGTCGGGTCATCAAAAACCTTTGGCGGGCTAACGCCAGTAAGTGATTTCTTCCACAGTGGGCGTATCTCACGTGCAGGTCCATCAAAATTAAGCGCATCAGATCTGATTTTGATGCAATGTAGATCGGATTATGTGTGTCGTGGGGCAAATTTGCGTTTCTCAAGCGAGATTCGAAACGTATTATGCTTTCATGATCGCGAAAAATATGTTTTTCGGGGTGACGACTTCTGAGTTCTTTCAAGTCAGTGTCCTTATGGTCCAGCGTCAGCAGTAGCTTTTCAGCAAGCTCCATATCGGAACCCGTTATTTGATTTGATGGAGAAAATTTTGAGAGGTATTGCAGAGCATCTGATTCGTCTGTTATTCTACGTCGTTTTTCTCTCAGTTTGTTTACAAATTTGCCGACATAGGCCGTCACGCGTAGTGCCTTGTTAAAGTCACTGTATCGACTTAGATCAATGACGGGACTGGGAGTGTCTTCAGGTTCCGACTGAATCTCAGGAAGTGCTACTTTCTCGTTTTCTTCTTCGTCGATTTCGAAATTCCAAGACTGAATGGACTCAATGTTGACTAGTAGTGGTCGTTCATTTTTGTCTAGGAGCCACTGTGGTCCTTTGATCCAATCGATGTCTTTTAGTTGGGTGCTGGTGACTCCGCGTGTCACGGAACGTGATAAAGGTTACAGTGAGTTCCGAGCTCCGTTAGTGTGTTCATGATTGCCCTTATTCTGTCTCTCTGGTTTATCACGAAAAGTGGCAGTTTTCGCGTCGGACCCAACTTAGTGCTATCAGGCTATCGCTAGCGATTTTTATTTCTCTGATGTTACTGATGACAGTGGCTACTGATTCCGCCAGTCTAAAAGCGAGTAGAATCGCCAGAAATTCCAATTTTGGAGTTGTTAGCTCTCATTTTTGGGTGCCAGCTTTGTTTTTCCGCTGACAAGGGAGGAAATTTCGGTTGATTCGCTGTTTTCCAGATACGCGCAAACCGCCATTGCTTGGCTGCTCGCGTCTGCAAACACCCACAAAAAATAGTGCGTGTTATGTGTTGTGAAGAACTTCCTGTGTATTTGTACCTGGAAGTTATTAATAGATTCCGTCACCTTCTGCCATTCTGATGCAAACTGAGGATTCACCGTTGCGTTCCAATCGAGCTTCTCCTCAAACATGCTTCGGAGCAGGTGCTTTTGCGATATCATTGGTGGAGCTGCGAGTCCAATGGGATCATAGATTAAATGATGTTGCCTTAGGTAGTCTCGCTTTGCTTGAGGTTGAAAGGAGAACTTCGTTTGTAACGAGAAAGTATCGGATCGCGGGTCGTAATCTACTCCGAGCAGCTTCATGGGTCCATATGACGCCCTGTCTTTTTCCTCAATTAGATCGTTCACTTCTTTGGAATTACTCACAAAAGCTCGGAGATTCATACCAATAGCAGAGAATATCACTTTGGAAGATTTGTATTTTTCGATGGCTTCTTCGGTGGAATGAGCTCGCATGAGTACATTATCTACGTAAATGTGCTTCAAAATTTCGCTCGCGAGCTCCGTATTTACGCTTTCTAGGTAAGCTGATAGAACCATGTTGAACATGCTAGGCGAAGATGTTATTCCAAAGGGAACTTTCTTCCATCTGTATTCGACCAGGTTATGGCGTACTGGTGGTCTATCGGGGTCGCGAATCCAGAGGTCGCGGTGCGATTCCAGAATACGGATCTGCGTGAAGGCGGCTTGAATATCGGCGATAAGCACTATCGGTTTCTCTCTACTGGCGACTAATATGTCATGTATTTTGTTTACGAAAGAGGCGCCTGTGTTCAGAACGTCATTCAGCGATAGTCGTCCCCTTTGATGAGAAGATGCGTCAAACATAATCCTTAGGGAAGAGGGTTTTTGCTCTTTCCACACTCCCGAGTGCGGCATGTAGTAAGTTTCTACAGATTCCGGCACTGGTCCGACCACTTCTTCAATTATGTCTTCATCAGGTACTGTTTGATTGTTTTTTCATACCAACATTTCCGCTCTGGAAACTCATTAAGATGTTTTGTAAGCGCTATGAGTCTGCGGAGAGCGATATTGTAATTGTCGGTCAGCTCTACTATGTTTTCCTTTAATGGAAATGGGGCCGTGACACTATTTTCGTCATAGTGGATCAATTTTGCGTATTCAGATAGGTATGTGTACGCTCTTTCGTCGCATATTCCCTCCTTGGTGGAGATTCCTAAGCCTTCGAGTTCGAACATGTTTTTGATCATTTCGGATTCCGAAATAATTGGATTACAAGATAGTTATACTTTGCTTTTCCAAAAATTTTCGAATTTCGGAATAATCGAATAACCCCGTTTTTTGGTTATTCGAATTTCCGAATAATCGAATAACCCAATTTTTCAGTTATTCGAACGAACGAATAATCGAATATTCGAATAAATCGAATAATCGAATAAACTGCACACACAATAAGGACGCTGAGATTTCTCGTTTAACTAAGTCGTCGTCCAACGTGAGTCGAGGTTCAACAGATAGGCCGAAAACGTCATCCAACGTTGGTTGGGTTCAGCAGACATGCCGAAGACGTCGTCCAAAGGTGGTCGGAGTTCAGCTGACGTGCCGAAGACGTCGTCCAACGTGCTTGGCAATTTGGAAGAGTAAGCGAGACCCGTAAAATAGGAACCACTAACCGCGGCATGCCTTCAGCTTCCCATGGAACTTCGGACAGATACCTACTTCTTGTGAAAGAGGTCGAAAAGCTGATTACAAAAATTTAGACCAAATTTGCCAAATGGATTTCATAAGCAAGTTCTGGCTGGTCAAAGTCTGCGGACTGTGTGCCGCGCGCGTTGATGCAGCGTGGACGCAGTGTTGCGTAATCAGCATTGTCGTTAGCGGCTTGGCCAGTGGCCACCTTAGGCGGAGGCGCAGTAGAAGTGTTCTCGCTTCACAGAGAGTGATCTTGAGAGTCGATTCCCGCACACCAGTGTTATTGCGTTTTGTGATTTATCGTTAGTGAGACCCTCTATCGCCATTTCCAACACATTTTTGAACAAAAGCATGCCAACAAATGTCATTTACGTTCATCGAGCTCCTTGTAAGTGGAAAGGTGAGCATTTCTGATTTCCCGGTTAAGCAAGCCAAAAACTGTATTCATTCGGAGGGTGAGAAAAACACGCGTGTCGTGAAAGGGTTAACCTGCCATAAGAAACCGGATATTCAGAAACCGATGTCTGACTCGTGATGAGCAACCCAATCCATATCGAAGTATGAATAACTATTTTTTCGACCTCGGTAGTACAGTGCATGGGCCGTTTTTGATTTTACAACAACCAAGATGTTCTAGGATGAAGAGGTGTTGTAGACAAATTATATTCTTTACACGAATGGAATCAAAAATGTACTAACCAACTGGTAAGTATAGCTAATGATGCAACAGCCTTCTTCATCAGTGATGGAAGAATGCAAAAAACTTGTGCTTTACAGCGAGTGAAAGGTTTTCATCGAGAGGTCAATATCGATCGATATTGTTGATTGTAGCTTGAAAGTGACGTTTCTTTGTTTGTATGTCGATGACAGTTAAGCAATCCGTCCCTGACGTAGTGGCCCCGTGTGGAAAAAATTTTCTGTTCAACTTAACACTATTAGATTGGTGCCAAAGGAGTGCAGGTTTTCTGTCTTATTGGTTTCAACACTATTTTTCAATAAAGTAAGACTTTTCATAAGGTATTATACATTGTCGGAAATATGCGATGTCTATGTATGTATATGGAATCTAGTTTAAATCGTGTATTTAAAAAAATAATTTGGTTTTTATTTTGCCTAAACGCGATTTTCGTCAGATTTACTTCTGCGAGTTGAAACTGGGCCGGACTTCCGCTCAGACCGCTCAAAATATAAACGAAGTATGGGGCCAGGGAACCATCAACGAATGCACAGTACGAGATGGTTCCAAAAGTTTCATGCCGGCAACACCAGCCTCGAAGACGAACCACATGGCAGCCGTTGATAATGATCCACAGAAGGTGTCATTCGAAGCTGATCCGCGCAAACCACGCGAGATATTGCCGAGGAGCTTAACGGCGATCACACTACAGTTGTTCGCCATTTGAAGCAAACTGGAAAGACCAAGAAACTAAATTGACCGAAAGTCAGAAAAATCGTCGTCTTTAGATATCGTCGGCCCATCTTTTGCCCAATGCCAACGATCCGTTTCTCGAACGGATTGTGACTTGCGATGAGAGATGGATACTTTATGATAACAGGCGCGTTTGCCTAGTGGCTGAACCAAAAAGAAGTTCCCCGACATCAGCCAAAGCCGGAAAATTTGACGAAAATCGCGTTTGGACTTCTAAAAATAAAAACCAAATTATTTTTTAAACAACCGACTTAAATCAAATTCCATATATTAGGTTGTGCGGAAAATTCTCAGCGCTTTGTGTTACTACTGTTTGTTCTTGCTACCGTTTGTTCTTCATCGTCTATTATTAAGTAAAAATTCAACTTGCATTGCGCATTAATGCTACATTCTATACAGAATTTTTCGCTCTATCTGGCTAAATAAATTTCAACGTTTTTTTTTACAATTTTGTTCTTGAAGGACTTTTTGAAGTATGTCGAAGGAGTAATTCCGAAAGATATTTTATTTTAACTTAAAATTGGGACAATCCGTAGTCGAGACAGCCCGACAAATTAACCAAGTGTGGGGCCTAATAGTGATGGAGAAAGCACTGTGTGCCAGTGGTTCAGTAAATTTCGGACCGGAGACTTTAGCCTCGAAGGTGCTTTGAAACGCCTTGGGAAGGTGAAAAAGCTCGAAAAGTGGGTGCCCCACGAGTTGAGTGATCATCAAAAATTGTCACGTTTTGAGGTTTGTTCTTCTCTACTTTTACGCAACAAAACTGACCCGTTTCGGGATCGAATCATCACTTGTAATGAAAAGTGGATTCTGTATGATAACACGAAACGTTCCGGACAGTGGTTGGACGCCGACGAACCCCCTAGGCATTTTACAAAGGTGATCCTCCACCAAAAAAAGGGAACGGTCACTGTGTGGTGGTCGGCGGCTGCTGTGATCCATTACAACTTTTTAGCGCCTGGCCAAACGATCACAGCAAGGTCCTACTGTAACGAAATCGACGAAATGCACCGAAAATTGCGTCAACTTCAGCCAGCATTGGCCAACAGAAGAAGCCCGATTCTTTTGTACGATAACGCCACACGTTTCACAAATCACTGTTCGAAAATGGAACGAATTAAGGTTGAAGATTTGCCTCACCCACCGTATTCTCCAGACCTCTCGCCAACCGACACCACCTTTTCAAACAGTTTCAGATCTTTCTCGCTGGTAAAACCTTCATCAATCAGGACCAAGTCAAAACAGCTTTCGTGGAGTTTGTCAAATCTCGACCACATAATTTTTCGCTAATGGAATAAGTCGGTTGTTGGCCCGTTGGTAACAGTGTGCTGATTCGAACGGTGTTTATTTCGACTAAATCCGATAAGATTTGAGAAAGTTATGGTAGTTCACTCAAAACGCTGAGAGCTTTCTGGTCAACCTAATACACACTTAGAAAGCGCATGTAATACCCTTTCCAACAATGTATAATACCTTATGAAATGGTCTCAGTTTATTTTTAAAAAATATTGTTGAAACAAGGAAAACAAAAAAACCTATATTACTTTTGCACCAACCTAGTAGATGCGCTGGGAACGATCGGTTCTGACAAAAATGCATTTCGTCCTAGGATCAAAATCGATCAGAAGCTCAATACCTATAGAGAATTTCAATTTTTGCCCGAGGTCGACTGTTCGAGGTTGGGGAGTGGAGCTGCCTGCAGTCAATTTGGGGCTAGAGGGAAGTGGAGGACCGTGCTTCGGGGCATCAAGTGGGTCGTCGAATGACCTTGGGGACGAAGGCACTGATCTCTTCTTCTCCTACAAGAGGTGCTCAATGGAAAATTCAAATTCCCAGAGCAACAGCAAGGTAAGATCCGCATTTTTCACATATGGAGCAGGGGTTGAATTTTTGAAGCCTTCAAAGGGAAACAATATACCAAACACCCAAAGGCAATTTGAAAGGCTGGTTGACGGGTATCACTAGAAAACTTTGTAGTTTGCTGTTGTTTTTGAGGTTATTGTGCAAGCCACAAGTCACTTATTTAGTCAGCTGTTGTCTTGTGTTTGAATCATATTTGAACTTATTTTGTCCGTCCGCGTATAAAAGTAAATAAATAAATACATATTTCAATGTGTTTGCGTAACGGCGAGATCCTCGACGCTGTACTATCGAAAACAATCGTCACCGGAATGAACTCGCTTACAAAAATCATTATTATGTCACATTCGAAACAACCACGTATTCGAAATTCGAATAATATTCGAATTTTCGAATCCCAAATAATCGAATTCGAATAACTATTCGAATTTTCGAACCTCGAATAATCGAATTCGAATAATTATTCGAATTTTCGAAACTCGAATAATCGAATTCGAATAATTATTCGAATTTTTGAAACTCGAATAATCGAATTCGAATAATTTTTCGAATTTGCGAAACTCGAATATTCGAATAATCGAAAATCGAATTCGAATAAATTATTCGAATAATTATTCGAATTCGATTATTCGAGCACAAGTATACAAGATAGTTGAGGGTCATTGGTGCGAATGCATGGAACGTGACCACGGCCATACGCAGCTTGCCCAAAGATGTCTGCACTACTCGCAGTCCTGAAGGTAATTGAATAGGTGGGACGAATTCATTTACAAAGGAACTGTATAGATCTACTCCAATCAGTATGTGGTGGATCTGATGTTCTCCTCTCATGCGCGTGTTGGTGAGGAAAATGCTATTGCTTTCCATGAACTTGGTGTCGTTTTCAGTAAGAACTACTGAAGGAAAGCCCGCTGTAATTGTTGGTTTTGTTTTCACCGCAAATTCAAGTTCTCGTCCTTGTGCCGTTTGAATGCGTATAGCGACGTAATGCGATGAAAATGTTTCTGAAATGCCGCTAATTCCAGAAAGAGTGCACTGTTCCGATCGGAGCACTGGCAAGCTTAGAAATTCGGCTGACCTTTCGTTGATCAAACTTACTTGCGCGCCAGTGTCAAAAAAGAAGAGCGCTCTGTAGTAAGTTCCTGTTGAAAAGTTCCATATTTGTCCTTCTGCTGTCATGAGAACTATTTGTTCCGCTGAAGCCATATCACAATTGACTTCCGCGTTGTAGACTTGTTCCGTATTAATTATTGACGATGATGCATTCATTGCGAGTGGCTGACTTAGCGGCGTATCTTGTGCCTCGCTACGTTTTTTACCCTCGGCTTGTGCCTGCAGCTGGGCAGAGCTCTGAACGGTGTTTCTTTTGGTGGCTGGATGCGTCACTGGCTGTGCTCCGTTCTGTTTCTGAAGACAAAGAGACTCTAGTGAAGCTTTCCGCAGCGTCTGCACTGAGGTCGCTTGCACTCGCTGCTCCCATGGGTTTTAGAGAAACACTTCCAACAGAGGTCTTTGTCCATGACTATCTTTCTGCGTGCATTTGCGTCCTTTACAGTTCAGCATTCAAAGGAACGATGTTGGGTCCTTTCACAGAAGTGGCAGAAATATGCCCTTTGTGTTTCGTCCTTTCTACGGGGCAAAGCATTACTGTTATCGTATACTTCTCGTTGATCTAGGCGCTCCGAAATATATGCGTTTCGCATTATGACGGATTCCAACCTATCAACGGTCTCTCCAACGGTGTAAAGCTCACCGTTTTTGTTCTCTCTGAGGTATTTTTCTACCGTATGACGTGGAAACTTTTTCAGGATTGTTTCGATCCACATTGGATCCTGCGTATCGGAAATTCTGTAACCCGATGATGTCATTTCGTTAAGTAGAGATCGAATTTCGTCAAATGCAGCTTCACAGGAACGAGCGTTTTCTCTTGCAGGCGGTAGAGACGTTAAGCGCTTTATAATACTGACACGTTTGTTTGATAAGTTGTCATATTTTTTCTTTATGGTGTCTACCATCCATGAATAGTTCTGAGGTATCATCTTGATTCCTTTTATCGTAGTTGCAGCTTTGCCAGTGAGACTTTCTTTTAGCAATATCATCTTTTCTGTGTCGCTCAAGGATTGACTGCTATGCACCAGGGCTTCATAAACAGCCCAGTACTCCTGGAAATCTTCTGTGTTGCAGGAGAACTGTGGGATGGTGGCTCTGGGAGGTTTAATGGAGGTACATGACTCCGATTGCGGTTTAGTATGATCACAATGTGTAGGGCTAGTGCTCTCAATTGCTGTAGGATTAGGCAGCATGGATTCTCCTTCTTGAACGTTAGAACGTGTTCCACAATTTTGGAGATTACGTTCGTCACTTCTGGCGTTTTGGGCGTAGGAGAGGTTGGCTTCTGTATTGGCTTCGTTGGTAAGGCAGTTCTCCTCTGTTTTCATCGATTTCGACAGTATGGGATTTTTACCAGAGAGTCTTGAATACTGGCACTTTACTTCACTAAGTCGAGTTTTTAAGGCTGTCAAGATCGCGTCCGCTTCTGTTATTGTATCATTATACATGATCTCATTTTCGATGAGCTGGAACTCTTCAAGAAATTCTTTCTTTTCTGACTTTTTGGTTTCAGAGTACTCGTTTTGGATGCATCCGATTATTTCCAAAAGTTCGTTTCTTGAGGTCCCTATTATGGACATAGCGTTTTGAATCGCTGCGGAGGTCGTCACGCAAAAGTCGATACATTCGCCTACATCTTGTGGATAGCGTAGCTGATCTGCGAATGCACGAAACGTCGCTATCTCGGACGCCAAGTTGGTCTTGATCCTCTTCAAATTCGACTTGTGGAAGTAAAGAGCCATGCGGATTACGTAGTCAGCGGGGTGCTTCTTCTATGAAGGAAATCGGCAAAGTGGCGGGTAAGACCTGGCCACGCGCCTAGCTTGTCAGTTCGGCTATGAGCAGGAACTGGCAAACGGGCTACACGTTTAGTTCGTGAAAGCCGATGCACCAAAGATATGTGCGCACCCTTTTATGGTAGAGGTTCAGTGGTTACAATGTTTATGAGCGAACGGTTACTTAGAACACATGTAGTGGTAAATGCTGCTGCTAGGAGGCGGTGCCTCGGACTTCGCTGTCACTGCGCCGCCTCCCGGTCACGGAAGCGAACCAGGATCGCGAACGCGACAGGTGGGAGCAGTAGTAGGGACCGACGAACGAGGCAGGGGGGCCAGTGAAAGGCGAACCGGAAAAGGGCTGACAGTAAAGGGGAACCAGTGAAGAGGGACCAGTAATGGGGACCAGTGAGGGTGAGACCGGTGAAGGAGGGGAGGGGGGACCGGTAAGGGTTGACCAGTAAAGGGGAGAACACTGAAGGTGGGACCAGTAATGGGGAGCGGTGAAGGGGAGGTCCAGTGAAGGGAGACCAATAAATGGGGTACCAGTGGATTAGCAGTCAAGAGGGGACCAGTAAGGGAGCCAATAAAGGGAAGACCGTTTAGGCAGGTTCAGTAAAGGGTCCAGTAATAGAACCATTAAAGCGGGGACCAGTAAAGGGGACTAGTGAAGGGGATCAGTGAAAGGTACCAATAAGGGGACCAGTATTTTCTCTCAGTGTCGTCCAACGTGGCGTCAGAAGACGTGCTACAGGCGCCGTGCCACGTGTGTCGGGGTGCAAAAGACGTGTCGTACACATCGTGACATATGCGTCCGGACTCAGCAAATGTGTCACAGACGTTATCCAATGTGCATCCGGATCCAGA
The DNA here is from genome assembly GCA_947396885.1 of Heligmosomoides polygyrus polygyrus. NCBI lineage: Eukaryota > Metazoa > Nematoda > Chromadorea > Rhabditida > Heligmosomidae > Heligmosomoides > Heligmosomoides polygyrus. The sequence goes on along the minus strand of OX377204.1, from coordinate 52,240,382 downwards.
AGACGTGCCACAGATAAGACTTTGCACAGCATCCGTGAGATTTCAGATAACTTTTTAAAGGCTTCGTGCAACAACGAATGTGCGCGTACTTGATTCTCACTTCCGTGGATATTGGTGGAGCAGGTGGGGGGGGGGGAGTAGGGAGAATGAGTAAAGGAATTGGAGTAATGTTATTTCTGTCAGACTGGGAACTATATCAAGCGCTCTAAAGGGCTGGGCACACTCCTGCTGCTTGACGCAGCTCCAATGATGAAGAATAGGGCAGAGACGCAGAGTACGTGCCTCTGCGTCAGGGGCGGCGGCGCGCCTATGGCACACTTCGCTTCAGCGTTGGCGCCCAGCGTCAGCGCTGCAAGCATCAGCTTCACGGAATAGTTCGGTCATTCCGTGAAGGTGACGCTATCGCTCCTGAGCAAGAGATAAGATAAGTAAGATAGGAAAGCCCTTTCCTCAACCAAAGCAGCCAACCGGTCAGCTGGGCGATGGTTGGCAGTGGTCCAATGCCGACACCAGAGAAAGGAAAAACGACCGCACCTCACGGCAAACATGTCCTAAGCCTGAGAGCGACGCCCCGCCCCGTTTTTGACGCGCTAAAGCCGCTGCCGAGTGTGCCCAATCCTTAAGACTTTCTATCTGTTCCTCGCCATGCATAGAACGAGTACTTCAGAGAATGAATCGTGTTCGTGCGATAGAGGGTGGGTAGGCCCCATAGGAGCAGTTTGAAGATTCTGTCCTACCCGCTATGGTACTCCATATAGCAATACTAGTTTTTTACTCTAATGAATGA